>JAWNNV010000926.1:0-619265 GCA_035044485.1 Scaptomyza reducta
TGTCGGGCATTCCAGTCGCCACCAATCAAGTACCTTTGGCCGCAAGCTCGTATTGTATCAGTAAACTGTCTTTCCTCGATCCTGACATGAGGAGGACAGTAAATGGCATTGAAGTGCACGTCACCCAGTCCTGTGGTTACTTTTACAGATGACATTTTAATTCTGCATGTCTCTATGACCATTTTGTGGAAAATGGCGAAGAGTTGTCCTAACAAACACCGCTGCCCCGCCAACGCTATTGTTATTACGCGATGGCCTATATGCTGGATAGGAGGCATATCCATATATTTTTACAGTTTCACCTCGTTTGATTCTAAGTTCCGTAACCAAAAGAATGTCAACGCTGTTGTTTTGCGCGAACAGCTCAACTTCTTTAGCTGTTCTTGAAATGCCATTAGCATTCCAAATAAGAATCTTTAATGGATTCATTGTGGAGCTGAGACGTTGTTATAGAACTGGGAGTTAGTTTCATTCCCAGCCCATTGCTTTAACATATTGGTCATTTCGAATACCATCTTTTCAAGATTTTCAAGTCGTTGATTGGCTTGGCTTTTATACTGTTGCTGTTCTTGCTGCTGCTGCTGCTGCAACCACATAAGAAACTGCTGTTGTTGTTGTTGTTGGATTTGCTGTTGCCATTCCAGAAACTGTTGTTGTTGCTGTTGTAATAATGCTTGGACATCGAATGAGTTATTTTGCTGAATATTCGCCCGTTGTTGCTGCGATTTTTGTTGCGCTTGTAAATTGTAGAGATGTCGCTGAGCTGGACCATCCTTGAAGGGCGTTGTATTTATATATCCTTTTGCTACTGTGGCATAGGACACTCTTGTGTTTCCGCCAGTGCCTACTGATGAGTGATGTAGAGCCGTATATTGCTGTTGTTGCGTTGGTAGCTGTCGTACTGTTGGTTGGTTGGTACTCTTGTGGCGATTAGGCTGCAACGAAGGAAAGTGTTGCTGATCTCTCGAAATGAGTGTATTAGCATTTTTATTTAAATTATTCGGCTTTCTTGCAGGTCCCAAAGATCCGCGAAGAAACTCCTGGTACATTTGGCACCCTTTTTATGGTGACCCTAACAGTGGTAGCATGTGGGCGGAACGTATGCATTGTGTAGTTTGGTGATTTTCACCACACCTTGCACAATTGGGTTGCTTGTGGCAATATTTAGCCGTGTGGCCGTACTCCTGGCAGCGACGGCATTGTGCAATTTCGGTAGATTTTCGCATCCTTTCAATTCTTATTTTCTGGCGGCAGAGGGTCCTTACGTGATAAATATCATTAATTTTTGCACAAGGTTTTATATTAATGAAAAAGATATTTAGTTTTTCGTCTTTATTAATTCTTGATGAAGGGTTGTGCATATGAACAACTTCGTAACCTAAGTATTTCAGATCATTGGTTATGTCTTTGTTTTGTGTGCTGTGATGTAAGTCTCTTACAATTCTGTGTGCTTTTTATACCCTTAACCCATTGAAAATGGGTAAAAAGGGTATAATGGTTTTGTGCAAAAGTATGTAACAGGAAGCATCTCCGACCCCATAAAGTATATATATTCTTGATCAGCATCAACAGCCGAGTCGATATAGCCATGTCCGTCTGTCCGTCTGTCCGTCCGTCCGTCCGTCCGTCCGTATGTATGAACGCGTCGATCTCAAAGACTATAAAAGCTAGAGACTCCAGATTTGGTACATAAGCTCGCCTAATCCCTAGGCAGTACAAGTTTGTTTTAAATTTTCGATAACTCTTCCCGTTTCCGATATACACATGTGATCGATAACAACAAATTCTTCAATTTGGAAAACTTTTTGATACAGTTTGAAACATTAGACTAAATAATGACAATCTCTGAATTTTATTGAAATCGGTTGAGAATTACTGGAGATATGGAGTATTGAAATTAAGAAGGTATGCACTATACGCGTATACATACACACACTCACACATACTTGCAAGCACTGACTGTATGCGTAAAGTATCGGGTTAAGGGTATAGTCTAGTCGGGATTTCTCGACTAGAGCCTTCTTACTTGTTTCTCTTGCCCGCTCTCCGATTTTGATCATCCAAAAGTCTTCTGGCAGCATCGCTAAGATTTTTTTTCTATCATGTCAGGAGGCGTCAATAGAGAGCTTCCCAGATTATTGATGCTTATTCCAGGGCAGATGCTGCTTAATGGCATTAGTAAATGTCACCGTTGTTGTGGTGAAACTACTGATTTGAGTCACATTGCGTTTAATGCGTTTAATTTCTGATCGGTACTCATCTCTAACTTCACTAGGTAATGTGCCTGCTATTGAGAAAATTTTTTTGATCAAGCTGCTTACTTATAGCCTGCGAGTCATACAAATTGTTCTCAACCATTGTTTTAATAATGTCCCAATTTTTGGTAAAGAAATTTGGGCACGTAAATGTCCCAAAAACAGAACAAAACAGATAAACTGTGCTGATAAGCTAAGTTTTTATTGCCCCTCTTTTGCGTCGTTGCGCAGGGTGAGGGGAAATTTCTTGCCCGACGGGCAGCGAATACCGTTACACTACACTTCGCCTAATGCTTTTTTGTTTTTTTTCCAAATGCCGAAACAGCGCGAAGCAGCGCCCGAATGTACCGTTCTGTGCTATTTTTAGCACACAAGAGAATGCACCGCTAAAGCAAAATAGAAAAAAAAAATCACTTTTTGCATGCGCGCGACACAACCGATCTGCATGAATGCAGATTTGCGACTCTGGTTAGTTGATATATTGATTTACGCCTGTTCATACTCTATGTACTTTTGCATATTTGGACGTATATGTTTATTATCATTAATAAATTGTTTCTTTATAAATCAATAATGTTTTGTTATATTACGATTTATGATTTTCCGCAAAAATATCAAAGATTTAATTAAATTACTTTTATATTATTTTCTTAGTCTCGCTTAAGGCGGTGCTATTTATTTTAAATTATTGCCTAGTCTGGCAAGTGATTGCATGATTTTGTGCAACATACTTCAAGGCAGAGGGCTTAAGAGTTGCATTTTTCTCTAATCAACAGTGTACACTTAACCTCTGTTCGATTAAAATGATTGTATATTTTGCGGCATAATTTTATAAACTATACTACAGTTGTTAATGCAGGTTAATATTCATTGGACATAAAGTACATATATTCTTCATCAGCATCAACAGCCGAGTTGATATAGTCATCCGTCTGTCCGTCCGTATGTATGAACGCGTCGATGTCAGAGACTATAATAGCTAGAGACTCCAGATTTGGTACATAAGCTCGCCTAATCCCCGCGCAGTACAAGTTTGTTTTAAATTTTCGATAACTCTTCCCATTTCCGATATACACATGTGGACGATAACAACAAATTCTTCAAGATTAGACTAAATAATGACAATCTGTGAAAATTTTATTGAAATCGGTTGAGAAACACCGGAAATATAGAGATATGAATTTAAGAAAGTATTCAATATACGCGTATACATACACACACTCACACTTCGGCTAAAATGATTGCATATTTTGTGGCATAATTTTATAAACTATACTACAGTTGTTAATGCAGGTTAATATTCATTGGAATTTTCGGCAGGATAGGTGCTCTTCTTGCAAATGCTTTAGGAATAAAGTTTTGGATAAACAATTAAACAGTCATTTTGAATACACTTTACTAACAAACCATTATTATTTTGTCTAGTTCCCCAAATTATTGCCACTGTCTTTAAAGTCTTGACTGGTACACTTTTATACCATTTTAATCTTTTAATTACACTTGTTCTGTCTGCAAATTTAAAGATAGGGTTGATAGACTCGTTCTAATGTTCTACAGATGACAAAATATGGGCTGGACCTATTTGCTTTCTCAGAGAACCTGCGATTTGAACACTTCAACGTGCTTCAATAAATAATGTATTGATGTGAAGAAGAAATCAAAGCAAGATGTATAATGCAATCGCATTTTTATTTGATATTTACTGAAATATCACAATCTCTTATGTGTGTTAACAACATTCTGAATGAGAATTTAGATTGGGGAAATCCATCAATTCATGCAAATATCGGTTAATGCAAATTATACATAAGACGAGAATACTCCGATGATATATGAACAAGCGAATGTATAAGGAAACGGGTTATACAGCAAAAGTTCTTGGCGGAGCTGATCCAAGCAGGGGTAAGGAAACAAGTCACGGAGGTTCTTCAACAACGATGAAAGGTCTAACATCATTCTCAATGTCTTAATCTGTAAATAAAGTGTTGATGCTTGCAAATATGGAATAATATGCTAAGGAGAGTAGTGATCTTTTACGTGACAAAAAAACGAACTCCTACTGTCTATAAAAATTTGATCATGGTGAGCAGCTAATACAATGTAAACTTTTCAAGATAATGTTGGCCTCCTCTGATCCTAGTATCTCATCTTTTAGACACATCGGATTACTTGAAGAATTAACCAAGGACTATTGTTGAAAATATTATGAATGAAAATAAATATTTTTAGTAATTGAAAATTAACTTTTTATTAAATTTTAATCTATATTGTCAATAAATTGTTTAAAAAAAATTTTACTTTAGCATGCAACTTTTCAGTGTATTAAACTTGGCACTTTGGCAGTCGAACATCTTCACTTACAATGCTCAATTACGCTCCTTTTAAAGCTAAAACCATTTTCTATCATTGTCTCTTTGGAATTATTCAAATATCTTTGACCGTTCAAAAGCTAAGATTTTTGCAATGCTGAATTCGCGATTCCGGCCACTGTGCGTTATGTACTTACTTAAAGAAAGTTGTTCTTAATATTTTACACCAAAGGTATAGTGAATATTTTGTTCGATATTTGAATATCGATATATCCCCAACACCGCTCTTTACTATAAAATCATGAAATTACTAAAAAGAATATAATGGTATTGTGCTAATTTATGTTTTAGACAGACATCTCAGACCGCACGCAATCATAATGACTTTACATGTACATAATTAATAGACCAATTAAGATGTAATTTAACAAAAGCCATTTTCTTTGCTGACAGATTAAAGTGGTCCTACCAGATTCTATAAGTGGCATTCATAATCACACCTCTGAAGTGGTAGCTCATTTGAATATCAACGTAGTTCACGCATTGAATGTATTTGCTACAATCAGACTCCAGAGACAAAAGTTCATCAGGTAAGCAACCCGATTCCGATGACTCAGTACAATATTTCGAATACCAAGAGCAAACGTTTAGTAAGGGATCCCAATAAAGTCCAGTTGAAGAAGATTTTCAAATTCCAGTACATATAAAATTCATCACATTTTGCTCGTGGTAAAAAGGCGACTCCATCATCACACAGTACAGGCGGTTCTAATGTGGTTTACGTTTCTTCCATTGAAAATGCTGGTATCTCGGAAGTTTGCGTCTCCGCAGTTGATTGCTCTATGGTTGTTGTCTCGATAGTTGAATCATCAAGAGTTCACGTCTCTATAGATGACGTTTCATATATATATTTAGATCATCAAATGTCAAAGCATTGATGACATTAAAAAATATTTCAAATATTGCCACATATTGGGGTACTGTTAAATAAATTTTGTTGTAACCTCTCATTTTTTTTACTGCTTAGATTTTTTTTACTGCTTAGATTTTTTTTACTGCTCTGCTAGTTGGTCTGATTATGACTGCAATATTACATACCAACCAGACCCCATTTGTCACTAAAAAGTATTCATTGTTTCTTAGTGCTTTTGTACGATATCAATCGATTGACAATTGTTTATAGCCTGCCTAGGACGGAAATTGATAGTTGCGTTAAGTGTATTACTTAATCTGCAAATAAGTCACTGTTATTGTCCAAATGGCTTTTACAGTCAATACATCAATCTCTTAACTCTCATTAATATAATTAAGGAAATAGTAACATCCAAATATTAAATAGTAACAAAATTATATATATATATTCCAAAATTAAATTTTTTAAATATTTTAGTTTAATTGCTCATATTAGTGCTAATTATTACGATATGGTTAGTATATAGTATTTTAACATATATTTTTTTGTTAATTAGTTTAAACACTCAATACTTAACATAAAAAAAAATGTTAGATCTAATATAAGAAATCTAAGAGTGTGCAACATAAATACAAATTTTTTAAAAGATAGCCTTATATAAAATTTATTATTTTCCGAAAGCTTTAACTGCAAAAACAAAAACCTTGACAATACATTCGATATTTTCATACTCTGCCAAAGGTTAGTAATAGTTTGCGTTCTTACATTTCTACAATACAGGAAATATAGCCGAACGGAGATGCCAAAGTCAAGTTCGTCGTAGTAAGGGAATTTGATTTTAACCAAAAGTTGGCTTTTAAAACAGATCTTCATAGTGCGCTTGACTAAAATAAAGAGAGTTTGCGCCGCTCGCGGCTCTCCCCAGACTCTAATTGCTACATAGAATATAATATATTATCAATGTTTAGGTAAATGTTAAAAGTTTTTGGTTATTAGATTTCTTATTCAATTAGATTGATTCCGTATTTGAAACGAATTGAATTATTCAAAACTAAAATTCATGCCCAAATATTGACTTTGCTGTATGCAATGATTTGAGTTAAAACAGCTTCTTGGAAAAACTGCCGTTACTCAATTTGAATTTTTTTTTTGCATTTTTATACCCTTAACCCATTGAAAATGGGTAAAAAGGGTATAATGGTTTTGTGCAAAAGTATGTAACAGGGAGAAGGAAGCATCTCCGACCCCATAAAGTATATATATTCTTGATCAGCATCAACAGCCGAGTCGATATAGCCATAGATAGCCGATAGATATAGCCGTCTGTCCGTCTGTCCGTCCGTCCGTCCGTCCGTCTGTCCGTCCGTATGTATGAACGCGTCGATCTCAGAGACTATAAGAGCTAGAGACTCCAGATTTGGTACATAAGCTCGCCCAATCCCTAGTTTGTTTTAAATTTTCGACTGCACTGACTGTATGCGTAAAGTATCGGGTTAAGCGTATAGTCTAGTCGGGATTTCTCGACTAGAGCCTTCTTACTTGTTAATTTTAAAGTTCTACAACAATGCCTCCCACTCACCATCCTTATAGATGTAATCCTTTTTTTATCGTAAAAATCACCAGCGTTTATACGTTTACATTTTCGTAGCATACGTTTACGCAGCTTCAAAAAATATGTACCCAAATAGCGTATATCTAGGCGGCAAATTATTGCAAAAACAAACCACAAGCTTTGTACTCCGAAGCATCGATTTCAAATATTCTATAAGATAGTGCAGATATAATTGCTAAAAAAAATATTATTGTTTTTTAGCGAATGAGCGAGGGTACAATTTTGTAAATAATATGATGGAAAATTAAAATTTCGTCATTTCTTATACTCTGATTCCGAACGTTTTTCAGTTTTTAGCGTGGCCAACACTGTTGAAAACTGTTTTAAAGTTCTTAGAGTTAAAATAATCTAAAATTTAAGACGGGCACACAATAAAACTTAGCTTGTTGATGTTATTATAATGTATTTATGCAAGTTTGAATTATTTGTTTGCTGATTTCTTAGTTACTTATCTATCACGAACTTGTATTTTCCATGTAGTTAACTTTGGTGAGTTAATTGATATGTGTCAGTTCATAAAAATCATGTCGCTGTAGAGATAAGAAACATACGTTATATGCTAATTAGATATTGATAAGACGTCAATAACCAGTGCAATTTCAAGCACTATAAATATAATACGATTGCAGACGGTCGCGAACTGACTAATACTTGGAACCATACCAAGATGAAATGTGAGTTGTGCTGATGAATATGTCCTTAATTACCTGAGGGAAACTTTAGAGGATATCTATATTTGTTTTAGTGTTCTCCTGGATATTTATAGCATTGCAGTTGTTGTTACTGGTAACCTCCCTCAATGCAAGACGATGTGTTAAGCCTAGCCGACCAACAACATCACCACCAACAACAACAATGGCAACAGCTCAATCAAAAACAACGCAAGGCAGTAGCGAATCAACTGTAACCCCAACAACTTCAACACATGCATTACCTGCTGCATCAACACAGATTCCAAGTGATACTCAACCAACCGAGCAGACGAAAACTACAATAGACGAGGTGCCAACAGAATTACCACAGACCTCAACTGAACCGATAACTTCTACTGAACGTCCTCAGACTTCAACCGTAGAGGCGAAAACATCCTCTACAAACATTTCCCCAACAGAGTTTCCAGAAATCACAACAATTTTGTCAAGCGAAGACCCAAAGCCAATAACGTCGACACTTTCGACAGCGACTACAGTTTCCACACAAACAACAACGGAAGCTTATGTTGATGCTGATATAATGTGCAAAAACCATCCTGGAGTGGAATTTCTTCCACATCCCTATAACTGTCATAAGTTCATACACTGCGATGACTTGCAGGGTTTTATTAAAACATGCCCAGCCAATCTTTACTGGGACTCAAAAATACAAAAATGCGCTTATGAATGTGCCTAAAAATAATCTAACAAAAATAATTATAAAATAAATACTAATAAAATAATACGAATAAATGTACATATGCAGAGATATCTAGATATATTGTTTGTAGCAGTACCATTCTATCTGTTTTATGTTCCAAATAATGCTCTTAATTCATAAACAATCAAGCACAGCAGATGGGAGTGGTTCAAGTGAGACTCTACTTACTACATTTGTTGTCTTCCCGGAATTGATGCAAAAGTTTCGAACTCAATTAAAAAATACTTGATAGGCACATGTTGAACATAAATAACATTACTGATAAGTACGCGCTGGTTAAAATAAGATAAGTTGAAATCAATGTTATTTGTTATGTATATAAAGGCTATGAATTTTACTAAATCAGCGGAGTACAATTATAGCAATAACCGTGGAATATTTGTGCGCTAAAATGAAAGGTCAGCAAAGGAAGCGGGGAACATTAATAATTAATAATTAAAAATTTCTCATTAACACTCTTACAGTTACTCTGCTTGCTGTGGTTACATTTGCCGCAGTGGCAGCCCTTGCCGGTGCTGCCGATCCTGAATGCGTTTACAGGAAAATACGTGGATTGGCGCCCCATTGGCCAAATCCTTCAAATTGTGCCAGTTACTACCGCTGTTCCACCAAGAATATTGTGCGCTCCATGAAATGTTCAGTCGGCAAGGAGTATAATCCAAAGACAGGCAAATGCTCAACAGCTGGACGCGGCCTATGCAAGCTAAGCTTGGGTGCACCACTGGCAGAGGTAAGCTAATAATTGAAAATAATTGTTTGCTTTTCATCAAACAACCTGACGAGATATTATGGTTACTACAATAAGAAACAAGTAAGAAGGTTCTAGTCTATGCATAATAACTGAATTTGAATCTTCAATATCTCTGGAATTTTTTGACCAGTTTCAATGAAAATTTCACAAATTTATGCTTATCAAGAATATATATACTTTTTAGAGTTGGAGAAGCTTTTTTCTGTCTCTTACATTCATTTGCACAAAACTATTATACTCATTTTATCAATTCCGATGAGGGTATAAATAGATAAAAATAACCCCGAGATTCAGACCAAAAGTTATGTGATTAAGAAAACCTTAAATAAATTTCACTCAATTTTTTCCACCCGCAGGCCACAAATGTTTGCGCTAATGAGGTAAATGGCGCCTTTTTGACCAAAGCTGGCTACTGCTCCGAATATTACATCTGTGACGAGCACCTGGCCTATTCCCAGATCTGTGATCCAGGCAGTATGTTTGACACGAATACCAACCGCTGTATTCCAGATACTGACTCCGTGTGTTGGCAAAACTTCTGCCTGCAAAAGCCGACCGGCCAACTCCTGCCAGGCCAGGCATCCTGTTTGACATACTACTCATGCCAAAACAATCAGACTTCACAGCATAGTTGCGCTAGTGGCACATATTTCAACACAACGTTGGCTGCCTGTGTTGTTGATGAGAATAATTCTTATTGCTGGGAGAACTTTTGCATTGGCAAGCCAGATGGCTCAGCTCTGAGTGACGCTAACAATTGCTCCATCTTTTACATGTGCCTAAATCAAAAGACAACCCTTCAAGTTTGTCCAAATGGATCGTACTTTGACCAATCTGGACCTCACTGTATACCAGGTACATGTCCACGCGAGGACTCGTCCACGACAACGACCACAACTGCGACACCACCCACAGACTGCGATTGCGCTGATGGTTCTGTTAATGGCGAGATGGTTGCCAACAAAGACAACTGTCGCATGTACTTTACCTGCCTCAATGGTCAGCTCATTCCCGGCGACTGTGTGAGAGGCAATTACTTTAATGATACGCTTAATGTTTGTATGGCGGACCATACTGGCTGCTGCCCGTACAGCTCAACTGCAGACTGCGTGGATGGCAATCTAGCTATCGATGAAAATAATTGCAATCACTATTATCAGTGCGAAAATGGTCTTTGGCAATCGAGGAGCTGCTCAAGCGGAAGCTTTTTCAATAAGGACCTAGAGATTTGTGTAATAGATAGTGAAAATGAGTGTCCCCAATGTCACACTGACCACGAATCTGTCACTGTAACCACTGAGACTTCAAAGTCCATTGCTATTCTGGGTGGGCTGTGCAAAGAGATCGAACATGCTGTGGCAGGAGATAACTGCTGGAGCTACCTCGCCTGCATTAGTGGAAGCTGGGAGCGAGAGTCCTGTATAGGAGGCTACTTTTTTGATGCCTCCGTTGGCATCTGTCGCCGCGATGACAGCAATCAATGCCCTGAGAATAAGATACTGGTGCCGGTTAGTTCACGTACCCGCCGCGCCGCAGACAGTGACTGTCCATGCCCAGATGACATGACTGAGGGCAGCATGATCGCGAACCCCACCGAATGCGATGGGTATCAGATATGCCAGGATGGGCAACTGAGAAATGGTTCCTGTGGTCAAGGCAATATATTTAGTAGCTGTGACAGCATTTGTGTACCCGATACCAGCGCTTCTTGTTGGGTGTGTAACAACAAGCCAAATGGGTATCAAATGTTCAATCCCAGCGATTGCACTGCCTACATCACATGCAACAACGGAGTGGCCGTACCTTCTAGCTGCCGCAGTGGTGAATGGTATAATGGCGATTCCTGTATAATTGATGTCACCGGCCAGTGTATTAATCCCTGCAGCTGTGGTACGGGCAATGTCGCACATCCCATCTGCTCCAAATACTATCAATGCACCGATGGCGTTCCCAAAGTTGTGGACTGTGCCGCCGGCGAAGGATTCGACACGACGTCTGGCAAGTGTTCTAGCACCGTCACGTGTGCGGCAAATCAGTGCGCCACAGCAGTGGATGGAACTACCATTCCCGTTGCCGGCGATGATACGAGGTTCTATGTGTGCCTGAACAATGTTGCCAAAATTCGTTCGTGTCCTCTAGACTCTACATTTGACGTAAACTTATTGATATGTTTGCACCAGCCAAGTGTTAGTTAAATTTGGCTCTGAAAAGAGACTCTCAAATAGGCACTGCTCGAACTAACAGTCCTATATTATCAATTGCAGAGCTCATGTGACCAATCGATGTGTAAGCAAAGCACTCCGAATCTTGCCTTTCCATCACAAAACTGTGATCAAACTACATTCTGTCTATGCCAGGACGATGGGGCCTACCTGAAGAACTGCGAAGCGGGCCTAATATTTGATGAAGTCCAGAACATATGCGAATTCGTAAATATTATCTTTTTCAAAAAAAGGAAGTTTTAAAATGACAGTTCTTTTTAGACGGGACCTTGTGATCCACGAGTATGTGAAGGCGAGAAAGTCTCAGTCTCATTGAATTACGAAGATCCGGATAGTTTTTGTCTATGCCGCGCTGGCCAACCCACACCAGTACCATGTCCCATTGGATACACTTTCAATCCGACAGCGCTCCTGTGCGTCCTTGTACCGCAGCCTGATGTAAGTTAAAATTCGATTTATTTGTCTATACAAAAAATTTCTTTCTTTATATAAGTGCATTTTATTTTTGCAATACAGTGAAATAGCGTTAAATACATTTATGTTTCTGTCAGAGTATAACAAATTTTGGAAACAATTTTTGTCTGTTTACATTCACAATGCCTAGCATAGTAGAATTTTACTAATACTGACCTCAGAACAGTGTTAGAAGTAAACGTTTTTCACAAATAGTGTTTACTGATTTAATTTAATTAATTAATTTAATTTAATTCTTTACACCTTACTAGTATAGTTTATCAATAAACCAGTCCGGAAAAAAAAATTATATTAAAATAATATAATAAGTTTTTACCTATATACAACATTTATGAAAATCCTGCGTCACAGTAACGCGTGGGCCGAGTGCTATTACATTTTTGATCAGCCTCAATAGACTTACCAATATAACCTTTCGTCCATCTGTTCATCCGTTTGCTATTATCTAACTACTGTTTTATGCAAGCTGTGGAAATGAATTATATCATCTAATAACAATAATATGAACTGCGGTTTTGGGTTTGTACGTTCATCTTTTTAATTTGAATATATCGAATCCCATAAATATTGCAGCCTAGATGCTGTAGCAATTATTGCTCTAACAAGCCAAACGGTGAGACATTTCCAACTTTGACTACAGACACAGCATTTTGCGTATGTATGGATGAGGTACCATCGTTTAATTACTGCCTGGATGGTAAGATTTACGATGCAGAATTAGGAGTATGCATGGCTCCAGTCGTAAGTACTCTATTAGAGTTCCTGTTTAATTTAGTAATTCTTTGAATATGATTTGCAGGAGGATACTACTTGCATTTGCAATGAGTGTGATTCAACCCAGTGTGCGGATGGCATACAAAATAAAGTTTTTCCAGCGAATACCGTTCAAGGTTTCTGCCATTGCAAGGATTTTTGCGGCGTATATTCCCAGTGTCTTAGCGAAAAACAATTCGATACAGATCTGCTGATTTGCATGGAGCCAGCGGTAAGCGGGTAAAACTTTTTTTTTGGTACTCGCTGAAATATTAATTGCCGTTTCAATTAAATCACAGGGTCCTGTTGACTGTGATGCAGCACAGTGTGATGTTCTAGCTGAAAATCAACCATATGCAGCAAATAGTGGCACTGCGGGATTTTGCTACTGTCAGGGTGGCCTACCAAAATACAGTTTGTGCCTAAGCGAGAAGGAGTTTGATCCAGAGTTACTAATATGCATGACACCTTCGGTAAGGCACTCTATTATTCACAAAGTTTAAACTTCACACATCCATGTGTTCCACAGAGTGGTTGCCCTAGCGTCTATTGTGATTCAGAGAAATGCTCGTGCTTAGCGGAGTTCACCACATTCCCCTCAACAAACGAGGAGGATGACACAAGCTTCTGCATGTGTCGCAATGGTGAAGCAATGTACGAGAACTGTCTCGATGGTAAATTTTATAATGCTTCTGCCGAAGTTTGCCAAATACGCGAGGTGGGTTTTATTAATGTTTATAAATTGGTAAAGTGAGTGATTAAATTAATTTGATTTATTAGGCACCCTGCTCTGTTTGTGGAACAGGACAGTGTGCTGCACTGGACATTAACTCAAATTTTGCAGCGCTAAATACAACAACTGGCTTTTGCCTGTGTGTTGAAGGCGTTGCTGTCTATAAAGACTGCCCCATCGGCAAGGAGTACGATACTACATTAGATATTTGCCTGTCAACAGCAGTCGCATCAGGTCTTCCTCTGTCTTGTGATGTGACACATTGCCAAAACCTAGCTGCAACTGAGGCTAAAACCTTTGCAGCCATCGATTTATTAAATGGTTTCTGTACTTGCCAATCTGATGGCTCAGTTAGCTTTCAGAGCTGTGGAGACTACCACATTTACGACAAGATACTGAACTTCTGTGTTGTTGATGCTTGTGATCCGACGCTATGCAGAACTCGCAACAAATTTGAAGCATTCGCAGCTCGAAACACAACCAAGGGTTTCTGCTCTTGTGACAGTGTGCCAGTCTATTATCAATGCTCCCCTGGACACGTTTTCGATGCAATCGTGGGAGCTTGTGTAGATGAGGTCACAGCCCGTGTTGCTGATTGCGATCCACAGGAGTGCTTGAACCGCGTGCAATTTGAGGCATTCGCAGCGAAGAATACAATCGAAGGCTTCTGTTCATGCGATGGCAAGGAAGATATCGTTACCTATCATAAATGCACTGACGGCAAAATCTTTGATCAAAAATTAAAAATGTGCATGTTGAACGGCCATAGCGTGCAGAAGAGATCTGTGGAGCCGGAAGAAAAAGTAAGATCAATTTCATTCCTTAAGAAACTCTTTCAGAAGCTTGCGTAAGCGACATTTGTGACACTCATACCACATGCGACCGACGAGTTGACCCCATATAGACTCTAAATAATGTCTTAAATTACTCACTTATCTTTACATATATGATTGTTATTTATGAGTTATTATTATGAGAAATTCCGCTTGCTTCAATTATATTCCTAACCAAATATATGTATGTTTATTCACCACACATGTGCGCTAAGCTGAATTTTATTTTTGTATTTTTTTGATGCCTGTATCCTTTCAGAGGGCTTAAGAGTTTGATTACCAATTATGTAGCTCGAAACCATATAAAATTAGTAAAAGACTTTTTTGAACTTATGCAAAATTATGTCACATACAAATAATATGAAACCCCAAGTATTATATTTTCTTAAACAGGAGCAACATTCGAGTCCATACGATACATTGTGTTGGTCTATTCACTTATCTGTCTGTCCATCAGCTTGAATGCGCCGACCTTAAAAACCTTTAGAGAGCGAAGCATTGCTTTCGAAATACACATTTCGCCATATATGGGTTTGAATATTTTAGTTGAAGTGTACGACTATTGATAGTAAAGAATTTCCTAGCGTTGAATGTAATCTTACTCCAGCTCCCTCGATTTCCTTGATTTAATCATGATATTTTTGTTGTGAAAATTCATCTATGAAAAAGTTCATGTTAGTGTAAGTAAGATCAGATGCACAATCAAATATTTGACAGTTTAACGAATTTAATCAAGACAACAGTAAAAATAATTCTTACTATTAAACAACCAATGAGACAGTTACGAATCAAATAACATTTTGTAAAATAATATAATTTACGTAGTACTTTTTGTTAACTATTTGCATATGGGCTAAATGAATCTAGTGTGTCTGCCAATCTTAAACTAATTCGTAAAACCGAACTTGACAAAATTATAATATTCTGAAGTGTAAGATTTAATTTAGTTAATAGAAAGCGATAACCTAAACTGTCTAATATAATGTTTAATCTGTCGCTAACAGTATTTTCAATGAACATTGCAAAAACTGGGTTAAAATTTTACCATTGAGTCGTCTCCATTTTCATTTGCATTTTTGTTGGTTTAGCCACAAACACAGCTTAAATTTTTTTTTAAAAATCTCTAATTACATGATACCGCCGATGGTTATTCATTGCAGTTTTCCTGTGAGCTGAATATAAAGCGCTCGGTGCCAGCAAACTGTTCCCAATATGAGATATGCCTGGATGGCAATTGGCGCCGACGCACCTGCACTGAGGAGCGTTACTACAATCCGGAGAAGCAGAGTTGTCTAGAGCCACGAGACGACATGGTTTGCAGCTATGCCCGAGTGCCTGGTCTCCCTACCTGCGAACTGAGCAACGAATCCGAAACTATTCCAACCATAATCGAAAGTGGAAGCAAATGCTTGCAATACTTTCGCTGTGCAGCCGGCAAATGGCGATTACGCAACTGTCCAAAACGCCAATATTATGCGTCGCATTTGGGCAGCTGTCTACCGATGCCAGCTTTTACGGGTGATGATTTTTGCAGCTGGCTTTATAGCGCCGAGCAGGTTACACATCTGCAGGAGCCCAAATGTCAGCAGTTGACAGTTCGTGCACATCCCTCACACTGCGATAAATTTTTGATGTGCATGGAGAATGCATGGTGGATACAACAGTGTCCCCTTAACTTGTACTTCAGTCGCACATCCAACTACTGTCTGCCAAACGATGCCAACCAGTGTACTCTTCTCAAAATGAACACAACCTGCATCTATGGTCAGAAGCGCGCTGTGGCAACGAGCTGCCGATCTTTTGAGCAATGTAACAAATTGGGTCAGTGGGTAAGAAAATCCTGTGGTGAACTGCAGCAATTTGAGCCATTTCTGGGCTGTGTTTCAAATGATGGCAGTTGTCAGGGCAGTGGCTTGCGACGGTCCTGTCAACCGGGAGAGTTGAGAGCTTTACCATTGCCGGAATCGAGATGCGCTCAGTTCTTCTACTACTGCAACGCTGATGAGTGGCATCTGGGCAGTTGTCTGCGTGGTCACAGTTTTGTGGGAAAGTTAAACAGGTGTCAGTCTGTGGAACGCTGTCGGGCACTGCTAAATACAATACCCTCGAGCGGTTGTGTTGGTAAGCCGGATGGTAAGAGTGTTGCACATCCAGTCGATTCTATGCTCTTCTATATATGCCTGCAGGAACAGCCTGCTTTGCTGCAGAGTTGCCCAAATGGCAGCTACTTTGATGGAAACTCCCGCTACTGTCGGCCCGTCGATGACAGCTTGCCTATAGCTGTTGATTCATTTTGTGCTTATAATTTGGGTGCTGGTCTCGTAGCCCACGCGGATAACTGTCGTGCGTACTACAATTGCTCCAGCATTGACCAAAATAGCAGTCAGTTGCTATACTGCCCCGAGGGTCAATACTTTCACAGCTTGGCGGCACAATGTCGCTTGGACCAAGGACAGTGCAAACAACAGCAATCGTTGACCAATCTTAATCTAAGCCTTTGTTCAGGAGTCGCACATGGCACTCGGGTACCTCATCAGGTCTACTGTAATATTTATTATGTCTGTGTACATGGATTGGCAATACCAGCAGAATGTGCACATAAGATGCGCTTTAATTCAACCCGTTGTATTCCCGAACCAGAGTTAAGGCCAGAATTGGAGTTTAATATGTGTGTGCACGGACAGCTGGCGGCAGTTTTAAGTGAAAATAACAGCGCTGTTTACAGCTGTGCCAATGTTCCTGATGGCAGCTATGTTGCTGACTATCAAGACTGTACGATGTATTATATTTGTGCTGGTGGCGTGGCACACACACAACGCTGTCGTCCTGGCGCGTACTTTGATGCAGAGCAGTTGCTGTGCACGCAGGACGATGGCACGTGTCCTTATGTTGTGCCAAACGTGCAAATCAAAAATGAAACAAAGATTGTTATGAGTAGCGAGCATATGCCACCCAATCCAGCGATATGCGAGGGCAAACATGGTCATCTTATTATGGATGCAGCAAATTGCAACAACTTTTATATCTGCGTCTCGAACAAGCTACGCTTCGAGCGCTGCTATAATGGTTATTTTTTCAATGCGACACTCCAGCAGTGCCAAGTTTTTGGGCTAACTGATGAGAACGATGTGCAGCCAAAAGAACTAGATAGAATGATAGAACCAGCCGAAAAACCTATAGTTGATAAAGAAACAACGCTCAATTTGAAAAAATGCAGCGATGCGCCCACAAATTTTGCAAATCTCTGCAAGATGGTTGGTGAGTCAATATATTCAATAGCTGAGCCAGGCGACTGTCGGCGATACATCAGCTGCGATGAGGATGAACCCGTCTTCCAGCGTTGCCGCAATGGTGAGAGCTATGACAGCTTGCTGGGCATATGCCGGCAGAACGATGGCACCTGCCTCATGGAGAACGGCGAACGTGTGGGCATCTGCAATGGCAGACATGGTCAATTAGCAAGAGACACCAACAGTTGCCGGGGTTACTTTGTATGCGTACACGGCCAGAAGATCGAGGCAGAGTGCGCGGAAGGTCAGTATTTTAACAAAGCGACAAGTATATGTGAACCGGATGCTCTTCATCAGTGCAGCAGTAATTCAAACGAATTGGCAAAGCAAAAGTCTGAGGATTAGTCGTTCTCTTTCAATCTTAAAGCTGAACACTGTATTTTGATTTTCTTAAGGACCTTTTTTGGAATATTTTAGAATTTAAAGTAATAAATTTGTCTTTGTGGTGTTGGGCTTAATAATATTATGAACAACGGGAAATTAGATAGACTGTTGGGTTAAAATTCAAGAATGACCCAAAACTATAAATTTTTTTTGTAATACGTCGATATTCCTCGACTATTGATGCTGATCAAGAATATGTAAGCTTTATGGGGTCGGAGAAGCATCCTTCTGTCTGTTACATACTTTTTCACAAAATTATTATTTCTTTTTCAATGGGTTCAGGGTATAAAAAATACCGGCCATTGTTCAACAAGGCAGGTCTTCTAATTAATGAAAGATAAGCTCATATTTTGAAACAAAAATAATTGGATTAATTGATCTCTTTTATATTAATTTGTAACATATTTAGTTTTTTATAGTATTAACTTGAAGTCGGAACCAGAATCAATCATCGGGCAGGTTTGGATTAATTTTGGCCTGCCGCATTAGTTACCATGTCTTCTATAGCTTCCTACGTGCGGTTGCGCTCACTTTTATATGTTCCCATAACAGTCGTTTTTTAACGAAGATTCTGGAATGCGGAATGAAAAGCGTCATTTGTCACCTTAGCCCTGAAACAGTTCTCGACTGGGGCTAATCAACTATTATTATTTTAAATCCCTGTGAAAATTGGGGGCCGACTATAACCTCTGGACTGGAGGGAAGCGAAGATTGTAGATGCTGCTAATTGATAAGTTTTGTTTTGCAAGTTAACTCGAAAATCTTATATACCCAATTTGTCGAAATATTGTAGGGTATCCTCAACAGTTAGTTTTTACATATGCTGTAATAGGTTGAATTGGAACAACTTGGAGTCAGTTGATTACATATTTCTGTTGTTCCGCTGCCCTTAAGTATTGAAAAATTGATCATTTTGTGTATGGGTACAACAAGTGGAAGCGTTTGTAGATGGAAATGGAAACACTTCAGTTAGTTTGTTATTGATTTTGATAAATTGTGAACAATAAAGGTACCATGTACATATTCACACATGCATATGTATGTTCAAGGTGGTGCCAAAAATTATATTGGTAAGATAATATGTATATATAGTTTGACAACAAAGTGTTTACACAATAAGAAAAATTATGAAAAATTATTCAGCGAGCGATCCGCTGCCCAATGTCTTGTGCACTCCTCTGTTTTATATTTCCCCTGCTGAGTGATATCGAACAATATGCTTAATTTCTTACGTTAAATTGTTTTAAAAGCAAGTATTTATGTACAGTGTATAATACAATAAGAATGAGCGGCTTTGGAAATTGATAAAAGAGAATTTTGAGCATAGACTTTGACTTTTTACCCATTTTCAATGGGTTAAGGGTATAAAAATGAGGGAAATGTGAGCCCAAAACCAAACATCGCTTAAAAAAGCAATACTGGAACAGTGGCACAAAATTTCACTGGTATATGATCAACTAAAGTTGGTCAATTCCATGTAAAAACGCATTTAACATGTTATTAATGCAACGTGGATCATAGTGAAAGTATTGTTAGAAGTTGACCAGAATTTTGAACTATAACTAAAAAGTACTACTTTGTTCAGAATTTCTTGACAGTGTCAAAAGTGTATAAGTTTTGATATGGTTTTTTTCACAAGATTACTTAAAACATAGTTTAACCATTACAAAAATTCTGTTAAAATAAAAAAAAAACTGTGTTAGCATTAAAAGTAATAATATTTGAGTTTTTTGCAGTGTGGAAAGTGTTTCTAGACAAACTGAAGAAAAATATTTTTTTTAGTGTTCATCCTCTAAGAATTGTTTTTCTACAAATAAATGTGGTATTTGTTGCAAACTGTGAAAAGCTTTGAGCACATAGAGCAACTTAAGTAGTTGGCCGACTCAAACTATCAATACAATACTATACAATAATTTATAGTCATCAACCCAGACCTTTATTAAATGCATTTCTTTATTATAAAAACCTTTTTATCAGTACTTATTATTGGAAAGTTTTTCGAAAATTAAAAAATTATTATTGGAAAGTTTTTTGAACAGGGGGACCATTTAGCGTACTTTCCGATAACAAAAACATCATAATAACAATCTGTGTTCCCGCTACAACTAGTTTGAATAAGACAGGCATTAACGTGAAGTAGTTTGACAACGCTCTACATTTTATTATGGTATAAAATAATATAATATATAATATATTAAGAAGAGCGAGTAAACTTTTGACCCGGAGCAAATGAGATCGGTTTCTTATGTATGTGGTTCATCTAAATTGGACTCCAAAGTCCGTTTGTTAATCTTAGCTCTATTTTTGATGCAAATACTAACAAACGGACCTCGAATTGTGTAAGATGGTGTAATTATAATTGAATGTGTATTCGCCGCAAAATAAGTTATTTAATTTATTCTTTGACAACAAATCGTCTTTATGATAAGCTAAATTCTATACACTAAAAGGAATAAAAAACAAGTAAGGAGGCTCTAGTCGAGAAATCCCGACTAGACGATACCCTGAACCCTATACTTTACGCATACAGTCAGTGCTTGCAAGTATGTGTGAGTGTGTGTATGTATACGCGTATAGTGCATACCTTCTTAACTTCAATACTCCATATCTCCAGTGTTTCTCAACCGATTTCAATAAAATTTTCACAGATTGTCTTTATTTAGTCTAATCTTTCAAACTGCATCAAAAAGTTTTCTAAATTGAAGATTTTGTTGTTATCGATTACATGTGTATATCGGAAACGGAAAGAGTTATCGAAAATCTAAAACAAACTTGTACTGCCTAGGGATTAGGCGAGCTTATGTTCCAAATCTGGTGTCTCTAGCTCTTACAGTCTCTGAGATCGACGCGTTCATACATACGGACGGAGGACAGACGGACATGGCTATATCGACTCGGTTGTTGATGCTGATCAAGAATATATATACTTTATGGGGTCGGAGATGCTTCCTTCTGCCTGTTACATACTTTTGCACAAAACCATTATACCCTTTTTACCCATTTTCAATGGGTTAAGGGTATAAAAATTAAAAAAATTTAATTAAAATAATGAAACAACAAATCGTAGTTCACATTTTCAGGCTCTGGGATTTTAAGGTGGAATGACATTCGTCAATACTTAAAATTAATAAAAATTAACATACGTTTGCATGTATGTACTTCCGACAACAATCACATATCACGCAATACCGCACTTTAGGTGGTTAACGACGCACTTGTCTTTTGTTTGACGTAGTACATATTATAGTTACTTAAAATAGATAAGCCCATGTACAAAAATAGTAGCACGTGAAAAGTCATTGGCTGGAGGAAACAGTTTTTACAATATATATAACCATTATAAGGCAATAATTTGTGATGTCATTATTACAAAATTAAACCCGTCATATGAACACCTAAAGGAGTGAGAAATGTTTAAGGTATATAAAGGTCTTAGGGGGTCTTTGAGTTCAAGATACTTCTTAGCGCCGTCAGAACATAATTCATTTATAATAATTGCAAGCACATATGCGTACTACTACAAATTTTCCCTTCAAATTATCGAAATGTCAAAAACTACTCGTAGCTACTATTTCTAATTCAACTGTCAATTAACCACAAAACAACAAACGTGCGGAAAAATGTATGTGTGTATGTTCTTTTGTAAGTTTGTATTGTCAAGTACGAATAGTATCCACATTGTCCGCCCAATGTGGGGTGGGTGAGAGCGCAACATATGAAAAAACCTATTTTGATTATCCACCACTAGTAGATATGTACCCACAAACCACAAATGAAAAGTTATTCGGATGAGTGGACAGCAGGACAGTTGAATTCAACTTAGTCCTGTGGCAGGTACTTTGCTGTTGGTCATTCGTTCCCGAAAGCTTCAACAAATCGGTCGAGTGGACCGTGATGCAGAACGGAGTGTGTTAATAACGAATACGCGACACGCGAGCTAGTGAATGACAAAGTCTAAAGATATAAAGAAACAATTACTTATATTTCAAACATACATAAATAAATCAATACGAAAGTAAATTTTTAAACATTTCCAAATCATGTAAAGTGAATGTAAAATTCGTGTTAATATAATAATCTGCAGTTTGGTTACAAATATCAAAGTATATTATATGTAGTTATGTTTGTCAGCATTTAAAAATATAGACTAGGATCTGTGAATGGGCATTTGAATAGTTAACGCTTGTAGTCAATAATCTATTATTAATATAGAACTTGAAAAATGACAACAAAGAATCAATAAACCTTCAATTGCTGTGATTACCTCGATGGCATGGGACTTTGCACAACTGACAACCCAAACATACGCTTAGTACGCAGCCCAGGTACAATACAAACGAGTGTACCTATGTATTTTTAAACGACCTACATTCAACACAGTGGGGTCAAGCACTAAGTAAGTGAGGTCTTTTGTTAAGCCGCAATAGGTTGTAATTTTTATTCCCTGAACCCATTAAAAATGGATAAAAAGGGTATAATGGCTTTGTGCAAAAGTATGTAACAGGCAGAAGGAATCATCTCCGGCCCCATAAAGTATATATATTCTTAATCAGCATCAACAGCCGAGTCGATATAGCCATCCGTCTGTCCGGCCGTCTGTATGTATGAACGCGTCGATCTCAGAGACTAGAGCTAGAGATGTGGAACATAAGCTCGCCTAATCCCCGGGCAATACAAGTTTGTTTCAAATTTTCGATAACTCTTCCCGTTCACATGTGATCGATAACAACAAAATCTTGACAATCTGTGAAATTTTTAATAAAATCGGTTGAGAATCACAGAAGATATGGAACATTGAAGTACATACACATACTCACACATTCTTGCAAGCAGTACGCGCTAAGTATAGGGTTCAGGTTATAGTCTAGTCGGGATTTCTCGACTAGAACCTTCTTACTTGTTTATATTGTTAGTTTGTATGCATTTAAACAAAAATTTTATTATTCAAAGAATAATTTCGATTTCCAATCAAAATAAACTCACATGTATGCTACTGTATTATATGTATATATAAATGTATTTTGTTCACAAACGGAATACTCAAACTAATACGTGCTACTACTCTTTGTATTTTTTTGGAGCGGGAGTCTAATGTCACTTAAAACTGACCCAGCGGGACCCAACTACTTACCTGCACTAGTGCAAAGTTTGTATTTATTTGCCTAAACATAGGTTGGTTATTACAAAACATATAACTGGCTCCAGACGAGAAAGCTCGACTAGGATATACACTGGACGCTAAACAAGACGCGTACGCTCATTGTTGTTATGGATTTAAGTGGTACACACATTTACAGAAAACCTACACCTACTACTGCGGTACTTCATGATGGCTAAACTTTAATCGTCAATATTTCCGGTTTTTCTTAAACGATTTGGATTTAATCGATTTTTATGTCGTTGTTTTCTTAAAATATGTTTATTTTATTGTTATCAATATCATGTGTTAATCGGAAACGGGAAGTGTTATTGATGATATAAAATAAAGCTGATCTGCCTATAATTTAGATGAGTTTTATTCCAAATCTGTCTCTTGATCTTTTAGTCTGTGAGATCGAGCAATCATCAGGTTGGAGATGCTTCATTCTGCCCGTTATATACAGTTGGGTTCAGGGCATAAATTATATTAATCATCTGTGAAAGCGTTGAGCGAAATCAGTCAACAAACGACCATGTCTGTTTAGTTTAGGGTTCATCCTAGTCGAGGTGTCCTCTCTCAGTATCTAATCATGGAATCAATTGCAGGCCTAACCGATGCTAATATAAATTCAGGATACTTTTTGCGCAAAACATCATGATAATAGTAAAAAAGTTGCTTCGCACCAAAATTAACCTCCAATTAATTCATACATTTTATACCCTGAACCCATTGAAAATGGGTAAAAAGGGTATAATGGTTTTGTGCAAAAGTATGTAACAGGCAGAAGGAAGCATCTCCGACCCCATAAAGTATATATATTCTTGATCAGCATCAACAGCCGAGTCGATATAGCCATGTCCGTCTGTCCGTCCGTCCGTCCGTCCGTCCGTCCGTCCGTCCGTCCGTCCGTCCGTCCGTCCGTCCATCCGTATGTATGAACGCGTCGATCTCAGAGACTATAAGAGCTAGAGACTCCAGATTTGGTACATAAGCTCGCCTAATCCCTAGGCAGTACAAGTTTATTTTAAATTTTCGATAACTCTTCCCATTTCCGATATACACATGTGATCGATAACAACAAAATCTTGAATTTGGACAACCTGTTTAATTTTATTGAAATCAGTTGAGAAACATTGGAGATATGGAGTATTGAAGTTAAGAAAGTATGCACTATATTCATACATACACACACTCACACATACTTGCAAGCACTGACTGTATGCGTAGAGTATAGGGTTCAGGGTATAGTCTAGTCGGGATTTCTCGACTAGAGCCTTCTTACTTGTTTAAATGTGCATATATGTAAAGTTTACTTTTGATTTGAATATCGAGGGGAAGAAATATTCTGTGGACGCTTTTATGTCAAAAATTTAATATTATCCAGAATTCTTATTTTTCTACAAAATGTAAAAAACAGTGTAGAAATTGAAGAATTAAATAATTTTTGATGTGTAACTGTAAATTGTATTGAATTGTATTAAATAACAAATAACTCATGTTTACTTGATTTGCGATACATGTCGTCTGTGTAGTAAAGTACAGTGGCCCACAGCTTTTTTGAAGCAGTGTGAAGAAAAATTTAAAGTGCTATAATTTAAACAATTTAGGAAAAAAACGAAATAATCTTTAAAAGAAAATTTGTATAATATTATTTTTATTTAAAAAATAAATTTCATTCGTTACTTAAATATTGCCTTCATTTAATAATTAGCTATAAATTAAGAAGATATTTAAAATATTGGTCTTTGCAGCAGTCTGAAAAAAGTAAAATATAGCTTAAATAAGCATGTTTATACTTAGTACGCGCTTGTCTGCTGCGTTTTAGTAATACCTCAGTATTGGACTGTCGCCACAAAAAATTCCTTCCGTCGGAGCCAAAAATTATGAATTTGGACTCGTCTACAAACTTAACTGTGCTCCAGTACTCCAAATCCTTGTCCACGTAGGAACGTCACATTTGTTTTTTACGCGGATATAAAAGTATTGCGCAGAGTCCCGCGCATATTTTCCGCATAGTATTGTTCCCCAATTTCGTCCTGTTAATTCAGTTTATGAGACGATAGCTTAGGATTGTTGTTTTTATACACTGAACCCATTGAAAATGGGTAAAAAGGGTATAATGGTTTTGTGCAAAAGTATGTAAAAGGCAGAAGGAAGCATCTCCGGCTCCATAAAGTATATATATTCTTAATCAGCATCAACAGCCGAGTCGATATAGCCATGTCCGTCCGTATGTATGAACGCGTCGATCTCAGAGACTATAAGAGCTAGAGACTCCAGTACAGGTTTGTTTTAAATTTTCGATAACTCTTCCCGTTTCCGATATACACATGTGATCGATAACAACAAAATCTTGAATTTGGAAAACTTTTTGATGCAGTTCGGAAGATTAGACTAATTAATGACAATCTGTGATTGTATTGAAATCGGCTCACAATTACTTGAGATATGGAGTATTGAAGTTAAGAAAGTATGCACTATACGCGTATACATACACTCACTCACACATACTTGCAAGCACTGACTGTATGCGTAGAGTATAGGGTTCAGGATATAGTCTAGTCGGGATTTCTCGACTAGAGCCTTCTTACATGTTTTTTCTGATGATCTGCCGTGGTTCTCTATCCGATTTATGCGCTGGATAATATGTTACACAGTTAATGAACTCATTTTCTTTCAATGAAATGACAGTTTGATATACATTTTTAATTATGGGAACGGTGACAAATGTATCAGACCTCGGGCGATCTGGTATTGTGGGTCAAATTACCCACAAGGCAGTCGAAAAAAGAAAAGTTTTTCTTATGAAAGAACTAAAAAGTATAATTACGTTTTATAGCGAAGTGCCGAAGATAAATACACAGACACCGTTACGAAAAAATGAGCAGTCATGGAGACCTACAAGGCAGTGTGAGTGGTAAATCACATATATTTCAAATACGAATCGACAGCGTTGATGATGAGAGCACTGCACCAATAACTGAGGCTAACTCGCGTGAGGATCTCATTGGTAGCGCAGTCCTTGAGAGAGAGCACGCCAATGAGCACACCGTGTTTCAATTTCCAAGTGAGAATCCTTCTACCTACAGGTTTCAATTCCTGTTTTATACATTTTTTTCCTGCAGGATTCCTGTCTGTCCCCACACTGCGTAAATCACAAAACATCTCGGCGAACCGGCGACAAGTCGTCTCAAGTCCAGCCAAAAGCGAGCGCACTGTACGCAACAGTCATCCCAAATTACGTGCACGACGACTTAGCCATGACAGTGGCATAGTAGCAGGACGTCTAGTTGGCTATGGTGTAAGTTATCGCGTTAAGCATAGGCTCCTTGGAGATATAAACGTATGCGTCACCAAATAATGTTCCTTATCTTGAATGCATTCTTTCTTTTACTGTATAAGTTAAGTTTATATATATTTTTTATAAACTGGTGCCACAGTCAAAAAAAAAAAAATAATATACATATATATACATTTCATTCATGTGTCGGTGGCGTATTAAAAAGAATTTTTTCCAAATTAAAATTATGTTAGTTGAACAATAAAAAATAAACTAAAAACTCACCAACAGGATACCCATTTAATCACCCAATGGGATCTGGAGGCGCCACCCATGGAGCCACAGATTACTTCCAATAACATATACAATTTTCTGGAAGTGGAGCGACAAGCGGTTAGTAAACCAGACTCACCAAAACCTCATATGGACAAGAATCTATTCTCCACCAGCGGCAACTCTGCGGCGTACACAGAGAAATGGCTAAACTCCTCAATAATGCGTAGCAGCAATGGATCCTTTTACCAAAAAGGTAACTCGATAACCGTGCCGCTGCCCACACACCTGGAGACCGAGTCCGCTGAACCAAGTCCCACGCAGGCATTTGGACCTCGGGTTGTGGGCAGACATGAAGAGGACATACCCGGTACTGCAATGCGTCGCACTTTGGGCTTAAACCTAAGCCCTAATTTGAATGGGCTAGGTGCAAGTGAGGTCGCTGAAAAAGGGTATGAGTCGCATGAAATAATCGAGACGTCGCACTCGAATGAGCTGGCCGATCAGTTTGGGTATCGGCAACTGATACCCGATCGAAAGACATCCCCCGAAGAAAGCAGCAGCATTAGTGGCAGCAATCTCAGCAGTCGCAAGGCCAGCAAGAGCAACAGCCTGACCGGTGAAGGCAGCGACGAGCGACGCATTAGCAAGCAAGATAGGGAGGGACTTGATCCGGAGTCACTTATGTTCCGGGACGGGCGGCGAAAGGTGGACATGGTTCTTGCTTGGGAAGAGGAAGACCAAGGTGTTATGACCGAGGCAGAAGCACGTCAATGTGATATCAGACGCTGTTTTATGGACAATCTAGTAAAGGAAGGGCTCGAAGTTGAGCTCGAGGACAAGTCGCAGTCATTTAACGAGAAAACATTTTTCCTTAAGGTTCATCTGCCTTGGCGCCTAGAAACTCGACTAGCTGAAATCATGAATCTTAAATTGCCCATCAAACGGTTCATAACAATATCCGTAAAGCCATCCTGGGTAAGGAAACTACAATATATCCTTGTGATTTTTAATGTCCTTCTATCGCATAGGATGAGGAAAACATCGTTCTGCGTAATGTTCAATACTGGAAGGATGTGTGGCAACGCATGACCAAAAAAATACAGCTTGATACAAGCCTTCTGGAAGGCGAAACAACATTTAAGGCAGCGACGGCCAATGGCAATCCGGAGGAGCAGTAAGTTTCGAAACTAACAATAAGTAATTCATTATTATTAAATAGCAGCCTTCTTGGTACGCAAATTGTTAAATATTTATATGCAAACATATAATTATAATTATTAAATAATTATGTGTATGGATTTTTATCCTGTCTAAGACTATAGTTTCATGTATAAAAAGTTTTAGTTTAAATAATTCTAAGCAAATATCAAATTTCAAATTCAAAACAAATTTTATTGATATCAGGTGTCTATCGGATACGTAAAGTGTTTTTGAAAATTAGAAAGAAAATTGATTCTTCTATGACTTAGGACAGCTTATATAGTTTTCGAGTTCGATGTGGTCTCACAACCAGATAGACAGTGTCAAATCGACTATGTTATTGATGCTGATCAAGAAGCTTTATTGAGTCGATACTTCTTTCTGCCTGTTTCATACATTTGCATAAAACCATTCAAACCTTTTTAACCATTTCACGGATAAGAGATATAATACAATTGCGGTTGCTGCTTTTACTCCTAGGTTCATTGTTAAGGACCGTGCAACGGCGTACACAAGTGCACAGCGCTCGTTGATGGTTATGCAGGTGTTAATACGCACACCCTACGACGAGAGCGATCGTAGTGGCATCCGGCGGTTGCTCAATGATGGCACATATCTAGGATGCTTTCCGCTGCACGAGGGTCGCTTCGATCGGCAACACTCGAGTGGCGTTTCGCTGGATCGTCGTGTGCTGTATCAGACATGGGCACATCCTTCGCAGTGGTACAAGAAGCAACCGCTATGCCTAGTGCGCAAGTACTTTGGCGATAAGATTGCGCTCTACTTTTGTTGGTTGGGCTTCTACACAGAAATGTTGGTTTATCCTTCCGTTGTTGGCACCCTTTGCTTTATTTATGGACTAGCCACACTGGAGTCGGAGGATAATACGCCTAGCAAGGAAATATGCAATGAGTTTGGCACAGGGAATATCACCTTATGCCCGCTATGTGATAAGGCGTGCAGCTATCAAAGACTATCCGAATCGTGCCTGTTCTCACGTTTAACTTACCTCTTTGACAATCCGTCAACGGTATTTTTTGCCATTTTCATGTCATTTTGGGGTAAGCAATATTATATAATATATATTAGCTTAGAATAAATAAATATATTGCAAGTTTAGCTACCACATTTTTGGAGCTGTGGAAACGTAAACAATCCGTATTAGTTTGGGAATGGGATCTTCACAATGTCGACAATGATGAGGAGCACCGTCCCGAGTTTGAGACCAACGCAACCACATTTCGAATGAATCCAGTTACCCGAGAAAAGGAACCCTACATGTCCACATGGAGCCGCGCTATACGTTTTGTAATCACAGGAAGTGCCGTGCTCTTTATGGTAACGAAAATCAAAGCATTACACAATGATATAAGAAATTGAAGGAAGTAGAATTTTTTTCTGTTATTTGAAATCGTATTGTTAACTTACGTACATATACCTTTTTACCATAAAATACTACTATTTATTTCAGATATCAGTTGTACTGTCCGCTGTGCTCGGCACAATTATCTATCGCATATCATTGGTCTCAGTTATCTATGGCGGTGGTGGTTTCTTTGTCAAGGAACACGCCAAACTATTTACTACAGTGACAGCGGCTCTGATTAATTTGGTGGTTATCATGATACTCACACGCGTAAGCTTGAATTAAACACTCTAAAAAAATACGTTATATTATTTTTTTTTTCAAACCTACAGATTTATCACCGCATGGCAATTAAGTTGACAAACTTGGAGAATCCACGCACCCATACCGAGTACGAGGACTCATATACGTTCAAGATATTCTTTTTTGAGTTTATGAACTTTTACTCGTCGTTGATCTATATAGCGTTCTTTAAGGGACGCTTCTTCGACTATCCAGGCGATGACCAGGCGAGGCGCAGTGAGTTCTTTCGCCTAAAGAATGATATATGTGATCCGGCGGGGTGCCTTTCCGAGCTCTGCATTCAATTGGTTAGTGCAAAACATCAACAAGTTTTCTCTTCTCTTTTTATTACCCCGAAATCTTTACTTTAGGCCATAATTATGGTTGGCAAACAATGCTGGAACAACTTTATGGAGTATCTGTTTCCTAAATTCTGGAACTGGTGGCGACAACGTAAACATAAACAGGTATGTAAGATTCAATTCTATATAGAATTATATCAACGACTCTAAGTTTGAAGAGAAACGCACAACCTAAACGTTAATGTCTCGACTCCGTACAATATATCAAAGTTATATCTAAAACTTGAACTGTTTCTATTGCAGGACACAAAGGATGAATCACACTTACATATGGCTTGGGAACAGGACTATCATATGCAGGATCCGGGTCGCTTGGCACTTTTCGACGAGTATTTAGAAATGAGTAACGTGCATCATATAACCAAAGTTGTTCATTGATTAATTTGTATAATATTTGCATTAGTACTCCAATACGGCTTTGTCACACTGTTTGTGGCCGCATTTCCGTTAGCCCCGCTTTTTGCACTCCTGAACAACGTGGCTGAGATTCGACTGGATGCATACAAGATGGTAACACAAGCTAGGCGACCATTACCAGAACGTGTCGAAGATATTGGCGCCTGGTACGGCATTCTACGTATTATCACGTACACTGCAGTCGTATCAAATGCTTTTGTTATCGCCTACACAAGTGATTTTATTCCACGGGTCGTCTATAAGTTTGTTTACTCGGAGTCGCACACTCTGGCTGGCTACATTGAGCACTCCCTGTCCATATTCAATACATCCGACTACAAGGAGGAATGGGGCGCTACAAGCAGCGAACGTGATCCGGATACCTGTCAATATAGGGGCTATCGGTAAGGGAGCTAATGCTATGAAATATATTGTATGTAAGTCTATCCCAAAATACCTCTGTTGTACTTTTCAGTAATGGCCCTAAGGACTACGAGCCTTATGGCCTTAGTCCCCACTATTGGCATGTTTTTGCCGCACGCCTGGCCTTCGTTGTGGTATTTGAGGTATTAATGTGCTTTAAATATAGAAGAACTTATTTGAACCAAAACAATTAAGAAGGCTCTAGTCGAGTGAGCTCGACTTTGAGATACCTTGAACCCTATGTCTTACACTACTGCACCAATGACTAGTCTTTAGTCTTTCATGTCGTGTTTCTCAAACATTTTCAATCTAAATTTCACAGATTTTCATTATTTCGTCTGTAGTTACAAACGCCATTTCCAGGTTTTCTAAATTCAAGATGTTGTATATATATATATAAGTATATTTTATATATATATATATATTTTAACCAAACTGAAATAGACAATCGGTCTGAGATGCTATTGTCTGCCTGTTACATACATGTGCACACAACCCATTTTAAAAATTTCATAAAGTTAACATCATACAAAATCCCTCCCAATACAGAAGTAAGATTTAAATAAGTTCTTTTGAAATTTAAACTTAATTTAAACTAAGCAATTATATCAACCCAAACAGCATGTTGTTTTTGTCCTAACCGGCATCATGCAGTTTATTATACCCGATGTGCCCTCAGAGGTGAAGACACAAATGCAGCGAGAGCAGCTGCTAGCCAAAGAGGCCAAATACCAGCATGGTATTAAGCGAGCGCAAGGAGACAATCAGGATTTCATGAGTCTGTTTCGCGACAGCAGCCACCGCACATCCCTAGCTGGTGGCCAAGCCAACAATCGCGGGAGTTGGGCTCGTCGCTTTAGCCGAATGAGTGACGGACTGGACGCCCATGTTGAGGTTGCTGCACGTCCCCGGCGCTCAGTGGAGTCCACCGTATGGGAGGTTTCCTGACACGAAGAAAACGCCGAGAGCGCAACACCGAGTCAAACAATGAGATTAAAATAACAGATCTATCTAATAACATGGTCTATTCGTATTCGTGTTACCCATTCAAGTTCGTGTTTTACTTCATTGTTCGAAAACCAATCATGTGTGTAGAAATATGTATCGTTGTCTTTAATCAAGTTCCTTTACTGTACTTGTTTTTGTGTAAATAAATAAAATTTCAATTTATATACAAAATAAAACATACATTATTTTTAATTTCTAAAGAATAAATTAAGTCCAAAATCGAATCAATATCAATTTCCTTAAAACAGGTTAGCTTCATTTATTGAATTGAATAACCTCTAATCTTAAGGGCACACAGTCAGAACACTCTTATGTGTTAGCTTGTATATTTTCTATTAAACTTAAAAAAACAACTCAATTCAATATATTATATTTCCTTTTGTTGATTTTATGCCCAATTTAAGCAAAAACCATTTCCAATAACTATGCATTTGTTGTTGTATATAGTAAATATGGGAAGCAGTCAGCACATTAACTAACTACTAGTAAGGCGTCGCAAAAAGCACTTGTAACTAGATGGACTACGGAGAGGTAATTCCTTCGGTGCGCATAGGTAGAGTGAATAGTCTTGTATGGAGTTGTACTAAAACACTGATTTTATAAACGAAAAGTCACAATATTTATAGGTTAAAATAGCTTAGGTTTACATGTTTGTGGTGTCACTTAAATTTTGTTATATTGTTCTCAGCAATTGCTTGCCAATGCAGAATATCATATTCAGCAACTACCGACTGGGCTTACCGCTGCTCAAATAAGACGTATTGTGCAATCAGCGATATTTTGTTGCTAAGAGCTTTCTGACCTTTAGTATTGGTTACAAGTAAATTGTGTCAATAAATATATGTTAATGTGTATAGTCTTGACATAGTTTTAATTGTGTTTATTATACCCTTAACCCATTGAAAATGGGTAAAAAGGGTATAATGGTTTTGTGCAAAAGTATGTAACAGGCAGAAGGAAGCATCTCCGACCCCATAAAGTATATATATTCTTGATCAGCATCAACAGCCGAGTCGATATAGCCATGTCCGTCTGTGCGTCCGTCCGTCTGTCCGGCCGTATGTATGAACGCGTCGATCTATAAGACTATAAGACTATAAGACTAAGACTATAAGAGCTAGAGACTCCAGATTTAATAGATAAGCTCGCCTAATCCCCGCGCAGTACAAGTTTGTTTTAAATTTTTGATAACTCTTCCCGTTTCCGATATACACATGTGATCGATAAAAACAAAATCTTGAATTTGGAAAACTTTTTGATGCAGTTCGGAAGATTAGACTAATTATTGACAATCTGTGAAAATTGTATTGAAATCGGCTCACAATTACTTGAGATATGGAGTATTGAAATTAAGAAAGTATTCACTGTACGCGTACACACACACATACACATACTTGCAAGCACTGACTGTATTCTTAAAGTATAGGGTTAAGGGTATAGTCTAGTCGGGATTTCTCGACTAGAGCCTTCTTACTTGTTTTTTACATAATGTTTTTATGATTTCTTATACCCTTAACCCATTGAAAATGGGTAAAAAGGGTATAATGGATTTGTGCAAAAGTATGTAACAGGCAGAAGGAAGCATCTCCGACCCCATAAAGTATATATATTCTTGATCAGCATCAACAGCCGAGTCGATATAGCCATGTCCGTCTGTCCGTCCGTCCGTCTGTCCGTCTGTCCGTCCGTATGTATGAACGCATCGATCTCAGAGACTATAAGAGCTAGAGACTCCAGATTTGGTATATAAGCTCGCCTAATCCCTAGGCAGTACAAGTTTGTTTTAGATTTTCGATAACTCTTTCCGTTTCCGATATACACATGTAATCGATAACAACAAAATCTTCAATTTAGAAAACTTTTTGAAAGATTAGACTAAATAAAGACAATCTGTGAAAATTGTATTGAAATCGGTTGAGAAACACCCTGGAGATATGGAGTATTGAAGTTAAGAAGGTATGCACTATACGCGTATACATACACACACTCACACATACTTGCAAGCACTGACTGTATGCGTAAAGTATAGGGTTAAGGGTATAGTCTAGTCGGGATTTCTCGACTAGAGCCTTCTTACTTGTTATTATTATTATGGGACGTAGATGTACTAACGGACAGTACATTCAAGTGGCCCAACGATACCAAGCACCAGCTTGTTAACGCGCGGACCCAAGCATAAAGCGACTCACCTCCCGCCCAACCGACCGAGGATCGCGAACATGTAGACATATGACACAAGACTATTTTTTTTTAGTGAGGAAGTAGGAGTGGCACTATGTACTATGTAGGAAAGATCGTTATATAAAGCACAAAGGATCCGAAATAGATATCCGAATGGATAGCATAGTTAGAATAACAAGTTTGAAGAGGTACGGGTAAAAACTGTATAGTACTTCTGATCGGAACTGCAGAGCTAATTTGATTTATTAATTCAGAGGAATCAATTTCCCCATTAATTAGTTTGTGCAAAAAGGTTATTCCAAGCATTGTTCTCCGATAAGAAAGAGAACGAGGATTTATTAGTAAAAGTCTACTATGATAATAAAGTAAGTTAATGTTATTATCCCAGTTAAGCCCCGAAGAGCAAAGAGCAGAAATTGAATCATGTATTTGATATACCGTATACAAGATCCATATTCAAGAATCGGTCGTACGAGAGAAATATACAAAGTTTTTACACGAAGCCTGAAAGTTGTCCAAATCACTTTGTAGTTTATGACCAGACAGAATAGTTGCTGCCGATGTGCATAATTTTACATCATCAGCATAAGCACCCGAGATTACAGACGGAAGATAGTAAATAATAACGGTCCAAAGTGACTGCCTTGAAGAAGACCAGAATTGAACTAAAACTGTTCTAAAAATTAAGTAATATTATTTATAAGACTGCATTAGAGCGATTTACGTAGAGCAGTTTTCAAAAATGTGTTTGCGGTGTCCGGACTTAAAAAAGTTGGTTACTTAAAAATAAAGTCATGGTAATGAAGTTTGCATTTTAATTAATTTTTTTCTCATTTTTGGAATGGGTTAACGTGAAAACTTTGATTTTTATACCCTTAACCCATTGAAAATGGGTAAAAAGGGTATAATGGATTTGTGCAAAAGTATGTAACAGGCAGAAGGAAGCATCTCCGACCCCATAAAGTATATATATTCTTGATCAGCATCAACAGCCGAGTCGATATAGCCATGTCCGTCTGTCCGTCCGTCCGTCTGTCCGTCTGTCCGTCTGTCCGTCCGTATGTATGAACGCGTCGATCTCAGAGACTATAAGAGCTAGAGACTCCAGATTTGGTATATAAGCTCGCCTAATCCCTAGGCAGTACAAGTTTGTTTTAGATTTTCGAATGGATAGCATAGTTAGAATAACAAGTTTGAAGAGGTACGGGTAAAAACTGTATAGTACTTCTGATCGGAACTGCAGAGCTAATTTGATTTATTAATTCAGAGGAATCAATTTCCCCATTAATTAGTTTGTGCAAAAAGGTTATTCCAAGCATTGTTCTCCGATAAGAAAGAGAACGAGGATTTATTAGTAAAAGTCTACTATGATAATAAAGTAAGTTAATGTTATTATCCCAGTTAAGCCCCGAAGAGCAAAGAGCAGAAATTGAATCCCGTTTCCGATATACACATGTAATCGATAACAACAAAATCTTCAATTAAGAATACTTTTTGATGCAGTTTGAAAGATTAGACTAAATAAAGACAACATGTGAAAATTTTATTGAAATTGGCTGAGAAACACTGGAGATATGGAGTATTGAAATTAAGACGGTATGCCCTATACGCGTATACATACAGCCACTCACACATACTTGCAAGCACTGACTGTATGCGTAAATTATAGGGTTAAGGGTATAGTCTAGTCGGGATTTCTCGACTAGAGCCTTCTTACTTGTTTACCATAAAATTAGCTATATTTATAGCAGTTAAATCCGTCTTAACCTCCGTAAACTTGTACCCAAATGAATTGGATAGGACCAGACGATTTGAGATATCCTAGATACCGATTTCTAATAAATCGTTTCGCTCAATGTGCTAAAAATTTAATGCTGTGTAATTTTTAACAGCAAATATTAGTAAGTCCACCGCTGCACAGCTCAAATTATACGCCGCTTAATTTGAGATCATATGGATGTTTCTATCACGTCTGGTTATGGAGAAAATACATACCGCAAAACGGCCATATGCAGGGGTGTGACAGAACTTGGGCAGATATCATTTTTTTTCGCAGCAAATGGCCACAAAGAGTTTCTACCATTTACAAATAAAAAATTTTCTAAATGTAGTTACTATTTTTGTCATTGTTTCCGAGAGCGGGCGCAGGGCGGTACTGATTATTGTTAGAATTTACCGTGTTTATTAAATGAACCACTTCATGTGGTGTGCAAATTGTGACTAATTCTACATAAAGCTGCACGCAGGCAGCTTACTTTCAGTTCGATTTCGTGTGAACTGAGTTGCATCTTAGGATCTTACTTGTTTGATCTATTAAATACATACTACATAGATAGCTTAGATAACATACACGTTGCCAATCAACTTATTTTCTTAACACTCCTTCTCAACGAGTTATATAACTCTAACAATTAATTCATAATTAATTAATCCTAGCATTGTTTTACATTTTCGTGCTTAACTCTAGACAGATTTTAAGCTTAAGTACACGATCGGGGTGGATTTCGACCATGAATCCTTCCGATGACCATTTGGCTTTTCGATAAACCAACTAACTCCCAGGTTTCGTTGTCTTGCAAGCTATCCATCTCCTTTTGCATCGATCATTTCCAGGCCTCTGCCTGTGGTGTACGCAGTTCCGCCTTAAAGCTGGTAGGTACAATAAATGGAGGCCCGCGCTTTCCAGTGTGTATTTTCTTTGGTCTGCCAGGACCCCGACTCTCATGCTGCTTGCCATTGCTTCTGCATCTGTCATGCATTCGCCACGCATCCCATATTCAATATGAGTTGCTTCATCCAGTTCATCACCTTCAATACCAGATGCATCTGCTTGTGCATCTAGTAGATCTTCTTGTTGCGTATCCACTGACTCAACAAGACTCACCATACCATCAAGACTTTGTTCTTGATACGGAAACTGCATGTGATCATCACCTGTTGAAATAGACCCAAAAAAGATTACATCGCAAGCCTCGATTACCTTTTGGTTATCTGGATTGTATAAGCGATATGCCCTTGCATTTTCTGAATAGCCGACGATAATATGCTCTTCACGCTTTGGCTGGAACTTCCTCTTGTGCGCTTTATTCAACGTTATAGCCTTAGTGCCAAATACCTTTAGAGGCCCAACGCTTGGCTTCCTTCCAGACCAAGCCTCTTGTGGTGTCGTCTTAACTAATTTGTCAACATTAACAGCATAACATTTGTCTTCAATACAAACAAATCATTTTGCCTTTTTACAGCTAACACAACTTTGCCATATTCATCTTTAAGAATGCCTTTTTCTCTGCAAACTCAACTTTAAATCCCTTTTTACATGCTTTTACAATTGATATATAGTTGCACTGCAGGTCTTTTACATACAGCACATTGACTAGATCTACTAATCTACTTTGCTAGTACAAGTTCATGGTGCCACGGCGGCTTGCTTCTATGTAATTATCTCCTGCAAGACAGATACGCTCTTTATGCTCTTTAAATTCAATAAACTGCACCTTACAGCCATTATCAAAGCACCCTACATGTTTCGACATCTTATCTCTTTTGTTCAAGCTCGGATCGAACACTGTAAATGACAACTTTCGTTGTCATTCCCGCTCTTGTCTTTGCGCCCTTTGGATTTGCAATTTACAGGCATGAGGCCGCGACGACCACAATTCCAGAAGCCCGTCTTCTAGTCGCCTTGACTTGACATGCCGAACATTTTCTATTCTCCTTCTTCCATACATTCGTCCGCCTTGCGTCGGTCCCCTTCCTCCAGAAGTTTCACTTTTAGTGCGGGAAGCGTCGGCAATGTGTCCCACTACAAAGTTCTCAAATGTACTAGAGAAGTATGCATAAAAACTCATCGTCCAAATCCACGCCGATCTCGTTGAAGAAGCTATTGAGATGTCCCATGATGCTCTCCCCTTCTTTCATTTTTGTGGCTAATATTTGCTTCAGAAATGTAACACGTCGTGTGGGTCCTCTTGGTACATGAATCTCACGCAATTGATTTCAAACATCCGCTGATGTTTTACAATGCTTTACAATGATTATTTGCTCAGCTTTTATGCACAACGTAATGCTTCTCATATTTTGCGTCGAAGTTGTCTTTTGCCTGTGGTATGCACCACATCTTCTGATTTCACCACGCGCCCGCATACTACGGACCACAGATCAGCATAAATTAAAACACTTTTCATTTGAACTGTCCATGCACCGTAGTTCTCATCAAGCTTCTCGATAGAATGCATTGACGAAATCATTTTGACCTTAACACATTGTTCTTGCTTTTTACAACGGAGTCACTTCCGCAGACTAGCAATGTCTGGGCCCAAACCTTTTAGAATTTACTTTGTTTATTGAATGAACCACTTCATGTGGTGTGCAAATTGTGACTAATTCTACATAAAGCTGCACGCAGGCATCATCATCTTACGATCAAACAAGTATGAATCTATTACATACATACATACTACATAGATAGCTTAGATAACATTACACTTTGCCAATAAATTTATATTCCTAACAATTATTATAAACTAAGAAAATAAGTTATTTATATTTTGGGACTTATGTCTTGTAATTTTCTTCTAAAATATATTATAATATTTTAAATATTTTCCGCCAAGAAACTTTAGTTGCATAACAGCTCAGTGATTTTGTAAGCTGTTGTACATAATTTGTGAATAGCAAATTTGGGTTTGTTTAAATTTTAAATGCGTAAAAAACGAAGTTTTCCCTTATGAACCAATAAAAAATTAAAGGCAATTTACTTAAATTTATATATATATATATATATATATATATATATATAAATTCAGCAAAACCCTAGTCCAACTTTTGCTGTGCCTGTCGATATTAAGTTCTTGAGTACATTTTGTCTGTTTCCGTTACCAACACAACCAGTGCCAGGAGGCATTGTTTACTTCATCAATTTGAAAGGAAAAAGTCGCCCCTTTTTCTGGAATATAATTAAATCACAAATTACATTGAAAATGAATAAAAAGCTTTCACCGGAAGATGCATTTTACGAAAATTTGACGTTAGGGCTTATTAAAACGCTGTGTAAGTAAATATTGATTGCCAGTTGCCAGCTTGCATACTAACAAGAAAAACAAAAGCAAATGTTCCAAGGGTCTGCAATGTGAGCCTGGAGCGAAGACAGCCCCTTAATCCCTGCCAGGTAGTCAACTGGGAACAGCGGCACTGTGTTTACCTGCCGGAGGACATGAAGAAGTTCTACCTATCAAGCGACGGCTTTGTGCTCAATTGGAGCTATCAATATGCACGTAAGTTGTGATCTTAATTTTAATTATTCTATAAGTCACACCCAATAAATTAGCCAACGATGTTCGACGCGTCGGCTATATTCACTTCCCGCACCTGCTGCAGGTGACCCTCTTGAGGGAGAACATCGAGAACACTCACACGGTAAGTGGCGCTCAGTCGACGGGTGGAGCGAGCAGCAGCAGCTCTGGCATTGCAAAGGACAAGTGGGATAATGCCACGCCCATTATAACGGCAAAGACGAAAATATTCGAAATCAATAATATCAATGAAATGGCCAAGGTATGCAAATATTGATTTTTTCGTCTATATAAGTGCATATATATTATTATATTTCATCTTTTAAGGTGTGCATGTTGTACGAATCGACTAGCTCCAATAATCCACGGTTCTATTTGCTTGAGCTGGGCTCATTAAGTTGGCAATTTTTGGCTGATACGTTCAGTGAGTACCTGCGAATGGCTATTGCACATTTAGGCTTGCCGTACTGGGAGCTGTGCTTCACTAGCTTTGGTTTGCCTTCGTGGACAGAGCAGCTATTTCTGTTGCTGTCTCCACACTTGCTGGAGAAGCACGAGATGCGTCGCGGACGTACTATAAATCCGGCTTGTGAGCATCCATACAATATTATCGATCCGAATATATTTCGCAGCAAGCCAAAAGGCATGGCCAAGGCGTCCACGAGCAGCAGTAAGACACACGTCAACAAGTGAATCCTGGTAATAAAAATTATATTTTTTTTATTAAATATTTTTATTTTATAAAAAAAAGTTGATTCGCACAAAAAAGGTGACTCAAAACTGAAATCACACTCAAGTTTAATAGAAGTCCGCGCTGTTATCTTCCAAATCGGCAAGCATTTTATCTCTGATCTGAGGCCGGGGATCCTCTTTGATTTCAGTGGGAATAGCCCCAACCTGACCCAGCATAAACTCTAACTGTTGCAATGTCAGTTTCTCGCCACGCAGCTCCAGTGGCCCAATAAATTGTTTGCGCATCGCTCCCTCGTTGTAAACGAAAATGGTGGGCAGGTTTTTGTCAGGAAAATTTGGTATGCATGTCGTAGCTACGGAGCGCAGGAACTTGGTTTGCGGAAAACGCGCAGCCAGCTGTTGCATGTGGTGGTGGATGAGGGCGCAAAGGGGCACGCCGTTGGCGTACAGATGCAGTACCACCCAGATGCCCTCACCCGCTTTTGTCACCTCGTTGACATACTCTTGCCCGGATATTTCGCGCACGCTACCAAATCGCGCTTTCTCGAGTGTGGCACGCATCTCGGCCATGCGGCGTTGGCGATACTGCTCAAGTACGGCCTCATCCTCAGAATCCTCGAGTTCATCCAGCTCGTTGAGTGACATATCATCGATCAACTTGTCTCGTTGACCCTCCTGCGGCGGCATATCTGTGCGTCGCTGGATGACATCGTTCATCATTGCCTGAATTTGGTCTTCTGTAATTTCTGCCTCCTTTTGCTTTGGCCCAATGATTCCTTTAGCGCGCAGCACATCATTCCACTCGGTGTCTTCGTTGGGGTCCTATAATAAGTACAATTTGGTTTAACGCAGTCAAGCATTTAATTTACCAAATATGGGCCTAAAAGAATGCACATACATATACACATACACATATGGATATATGTACATAGGTATATATATACGTCTATATATATATTTATGTGCACATGCATAATAGAAACAGAGCATTGCACAGTTTAAAGCCTTACCTGCATTTTGTATGATTAATTTCTTTTATGTAGCAGTGCGAGACAGTTATTAATTAATACTTATTATTGCAACGTGCTTTAAATCTAAACTAAAAATAAATAAAACGAAATGACTAATAGTGTCGCAAGCTCGAAATGCAATGTTAAGAATACCAAAAATTTGCTTTTAAAATACCACAATCTGTTAAAAAATACGTCTGTTGGCATCAACGAGTATGTAAAAGTACAAGAGTGGAAAACAGTACGCCTTTTTGCTTAACAGAAAACGTCCCTGCTATTTAGAGCTCGTTGGAAAGGGGGAATAGGGAATTATACCTACTCTTCGTTGTGAACTCATTCTCAAAGTGTGCGCTGCATGAGACAAAGATTGGTTGTTGCCATACTTGCTCTTGTTGTTGTCACAGAACTTGAGATTGTCAATTTTCGACTTTTGGTTATATGTGCTTGCTAATGCCTAACATGAGAGGGTAGTATAGACTTTATAAGAACTTGGTGTAATTGTATGGCCAAATGTGAGATACTTACTCTATCATATATGCGTATGTATATATATTAGAGTAGAAAATTAACAACTTATTGAACAGGTTTAAAATGACTAAATACCGCATTTTGCATTGAAATACTTAACATTAACTCTCCTGGTATTAAGAATATATAAATTACAAAGCTTATCAATATTTTATTGATATGGTATTGCATTCAGAAATGCAATTGAGTTGTATGCATTAGATTATTTAGTTATATTATTAAGGTACATTTTAATTTATTATTAAGTATGTTCCTTAATGTTTGTTTTGCGAGATGACCAGACGTGGTGCAACTCGTCTTGTTATGCCGACGGAGCGCCTGAGCATGTTATGACTGAACTGAAGACACGTTTTCTATTTCGTCCGGCGATACACCGGCTTTATTGAATAACTATTTCAGACTAAATATACGAGTACAATTATGATCCTTAAGAAGCCTAAGACAGTGCTGAGCCTTGCATAGCGGCCACACAAATATGTCGTGATTGCCGACTATGCGACCCGTTCAAGTGATGTTTTTTGACTTAAGAGCAAGTGCTCGTGGTGTCGTGTTCATTACTTCAATCGAACCTCGATGTTTAATGACTTAAGAAATAAGAGCTGCTGAGCTACGCATATATACTCATAGCGGCTACACAACATTGTTGTATCTGCAAGCTACATAACATCCAGCCAAACATACAATGCTGTGACGTGGTGTTATATTTTCTTATAAATGAAATTAACAATCGTTAATTTATACATTAATATCATTGACTTTAATGGAATATAGTAAAAAAAGGTATTAAGATGTGTTCTGATTGTGCGTCCCAGCAACGACAATCATAACGTATTGTTGTTGTTAGTGTTACTGCGTTTTGTCTATTCCCGTTGGACGCACAAACATGCATACACACAATGACGGGCTTCGGACACCTGCAGCCGGTTTGGCATTGATATACTGATTTTGTGGAAAAGTACATATGTAACAGACAGAAGGAAGCATCTCCGACCCCATAAAGCATATGTATATATTCTTGATCAGCATCAACAGATTCGACCAGTCATTGAAATTAAGTAAAGTATGCACTGACCGTACGCGATAAGTATGTGGTTCAGGGTACCTTCTAGTCGCGCTTTCTTGACTAGATACTTCCTAATATCTTTAACCGCCATCTGATTTTCGGCTTATTTAATTTTATAAAACTAAAAATGCATTAATAGTAGCGATTTCTATAATTTTATTTATTAATATTTTATGTTTAAATTTAAATTTATTACTAAATAAGACTAGTAATAAAATGATAGAAATCGTTACTATTAAATAAGACGGTAATCATTTATTAATCATTTATTACATTGTATTTTCAAATTATATTGTTATTTGTAAAAATTCTAGATTAATTTTTTTATTAAAATTTTAAAGCAATTACACATATGTACATAATTTATTTTGACTGCTTTCATTCATTAACTTAAATAACATTTTCAGCAACCCAAGCAATGCAGCGCCAATTTGCATAAAATACGTTCTCTGATACATATGTATGTACATACAAACAGACATACATATTCGGTTTTTAGCAAACAGACAGTGCCAAATACATACGACAAAACAGTCCATTATGAAAATAAAAACAAATTAAAATATGGCGGCAGGCCCAGAAGAAACAAACAAGCAATATACGAAAAATACTCGTTGGTTTGACTAACATAAACAGCTGACCTAATACGAGCCCAAGTCCATAAGTAATCATGGGGAGTCTAATCGACGGTGGGCGTGCTATTTTCGGCTCATTGTTTACATACTCGTTGGTTAACATATGTGGAGTAAATGTTAATGTGTTATGTATCATTTAGCTAATGACAGCGTTGGGCATAACAGCAATGTATTGAGCATAGCATACAGCTTTTGTCAGCACGTCAACTAGAGAGGAGCATAATTGTTAGTAGGCATTGAACAGTCAAAAAAAGGTATCGCTAAAAAATACTAATTACAATAATATCTCCAGATTAAATTAAACTTTAACTTTTATTTGAATCTGTCTTTTTGATGTTTTTGTTTTGTTTTGAATTTCCTAATTTAACAATTTCATTAGTAAAGTTATAGTACACCATAAAAAATCTTAAATTTCGGTATGTACTGTTCAAGTTTAGTTTCCTTGTGTTTTATACACACATATAAATATATGTACATATATTTTGTTTTACTTTACTTCTCCATAAAATAAAACATTATTGGGTTTGCTCTATTTTTGTTTCTTATATGTGTTTAATTAATTATTAAGTATTTAAGCTTTCAGCTGTGCTTATTGCACACTAAACACATTTGATGCTTGCAATTAAACACAAATTAAAACCTAATTAAATTATTTAGCAAATATGCTTAAGCGTACCTCGAAGTATACATACACACATTAATTATCTATAAATTTCTTGTACCTAAATCGTTATATAAATATTAAAGTAATGCCTAAGAAAACAATTTTGGAAGTTTCTCATTGTTGAGCGAGCACATTTAACTAGCCTTAAAAATTATTAATAAGTAATTTATTTATATATTTATAATATATTATTAATATTTTTCAATAAATATATGTATATGTATTTCTGTATGTTTAAGTGAAATATGAAAGTTTGCAGCCATTCTGTGCCTAAACATTTAATTAAATTCCATTAAGTTCCCATTTTAGTATTTTTTTTATCCTTTTTACGTATAATGCGTTTTATACATTCATGTTTTATATACCCTGAACCCATTGAAAATGGTAAAAAGGGTATAATGGTTTTGTGCAAAAAGTATGTAACAGGCAGAAGGAAGTATCTCCGACCCCATAAAGTATATATATTCTTGATCAGCATCAACAGCTAATGAGAGAGATATAGCTATGTCCGTCTGTACGAACGCATCGATCTCAGAGACTATAAGATCTAGAGACTCCAGATTTGGAACATAATCCTTAGTCAGTACAATGTGTTTCAAAATTTTGATAACTCTTTCCGTTTCCGATAAACACATGTGATGGATACCAACAAAATCTTGAATTTGGAAAACTTTGTGATGCAGTTTGAAACATTAGACGAAACAATAATGATAATGTGTGAAAATTTGTATTGAAATCGGTTGAGAAACACCGGAGATATGGAGTATTGAAGCACTGACTGTATGCGTAAAGTATATGGTTCAGGGTATAGTCTTGTCGGGATTTCTCGACTAGAGCCTTCTTACTTGTTTTGCATGGTAAACATTGATCATACTTTAAACATTTTATTCTGTTTTTTTTGTAATATGTATGTAGTTTTTTTTTTTTTAATAGAGAGAGAGAAGAGCTTGCGCACGTAAAAGTTGGTTGGTCAACAAAGCCTTCTGTTTGCTTCATTATTTTTATGAGTATACATGTTTTCATATATATAACAGCTAACCTTTATCTAAAACTGCCCAGTCATGTTCACTGGTTTCTATATGAGAAACCCCACATAAAACACCTGAAGAAAGTAAGCTTACTTAAAGACAGACTAATTTAGTATTGAAGGTAAATAGATTAAAAAAAAGATGGAAATTGCTTATATAAGGGATAGTATTTTACAGTTTATATATTATTTTGAATGAAATATCGAAATCGTGTCTACAAATGAGTGAAACCAAATATATTCATAGTAAGTAACATCACTTAAATAAATTCACTTTAATTTTTGGCACAAACTTTGAGTAACGCACTCTCTTAAGGTTGCCCGATGCAATTTTAAGCTATCATTTATCATCATATTTTCATACCCAGTAGTCTTTTAAATGCGCGTCTATAATCCAAATTAAATATCGTATAGATGACCGGATTCAAGCCGGAATTAATATAACCCAACCAGGTGATAAAGTTCTTAAATTTGTTTGTTGGGCAGCAGCTCTGGCAAAATGGCAGAATGACATACATCAGAAAGAACGGCAGCCAGCAGATAACAAATACGCCCATAATGATGCCGAGGGTGCGAGCCGCTCTCCTCTCCTTGGACAGTGAGATCTTCTGTTTCTCCTCGATAAACTGGTTAACGGAACTTGGCTTCTTCTGAAGCGACTTCGCAGCAGCAGCTGCCCCTGTCGACGACTGCGAAGGCGTTAGCTTTAACGAGGTTTGCTCATCCGTTTGTGTAACACAAACCTAGGGAACACAAATAAAAAAAAAACACATACATGATATTAATTATGTTCAATTATGAATATAAAGTTATGCATATACTAAATGCCAATGGTTTTGTGGCATTGTACATATCTAACAGACAGATGGAAGCATCTCCGATCCAAGCATTAACGATCAGCCCATTAGCCTAGTCGTTGACTGTCATGTCTATCTATAGACTTTAGATTTGGAATAATAGTTCTCATTTATGAAGCGCAGGTACAATTAATTTCATATCATCGAAATCACATTTCGTTCAATAATAAACTAAAAAATGCTATACAAGAGGCTATACCTACAAAGCATCTCCGACCCCATTCTTATCATATATTCTTTATCAGCAGTCGATTCGGCCATGTCCGTCAGCCTGTCCGCGTCGATCTCGGGAACTATAAGAGTTAAAATCTTGAGATTTATTCTTAAAGTTAGTTCGTCAAGTTTGAGCATGTAAAATTTGCTTCAAATTATCGATAACTCTTCCGGTTTTCGATATACACATGTAATCGATTATAGCAAACTGTAGAATGTTAAAGTTTAAAAACTTAATCAAAAATTATTGACAAACTATCATCATCTGTGAATTTAATGGAAATCAGTTGAGAAACACTGGAGACATCGAAGATTGAAGTTAAGTAAGTAGTGCAATATTATGCACTTTATTTATACGTAAGTTCGAGGGTTCAGGGTATCTCCTAGTCTTCCTTTCTCGACTAGAGCCCTTTTCAATTTTTTTTTAACAGTTACGTAAAACGCGATATGTTCATGAATTTTCATAGGAACGTCCAAAAAAACTAAAAATTATAACTTGTTATATAATATACATCGGTATATAAGACTATATATTCTTTATGGAGACGGATTCCTTCTGCCATACTGTGTTACATAATGTTGCACAGTATAAGAAGCAATATTTGTTGAGAACTCACTTGTATGCAACCTTTGGGATCGCTGCCGCTTTCTGTGCTTATCTCTGGATCCGATTTGCCTGCGGCATTGTTTCTATTGTCTTGTGGCAACAACTGCTGCTCGCCATGTGGCTCACAGGTGGATGAGGATGATTGAGATCTGCGGCCGCTGCGCCCCTTGCCATGCTTAATGGAGTCCTTGGTCTTGGCACGACGCGACTTTTTAACCAGCACAACAATAGTTTGTTGTGGTTCAGTATTGGGCTCATGTTGGGCATGTGTCTCGCTGCTGAGGCTTTCCTCATCATTGTGTATCATGGGCGTGGCAAAGTTGGCCCGATCGCGACCACAGCAAAGCCAATTGCCGCAGAGGCTGATCAAGGCTCGAATTTTAGAGTTAGTGGAGCTCCCATCAGCTTCAACATTGCTCGCATTGATGGCCTCCAATTCGGTTGTCTTTAATGCAATCGTATTCAGTTTATTTGCTTTGGCACGCTCTCTCAAACGGCGACGTGTCGCCACAAAGATCTCAATGTACACGATGGTCATGATGACCAGAGGTATAAAGAAGGATCCCAGTGCGGAGTAAATGACATAGCCTCGCTGCGAGGTCAGCTCACAGGGCGTTGCGCTGGTGAACTCATCTGGCCAGTCGTTCCAGCCAATCAGGGGTGGACTGCTAATCAACAAGGAGAGCAGCCATACTCCAGAGATGAGCAGCAGTACTCGACCCACGGTCCGCTTCTGTGCATAGTTAATGGGATCGGTTATTGCCCAGTAGCGATCCAGGGCAATGGCGCACAGGTTGAGTATGGAGGAGGTGCAGCAGAGTACATCACAGGTGAGCCACAGCTTGCACAGATGTATGCCAAACTCCCAGCGACCCAATATCGAGTATGCCACATTGAAGGGCAGCACCAAGAGTGCCACCATTAAGTCTGCCACTGCCAGCGAGACAATGAAGAAGTTCTGTACGATGCGCAGCGGTTTGTATGTGAAGACGCTTAGTATGACCAGAATGTTGCCAATAATGGTCAGCACTATGATGATAGAGAGCACCAGAGCTGTGAACAGCGCCTCCCACTCTGGCACCGCCAGTTGAAATCCCAAAAAACTCTCATGCAGCTCCTCCACGGCCACGCCACTGCCACATTCCTGCGTTGGACCGACAATCGTTGTTGAAGTTGCTGTTGTCAGGCTGTCCACCAGCGTACCAGAAATATTGGCAGCCAGTGCTGCTGTTGTTGTCGACGTTGAAGTCGCTGCTGCGGCACTGCGTCCGTTGCTTGCTGCTGCTGCTGCTGGCGATGAAGCCTTTGCTGTGGTGGATGCTGCTGGAATGCTGTTGACGGCAGCGGCTGCTGTCAATGCTGCCGCAGCCACCGTTGTGGTGACATTTATGAACAGGATTTGATCTGCCGATGGCATTTTGACATCTTGCTAACACTGCACCCACCTCCGGTTCCGTCCACGATGTCGTTATTGTCTCTTGTCGTTGTTTCTTATGTGCGTGTATTTTTCTCTGGTTCTCTCTTTTTAGCAATATGTGTGCTGCATCTATATTTAAAAAGGAAATTGTGTTAAAAAAATGTATAATAATATAATTTGATAGTAAATTAAATAATTTTCGTTGCCTTGCATCCTCAAAAGATAATTTATTTTCACTAACTAAACAAAGGATTGCTCAAGTGCATGTTTTATAAAAACTATGTTTCCTCGGTCTGTTGATTTATTTGTTATACCCTTAACCCATTGAAAATGGGTAAAAAGGGTATAATGGTTTTGTGCAAAAGTATGTAACAGGCAGAAGGAAGCATCTCCGACCCCATAAAGTATATATATTCTTGATCAGCATCAACAGCCGAGTCGATGTAGCCATGTCCATCTGTCCGTCCGTATGTATGAACGCGTCGATCTCAGAGACTATAAGAGCTAGAGACTCCAGATTTGGTACATAAGCTCGCCTAATCCCCGCGCAGTACAAGTTTGTTTTAAATTTGCGATAACTCTTCCCGTTTTCGATATACACATGTGATCGATAACAACAAAATCTTGAATTTGGAAAACTTTTTGAAACATTAGACGAAATAATGATAATCTGTTAAAATTTTATTGAAACCGGTTGAGAAACACCGGAGATATGGAGCATTGAAATTAAGAAAGTATGTACTATACGCGTACACACACACACACACATGCTTGCAAGCACTGACTGTATTCGTAAAGTATAGGGTTAAGGGTATAGTCTAGTCGGGATTTCTCGACAAGAGCCTTCTTACTTGTTTTCATTGTCCTCTTGAAATTCGCTTTATTTAAGTTCGACTGTATAATAAATTAGCAGGTGCACACAATTTTGGTGGGTGAATTGGATACATTTTTAGTACACAAAAAGTGTAGCATACTTTGAAGAGTGTTGAAAATAAGTTCTAAAACACTTTGAGTTTAAAGATTATGGAGAGTGGCCAGGAAAATTCAGGCATGCTCCCAGACATTCGGGGCCGTGCATAGCGGGTAGTACTTATGACATGGAACCACTGTAAATTAGCCGCCAAAAATACAACTCCATGACACTTGTTAGGTTATAGCAAAGGGTTTTAAAATAATATATGTAGGCTACAGGCTAAATGCAACACAAAGAAAATCGTTTTCTATATCAAATTCAAGCTTGTTGCTCTTGATAACAGAGCATTGGAATAGCTGATGTTAGCCATTTTAGTTACAGTTACCATGGACATTCTGACTTTGGAATTTGTACTTAAGGTCCTGTTACTCTGTTTAGCCACTCTTAAGCGAGTCTATAAAGTGCACATAATTGTTTTGCAGTATTTTAATCACTTTCAACACGCTTGACACATTTATCCGCTTAGCCTCTTGCCACATGCCAGGAGACAGTTGCATTTATAGGTCGTGCCACAGGCTCTGTTGCAGTATTCGCAGAAAAGGCATTAATCAAAAACTTCTGCTCATAAACTGCGCGCGAACACCGCCAAAAAACAGGAAGGAAATTCGGGAAAAACATTTTTAAACATTTTATATCCACTTCCCATTTTATATCTCCCGTGATTTCTAGCTGTTGAGCATTTAGTCTGGAGCGCTTTTATTATACCCTGAACCCATTGAAAATGGGTAAAAAGGGTATAATGGTTTTGTGCAAAAGTATGTAACCGGCAGAAGGAAGCATCTCCGACCCCATAAAGTATATATAGTCTTGATCAGCATCAACAGCCGAGTCGATATACATACTTTTGAACAAAAGCATTATACCCTTTTTACCATTTTCAATGGGTCAGGGTATAATAAATTTAAATACTTTTAAATATTTGAACTGAAAACAAAGAGAAAAAAAAACAAACCCAAAAAAATTCGAATAGACGGTTGAGTTCAACGGGAGCAAATGCTCAATGCGAATTATCAAAGACACTAGTCAAATTCAAGTCTTGTTTTGCTAGCAAACCTATAAACGTTTAACGTGCTCGAGTACTCTTATGGATGAAGTTCTTCTAAGGTTTATCTAAGATATTTTTACACCGGCACACATTATATATTTTGACGTGCTGAATTCATTTCTTCACTCCATTTCATTTATTTTTAGTTCGCAACATTTACATACTTAATTCCACTGCGAAATAAGATTCAAACCTAATCTGGGCACAGTTGTCAGCGTGCTGCATTGCAGATACTCAGCTTTGTCCATTTCTGCCTTCTTCTAATCACCCCTCATATTTTCGCCATTGTCCGCTAGTTGCACTATTCTCGCAATATTCCTATTCACAAAACCTGTGTCTGTGTGCGTGATCAAATAGGAGTCGGCCAGTTCTAATAGCATCAGGTCTAGTGAAATGAAAATGCGAAATGCTTTATACATACAAACATACACACGCATAGTTCGCAATGCTATGTGCAGTTAGTTTACTACGACCTATTCAGATTTCCTTTCAGGGCCCACAATGCCAAATCGAGTCATTTCATTTCGCGGTTTGGGGCTTTTGGACACGTTCATATGCGTGCAGTTTTTAAACTCTTAATTCGTGGCCTTTGTCGCATTTTTACTTGAGAAATGGGAAAAATTTAATATTGCACGATAATTTCCATAGCAATAATTATGTTATCTATGTTTGTTATGTTTGTATGTTATGAACAAATTATTATATGCGATCAGAATGCACTTTAAAACTTTTAGATTTGCATATCCCAAATGGGTTTGGCTGTCCGTTTCTTTCTCTCTCTAAGCCGTTTACAGGTTGTAGTTGGCAGCTAGCACTTTTGTTTGTACATCGATGTTAGTTTAATGCATTATAGAGCGAATCAATCCATGTATCGCCTGTGACATTGGTTTAAACTGCTGTGTGAGCCTCAAAGCTTCTCGTCCAGGTTTGTGTTTACCAAAGTGTCTCCGGCTTAAAACTCGATGACTTGAGACGCGCCTTGCATAGCCTCGTGTAAAATGTTCTTCACAAAACGAATTCATGCGTGAGCAGAGACAAAATGTTTTCACGTCTGAATGTTGGGGCAGATCAGTATTGAAAGCACATGGGACATCGTCTAAAAATGCATCCCGTTCAGATAGCGCAATACAATTTTGCCAATAAAACAGTGTTGTAAAAATTGAAACAATCGTCAACTTGGAAGGTGGAAGGAATGAAGGAAATGTTTATATAAACAAGTGAAGAGAATTGGCGCAGCGTTCGTAAAATACTTTGATGCAGATTTTTGGGGGACGTGTCAGCGTACCAAATTTTTTGACTCTAGATCAAAAACTGCAGAATATACGGGCATTCCCGTTTTAAAAGACGGGAAAATAGAGGCGGCAGGTGTGGGCGTGGCATCCAAGGTTTTGACGAGCGTTGCACACTCTTTACCTTCGGTATAAGAGTATAAACAAGTAAGAAGGCTCTAGTCGAGAAATCCCGACTAGACTATACCCTGAACCCTATACTTTACGCATAGTGTGGGTTTAGGGCATCTTCTAGTCAGGATTTCTTGACTAGAGCCTTCTTACGTGTTTATAAAGTAACCAACATAACGCAAAAAATCCCATTGGAAGATTTTGAAGGAAAAGCTACTATAAGCTTACCTAAAAATCATGTTTATGAATGGGTAAAAACAAAAAAATAACAGACAAAACAAATATTTTACAAGATACACAAATAACCCAAAAACAAGTAAGAAGGCGCTAGTCGAGAAATCCCGACTAGACTATACCCTTAACCCTATACTTTACGCATACAGTCAGTGCTTGCAAGTATGTGTGAATGTGTGTGTGTATACGCGTATAGTACATATTTTCTTAATTTCAATACTCCAAATCTCCAGTGTTTCTCAAGCGATTTCAATAAATAATTATAATAATAATAAATAATTTTCACAGATTGTCAATATTTAGTCTAATCTTTCAAACTGCATCAAAAAGTTTTCCAAATTCAAGATTTTGTTGTTATCGATCACATGTGTATATCGGAAACGGGAAGTGTTATCGAAAATTTAAAAAAAAACTTGTACTGCGCGGGGACTAGGCGAGGCTATGTACCAAATCTGGAGTCTCTAGCTCTTATAGTCTCTGAGATCGACGCGTTCATACATACGGATGGACAGACGGACAGACGGACATGGCTATATCGACTCGGCTGTTGATGCTGATCAAGAATATATATACTTCATGGGGTCGGAGATGCTTTTATATGCCTGATACATACTTTTGCACAAAGCCATTATACCCTTTTCACCCATTTTCAATGGGTTAAGGGTATAATAATCTACTTTACGAAAATAAAGTAATTTCCTTTCTTTTCACTTTCTTTTTGGATGCGCTTTTTACACCCTGAACCCATTGATGGGTAAAAAGGGAATAAAAGGTAAAAAGGGAATAATGGTATGTAACAGGCAGAAGGAAGCTTCTCCGACCGCATAAAGTATATATATTCTTGATCAGCATCAACAATGGAGAAGATATAGCCATGTCCGTCCGTCTATATGTACGAACACGGCAATCTCAGAGACTATAAGAGCTAGATCATCCAGATTTGGAACATAAGCTCGCCTAATCGCTAGGCAATACAAGTTTGTTAAATGTTCGATAACACTTCCCGTTTCTGATATACACATGTGATCGATAACAACAAAATCTTGACTTTTGAAAACTTTTGAAACATAATTTGAAATTCGAAATAATGCCAATCTGTGAAAATGTTATTGAGATCGGTTGGATAACACAGGATATATGGAACATTGAAGCTAAGAAAGTCTGCACTATACGCGTTCACACACACATATATACTTGCAAGCACTGACTGTACGTAAAGTATAAGGTTCAGGGTATAGTCAAGTCGGCATTTCTCGACTCGTTTGTTCTTACTTGTTTTTAATATAAATTTTGGCTTGCATTGAGTTCTAATGGTATTTTTAATACTATTAAAAATGGATGTAAATCAAAAATTTTATACTGATTGATTTTAGATTTTTTAAATCAAGAAAAAGTGGTCGAACGTTGACTTCTGTCAGCATAAACAATCACCAATTCTTATTTTGCTTTGTGTAAATTGTTGTTAAATATTTTTTTTTTACAATTCTGCTATATAAATTCTAGGCATCTTTTGATATATTCGACAGTGCCTTTCTCAATTTATGTGCTTAGGAAAATTTGACCAGTTTACAATCAATTTAAGATCTATGGGATGGCCATTTGCTGACACATTTGTACTAGTAGCTGACGTCAATCGCATGCCAGACATTTGCGTTTGCAGCCCTACAGAAGCAGTGGGATTTAATACTGGCCATGGCATTTAAAAATTTATGCATTTCGTGCTCAATCGCAGCAGTGACAGGCAACCCATCAGCCATTCAGAGAAGACAGAGAAGTGAAAAAATGCAGGAAAAGTCCGAAGAACTGGGGTGTAGGACGTACCTGAAACACAAACGACAACGACGAGTGACAGATAAACATGAAAATCATTGGTGAGGCAAGTCAGTCAAGTAAACGACCAACTAACGGGGAATGCATCTCATGCACGTACAACTACACAAACACATACTCTTACCCACACATTTTCAGTTACGCCCTCAACTGTCAGTCAAAAACTGCTTTCGAATGAACATTTTGGGGCGATTGTAATATGCATTTTACATTGGTCTGAGCATATCAAACATTATTGCAGAACCGCGGCAAACGCATTTGCTAAGAATGGTTTGGCTGCATTCATTCGAAATGACCAGAACCTTTTTGCCAGAACCTTTAAAGAATTCCAAATTTGGGTTTACAGTTCTTCCGTTCAGAGAAAACTGGGAATGTTAATAATAGATTTACTTTCTTCTTTTTTGCCTTTAATACTTGTGCATATATTTTGAAATGGCGTACATCGCTGAAATAGTTAAATTATAAAATTTGGTTCATTAAATTTCTTTCTTAACTCATAAATATTTTTTTTCTTCACTAGTTCTTTATCCTTAAATTATATCGCATATTCTTTGCTAGAGCTCAAACGTTGTATTCAGCAGTTTTGGTCAGCTACCGTCATAAGCAATTTTCTATTCCACATTTCATACAGTTTTCCGGAGTGTTCCTCTTGCAATATATGCACATAAGTAATTGTACATCCTGCCGGCGACAGAGTGTTTTTTTCATCATGCTCAAGAAACTATAAAAAAGAAATTACTATTGCTTAATTCTGCAGTTGCAGCAAACTAAGCGACGAACTGTAACGTGGCTGTTCTCTGGCTAATGTTGCGTGTGCGTAATTGCATTTTCTCATTCGTATATGTGGATCGTATGAGCCAATTCATTTTGCTTGAAGCTTGTTTAATCAACCAATGTTTACATATGCATATCATCGATTCAATTGATCAATATTTTAATGCTTGTGGTGCTGCTATCGCTGTGTTTGGTTGCCTGGTTAGTGGAATAAAATCAATTTGATCGAAACTAATTAATGATTTCAAAAATGTGACGGGTTTGGCTTTAATTTGATAAAAGCCAAGCTGGCAGTTCTACAGCTTAATGCGAGTTTCTAGATTCGTATTAGGTCAACATGAGCAATTATATTTCTCCGGTCTAATTAAACTATCAATATCATGACTGTTGTAGGAATTAAGTTTATTTGTTTCTTTGTTTGTGTTTTATACATATTTTGAATTGATTGATTTGCTTTTCTCTTTTAGTTTTTATCCCTTCATCCCATTCAACGCTTGAACTCTTTCGTCTACCACATGCAAACAAAAAACCTGTTTGCAGCTACAAATCAGAAAATTAATTGTGTTTGTGTGTGTGCATCACATTCTATCTTTTTGTACGATATGCGAAAAAGTTATCGATTTATCCATGTAGCCAACGCAAGTGTGTTTTTCATTGTTTGCTAGTAATTGTTTGCTGAATGGTCATTGAAATTGCTTTCCGGGATTGTGTGTGAAATTTTGCGCGGTTTATTCAACTTTGGATTGAATAATAAACAGAACAATTTTATTTTAGAAAGATCAAGAAAAAGTTTTTACACCCTTGCATAAAGTACATATTTTCGATTTAAAGTGCGTTTTGCATTTTGAACGAAATGTGTTTGACGCTAGTTAGTCTATATATAATATTAATCAGCATTATACGAACTATAGCTCGACAAAGATATTAAGCTTAATTTAAGTTAAGTTTTCATCATTATTCACTCTATTATCTTCGGCATGACAAGACAAAGATAGCTGTTCTTGTTTCTTGCAAAATAATATAAAATGTTTACAAATTCTCAACATAATCACAATTTGAAACTGACAAATATTTAAAGTTCAGATGTTCAAAAATATTTGCATTTTACTACAACATGTTTAGGAAACCTATTAAAAATCACCACATTACTTTGAATGTGTGTGCAGTCGATTATGTGTTTATTTTGATCAAAGCAAATCTGGCATGAATTCCAGTTAAATTAACCTTCAAGTTTTTGCCCATTTAAGTTATTTCTGCACTGAAAAACTCCATCAGTTGTTACATATCTTGTCTACTTCTCAATTCGCATAAGTGCAGTAAAATTAAACGCGGTTTGTGCCAAGAGGCACTTAAGTTGCTCTATATATTTATTTGCTTGCATTGAAGTCCTGTATTAATGCTGCTCATTAATATATGGAGCAAACAGCAGCTAGCAGCTATAACATTCGCCCTATTTGCCAACTCAACAATTCCCAAATAATAGTCAAGCTGAGCCAAAGTAAATGTTGCTGGAACTGATGATAAAGCTGGAGCAGTAGAGGATGGCATGCTACGTGCTGTGTGTGACATTTGGAATTCTATTGTTTTGGCTTTGGTAAAAGTAATATGTTCGCGTTTATGACAAGCAGTTTGGTGGCCCAGTAAAGTACTTTTATTTCACCCAACCACCTAAAGCAGCGGCCGGGGAACTTTTTTAATCATTACCCCTAAATATTTTTGTGGAACTGACATTACCCACCCATTGGTAAAGGAGAAAAAAAAGGGGCATTTATAGTGGGCAAAGAGCACAAAAAAAAAATATCCTCCATTTCAAGCTTCAATTTTACCCCCCGAAATTTCACTTTTACCCAAAAAGGGGTAATTTACCTCTCTTCCCCGACCGCTGACCTAAAGGGACGAACTGCTTTGGGTTGCCTTAATGTTGTGTAGGTGATTTGCTAATTCTACAAATTGTTTGTAGGCTTTTTTTTAAGCATGCTATAAAATTTAAGCCGTAAAGCCAAGTACGCTTGACAAAAAAAACCCTGCCTTTATTTTCCATATCTCCGGTGTTTCTCAACCGATATTAATGAAAATTTATATTTTTAAATGTGTTTATCGGAAACGGGAAGACTTATAATTTGAAACAAACTTGTACTACCTAGCGCTTATAAGAGCTTATTTTCCCAACCCTGAGTCCTTTTTTTTTTTTTTTTTTTTACAAAAATTCAAGTTCTGGGTGTAAAAACAGTTTTTCACCACTTTCCTACGGCAGCAGTAAAGAAGTTGCCGGGACTTATTTAGCCGAAAAATAATATTATTTTTTTTATTTATTTTTTATTTTTTATTTATTAAATGCTTAATTCAAAACCACCATAGTTAATTCAACCATTATATTAGAATTAGTATTCAGTTTCTAAATTAAAGAGTAAACATATAGTTTTGTCCCAAAGCTTTTACGTTTACATCAGAACTAACTGCATAAAAAAATCTAATTTGTTTTAAAGGTATCCGCGATGTTAAAATAAAATACTTTTGTGCATGAATATGAAATACGTCGACACCTAAAACAAAATATGAAAAATTTTGGTTTTACTATTTCATAGTAATTCTTGATTTAACATGTGAATATGTCAAGTATATAATAAGCATAATCATATTTAATGCTTAATCATACACGAAAATAGTTGGATTCACTATGAAAATGCTAATTAGTATTGTGCTTTATTCTGAGTATACTGAGAAGAAGATATAATACAGGCGCGGCAATATCACATTTAAACAATATTTTTAATGGCTCCGAATAGTTATGGGGCCGACCAAATGTTAACGACGTGCTGCTTGACTCAACATTAGTCTCTTGTTGAGAAACTCTAGAGTGCAAAATTGCAAAAAAAATTAAGCTCTGGTAAGGTGGCACTAAGGAGTCCGTTGCACCAATGTAACGTACAATTCTTATCTAGCTCTTCGGGCTCAAAATTTATTTTATCGTTTCGACTTGTTATAAAATTATTATATATATAAATAATATATAACTCGTGAGGACACTAGATACTATTGCATTGTGTGCGGGAATTGTTCCAACTAAGTTCCTCGTTGGATTCAACTTGTTACGGCTTGCAAAAACAGTCTCCGCGGGGTTCGTTCAAACTTATAGGTACACACATACAAGTACAGTCAGGGATAATATTAAGTTAAATTTATGAATCCGTGGGACAAAATATAACATATATATATAACATAAAACAAAAAAACAGAAAAAAATAAAAAAAACTTGAGTTGCAGTAACTATCGGACACGCTACACGAAAATACGCGGTTTGAACTGCTTATGTTGCTGCAGTATGGCTCTGCACCCACCCTACCTTGAGCTTTCTTCTGCCACAGATTAACCGAAAACTCCCAAATCGAACTTTACTCAATCATATTACTTTCCAGGGAACATATACTTTATTTTACGGATTCATAATGCACAACAATTTGATACTCTAAATTAATACAACCTCTCTCATTATGTAGGTATTTAGTTTATCTTTTCAATATCATCTAACCCTAGTTTACTTCTAATACTGTACATACTTCATTAATATTTCTTAATACCTATTGTTGTTTACATTTTAATATACAAAAAAAAATTACATGACTACTTTGTAACTATATTGTTAACAAATCATACCTATTTTTCTCTTATCTTACATAATTCGCTTTAAGCATGTACCATGCGCCATGAATTTTGATTTTTCATTTAATATCTCTATATATACATTGTTTTTTTTTTTTCTAATTTGATTTTTTTTTTCTGACTGATGGTCTTATATGTTAATTTCGAAAAATAATGCTTTTTTTTGCTCTTTTTACATTTTCTTTTGCACTCACAAAAATAATTGTTGTTGTTTATTTTTTCTGTGACTCACCCTTTTAATCCAGCATAGTTGAAGGCCTTCCACTTTTTTTTTTTTTGCTGATCTGTGATGATAATGTTGTCTAGATGGGACAACAATTTAATTAGTTCAAGAAAATTTTGTGAGCCCTTCTAATTTGCATACATTACTTACGAGTATTCTTACACATGTATAACTTAATGATTTTCTTCAAACATAGTTTTTTTCTTATAAAATCTATTTCTTCATAGCGTGCCTTAATTTCTACGATTTATATAAATATGTACATAATACATGAATTGTGGTTATTCATCAAACAACATTTTCATGATTTTATATATTTTTTTTTAAGCTGGTATTGTTGTTGTGGAGTCGCGAACAGAGTACTTTTGGAAATGCCGTAGACTCGGTTCCAATTGTAGCGTGAGGCGCACTGCCCTTTTCTACAGTTCCCAAGACTTTTAATTCCTGCCTGTTTCTTTGCATTTGGGCTTGCAACCCTCTCTTGTGTCCACTATACCCACTGTAGATCAAGTACATGGGGAACAGGGTATAATGGTTTTGTGCAAAAGTATGTAACAGGCAGAAGGAAGCATCTCCGACCCCATAAATTATATATATTCTTGATCAGCATCAACAGCCGAGTCGATATAGCCATGTCCGTCTGTCCGTCCGTATGCATGAACGCGTCGATCTCAGAGACTATAAGAGCTAGAGACTCAAGATTTGGTACATAAGCTCGCCTAATTTGTTTTAAATTTTCGATAACTCTTCCCGTTTCAGATATACACATGTGATTGATAACAACAAAATCTTGAATATCAGTTTGACACACCTTCACATCTAGATATGTACCTTTGTTTTCGTTAATTTTACGCTGCAGTTCAGTATATTCTGGACTTTTAAAACAAATGGAGTTTAAATCAATGTCAGGTCCAAAATTGTCTAACGCATTAACCTCATCGCAAAACATTCTCGATAAAGCATCTGGAACTACATGATCTTGTCCCTTTCTATGACTCACGTTGAATTTATGGCTCTGTAATTTCATCGCCCATCGTGCTAACCTTCCCTTCAAGTCTGCTTGTCTCATCAGCCACGATAAACTAGAGTGAGCTGTGACCACTTCAAATTCTTGCAACTCTAGGTAACAACAAAATTTCTCTATGCCTAGTGATACTGCTAAGCATTCTCGCTCTGTAACGCTATAATTAATTGAGCAGAATTAAGTTTTCGTGACATAAATGGTTGTTCTAAGCGTTCATCTGTTAATTGTACCAAAACTGCACCAACACCAAAGTCACTTGTATCACAATGTAAATAAAATTTACTAAAATCTGGATTTCTTAATACTGGAGCAGAAGTTAATACACGTTTTAGTCGGTCAAAAGCCTCTTGGGCTGCTTCAGTCCAAGCAAATTTTTTTTTATTTGTAAGAAGATCGTGTATAGATGTGGTTATTGTAACAAAGTTGCCAGTAAGCCTCCTATACCATCCTACCAATCCTAAAAATCTCCGGACTTGCTTCACGGACTTTGGAACCGGCCAATATAAAATTGACTCAATCTTGCATAGATCCGTTGATATGCCTCCACGTCCAATGACATATCCCAAATATTTTACTTCTGTAACACAAAAATGGCTTTTGTTTAAGTTAAGCGTCAGATTGGTTTTTCGAAATTGTTCAGCCAGTCTCATCAACACTGTTAAATGAGATTCGAAATCGGAAGACACTACACATCTAAATATCCAAAACAACAATTCTTTAAATCTGCCGGTATAACTTCATCCATCAGTCGAGACATCGTCTGTGGAGTGTTACATAACCCAAAAGGCATAACTACAAATTTATATAGAGGACGACCTGGAATTGTAAACGCCGTAATCTCTCTAGAAGCCGTAGATAACGGAACTTGCCAATATGCATCTTTAAGACCAATTTTTGATATCAAATTTGCTTTGGGCAATCGTGCAAATATGCCATCTATGTTTGGTAACGGATACGCATCCTTTCTAGTGTACTCGTTTACTTTTCTTGCATCTAAGCATAATCTAACTTTACCTGGTTTCATCACCATCCTCATGGGTGAACTCCATGGGCTGTTAGACTTTTCTATCACTCCTACATCAATCATTCTGTCTATCACAATATACATAAGTTTTTCTACACCCGGTGATACTGGGTTAAATCTCTCTTTAATCGGTTTCGCATTTCCCACCTCAATTTCGTGTTCGATTAACGAAGTACGACCTAATCCTTGTTTTTCGAAACTATGACACATTTGTTTACTTTCTATATCAGAATCATTGTTGTCATAATCTAGTGCTGTAATAATTCCTGGTGCTAAACTAAACTCTTTCCAAAGGTCGACACCCAATATAACTCTTTTGTTAATTGATAGAATCAAAAAAAATTTAATCGGTTTCACTAGGTTCTTATAGTGGACATTTGCACAAAAGTATCCTATGACAGGATGCGCACGACCATCTGCTGTTTTCACAGTTGCTAAACCCGACCCCACGCAACTAATATTTGCTCCTGTGTCAAGTAACCCCTGTTCAGAAAAATTTAAGAATTTGACTTCAGCATACAATCTTCCGTCAGTCGATGAATTAACAACCGATGATACCAAAAAATTTTTGATTTCATTGATTTTGTTATAAAAGTCACGAATACGTTGTGTTGAACGTTTTGGTGCAATAACGAACCTCCCTAGTTCTTTATCTTTAAATATTCTATCCCTCTCTTGCATATATGCGCGTAAACTCTCATGATATGGGCGAATTTGACACAAATAGGAAATTTTAACGCCTTCCTGCACTATCTTAATATCCGCTTTTGGCATTAAATCTGACACGTCCGGTTTTACTGTAACTGGTTCTATTGACCTAGCTACTGTTTGTTGAGTTTTACATTTAATTACTGTTTCGGGGCCACTCGACTCTGGTTGCCAAATGGACCCACCTGCAAGTTTTGCAAGTTTTGCAATGCATACAGGACAAGTTGGTTTGTACACTTTCTTTGCGCCACAACCATAACAAAAGATTTTTCGTTCCTGCAAACACTTATCTCAAATACAAGATTTCTGGTCAATATTTCCAACAGTTGCGCTTCTTCTATAGGTTTTGACATACGAGATGTAATCACCATGATGGCATCATAAAAAGATTCAAAAGATTCATTAACCTGTTGCTTCCTCGCTCGAATGTCCTCTAGTACATCGAAATCGTTTGTGTAATTGGTGTAATGCCGTACTAAACTCACTCCATAGAAATCTAGGCGAGTCTCGACGATAGCGAGTCTCGACGATAGCGCCAATACCACTCCCTAGCTTTCCCAATCATTAAAACATGTATGTTTTTACATACTGCTGGAAAATCATTATCTAAACAATCTTCCGTAAGTGATCGAATTTTGTAGACAAATTCTTCGACCGTTATCCCTTTTGTTGCGCCATCGAATTTAATGTGCCAACTATGCATAACCCGTGCTACTTTATCAGGCTGAATACGACTGCTTCGGCTAGTTCTTCTCTCTTCAGTTCGACTTAATTCCGGTTGAGGGGTTTCCAAACCTTGACCTGAATTCGCTTGCAATCGTTCCTCTAGATTAAGGTTGCTAAGTCGATTACGATTACGATTAATCAAACTCTCCATGTGTTCAAATATTCTGTTATAGTCAATTTCAAGAGAGCGTGCATTTGAAGGAACTCAAGAACCTGCATTTGAGCCAGCTTGTCCAGTCCTTGCTTGGCCATTACCATTTTTTCGTGTTCTCCCTCCTTTCTTTGCACTATTACGTTCAGGATTTTCTGCATTCAATACTTTCGCTACAGCTCCAGCCTCTGCCACTTGCTCTTCCCTATAACTGTTTTGCGGTTTCTTTTTCGCTCTTGTATTGTGTAACCTGCTTATTGCTGCTGTCGGTATATTGTATACCCTGCTGTCAGCTTCTCCTTGCCTAACAAATACCAAGTCATCAATCTTCGCAATTTGTTTACATTGCGGACATTGGTTATATTGAATTATCCAGTTCTTGATGCAACTATCATGAAAATTATGATTGCATCCTGTTGTATATACTTGTTCCTGAAGTCCCCTTAACGGTTTTTCACAGATGCTGCAAAGCTCCACACCTGCTGTATTATGTGTTTTAACTATACGTAAATTTTTCTCACTTCTATTTAATCCCATTTTCAACAAAAATTTTTTTTGAACTGCTTTCCTTCCAGTAAATGATTGAGTTTATCTACTTCATACGCGATATTTTGTGTGTCATTTTATAAACTATTTTGTTTACAATTTTTTTTTTTTTTTTTAAATTGATCAATTCTTAGTTTCAAATAGTATTCTCATTCTGTGAATTCCAACTAATAAATCTACACGGTTATCATATTGGTCTACGCCGAAAGTAATAAATTTCCTTCAGTCGATTTAAAAAATTTAAATCCATCAGATTGAAAATGACAATTACAAGTATTACACTTTCTTATCATTCTGTCAATCCCCATTAATAAATTTAACCTTCGGTTATTATTTCGGTCTACGCCAAAAACAATAAAATTCCATGTAGTCGATTTAAAAATTAAAGAACGACAATGACAAATACAATAAAATTTAATAAGATAATGCAAAGCAATTGAGTTGGACGTTGTCGAAGGACAGCTTTAATCACCGTATTCCGAAACCTATTGCTAGCTGATTTTGAAAATGATAATTCACAAAGGAAAGTTTTGAACAAACTTGCGCAGACTATGTTGTGGGCAACGCCTCAATGCATAGTAATTCAATGCAAATCGATTGCACATACTAATATTAACGAACACATTTTTTTTTTTGCCTAGCCCCACGTTGGGCGCCAAAATTAATTTTATATTTATTCCTGTAACGTACAATTATTATCTAGCTCTTCGGGCGCAAAATTTATTTTATCGTTTCGCCTAGTTCCCAAATTATTATAATATTTCTCGTTACCTTCGAATCAGGCCTCACATTGGGTGCCAAAATTAATATTATAATATTTCTCGATCACGGACATTTGTTGCTAGAACTCGCGAGGACACTAGATACTATTGCATTGTGTGCGGGAATTGTTCCTACTAAGTTTCTCGTTGGATTCAACTTGTTACGGCTAGCAAAAACAGTCTCCGCGGGGTTCATTGAAACTACACACATAAGTACAGTCAGGGATAATATTAAGCTAAATTTATGAATCCGTGGGCCAAAATATAAACATAAAAAAAACAGAAAAAAAGAAACCTTGAGTTGCAGTAACTATCGGACACGCTACACGAAAATAACATAACTGCTTATGTTGCTGCAGTATGGCTCTGCACCCACCCTACCTTGAGCATTCTTCTGCCACATATTAACCGAAAACTCCCAAATCGAACTTTACTCAATCATATTACTTTCCAGGGAACATATACTTTATTTTACGCATTCATAATGCACAACAATTTGATACTCTAAATTAATACAACCTCTCTCATTATGTAGGTATTTAGTTGATCTTAACAATTAAGGGTCCTTTCAATATCATCTAACTCCAGTTTACTTCTAATACTGTACATACTTCATTGATATTCCTTAATACCTATTGTCGTTTATATTTTAATATACAAAAAAAAGCTACATGACTACTCTGTAACTATATTGTTAACAATTTAAAGCTATTTTTTCTCTTATCTTAAATAATTCGTTTTAAGCATGTACCATGCATCATGAGTTTTGATTTTTCATTTAATATCTTAATAATAATATATTAATATATAAATTTTTTATTTTTTTTTTTCTAAATTGATTTTTTTTTTCTGACTGATGGTCTTATATGTTAATTTCGAAAAATGATGCTTTTTTTTGCTCTTTTTACATATTCTTTTGCACTCACACAAATATTCTTTCACTTAATTGTTGTTGTTTATTTTTTCTGTGACTCACCCTTTTAATCCAGCATAGTTGAAGGCCTTCCACTTTTTTTTTTTGCTTATCTGTGATGATAATGTTTGGTTTTGGCTACATGGGACAACAATTTAATTAGTTCGAGAAAATTTTGTGAGCCCTTCTAATTTGCATACATTACTTACGAGTATTCTTACACATGTATAACTTAATGATTTTCTTCAAACATAGTTTTTTTTCTTATAAAATCTATTTCTTCATAGCGTGCCTTAATTTCTACGATTTATACAATACAAAAGTTAACAATTACCTATATCTACATAATCTCGATTAATTACATGAATTGTGGTTATTCATCAAATAACATTTTTATGATTTTATATATTTTTTCTTAAGCTGTTGTTGTTGTGGAGTCGCTAACAGAGTACTTTTGGAAATGCCGTAGACTCGGTTCCAATTGTAGCGTGCCCTTTTCTACATTTCCCAAGACTTTTGATTCCTGCCTGTTTCGTTGCATTTGGGCTTGCAAGCGAGACTCTCTTGTGTCCACTATACCCACTGTAGATCAAGTACATTTATTTCCTCGCACCAAGTGTTTATGGTTTTGAGGTTAGGGCGAATCTGATCGCGTGCACCTTAACCTTTTGGGATTCTCCTATTGATAAAATAACACGCAGTCTGATAAAACACTCTATAATCACTATTGCATTTATTATTAACTCACTTGTGCTGCTAATTAGAATTCATATGATATGCTGTGTTCTGTGGAGCCCTATATGCTGCGCTCTGCACTGCACTCGCGAGGTTATTTGAAGGTTAAAGCACTCTTAACGTTGACTTATGCACATTTCTGATCCTGCTTCCTTCGAGTGTTTTTTATAAAAAGGAATATGTGCACTCTCATCCCGTCTTTTATAATTTATGTAATACTACATACATATAATGACTGTAAGTGTAATGTCTTTGGTTTAAGGTATCTAAGGGTATCGAAATAGCTCTAGTAAAACTTGTTTATTTGTTTTATACTTAAACATACACATAGTTTTTACAAGCCAATATTGCTCTATATACTTGAACAAATTTTGTAAACTAATTGACTGACCTCACTAAAACTAAGTATATATGTATCCAACTAATTTTATTTGGCTCGTTTGCCTTTTGGGTTTGGTGGATAATAAATCTTGCAATCTGACAGCTGTCATAATTGATTTGTTTTAGTTATTGCGCTAGGCGCTGTCAATGCTATCTGAAAATTGATTAAGTACTAAAGCCGAATCTCGAATTTGCCTCTCAGCTTATCGTATTATGGAATGTGTATATTGTACCTTACTTCGTATGCTGAAATGCCAGGCTAGTTTTAAACAGTCTTCAAATTTTTGCATTTGTGCACTGTATCGAGAATCCGAGTATTTGCTTGTGAAATGTGCCAGCTTTCCCTCCAACCCTGTTTTTGACACGCCCAACAGCATTTATCTATATTATTTTTACAGCCATATTTTCTACTTTGTTAGCCATGGCGTATAAATCATATTTGGCAGCCACTTGACGCGTGAGAAATGCGCAGCCAGCCCCGAGTACTCAACATTAGCACTTGGCCCAAAGGGCTAGCGCTGCAATACGGTTTTAGTTTGTAGTTGGGTTTGTTGATTCAGTTTAGTTAGAATTCCAAGCTTATTTTTATACCCTTTCTGTAAATAGCACAAAAGGGGCAACTTGAAGTTGAAAATTGCAATACTGTTGTTTCTGTCGCTTAGCAGCAACACATACTTATTATAAATAATTATAATTTTAGGACTTTGATACTAATTCCCAACCTAAACTAAACCTTCGTATATGTTCAAATTTAGTGCTTCAAAACAACTAACATTATATTGGGACCCAGGATAAAAGACAATGATTGAAAATTCCAATCATTTGGAAAAAAATTAAAACTTTAAAATAAACTATTTACTTAATGTAAATTTTTAATTTAAATTAAATTGTGCTATGATGATAAATAAATATCTAAGATTTCGGTTTTATTATATCAGACAATATTAAAGATGTAGGTTTTTTTGTGTGTATGGGTACAAGGTATCTCCTAGCAGACACCATGGACCAGATAACACTTAGTAATTTTTTTTTTAAATTTGTGTACAGCTGTGCTGCAATTCAACTGAATAAGCATACATCCGGAGCATATATTCGTACATAGGGGCAGCATCAGAAACCGTGTTTGACTGTACATGCTCTTGTTCTATTTTGGATAATCTGTTCCCTTTGCCAAAAAATAGGAAGTGCTTGTCATAGGGGACACAATATTGTGAAGGACGTTAAAGAAATTAACATATTTATATTTAGGGCAATTTAATAACTAAAGCCTTTTGTAATTACTATTTGTAAATAAAGTCAACATGAAAACTTACTGAAAGTCTCTAAAAAATGTCAAAATATTTAATGTTATTTAAACAACTTTTGAATAACTATCAGAATTTGTCACTTATGTCCAATTGATTTGGCAAAAACAAATTCATCTAATAATTTTTATATAAATAATAGCAACATCTATTTATGTACACACATATATTAAACTTTTCCATCTGACTAGTATGCATTTAATTCCTGTAACCAGAAAGACAGAAACATATGCAAATATAGCGGGCTTGTTATAATTATAAGAAATATAAACAAAGCTGCAGGCATTTGTATTTCGGTTCGTGATTTCTGGGTGTTAAGAATATAAGTTGAACAGCAACGTGTATTTATCTAGTTATCCATGTTTTCTTTTTATGTTGGCCCAGAGTGACATTGTACACTTCACAGGTTAGTGGATTATGGTCATACTATAAATTTTTTTGTAAAACGCTTTTATATTTTAAATATTTTATATCACACATTCCTGGCAGGAATTCGCATCGTTAATGGCGAACGATAAGTGTGAAACAAATTTTGACGTGAAATTTACTGAAAAGAAACCTCCAGTGTTTCTCAACCGATTTCAATAAAATTTTCACAGATTGTCATTATTTAGTCTAATCTTTCAAACTGCATCAACAGTTTTCCAAATTGAAGATTTTGTTGTTATCGATTACATGTGTATATCGAAAACGGGAAGGGTTATCGAAAATTTGAAACAAACTTGTACTGCCTAGGGATTAGGCGAGCTTATGTACCAAATCTGGAGTCTCTAGCTCTTATAGTCTCTGAGATCGACGCGTGCATACATACGGACGGACGGACGGACAGACGGGCATGGCTATATCGACTCAGCTGTTGATGCTGATCAAGAATATATATACTTTATGGGGTCGGAAATGCTTCCTTCTGCCTGTTACATACTTTTGCACAAAACCATTATACCCTTTTTACCCATTTTCAATGGGTTAAGGTTATAAAAAACGTACGTTACTCGCCGTACACACATGGATTTACTGCGTCACAAAGAGTAAAGAACATTGTTAGTCAGGAACAAAAATTGCCCGCTTTGACAGACAGTTTAACGTCTTGCTGTTCGACTATGGAACCAGGTGCAAACCACTTAAAAAAAAACCAGTAGCGCAACATGTTTAAAGAACACCTTAGAATATAATTGCCTAATAATTAGTTATACATTTAAAAAAAATGGTAGGTAAAAAAGATATACTTGAAGCGCTAGGTAAATTTTCAAAAAATAATAATAGATTTCCTATGTAAATTTTGCATTTAGTCGGACTATACATGTTTTTAGGCATATAGCAATATAATATTTTCCTTGAGCGTTCTGTTAGTGAGTATGCTTTTTGTTGACTAATTTTAGAATACTTCACTGCTCTATCAAGAAGAATGTTAAACTGACCCATTTTAATAATAGTATCTCAACGTGCAACGTGCCCCATTCATAGAAGTGCCACATACGCCTGTTCCAAAAGTCGGCGAGGCATAAATACATACATAGATATGTTCAAAAATATTTTCGTTTGATTTTCACTTGCTGTTTCTGTTTCCCATATTGAATGACAAGAGGCGTAGAGGGTATAAGCTGATTCAAGTAGACGCTTATATTGTACATCTGTGTGGCCAAAACAACTGTCTGGTATATTTAGCACAAAGTTCTCTCTGCTTGCAGTTGTTTAAATGGGCCGGCTTTTTTTCTTTCTCTATTTTTTTCGAAAATCAAAAATAAAAACGATAGGGAAATGAAAAAATATACATAAATATCTTAAATTTTTATACTTATAGTTATAAGTTTTGGCAATGGACTAGTGTGAAGAAGTGTCGACAACTTTATGAGCTATGGTTTTATAAGTGAGGTTGGTAATGTGGATATTCGTGGTTGAATAATCGAATTTCGACCAGCAGCAGATTTTTGATGAATTCCACAAATATTGACAATGTACGTGCTAAATATAAAATAAATCAATTCCATTTTCGCTTTTCTTCAGTATTTATTTACATGCCGGAAGAACCCCAAACGAAAATGACAACAGCAACAATACGAAAAACAATTGGGCAACAATTGCTGTACATATTTCTCCATTGGCAACGAAATCAACAACAAGAACCATTTATCTTTTAGTTTGGTTTTTCTGCTTTGCTTTTCTTTTTCTTTTTTGCTGGTTGTGTGGGTGGGCGTGTTATATTGTACTTGTTGTACTTGGCTATTCGACTTCATGTTATTATATTATGAGAATTGCTGATGTTATTTTAGTTTTGCCGTGATAACTATTTTTTTCGACAGATTGTCCCATTGATTCGGTCTCCATTATAATATGCATGGGTTTCATCTCCACTACAAAATATGCAGAATATGGCATACTAGGAACCACTAAATTCAAACTAATTTCACACGTTTCACCCTTGTGGAGGGGAAGGTATAGAGTTTTGTATAAACTCTTTTTAATTTTCAACATACAATTATATTTCAAACTTCCACAGTGTGGATTGATATTTCCTAAAACCTGGTATGCAAATTTTTTATGAATTCTTTCACTCTGAAAAAAACCATTCGAAAATCAACTATGAATATAGTAAATTTTACTATGGGGTTTTAACTATGAGTCTTAGTAAATTTAAGTGAAAAATGTCGATTCAACTAAAATAAAGTTCAACAGCACTGTGAATATGGAATATGCATACTTCGACGCCTAAAACTAAATATGAAAAATTTTAATTTTTATATTTCACAGTAATTCTGGATTTAACATGTGCACATGTCAAGTTAAGCACATTCACATGTAATGGTAATTCATACACGAAAATAGTTGGTATTCACCATGAATATTTGCTCTACGTTCTTTCTGAATGAATTGTCCAAGTTCAACAAGTTGCTTAAAAGCTAAGGGCATTACAGATTTCCCAAAATGAGATTATATATAAATTCTCAATACATTTTTGAACTTTGCTTGGATTGCAAAAGGTTTATAAAAAAGCAATACCGTGTTATCCACTTAAATGTTTATATTGAAACCACTCGATTCCCAATATTATAAATGAGAAAGTTTGTAATATTTTTGTTTTTCTTTCATGCAAAAACTACTGAATTAATTAATTTATTAATTTTAATATAGCTTACACATAAGAATAACACATAGACTATAATTTTGAAAGATATTGTGTGATGGCGTTGCTCTGTGAGAGACGAGTGTCAACACAGACAAACAGCAGTCGGAAGAGTTATTAACATATGAGGCAGAGACTGAAGTTAGAAGGTGAAAAATAATTTCATTCTGAAGAAATACATTGTTGGGAATACATTATGCTTTGAACAAGCATTCAAAGGCATTAAAGGTTAAATCATTTTTTTTTAATTCTTTAGATACTTTTCCAAGCTTTTGACTTATATTATGTGAGTGTTCTAAAAAAGATAAAAGAACTGGGTTTAGTTCAATGAGTTCAATATGCTTTTTATACCCTTAACCCATTGAAAATGGGTAAAAAGGGTATAATGGATTTGTGCAAAAGTATGTAACAGGCAGAAGGAAGCATCTCCGACCCCATAAAGTATATATATTCTTGATCAGCATCAACAGCCGAGTCGATATAGCCATGTCCGTCTGTCCGTCCGTCCGTCCGTCCGTCCGTATGTCCGTCCGTCCGTATGTATGAACGCGTCGATCTCAGAGACTATAAGAGCTAGATACTCCAGATTTGGTACATAAGCTCGTCTAATCCCTAGGCAGTACAAGTTTGTTTTAAATTTTCGATAACTCTTTCCGTTTCCGATATACACATGTGATCGATAACAACAAAATCTTGAATTTGGAAAATTTTTTGATGCAGTTTGGAATATAAGACTAAATAATGACAATCTGTGAAAATTTTATGAAATCGGTTGAGAAAGACCGGAGATATGGAGTATTGAAATTAAGAAGGTATGCACTATACGCGTATACATACACACACTCACACATACTTACAAGCACTGACTGTATGCGTAAAGTATAGGGTTAAGGGTATAGTCTAGTCGGGATTTCTCGACTAGAGCCTTCTTACTTGTTTTTTCAATGTATACTTCGGAAAATACTTTTACATAAGCCGCTCGTAACTTCAACATCAATGTGGTTATTTTGACATTGTTCCAAATCGTTAGGTCTTCAATGCTGCCAATTTTTGACGGCATTTAAATAAGCTTGCAACAAATCTACAAGGAATTGGAATCTCATTTGAATATCGTGACACACACAAAGCAAATTAGTAACGCCTAATTTGGAACTCAATGTTGGCAGCAATTGACTCGATTATTGACATTTGACTGGCTTAAAATGCAATTTAAATATCTCCCAATTTGGAGATGTGCATAATAAATAGAGTATTCTCAGCAGAAAGCTTACTCTTGGATTACGCCTCAAGACTTGAAGTTGAAGTCGAAAGAGACTTTGCCAATTAATTTTTTGGGCGCACTTGACGCTTCAACAGGGCCACAATGAAGTGTGTGCGCAGTGAAGAAGCTACGCGAAAGCTGGCACTCACAGAAGCAGGAAAAGGCAAAAATCAAGGGAACAAGTGGAACAAGTGGAGTCTCTAGGTCTTTTAGAGTCTAAGATCAACGCGTTCATACATACGGACGGACATGACTGTATCGACTCGGCTGTTGATGCTGATCAAGAATATATATACTTTATGGGGTCGGAGATGTTTCCTTCTGCCTGTTACATACTTTTCAATGGGTTCAGGGTATAGAAAGGCTATAAAGTTTGTCTGCCTTTAAAATATATAACAGCTACTAAGAATGGTGAATGCATACTAAGGATAAATGACCGAGCACAGAAGAATGAACTATAATTTATGTGCCTTGAATTAATTTAATGGTAACCCTGCTTATCACCTGCTTACACGGCCGAAAGCAGACCCAGATACTGCTCTCGAAGCCGTAGGGCACGTTTATGAAAGCCATCCTATTGTGTATTCGTCTATATTGGTTAACCTATTATACCTATGGGGCAAGTACAACTCTCTTCGGTGTTGCTGCAATATTTAGCTTAAATATGCTACATTTTAACATTTTCTGCCAGCCGGAAAAGGTTCTTCGAGCTTAACCCCCAGGCCCTCACAAAACTGATTGTATAATTTAATAAAGCCTCGAAAATGTATTGCCAGGAATAGAATACATATATAAACCCACAAACTCGCACCCAAACACAGTAGCTGTCTGCTTGAATTTTATTGTTGCACGTTTTGTAGTTTTCCGTCATGTGGGCTAGGCCATTTAATTTCATTACACTCTTGAAGAGGGTATAACAGCTTTGTCGTTAAGTCTGCAATTGACTGTTCCAAGTTGTTGTGTGTTTTTGTATACTTAAAATGAAAAATTATGTCATGAATGCATAATTAAATTTCTATGTTTTAAACTTTCTTTTCTGAACAAACTCTTCCACTGTTGAAAATGATATGCCCTAAGAAGTCCTTGTATGCACGTAAGAAGCATACTATTATATTCCCTACAATGTATTTCAGCGGCGCAACGTCAAGAATACAATATCTTTTAATAACTATATATAGTAAATCCAGCAGAAATTGTCGGTTAAAATTGCGCCATCCGATAAATGCAGTATATTCAACAGATGTTGGCAGTAAACATTACTTAAGAAATTACGTAGTGGTAAATGGTACTATATTTCTGTTAAATGTACTTTTTATTTGTATTATCTTGGAAACCAAAGCAAGTATGACATACATACTTGATTTGACATTCATTCTCATGCGACTGCTACAAATGTTAGTAAAGTGAATAATAAAGCGCGAAAGATTAGCGAATAGGAAATTAAATGTGTGCGCCGGGATTTTAACCTGAGAACTATGGTTAATAAAATGAATGCCTTGACCATAAAAAAAATTGTTCCAATTATCGTATTAATTAAAACTTATAATCTACGTTTACTCTAATTTAATTACAAAAAAAAAATAAAACTTTATGTTTGTTTTTTGGCCAGTAAGAAAAAATAGCTAGGAGGCGCTATTGTTTTTTTGCTTCTCAGTTTTATAAGCTATATTATTGCAAAGTTTAATTTCAATTTTTTGCATGAAAGAGTAAAAAACATCAATACAGCTATCACATTTATTATATTTGTAAGATTATTTAACATTGTGCTTGAGAATGACAGAGTTTCTATTAAATAGTATTTTTAAAAATGTTGATATTTGTTTTCAAACAACAAAATATAAACTCTTAAAGCTATTTTGAGACCCAATAGATTATTTAATCAATCCCATGTTGATCACATATATTGATTGACGATCATAATGTCCTTATCATTTTTTTATTTTTATGAAGGATGGCGAAGTAGGTTATATTTACAATTAAAAATTCAATAAATGAAAATATTGCGGAATGAGCAAAACAGAAACCCCCTTTGTATGTGTGTTAACACAGCTTTTCTTAGAACTCTAACGTATCCGCAATTCGTTGTACAACGATTTCTTATGTTGTTTAAATTGAAGTTCAAGAGTTTGCCGTTTGTCTGGATTAAAAACTTACATGTATTTATGTACGAGCGACATCATTTGTGCGGTTAATGCAATACTTTTGTGCCTTCTAAATTACCTAGTAGCATTTTTGTGCTGAAACATTTTGTCGGTTAGTTGTCCTAGCTGGGTTCATAAATTTCAATTTATCTTTATCTCTATCCTTATTTATTTGCTGGTGTTGACAAGTTGCATTAAGTTTGGACCCCTTTCAGGAGACTATCTGGTTGTTCTCTTCCCCGATATGCCTTAATGGAATGTGGGAAAGGCGGAAGGAAAATGTTGCAAACAACCACAACACAATGATAAGTCTGAAAGGCTTTGCTTTCTCGGCTTCTTTCTCTCTGCTCTTTAAGTAGTGCAACATTTTATGAAAGACCTTTCATAGTTTCATCTTTCTATTTAAAAACAGCCAATGTATTTGCGCTTACGGACCATTTCTTTAAAAGCTTTTGGATAAAACAGCTTATTGCCGGCTAACAATACTACTAGAATGTCAAATAAAAAGTGTAGTAGGTGTTAAATTATAAATGATTGAGCGGCTAAATCGTGAAAAATGTATGTATCTTTGTAAGTCTTTAAAAATTTAATACCCGACTGTTAACAAATTCAGCAAACTAAACGAATTAAACTTTGATTTCATACATTATTCAAATTAATTTCTGGAGTCCAATTTATAGCATCCTTGATGGGCAAATCATTTTAAAACACTTGAAATTGATTTGAATTAAAATTGAATTAATGAAGTCAATATTTAATGACTTATTTTTGTTGTACAACGAATATTTGAAAATTGATTTTTTTTAATCGCTTGTGATGGAGTTCTATTATTCGAGTATTTGCTTCTATCACTTTCCAAACTCATGTCATAATCAAGCAACTTGATCAAATCAGGTGTTATTATTTCTTCCTACACAGAATAGTTGTTGTTCTGGTACTAACTCTAAACTTTTCATTTAAGTTGCGTTCGTCCTTTTGTTTCTCGCCTTGCTGTATCCGGTGTCGCAAAATTGTGATAGACCTGCTCAAAGATGAGCATGTAGAGTTCAAAACTAGACAACAAGCAACAAAAAAAACAAGTAAGAAGGCTCTAGTCGAGAAATCCCGACTAGACTATACCCTTAACCCTATACTTTACGCATCCAGTCAGAGCTTGCAAGTATGTGTGAGTGTGTGTATGTATACGCGTATAGTGCATACCTTCTTAATTTCAATACTCCATATCTCCAGTGTTTCTCAACCGATTTCAATAAAATTTTCACAGATTGTCATTATTTAGTCTAATCTTTCAAACTGCATCAAAACATTTTCCAAATTGAAGATTTTGTTGTTATCGATTACATGTGTATATCGGAAACGGGAAAAGTTATCGAAAATCTAAAACAAACTTGTACTGCCTAGGGATTAGGCGAGCTTATGTACCAAATCTGGACTCTCTAGCTCTTATAGTCTCTGAGATCGACGCGTTCATACATACGGACGGACGGACGGACGGACGGACAGACGGACATGGCTATATCGTCTCGGCTGTTGATGATGATCAAGAATATATATACTTTATGGGGTTGGAGATGCTTCCTTCTGCCTGTTACATACTTTTGCACAAAACCATTATACCCTTTTTACCCATTTTCAATGGGTTAAGGGTATAAAAAGAAGTATTAAAACACGAAGCTGAAAAAATGGTGTTCTCATTAGCATGCGGCTGACTGTGGGATAAAGCAGCACATGCTTGCGTGCAATGAGAATGTAATAGGGTAGAGAGGTAACAAGAATACCCCTCCACTGTTAAGAAAAAAGTCCCAGCCCTGTGGTTAAGCTCGTCTCGTCGATTCTTCTTTATGTCTTGTGTTTGGTTATAGTTCTGGACCTGCCTCAATATCGAATTCGTCCGTCTTTTTGTGTATGCATGTGAACAATTCTAACGGGAATTGGCAAAACGTCTGCAGACGGCCTGCTGTATGTGGCCTCGCGCCGTCTTTTTGTGTATGCATTTCTGTGCGCCCAGCGGCAATAGGCAAAACGCAAAAGATCGAACAACAACAACACGTGATGGTTGTCGTTGCTGGAACGCACAAACTGAATAATGTATTTTAATACCCTTTATTAAAAAATGCAATTAAGCTCTATGAAATTTTTAATATATATTTTTAATACACGGACAATTCATGTTAATTATCTGATTGGAAAATCCGTTTATTTTATGGTTAGTGTTAATTTAGTATTTATTCATTTTAAACCTGTTCAATAAATCATTAATGATCTACCTAATTCCCAATATATACATACGCATATATATTTTCGAAGTCATATCTAAGTATCTCACGTTTTGCCATACAATTGCACAAAGTTACTATAAAGTCTGTACTACCCTCCCATAATACCCTCGATCTAAGGCATTGGCAAGCAGATTGAACTAAACGACGAAAAATGAGAAACTCAAGTTCTGCGACAACAACAAGAGGAATGAAGTAAGGCAACAGTTAATCGTTGTCTCATGCTTCGCCCTCTTCGCGACAAAGCAATAGCGAAAAACAATGATGGCCGACCACTTCTCCACGAGCAGGCAGGGAAATTTCCCCACGAGCTTAACCACAGGTTTAGTCCCTTCTGTTAAAAAGAGGGGTACTCTTGTTTCCACTCTATCTGTATTACATTCTCATTGGCTTGCGTGAACAACTTTTAACAGCAGGCGTCGGGACGGTTGCTGCAGCAGTCGGTTCGGATCTTGTGGGCGTTGGCTTAATATGGTAAGCCCAAACCAAAAGCGAAAAGTTTTTTTGAGCAACTTAGACCCTTGAGAAGTCGTTTGTTGCTGGTGCGCGTCCGACGCTCTGTCTCATCAACGAAATGAAAAACTGCTAGCTAAAGCTAATATCAATCTACACCTAAGCCCAAACCCAAATTGATTTTTGTTATTGGCGTCCGCGATGTAAATAGTTCTTAAAAAGAAGATGAACACTTTCATGATTTACGATTTTTGATGTTGTACAATTTTCAGCTAACAATTGGGTTATTCGTCGTTTATGCTATACCCGGTATATCGATTGGCCATAATATAGCTTGGACATTGAAGAAAACACGCCAACACAGAGCTACTACATGCAATTATATTTACACAACAACAGGGTTGGGTCAGTAAACAGAGACACAGGAAGATCCCAATGCGACTAGCCTGTCATCCGGGAAAGACATATCCAATTCCATTAAAATCAATTTGTCTATTTATTTAAACGATAATCTGCTGTCATTACGGTCTATAGTTTTTTGTTTGACTCCAATGTGTGTCAGCCAGTATTTGTATATAGTATAAAATGTCGGTTAAATCCAGAAACACACAGACGCTACCTAAAACTTTTCCATTTAGATAATATTGTAGGTGATTTGTCGCAGATTTTATGATACTTATAACATAACACTCATTAAATGGAGTGATTTACGATTATCGAACATGTCTTTATTTTTGGCTGTTTGTGTTGTTTTTGTTTTTATACCCTGAACCCATTTTTAATGGGTAAAAAGGGTATAATGGTTGTGTGAAAAAGTATGTAACAGGCAGAAGGAAGCATCTCCGACCCATAAAGTATATATATTCTTGATCAGCATCAACAGCCGCGCCGATATAGCCATGTCCGTCTGTCCGTATGTATGAACGCATCGATCTCAGATTCTATAAGAGCTAGGACTCCAGATTCCAGATTATTCCAGATATACACAGGTGATCGATAACAACAAAATCTTGAATTTAGAAAACTTGGCGACGGCGTTTGAAACATTAGACGAAATAATGACAATCTGTGAAATTTTTAGTTGATATCGGTTGAGAAACACCGGAGATATGAATCACTGAAGCTAAGAAATTAAGCACTATACACGTATACACAAACACACTCATACATATTTGCGCCCAAAATCACATTAGCAAAAAGTTAAGCAATGCAAGAAAAAAACCAATCCAAAAAAACACATACACACTGGAATTACTTATATGCAAAGTAATGCAGCTTTGCACTAGAGTAGTTTGGTATTTTTGCGTTAGCAACTGCATAAATTAAATTTAGCAGAACACTTCTTGGCATAACAAATTTTGCGCAGCAAAATGTTCGCATACGTCCTGTTGCCGTCCAGATAGAATCTGGTTAGCCATCAACTTTTTGCTGCAGATGTTGTTCTTGTTTAGTCGCATAATTTTCTAGCAAAACTAATGAAAAGAAACAGCAAACTGCATATGCACTCGACAATGTGCAACTGAGTTTTGGCCAAGCGTATTGTGATTCAAATGGTTTTCATGCTGACTGAATGCCGCACAGCTGACGATTAGCTTTTGCAGTCATCTCCACAAAATGAACAAAAAAATAAAAATTACACTGGGCCCCACACACCCAGCGAAAACATTCAAACCCAAGCTAAAGTTGTTGCCATTATTGAAACGCAAAAAGATTTATGCAAAGTGCAGCGGAAATTGAAATTGACAGACGGCGGCACCGGTGCTGGGTTCAAAAGTGCAGACAGCCTTGCGGCTGTTACACTTCTTTCGACTTTGAGCACTCGGTCTCTCACTCTCAAAATTCCTCTGCAAGAAGCGAGTTAAAGCTAATCTGATAACGCAATTCATTGACTCCTGAGCCTGCTTGCTAGAGCTGGCTCTGTCTCCCTTGAGTGTAAAAGTTTACCAACGCTTTTCAATTAACTTCAATTTATTAATTTCAATTATATGCGCTTCAAATGAACGCGTCCAAGGCCTGCAAAGATAAAAAAAAAAAAACTTTCAACTCAGCCCACTGAAGCACCGAAGCAGAAGCCAATGCCAACTTTGCTTTCCAGCTGCTGGCCAACTTCAGCACTTGCTTCTTATTGCTGTTAAGTGCTGGGGAGGCATTTGATTGATGTGCCGCTGAGCGGGACTCGGAGTAGTTTATGCTAGAGAAAAATGAGCATCAAGCGAAACGTTCTACTCACTAAGCAAACGCTATTAGATCATTAAGCATGGAACTTGAGATTAAAAGTAACGCGTTCATACATATAGACGGACATGGCTATATTGACTCGGCTGTTGATGCTGTTCAAGAATATATTTTACTTGATGGGGTTGTTGATGGTTCCTTCTATATATATGTAGGATTGGCAGCTCTAGCAGCTGATGCCGATAACTATCTATAAGATCTAATATTAAGTTACAATAATCGATAGTATATCGTAGTATAAGCTCATCACTAAAATATGTAGAAGGAGGAGGTAACTGAACCGGCAAAGTATTAAAACGATTTAAGAACTTGGCAATTATGTCCGATGAATAACCGTTTTCACTTATTATTTTATAATTTAATCGACGAAGTCAATAAGTTGTTTTATTTATTTGTGGTTTCAAAAGTTCAATCCTACATATAATATTCGGCATGCCGAAGACAGATTCCTTATTTAAATGCCTGACTTTGATAACCCCTCAATAAGTTCTTTTCATTCAGAAATTTTTTAAAATTACGACACTTTCTGTTATGGCCACTTGGCAGTTTAAAATAAGCACTCTGATGTTTGCAACGGGAGCTCTATATAAAATATATTAATACAACATTATCAGCCGTCTCTGTGTTACCTCAGTCTGTCAACAGCTTGATGGCTTAATTGTAAAAAGTTTTATATTTTATACTTTATTAATCAACGTCACGAGGCAGGAAGGGCATAGCTTAAGTGTGAAACCCCAAATACATGGCTTTATTTAGAACACATATGTAGTATATATTGACAATTGATTGCCTCAAGTTGTTACCGCAAGTGTGTGTGTTAATACGTGTATGTGTGTGATTTATAGGCTTACCAAACCAGTTAGTCAAAACGGGCGTCAAAAGCCTTCTGCTGAAAATTTTACAAACAGACAAAGTTTTGAAGGAGAACGGCAAAGTTTTTACAAAAATTCCATATTACCGCTTACTGGCTGAGCTGTTATATTCAGATAAGAACCCAAAGGGTCTCCACTCTTTCCAATCCATACACTTTAAAAACAAATCAAATATGTAAGAATGAGCAGCTGCCATATTATCTCATAGCTTTGTTGACTCTATTAAAGTTAAAAGTCATAGTTAGAAGTGTGTGTAAATTTCGGAACATTATTTAAATTTCCTCACAAGGTATATTGTGCAGTTAGTGGCTTGAACCAAATCTTGAAAATTTTTGTATTTTACTTGCCACAAGCTCATAATTTAAAAAGTTCTTTTGTCGCTTAGAGTGAAAACGATTTCCATATGTCTTCAATTTGGCCCACATGTCGGTTCCCATTATCACATTAAAAATGTCTAAAGGCATAAAGGATGTATCGAAGAGGCAGCAGGCTCCTTGAGTACTCCCAAATAGTCGTTGAGTGATTGCCCAGCAATTACACAAGCACTTCCTACCATTTAAACTTCAAGTATTTTTTACTTATTTCTTACCGCTTCCCTACCATTGCACTACCCACACCTTTACTTACATACTTTTCTTATAGGTAATATATGATATTTACACATACAGAAGTTCTTATATATATTATATGGCATTACGCAATTGCTTGCTTTTCTTTCTGTCATGCTACGTTTACACACTATCTATTCGTATATGCGTTTATATTCTTTTGCCATTTGTTTACGCATATAAATTTGAGAGCAAAATTTTGCGTTGTAAACTTCACGGCGTTGCCCAAATGTTGACATAAAATAAGTGCGCTATTTGGCAGTTGCTTGGGCACGCAACGAGTTTAAAGTGTCAGAAACTGCAGCACACTGTTTCACCGCGATGGGAGGGAGTGAGATGTGGAGTGGAGTGTCGTGGGTGTTGGGAGAAACACATTAATGAATTTTGGCAGACAGAGCGCTGGGTTGGGAGGGGTTGCGTCAATTTTTGGGTTTCGCCTTTCATAAAAACATGAGTGAAAAACACTTTAAGTGTGTCGCATGAAAATGGTGCCCTCCACTTTTCCTGTACCTGCGTAAAAATAGGAAAACAAGTAAGAATGCCATATTCTAATAAGCCTAACGAGAAAATACCCTAAACCCCAGACGTTACACGTACAGACATGAATACAACACCAATGCTTAATGACTAAATTTTAATCTTACATATCTCCGATGTTTCTCAACCGAATTCGCAGATTTTATTTTATTTATTATTATTATTTTATTTTATCCATAGTTTCAAAAACAATTTTCAAGATTTTCTTGTTATCGACTCGGCTGTTGTTTAAGATTATATTTTACTTTATGGGGTCTGCGATGCTTCCTTCTGTTACATACATTTGCACAAATGCATTATACCCTTATTACCCATTGTCAATGGGTTCAGTGTATAAAAAATGAAATGTGACCTAGCGCTTGGTGAGGACTCTATTACTATCATTGGCAGAATTAACATAAAAAAAAGTCAAAAGCTCGACTTTGATGAGTGAGGGGGTGGTGGGTGGAGGGAGAGGGGAAAGGCAACCCTCCGAAATGTGCGTGACATTTGGCAAACGTTTACATTTATATCTCAATAAAATTTGAGTGCATGATGTGTAAACTTTGTGATATGTTGATTACATCATGAACATTAAATTTTAAATAAGTCAAAGCTTGATTTCAGCTTAGCTCTAGAGGGAATGTGCTTATAAGCAAATATTATTTATCATCACAAAAATCCAAATAAATATTTAATGTTAAAACACTTAGAGACTTGAATATGAGCTGCTTGCTGTTTATTTTTTTCAAAACTCTCAAGATAATTGCTTACTTATATTCATAACTTATCGAAACCGAAGAGTCATGCTTTTGTTTCTGTTTGCAAGCAAGATGAGTTCCAAGTTTATAGGATGCGTTTTGTTCAGATTATTGACTACTTATCAGTTGAGTACCACAACTAGACGGTCGGTTTGTCATTTTTTCTCTGGCGCATTTGATGTGCATCCTTTTCACGATCCAACACTTAACGAGCCCTGGCTGGGCGTGGCTTGTGAAACGTTCCGCGATAATCAGCGCATTTATATGCAATATAGAGCACAAGCAATGGTATCCAGCGAATCTAAAGGATGGTAACATTGAAGAGGAACATAAATTAAATCATAAACGACAACAATTTCCGTTAACAACTTTTGCACGCAAGCGGACAGAAAAATGCAAGTAAATCGAAAAGGAAATTGTTTTTCAATATGTTGCAAATAATTATTGTTCTGCGAGATACACTAAGGCTATCAGACCCCTTAATATCCAATTAAATCTCGTCAATTGGCTAATAACACAATGTTGCCAACATTCGCAGGGTCTTAGCTGTTTGGTAGGGACCTATAGGTGTTGCTATAAGCTTTTAGCGTTCACAAGCCTACGTGTTTATTGACTCAGAACGCGGGAAATTAATATTTCTCGTAAATTAACTTAACGACAATTGATTAAAAACGTTACGTTTACGTTCAGTACAAAATTCATTATCACTTATTTGGACTGGTTAAGACTAAATGTATTTTATCAATGGTTTGGTAGGGACCTATAGGTGTTGCTATAAGCTTTTAGCGTTCACAAGCCTACGTGTTTATTGACTCAGAACGCGGGAAATTAATATTTCTCGTAAATTAACTTAACGACAATTGATTAAAAACGTTACGTTTACGTTCAGTACAAAATTCATTATCACTTATTTGGACTGGCTAAGACTAAATGTATTTTATCAATGGTTAGGAAATCGATTAATCGATTTTTGTAACCACCATTGAAGTATTTTAGGTACTTATATATTAAATTTTGCATAAAGGAATAATTAACAAATAAGAAGGCTCTAGTCGAGAAATTCGGTCAGTGCTTGCAAGTATGTGTGCGTACTCCATATCTCTGGTGTTTTTCAACTGATTTCAATAAAAAATTTCACAGATTGTCATTATTTCGTCTAATGTTTCAAACGCAGTTTAAAAGTTTTCCAAATTCAAGATTTTGTTGTTATCGCTCACATATGTATATCGGAAACGGGAAGAGTTATCGAAATTTGTACTGCCTAGGGATTAGGCGAGCTTATGTTCCAAATCTGCAGAATCTAGCTCTTATAGTCTCTAAGATCGACGCGTTCATACATATAGACAGACGGACATGGCTATATCGACTCGGCTGTTGATACTGATCAAGAATATTAATACTTTATGGAGTCGGAGATGCTTTCTTCTGCCTGTTACATATCACCATCGTATCGCGAATAGATCAAAAATAATTTTGAATAGCTGTTTTGGAGAATAATACACTTGTTGTAACTTGCCATTAAAGTAAATATAAGTAAAATATGTGAAGGCGATTGTGATAATAAATATGGCGGGCAGAATTGGAGAAATTGAACCCCAGACCTCGTTTCTTTTTATATACATACGTGCATATACTCATATGTATACACACTACAGCTAGGTATCACTCGTTTTGCATGTTGGCAACGTCATCGTAATAAAGGGCCAACACAAGTTCCCATCCTGTGTTGTCCTGTGTGCTGTTCTTTTTGTAGAGTGTGTTGTTGTTTTTAAATGACACATGGCACAACAAGGGGCCGTACAGAGTGTGAACAGATAACCTTCAGAGCCACATGAGCAATGATAGTAATAACTATGGTCCTTATAATGCTGGGCGTTACATGGTTTATCCTGTGGTTGTTGCTATTGTTGTTGCTCTTGTTTCTGTGGCTGTTGCTATTGTTGCTGTGTGCTCGTTTTGTTCGTTGTTTATACGAGCTGGTACGAAAGTTACTTTCTGATTGCGGAAATTAGCTGGCTTCAAGATTTACTGAGGTCTAGCCTTAGCTCTTGCTCTTATGTTTTCTTTTCATTTGATGGATATGCATGGAAATTGCTTGCTCAGCTGCTTTTAAGCACGTTTCTCTGCTGCTTTGTTTGTTTTGTTGTTGCTGCTGCAGGTCTTTGCTGCTACGCTGGCGCTATTTATGGTGTTTGTGGTTATTAAAAGTGTCACCACACAGTACAAATAATGGCAAAGGAAAACAGTTTGTTGTTTCATTTTTTTTTAGTTTTTTTTATGCTGTGTTTACTTTAAAATGTTGAAATGTTCGGCAAAAAAGTCAACTATGTTTAAAGCTACGGTATCGAAGAGTGTTTTCCTACTATCGAAGAGGCAATTCAAATCTGTGCGTGTTTGTGATGGCACAAAAATTCGACCGTATTGCAAGTTCAAATACGTTCTCAAAGGGCATTGAGTATTTCTGATATCACAACGACGTGCGCTTTATCACCGAATAGCATAAAAAATAGGCCACTATTGACTGCAATTAAGGGGGATGCGGCCTAATGAGCAAAATCACACACCTCAATTCGCAATCCACGTCTACTTGTGTGGGTGAGGGACAACAACTTAAAGTTTACGGCGTTGCTTTAATATGGGTGCTTAGCATCTAGCAACAAAACGAATTGACGCGAAACCTAACGAAATAAAAACTATAGCAAGCTTCAAATTAAAATAACCGCACATGTAGACTTTCAAATTTCGGCTCGAACCAAGTAATATAAACAAATTGTACGCCGTGTTCGTGTGTGTGAGGCACAGAGCAATCTGAAAAGTTTGCAATTAAAATCGGCCTGTGAACATGCTCTCTTTGCAATCGAAAATGGCTAACCAGTATACATATATATATGTGCTCGTAATATATAAATTTGCATGTGCGTATGTATGTCCATTAATAAGTAAGCCCCGTGGCACATGCTGATTACCTTTGACTATGTGTAACAGCAGCTGCCAACAAGCAGCCACAAAACTGCTCTGCGATTGTGTCTCAACATTTCTTTTGTGCTACGCTATACGGAAACTACACTGAATACAATTAACTTGACGACGGTTTTTTTTTGATAAATGTAAGTTATGTTCTCATCAGTATTGTACTTATCAACAAATTTGATATTATGTTCCTCATTTAATTATTATATTTTTTGCTAACCAATCTTTTTTAAACGATAAAGAAATCATTAAGAAAGCCCTTGACGTAAGCAAAAAATGTGTTTCCGATTGCGGTACCCACTGGGGGACTGAGAAATCGATAAAATGTCGATGCTCACCGAGCTGTAAATCGATAAGACACATTGTCGCCAAATTTGTAGAGCTAGAGAGCCACGCTCACCCACTACGTTTTGAGTTCCCTTTCACAAACATACTCTGTACACGTATTTGTATACCCTTAACCCATTGAAAATGGGTAAAAAGGGTATAATGGATTTGTGGAAAAGTATGTAACAGGGAGAAGGAAGCATCTCCGACCCCATAAAGTATATATATTCTTGATCAGCATCAACAGCCGAGTCGATATAGCCATGTCCGTCTGTCCGTCCGTATGTATGAACGCGTCGATCTCAGAGACTATAAAAGCTAGAGACTCCTGATTTGGTACATAACCTCGTCTAGTCCCCGCGCAGTACAAGTTTGTTTTAAATTTTCGATAACTCTTCCCGTTTCCGATATACACATGTGATCGATAACAACAAAATCTTGAATTTAGAAAAAAGAAATTAGACTAAATAATGAAAATCTGTGAAAATTTTATTGAAATCGGTTGAGAAATACTGGAGATATGGAGTATTGAAATTAAGAAGGTATGCACTATACGCGTATACATACACACACTCACACATACTTGCAAGCACTGACTGTATGCGTAAATTATAGGGTTAAGGGTATAGTCTAGTCGGGATTTCTCGACTAGAGCCTTCTTACTTGTTTTTTCTAAAGGTGTCAGAGTTTTCCGCAGTCGGTTGCGTTTAACTGCAATGTTTTCATCCCAACTTAACAAGCTTTTCTTTGATTTCGGACAACTATTTTAAATATTGCGATTAAATTTACTTAAAAGCAGATCATTTACTGACTGCAACATATATGTTCATTAGGATGATTTTTTAAAAGTGAGCTTTTGATGAGACGGCACAAGAAAATTAATTTTCAACAACACACTAATGTATTTATATTTCTAAATTTTGTTAAATGTAAGTACACAAATTCAAAGCAAAAATTTAATAGTTGATAAGAAAATGTCGAACTTACACTAATTTCTTAATTTATAATATTTGTACGTGGCATTATTTGAATACCCTTAACCCATTGAAAATGTGTAAAAAGGAACCATGGTTTTGTGCAAAATAATGTAACAGGCAGAAATAAGCATCTTCGACCCCATAAAGTATATATATTCTTGATCAGCAACAGCCGAGTCGATATAGCCACGTCCGTCTGCTTGTATGAACGCTTCGATCTCAGAGACTATAAGAGCTGGGACTCCAGATTTGTAACATAAGCTCGCCTAATCCCTACACAGTACAGTTGTTTTTAATTTGATGGATAACACACACACTCACACATACTTGCAAGCACTGACTTTACGCACTAACTATAGGGTACACGGTATCTTCTAGTCGAGATTTCTCTATTACTTATTACATGTTTTATACCTATTTCATGCAATTATTTCAAGCCCGAATTTATTTTTAAAGCAACTTTATCTCTCTGTGAAGGTTGAAAATGTAGATAATCAAATTTAAGTGTCTTTCATCTTGTGAATGTTAAACAATGAAGTATTATTATTCTTGTTTTCAAATCCTTTATTTATACAGCTAAATATGAATAGAATTAAATGAAATTTAATTTGAATACGTAAAAGAAGGCTTACATAATGCTTATTCATGGCCTTGAGAATGCTTAGTGTCTGGATGAATCATCAAGCTTCGCAATCCTTTTTGTTCATTTAATTAATCAACGAATTTGCTTGAGAAACAATCATCATAATTAATAGATACGTTCTTTGTGCTTTGGGTTGCTTTTGACTCATCCTTACAGCAGTTTCTCATTATTAATTAGTAAACATTGTCTTGAAAGCACATAAAATCCGAAAAATTATAATCTAAGCCACACAAATTGTTTGAGCAAAGTCAAAGCACCAACGAAAACAACTGAAAGAGCTGAAAAATTCAGAGCGAAAAATGAGGGAGAAGGAAAAGCGAATAGTATGTGCTTGTATTTCATGGTCCAAATAACTGAAGGAGTTATGTGAACAAAAAAGTATGTGTCGTAATTAGCATAATACGCTAATTATCATAATATGTAATGGGCGCACATAAGACTGGCCAGACTCAAGTAGACGGGCACCCGCAGCCCCATTGGAACTGAAAACAAAAAGGATAGGGCCGGGACTGCGGTACTTTGTTCTATTCAATTTACATGCACAACGCTCCAAGTTGCCGCCGACTGATAAGCACAAAATGCTAGGCCCTCGTAAGTATGCAATACGTTAGTTGTTTGTTTTCTCAACCCTCAATCTTGTGTTGTCTTTAAAACTTTTGTCAATGTTGACAGTGTGTGGAATCTTATGCGTACATCGATCTTTTGCGGCAGGATCTATAAATAGCCAGAAGCTTATGTAACTTTTGCCCCTTGAGCTTGTGCGTAGCGCCCAAAAAACCCAACACCATCACAAAAAGGGTGTATTTAATCACGAAAATTTTTTGGACTGATCAATTGCAGGCACAGCCCATAAAATAGAATAAAACTGGCGCATTTCAATACGCGCGGACAATATAGCGTAAGATATGTGAGAATTTGAGGCTGTGTGTAGTTTAGGATGGCCATGGCCCAAGGTTTGCACATGCAATAGACTGGCAATGTTCGCTACAGTCGCTAATTTGGAATGCGGTTGACTGCCAATTGAAAACCTAGAGCTGCAGTTTTTGAGGCACGTAGCTGAACGTACTTGAAGTTGAATTAACGACGGCGGAGGCTGGCATTACTATGCAAAACACACAATTCGGCTGCTGTCAGAGCTTATATTCGTACTTAACTTTAATGGTTGTGAATAATTCGTTGGCTGGTTTCATTTTTCATCACGCGCGTAGATTGATTGATTGGTAGATTGATTGCCACCACTGCAAACCATCATTTAAATTAAAATATAGTCAAAATTGCTAGGTTATTTAAACAATTTTATACACATATATCTTCATGATTTAGGTGACTCATCTTCTTGATCATTTCCGCGATTAGCACAATTAAAAAATATGATTAATTTTCTGTGCTGGTTAACTCTATAGCTGCTTGTTATTGCCGATTGCTGCTTATTTGTGCAATAGGACGTATGCGCAATTCAACAATAAAGTGAGCCAATGCACATACGAGCACATGGATTGTTTTGTTAAATTGGCACATTAATTGCAGCAAATATTCACATTGAATTTCAGCAGCTATTGGATGCAAGCTTACGTATGCGCAAAGTGAAATGTGACTAAATATGTGTGTGACTTAATATGTATTCTATTACAATTACACGAATTAAACGCCCGTTTGGACTTTAAAAGGTCGACAAATTATACATAAGTGCAAATAAATTTTGTTGTCAGAAGTTACTTTAAATACCTAACAAAAACATGTTAATTTATACGAATTAAGATTTAGTCAGTAGATATTATCGACTTCATTACATAAATTATATAAAATTAAACGCTATAGATTAAAACTTTTCGCTCAACAGACGAGTTGCTGTATGACAAGGGAGTGGTAAACTGCACATTTATGCTTGCTTTTTTATAATGTTTCGTTTGACGCTATATAAAAAGCGACCTAGAGGCTTCTGTTGGATTTCATGTAGTTGTAATTTATATTGTGTCCAAAACCAAAAATCATAATTTTTATTATACTCTGAACCCATTGAAAATGGGTAAAATGGCTATAATGGTTTTGTGCAAAAGTATGTAGCAGACTGAACGAAGCAAGTTCGACCCCATAAAGTATATATATTCTTGATCAGCATCAACAGCCGAGTCGATATATATGTCCGTCCATTTGTATGTATGAATGCGTCGATCACAGTGACTATAAGATCTAAAGACTCTAGATTTGGAAAATATTCTCGCCTAATTCCTAGGCAGATATACATATGGAATCGATAACAATACAATCTTAAATTTGGAAAACGGCGATTAAAACATTAAACGAAATAATGAATTTTTATACAAATCGGTTGAAAAACACCAGAGATATGGAACATTGAATTTAAGTAAAGTATACACTGTGAGCGTACACACGCATACTTGCAAGCACTGACTGTACGCGAAGTGTATCTTCTTGTCGGGATTTCACGACTAGAGCCTTCTTACTTGTCTCAACTAGCCATAGTCAAAATTGCCCTGTAGAAAAATAATGCTTTGTACTTATACTCGTACAAAATTTCTTGTATTTCTAATCGGAACTGCAAAGTTAGTTCAGAATTATCAATTTCACCATTAATTAGTTTATGGAAAAAGGTTATTCCAAGCATTGTTCTACGAAGTAGTTTCTTATTCGGAATATGGATAGTTTTACATTATCAGCATACATCAGCACCCCAGACTGATTTATTACAGACGGAAGATCGTTTATAAAAGTGAAAATATTAGCAGTCCAAGGTGACTTCTTTGAGGAACACCAGAAGTGACCTGAAGCGGTTTAGAAACAGAGTCATTAACGTAGACCCTCTTAGTTCTAAAAATTAAGTAATCTTTATTCCAAAGAATAATATTGTTAGGAAAGCCCAAAAGTTTAAGTCTATGAATTAAAAGGTAGTGATTTACAGATTCGAAAGCCTTACTGAAATCAGTGTAAATATCATCTGTTTATTTTGAAAGCCCTCAATAACAAATGATGTGAATTATATCAAAGATTTGCAAATATGTTGAAGAAGTTATTAATTTTTCAAAAATCTTAGGAATATCAAACAACTTGGATATAATTTTGAGCATTATATTTGTTTTCTTATTTATGCAAAGGAATAATACATGACTTTTTCCAATTTATATAAAGGATTTAAAAGACCCAGAGCACAGTAATACATCTTGGTACTCAATAAGGTCCTGGAGCAAATATGGGCTTAATAACCTGAAGATCACAAAGTATTGAACTCTCTTTGATTTCCTGTACAAAAATTAGAGTTATTCAGCTGATAGGGATAGGGCAAGACGACTTGAGAAGACAAGGGCTGTAAATTTTGCAAATATATAGGCAATGGCCTGATCTGAGTTGGCCTTCATTTCATCAAAAAATATGTTTGATGGAATTGTCGATGTTGGGGTTACATTTGGGACACAATTACATATATTATCTGGCTCGAATGACCGGCCTTCACTTTTTTTATTTGTCCGCTTCCAAACTCCAAGATATACTATATATCAATTAATTAAAATATTTTGTTAGTGATATTTAACACTAATATTTATTATTGATAGATTTAAATCATAAAATTGAAAGGTGAGTCCATTCGCTCTTAGGTTTGAGTTCAAGCTGAAAGAGTTTCTTTCTAGCTCTCGATAATAACAAAAAGTATCGATAGTATCATTTCAATTTATTCAATACATCGAGTATATTAGATAGTAAATACATTATTTTGATCTTCGACTACAAATTCATAAGTAAACTTAAATTTATACATATCTTCATCATCGTATTAACGAAATCAACAAACCGTTTAGGATCCTGCAGAAACTGTATTCTATACCTAGCCAGGGGTTTGAGGACTGAGAAAATGGAACGCGCAATCAAGTATGCAAAACAAGCTAACGTTTCGATTTTCGATTTTTAAGAATTGTCAACTCTCTTGTAAACCCGAGGACACAAATCAGATCAAGAATTTTATCAAGAGAATTATACGTAAGAAACGCTCATCGCGAGAACCCGCCGCGCTAGCTCTAAATTGACCCCAGATTTGAATTCAACACGTTCGAACTTTGAACCAATTAAAAAAGTTTAAGTGGGTTCAAAAGCGAGTAGAGATGGCTTGACCCTCCAATAATAAATAAATAATAATAGACAAATAAATGAAAGCTACTTAAAATGGTATAAGCGCAATCGACCGATAACTTATTCAAGCACAGCTGATGAGGAATACATAATGTGCAGCAATACTTGCAACTCAATTTGTTCATTTAATTATTTTTAAATTGCAAGTTTAATTGATTTATACAACAAACATAATTTACGGTTTGCCAATGGAATTGCTTGTGCTCCCACAGATAGCAAAACTTCTTGGCTATAAAAAGCGCACAGTGGCTGTCATGCAAATCATTGGCAATTGAAAATTGAAAAGATTAAATATTAAAAATACCAATATTTATATGATTACACACAACAGAAACTGTCGGCCGCAGAGATGCCAGCTTAACTGAATTAATCTGATGTTCATTAAATGTATTTTTCCTTCTTTTTTTATATCTGTCAGGTTAACAAAAAAAAGTCGCTCGTTGCGTGATTCTTAACCACAAATGACGAGCAGTCTTTTAGTTGACAGAGGCATTATTATTATTAAATCCAATTTATTAAGAATACTTAAGTTAATTTAAGAATAAAAACTTAATTTATTTTTTTTACACTTGTTTGGTGTTTGGGCTACATTTGATATGAATTGAGTTAAAATTGGATATATGAAAAAAAAAAAACAAGAAAGATGAAGCTTTGTAATAAGGTTAATACTATAAATATTAACTCACATTTGCCCTATTCCCTTTAAATTCTTCAACAAATATCACGCAATCAATTTAATATGGTAGTATACACAATATGTTGTGTTTACCTAATTGTTAAATATTTAGATATTTTCTTTTCGTTTGTTTATCGCAAAGAAAAACAAAAATTCAAGTAAAAACGATGCCATAAATAAAGAAAATCGATAGAAAAGAAAAAGAGTTGGCAGCTGATGCGACAAATGTTTTTCTGAATTATTAAATATGCTTTTAGGGTAGGCAAAGTTTTTGTGACCTTACGCGTTTTGGCATAAGTAACTGTGGAATAAGTGCTGCCCGGCGTTACATATGACACGCTGAAAATTTGATGAGACCGCCGCAATTTCATGTGCATGTCTTTTGATTAGATTTTATGTATATGCTGCGGGCATTACAAACAGCGCATATACATAAAACATCCATATGCAGACAGACAAACGGACAGACAGTGAATAACAGACAAGTGACAAAAGAGGCTGTCGTAAAACAGCGAGCCAAAAATCAAATAAATATATAATCAACCGACTGCCGTAGAAGTACTCCGCGCTTTTTAAGCTCGTATGAATCTGGCACACGCTGGGAGCAACTCGCATGGGGAGCAGGCTATTGTTGCGTTTCGTTGGGGACTCTGTGATATTTTGATAATGTTGTGGGCCTTGGCACTGACTGATTGTGCGAAGCGTCTTACTCTTACGCCAAGGTGATCCACATAATGTTGTTAAAAGTCGACACATAAATATTGTTACATACACCTTGTTCCCGCCGCGGGCCACCACCAATTGTCGGATAAGCGCCTTGGCCACCTTGACAGCAGTTGAAGTTAAAGCTGGCACCCGCACTTGCGGGAGCTGTGCTGTTTAATTAATTAAAGGTGTTAAGTTAAAATAAAGATACACGCAGCTGTTTCGTTTATTTTTCGGGTCTGTGGCCCCTATCTTTGGGCGTTGAAGCATTTCTTGTGATTATGTTTTGTTTATGTATGTATGTACAGCAAACATACGTACATACATTAGTATGGCTGTACATGTGTATGTGTGTAAAGCTATGATTTGTAATGTAGCTTAGAACATTTAAATTAACTAATATGCAATTGCTTTGTTTTCGTAATAATATTTAAAGTCTCAATGTAAACAATACTTATTTTTCATTTAAGAATTCTGTAAAATAAGTATTGGTATTTAATAATCGTGCTCAAAATAAAACAAACAAGAGCAAGCAAGATATTCTTTTCTTTTTATTGGTAAATACACATTCAAGAATTACTAATAATAAATAATCTTCAAAACTGCAAATTATTATTTCTTTTTCACAACTGACGCTTATTTGTTTTATTTATTTTTTGTCTGTACATAAGTTTTTCGAGTTAATGCAAACTTAACTTAAAGTATACGCTATAAAATAGTTTTATGTGTGATTAAGCAACCGACTAAAAAACAGAAACAACAGAAAATGTTTAAAAAATAAAATTTGGACCAGGCAATAAGACGCTTTTGAACTCATTAAATGGTTAAGAAGTGTATAATAGTTTTGTGCAAAAGTATGTAACAGACAGAAGAAAGTATCTCCGACCCGATCAGCATATAGACAAACTTATGAAAGCCTGTGAAATAATTGAAATCGGTTGAGAAATACCGTAGACATTGAAGATTAAAGTTTAGCCATTTAACATTTTGTATACATTTTCTTTAAATTTTCAATATTTTTAATTTTACATAAATTTAGGAAATCATAAAAATAAACCTTTTGCGTGTTTATTAACGAATTGACTCACTGTAAAATCGTGTACTGTTACTTGTTAGCCATACTAAATTCTTATCAACATGTGCATAATTTGAAAATGCCTTTGTTACCTGATTTTTAAACAAATGTATCTTTAGGCTGCTGGAATAATTTGAAATTTGTCTTTGGCATGTATTGCACAAGCATGATTCCGATCTTTAAATAGTTGCTAATATCACTTCGTCATTGTTTGCAATTTATGGCACAGAAATAATTACTGTAATTGGGTTAAGAGAATTCAATCAGCAAATTATCGCTTGCAGTTTGCACCTAAAGTTTTTGTGTCAAATGAACTAAGAGATCGAATAAAGGAGTAAGTTAATGCTTTGGTTCCACTAACCAAATCCTAAGACAAATCTTATCTGGTATTTGTCAGCACAGTCAGTTGACTTCTGGGTATTGCTCAACCTCACGTTTGTTGCGGTATCGACGGCACACACGCGCGCACACACACGTACGCAGAATTACAGAACGCTTCGCTGGGAGTCGCCAGGAGAGCACGCGTCCAAACGTGTCGACGTTGCAAGTTAAACTGAACTGACTTAAACTGAACTGAATAGCAGAAGCAGCAGCACCGAGTGTTGCTGTCCTTAAACTTTAACTATACGAACGCGAGTCGAACGAAAGTGTAATGAGCAGCACATTCATTTCTCTTTCGGCGTCGGTTAAGCAGTGCATGTGCTCTCTCTTTCACAGTTATGCTCTGTCTTTTAGTGAATGGCACTCTGCCAGTGCCAAACTGTTGATTCTGTGCTTATTGTGGCTGTTGCCCGCATGGCGCCTCTGCTTCTGTGCTGAACTCGTTTCGTGGTATGACTATTTCTTAATAGAAGTAGTCTCAGAGTCAGAGCTGGACTAACAAATTACTTTGCATGTCATCAAAACAGAACACCAGTACAATACGTTAGGCCTTAGAGCCTACAATTCATAAACACATTAGGCATTCATATGAGTCGGTATGTGAAAGAGAGAGTTGTTGTTTTGTTTCTGATGATAGTGCAACAAAATTATCTTTTGCCTGGCTGTATGAATGTTTTGAACCCAAAGCCAAAAAGGTCGATTAAACTGCTGTAAATACGGGCTTGCGTGTATAAGGAGGAGAAGTGGTTAAAGCTATGTAATAAAATGTAAGCTTTGGATATGTGTCACATTTTCCGGAAGTTAATGAGTTGACACATGTGACGAACAAGATAGGCCAACATAATAATAAAATTACTTTTATGGAGGATTTAAGGTCTGTATTATTATAACAATAGTTTATTAGGAGAGCAAATGGTATCCAACTCTAAACATGTACATATTTTCAATAAACAGTATTTTGTAGATATCTTAATAACTGGTATGCAATAAATGTGCCTTTTAATGATTTTAATCTATTTGGACATACATATTTTTTCACTTACAAGTTTAACGCATATATTTCACTGTTGTTTTAAATTGATAAATAAAATCATTGCAAATAATAATAATAATTTAAGGTATACAAAAAAATATTTAACAAATTTAACAATTATGATTCAATTAATTGTTAAGAATTCTTTTATTATATTATTTGTAGCTCCAATTGCACCTTGAAATGAACTTTTCGCTTCAGTTCCTATCTGTACCTTAATGTTTATTCGGCAACAAAAACAAACGTTCTTCTTTTTGTGTCCTCGTCAAAGTTTTGTTAGTCGTTGTCTTTGTCATCCTTTTGGCCTATACAAATTAAAGTTTTAATACTAAGTTGCATGTCACAGCACATTCTCCTTCCTCTTACTCTCACAATCACACGCGTTACTGCCATAATCACAACAACAGGCAATGTCAAACCAGATGAGCAACTACATGTGTGTTGAGAGTGGTCCGTCTATCTGTCCGACTGTTTGTCTGCGCAGCAAAGTTAGAATAAACTCGAGTGCACTTGGAAAACTTAAAAGAAAAACAACGAGATAGTCAGTAGGAAGCAGACCTCCAACTGAAACTGGATCTAGTCTACTTTAATTCAAATACGCTGAACTGGCTGTCGACAATATATCATTACACACGTTTTTCTTGAAATAGCACCCATAACTTTTCGGCTTTTGACTAATCGCCACGGGACTTTGGAGTCAGGCGGGTTAGTCGTTCGCTCAATGTGTACACATAGATGCTCAAAGTTATTCGCACTTGGCGATATTTAGACAACATAAAAAAATTAACAGAATATATAAAAAAAAGTTTGCATATTTCTTCTTGTATCCACTTTGTATCTCACCAAAGAAATTCGCACAGAAAATTAAAATCCTTACAAACCTCAAAGTACGGTAAATTACTTTGGAGTTGGCCCTCGTTTTTAAAGAAATGGAACAGCAAAGAGGAGCATAAAGAATTGTCCAATGTATCAAAAAAATAACAAATTAAAACCATTTTCAACTTTGAAAGTGTTTCTCTAAATTCTCCGGCTTACGTGAACTAAATTCTTTACTATCTATCCCCTTTTTTTTCATAAATTCCATTTAGATACAGGTTTGTTGTAATAACATAAAATTAAATAATTACAATTATAATTATATTAATTTTAGTGAACATTATTAAAATTTAGTCTTAAAGTAATTTTGTGCTTCTGTGTTCGATTTTGAGATTTACACTAGACATAAACTACAAACTGTAAAATTCTGCAAATTACACACCAGATCGAAAGTTGAACTCAGGCATCTATTTATGTATAACCAATTGTAGAAGTGTGTACGGTGTTGTTGCTGTGTGAAACTGTACTTTATGGCACAAGTGAAATTGAATCTTTGGAATACTTTAGTGGCACTGGCGGATCCTTTGCCGCTGACGTCGCTGCTGTTTTTCACAGCTTAATCTTTTGGTCTCTTCGCCAATTGTTTCGCCCTTGTCTGTGTTTGCTTGAACCAGATATATGAAGATATGCATGAGTTCGTTTTCTTGTGTCTTTGTCATTTATATGTCGGTTTTAGTTTTTAGTTTTTATACCCTGAGCCCATTGAAAATTGCTAAAAAGGATATAATGGTTTTGTGCAAAAGTATGTAACAGGCAGAAGGAAGCATCTCCGACCCCATAAAGTATATATATATTCTTGATCAGCATCAACAACCGAGTCGATATAGCAGTGTCCGTCTGTCCGTCCGTATGTATGAACGCGTCGATCTCAGAGACTATAAGAGCTAGAGACTCCAGATTTGGTACATAAGCTCGCCTAATCCCTAGGCAGTACAAGTTTGTTTTAAATTTTCGATAACTCTTCCCCTTTCTGATATACACATGTGATCGATAACAACAAAATCTTAAATTTGGAAATTTTATTGAAATCGGTTGAGAAACACTGGAGATATGGAGTATTGAAGTTAAGATAGTATGCACTATACGCTTATACATACACACACTCACACATACTTGCAAGCACTGACTGTATGCGTAAAGTATAGGGTTCAGGTTATAGTCTAGTCGGGATTTCTCGACTAGAGCCTTCTTACTTGTTTTTTTTTTGTAAATATAAGTAAACTTGACAAAAAATGTTTCTGCGTTCTGGTATGGGACAGTAAGCTTTGATTAATATTTTGCTGATAAATGTTAACTGAAATTCTGCAAAAAAAATTTATATTTAAATGAAGTAATTTTAAGAAGTTTTGCCAGTCTGTTTTCTTATTTTTATTGTTTTATTATTTCTTGAGCCACTTTAAATTTTTAATTAGTATTTATTTAATCAGTATTTATTTTGCTTTATATTCTGTTATATTCTTTTAACTATATAAAACAAATAAAATTCCGTCGGCCTTTGAGGCTCTCAAAATTTCGTTTTTAAATCGGCCTTTGTGTTTCATAACTCATTGTTTGCCATCTGAATGACAGTTGTCAGTTGACCACCAGCTGTCAATTATTTGGTGAGTACTCGTTTTGAAATTATTTCATTTAATGCTTTGCTAAAATAAGGTTCCGAATTGACTGATTACTGGGGCGCCTTAATACCAACTATTTCATCTCAAATTCTGCCTAAAAAAGAGGACACGTGAAAACGTTTCAGTCGGGCGCAACTGACTATGAAATACTCTGATATCAGTATTAAGACATTTGTTAAATAGTTTATGTAATGCATATCTTTGGACGATTTCACCAGCTAACTTTTGACTAAAAGCTGTGGAAAATATGGCTGTTGCAGTTTTTAAGTTTGATGCTAGGAAAATATGTGCCTACATAAAAGTCTATGTGGGCAAAGTTTCAAATCTCTACTCTCCAATAAACGTGCGTTCATACAGACAGACGGACAGACAGCATGTCGGACATTGCACAAACCCAATATATAATGCCTTCGCTATCAGAATATAAAAGTAAATTTAAAAAAAAGGAAACCCAATTAAGGAACAAGATACTTGAGTATTCTGTAAATTGTTTGTGGTTACCAGAGGCGCAATGGCTTACTGTTTCAGTTTGTTCATGAATTATTTAAGAAATTAATTAAGTTACAAGTGCCGAATATGAAGGGAAGTGCGGGCAAAGCGGTTTGAAGCTTATTAAAATGAGCCGTTTACCAAACATTACGTGCACTTTGTTCAAGTTTATGTGTTTAATTTTTAAGCCTCAAAAGCGTCGTTTAAGTCCTGCCTGACGTTCACTTATCCACAATTTACATTTTTATACCCTGAACCCATTGAAAATGGGTAAAAAGGGTATAATGGTTTTGTGCAAAATCATATATATTCTTGATCAGCATCAACAGCCGAGTCGATATAGCAATGTCCGTCTGTCCCTCCGAATAATCGATGCCTACCTTGCGGATCGCGGACTCCTCTACGAGACCAGAGTAGGCGTTCGCAGAAATGTGGTCACAGCAGGGGCTGCGCAAGGATCTATCCTAGGACCGGATCTGTGGAACGCCACCTACGATAGTCTTCTAAGACCGGAAATGCCAGAGGAGACGTGCTTGGTGGGGTATGCGGTTGATGTTACTGTACCGGTATCAGCACGAGACCTGTAACGAGCGCAGCTCAAACTCAATCAAGTGATGAGGACTGTCGGTAGTGGGATGGCGGAGCATGGGCTATCACTGGCGCTAAGCAAGAAAGAAGTGGTAGTCCTGACCAAGAAAAGGATACCAACGATCATACCAGTGAGAGTCGTAGAGGCTACGGTGATGTCGAAACCTGCGGTCAAATACCTTGGCATCATGATAGACACCAAGCTGAGCTTTTTCCAACAGATACAACAGGCTGCAGACAAGGCGGCAGGTGGGGTGACTGCGCTCAGTAGACTAATGGCCAATGTTGGGGGCCCGTCTCCAAGCAGACGCCGCCTCCTGATGAGTGCGATTCAGTCGGTATTGGTCGGTATGGGGCAGAGATATGGGCCAATTCTCTTGAAAAAGAGATGTATCGGAAGAGGCTCGCACAGGTGCAAAGAAGAGGGGCCTTGAGAGTAGTTTCTGCCTATCGTACGGTCTCGGAGCCTGCTGTGTTGGTGATCGCGGGGGTGGCACCAATACAACTTCTGGCTAAAGAACGGCGGGCTGTTTTCTTGAGGAGAAGTGCAGGAGAAGGGGAAAATGCTTCCCAAGAGGAAAGAGCCAACACACTTCGGTCATGGCAGAGTCTTTGGGAGGGGGAAAGTAGGGGACTGCGCGACTTATCGCAGACGTGGAGTCATGGACCATAAAAAAGCATGGTTAGGTAGATTACTACCTAACACAGTTTTTGTCTGGACACGGATACTTACGCAGGTACCTTCACCGAATGGGAAAGGCAGCATCGCCCGACTGTATGTACTGCCCCGGCTGCAGCGATAACGCTGAGCACACGTTCTTTGGTTGTCGCAAATGGAACTGGCAGCGCCTTACGCTGAACCAGGAAACAGAGACAGAAATTGCAACCGACAATATAGTAAAGGTTATGCTTGAGAGAGATAGGAATTGGGGACGTGTGGTACAATACGTGCAGAGAGTTCTGAGAGCCAAGAAACTCGATCTAGATCGAGCTCAGTGCGAAATACCTGAGCAAGAAGTAAATGGTCTTCAGGGCCACATGAAAGACCTTGCCCAAAGTAATGTGTTGAACGGTTCCAGGCAAGCGTCCAGGGTCAGTCGAGTGGATCGACAGTAGAGGAACAGGGCGAGGGGTTTTAGCCGGTATACTTGCTGTTGAAGCAGAGGAGTCCGGCACACGGGTGGATATTCGGGCACGCCACCTACGGCACGCAAAGTGTTTGCCCAACATTTGCCCAAAAAAAAAAAAATTTCCGTCTGTCTGTCCGTCCGTATGTATGAGCGCTTCGATCTCAGAGACTATAAGAGATAGAGACTCCAGATTTGGTACATAAGCTTGCCTAATCCCCGGGCAGTACAAGTTTGTATTAAATTTTCGATAACTCTTCCCGTTTCCGATATACACATGTGATCGATACCAACAAAATGTTGAATTTGGAAAACTTTCTGATGCAGTTTGAAACATTAGACGAAATAATGACAATCTGTGAAAATTTTATTGAAATCGGTTGAGAAACAGATATGGAGCATTGAAATGAAGAAGGTATGCACTATACGCGTACACACACACACACACACACATACTTGCAAGCACTGACTGTACACTTAAAGTATGCGGTTCAGTGTATAATGTAGTCGGGATTTCTCGACTAGAGCCTTCTTACTTGTTTCTTTTGTTTTGTAGTGCTTCATTGCAACGGGGCGTATGCGGAATATTTCAGTCATTGCAACATGGCTTCGGTTTTAATACTCTAATCCCGAAGAAGAGTACATTGGTTTACATTATGTAATGTACTGTGTTCTGTCCATATGAACGATTATTTTTGACAACCTGAAGGCTTGAAATTTGACACCATAAATATTCTGATCCGTGTCTGCGGCAAACAAAGTGTGAACTTACACTTGGAGAATAGAATCTCGATAGCATGCAGATGTTATCAAAGTATATGTCATTAAAATATATGTATGTATCATATATCAGATAAGATTAGATTGTGACGTCCGTCAAGTGCCTACATTTAAGATTTCCCGATATATTTAAGATAAATTATTAACAATTATTTTCTATCGTCGAATCTCGCTCGAAAGTAGAGGTCGTGGTACAGCTACAAAGATCGGAGTATATCACAGTCAGTACGATTTTCTTGAGCTAAAATTCAATCTGATTTTCAATGGTGAGTGACTTTATAAGAGCACATTAAATCGTACGAAGGAATATGTAGAATGCAGGACAAAATGAATCACTAGCCAAGACAGCATTCATGTGTTTTTAATATCCTGCACAGCCTTTTAATAAGCCAAATTAATACCAGAGTTCTGTGAACTGTAAACACGGGGACGATTATTTTTGTTAAAATTCAGAATCCTTTGAGTATTGAAGTGAAGGCGAGCTAAAAGAACAAAGAGAAGGTGGATGAAAAAAAAAAACAATAAAAATTATTTTTATTTGGCGGGCATTTGATAGCAATAAAACATTCAACATACAGAGGTATGACCAAATATAAAAGCGCTCCACAAAAAACCTCTTATTGTTGAAGAAATAATTGAAATGTTTTCGTTTATGAGCTAATAAAATATAAGCTACAAAAATGTGACTAAATGTGACGCTTCAACATTATTTTTTGATGTAGATGGCTCAGGTAGCGTTTGTGAAGAATTTGACTCTGGCAGTCGACCAGGAATTCCATTTGTTCACATGCAATAAAACAATTTAATTTAATATTATGTGAGCCACCGAGCCATGTTAATGAAAACAAATAAACTACAACAAAGTGCAAGGAAGCGAAACACCTGGCACTTATTCTTTCCGTTTGTGCCAGTCTGGCCAGCTTTTCCGTAATTCAATCTGTGCTATCCAAAAAGCCGTATGTGTGCCGCCTGGTGCTTTTCTTTACGTTCATGCCTTGGGCAATTATGATATTAATGTTTTGGCCGTCCATTCAGTGCTTTCTTTGCCTGTCCGTATGTCTGTTGTCTGTCTTTCTAGCTGTGTGTAGCAATTATGAGCTACATATAAGGTGAGTTCTTTTTCGATTTGGAAAACTGTCGCACATCATAGGAAACTGATAAGTAAATGCCATCAAGATTTGAGCAATTGAAACTTAACTTAAAGCACCTATATTTTTTAATTTTGCTCGAATATTTATGTACATTTTTTAGACAAACGCAAACACAAACTTCTGTGATTTATGTGTATGTTTTAATTTGGTTTGTTGCCTACTTCTAGGCCATGCAAAGTTTTTCAGTCGAGAACAAATAGCATTGAGCCAAAGTATCTTAGATACTTTAGGCTATGTTCAGGTCCTTGGACAATTTGTCTTGTGCGTGTCTTTGCGAAAATATATTCGAATTTGTTTGTTAGCTTAAGTGACTGACTCCTACAGGACATAGTGGATGTGATTTAAAATGTTACTTAATCATTTGCAGAGATTATGTACATTTTATACTTGACTCAACATATTTTACATTTAAGACTTTAGTTAAAATACTATAATGTTAAAATATTAAATGTTATAATGTTTCGCCTGGAATAAGTTCAATTGAACTATTCAGTAAACTGAAAGTGCTAACTATATTGATAGTTCGTTCGTCCGATTTGATATTTTGTGTATATTTGTTGTATAACTACCCCACTTATTTTAAAGCAAACAAACAAACTGTTAATAAAGCACGTTTTATTTGTATTGCATCGTTTTTTCAACTTTATTACACACGCCCCATTTTTTCTGTATCACCCAACTTCTTATCGCATGGCCAATTGATCTAGTTGTATATTTCACATGTGGGCTGTTTAAGCCTCAATTAACAGCTCTAATTACCTTAGGAGTGTAACGCTACATTTTGGCTTAAAGCTGACAAACACACAATTATATCGCATATGCCAAGTGTCCCAATGGTAATGCTTAAAATGTCAAATGTCAGTCTGTTTTCAGCATTACACGTGCACTGCAATACACAGGGGGGAAGAAAAAAAGCCAATTAGTAATGGCAACGAACGATCAATGTTGTGCACAACCTCCCACTTTTACGGAAAATGAAGGCATGTCCGTGGACAACGTGTTGAGCTGGAGTATTAGTTGTGTACGAGCTGAAAGGGCGGGAAAAGCAAAGTAAAGTAAAGACTGTGCATTAAAGGAGATTTTCTGCGTGTAGCACGTGTCATATTTTGTTGATGTTTTCTAAGGATTGCTTCCATTTCTTATATACCCTGGCAGAGGTTGACATTGCCAACAACATCCGTCCGTCTTGCGCTGTACAATATCAGTGTATTACTTATAACAGTTTTGAAATTTGTTACATACAGGTAATATTTGTCAGAGTTGGATGGACAGGACAATCGTATGTAAGAACTGTCGACTATAATATAAAAGATGAATTATTGTGAAAGAAATTTAATTAGCTAAACGGAGTTATAACTATTGAAAAGGGTGTGCATTCATCGACGTGTCTGAGATACATTTTTATACCCTTAACCCATTGAAAATGGGTAAAATGGGTATAATCCCTAGGCAGTACAAGTTTGTTTTAAATTTTCGATAACTCTTCCCGTTTCCGATATACACATGTAATCGATAATACGTGTATACATACACACACTCACACATACTTGCAAGCACTGACTGTATGCGTAAATTATAGGGTTCAGGGTATAGTCTAGTCGGGATTTCTCGACTAGACCCTTCTTACTTGTTTAACTAGATTTTTTGTAATAGCAGTAAATCATGAAAAGCTCCCTGTATCTTCTAAGCTAATCTTTTCGACTCCACCTTGTACTTACGGTATGGGCACTGGATTATTTTTTTATTTTGGCCTAAGCCTGTGTGTTACTTTTCTTGTTTGACTCTCAGTCGAGTGTACTCGTATACGTTAAACAAACATTACTGGTAATATATGTATGTTCTTATTTATGTAGGCAATGCTGTTATTCTAGCTTTGAATGTTGAGCTACACTCAGAAAATAAATCCGTTCTATTCAGTGCATATCTAAGAACACATCACCTGCTTTTCTTAATTTTGGAACGATTTTCTAAAATGACATTACATTCTATACGAAATTCCTAATATACTATATGCAGTCTATAAGTTTAGTTGCTAAAGCATTGTCTAGGAAACATTCTCATACTCACGTGCGTTTGCTAGATATATCAGAAACTAATTTGTTAAATATTACCGAATATTTAAAACCATTTTATTTGCCAGGAATCGAAACTGAGATCTCTTGTTTAATACGCGGATGCCATAGCCCTTGCGCTGTTGTCGAACAAATTAAAAAAAAAAAATAATCTAACTGCAGCAATAAGTTGATCAAAAACTGATAGTCTAGTTTTCACAGAATAAGGCTCAGCTTGCGATGCTGATCAAGAATATATTTACATACATGATGGAGTTTAGTATACTTACTTCTTCGCGTTACACAATTAATGAACAAAATTATAATAAACTTCAGTCTGTCCGTCCGTCGATCTCGGAGACTCTCGGAGATGATCTGGCGATCTTAGATTTGAAAATTAAGCTCGGGTATGCCATGTAATTATTATATTACAGGCAACCAACCAAATAAAAAAAAGATGCCAGGACAATGGTGCAAATTTCGGATGCAGTTATGTGTTACTATACATGTTACAGCGTAGAATGATTAAACTCAAATTTCTATGGACATGGACAATGATTTTTCAACATCATTATAATTGTTGGGTTTCCAATGCACTTGAACGGGAGCTTAGGGTATTTGTGATTATTGAATTTGAATTGCAGTCAGCAGAGGAAAAGAAAGAAAAAAACAGCAACAACAAGAACAGCAACTGGAAAATCTCCTATGTGCTTATGTGCAACTGGCAGCTTTGCTTTTGCCCTTAAAACTGTTTGCTCGCCTAGCTTCCTGTTTGCCCCATTTGTGTTATCTTCCTGTAACTGTGCGGATTTTGTTGCCTTGGCGCTGCCTTCAAGCGTTTCTATGGTTAGTTTCTCGCCGCCTGCCGCGTTTTATCCTTTGAATGCTGACTTTAGGCTGTGGCCATGTCGATTGGTGTTCCGTACTTCGTCTACCCGTCCGTACTCTCTTTCTCAGTCTCTCTCTCTCTCTTGCTTACTAGCTCTCTGTTTGTTTTGTTGACAAATGTGCCAACGAAGAAAAGTTGTCTCCCTGGCAAAACGCCTGTAGAATTAACAATTGTGACGTCTTAAATAATGCGCAATTCTTGAGCTGAATAAAATTTATAAGCCCAAATGCCCCATTTTCGTTTTTTTTTTCTTTATAATAAACACATATATCAACCCTTGTACATAATGTAAAGTCAGAAGAAGTCAAAGTCTCATTTTTTTAATGCGATTGAACTAAGAAAATATCTTTCTATTAATAAGATAGCGCAAAAAGTTCCATTTGTCTAAGAGAAACCATTTAAATATCGACCCAAAAAATAAAAAGTAACAAACGAATAAAGTTTGCAAAAGTCGACGAGGGTAATAATTTGGAATAAAAGTGTTTTTTTTTGGGGAAATTGACTTCGGGGATTTTCTAAAGCTTAAAGGTGCTCTAGCACCTTTAAAGTTTAAGAGATAAAACTCTTTATCTATATATATATCTATAGAAAAATGTCAATATAATATGTCAATGGCTGGGAGAAAATCTGATATCCCAGAACATTTGTATATCAATTTTGAAGCCAATGCCATCGCTGGTTTTCTTTCAAACTAAAAATATCTATATCTATATTTTTCAAATTTCAGAATTATAGATCTCCCATATTTTAAAATGATATTTGCTCAAATAAAAAAGGTGTTCTTTTTTTTAAAAACAAAATATATTTAAGACTTAAGGGACAAATTTGCACGTTTGTTGAATTACATTCAAATGAATAACTGGGATTAAATAACCATAAGTTATAATGTTAGAATTTAGAACAATCGTCACTTTGTTTTCAGTTTCATCGTAAAAAAATTAACAAAAACAGTAAATTGACTACAAGACTCTTAAAATGCTGCCCACTGATCCAACCAACGAAACTGCATATTCATTTGTGGTTTTTGGTGCTTCTGGTCGCTTGGCGCTCAGCAGAATCTTTCCGGCACTTTGGCAACTTTATCGCGATAATTTTCTGCCGCAGGGCACAAAAATTTTTACCTTTTGTCGAACCCCTCTTGATCTTGGCACGTACCGCATTAAATGTGTGCCCTACATGGGTCTTAGTAAGGACCGTGATCAATTGAAGTATAACAGCTTTTGGAGCAATGTGTATTGTTGCCGCGGTATGTACGACAATTCGCAGGACTACGAGGAACTTAACGCTTCAATGGTGCAACAGGAGACTAAACACAACATAAGTGTTTCAAATCGTATATTCTATCTGGCAATTCCGCCCGTCATATTAGATCACGTTACACTGAATATAAGTCGTAAGTGCTTAAAAACTTTGGGCTGGAGTCGGATTATCGTTGAAAAACCTTTTGCGAGAAATGACCTCACCTATAAGCCTTACCAGGCGCAGCTTTGCCAGACGTTCAAGGAGACGCAGATCTATATGATCGACCATTATCTTAGCAGGCAAGTTATTCAGAATCTATTCGTAGTACGCTTCACGAATCTCATTTGGTCAGAGACATGGAACAACAAACACATTGCGGCAATTATGATCAGCGTAAAGTCTGAAAAACCCGTACAGGCTCGCGCCGATTACTTTAATCAGTTTGGCATCATTAGGGATTGCATGACCAACGACATGATGCAGCTGCTTACTATGCTGGCCTTAGAACAGCCGTACAGCAACTATGTGGAGGATTTGCGTGACGAAAAAATAAAAGTGCTCAAACAGATCCTCACATTAGATATCAGCGATGTAATATTAGGCCAGTATTGCAATAATGGGGAGGAAACTGATCCTACCAAGGTGGGCTACACTCAACACTCTTACATACCCAAGGAGTCGCTCACGCCTACGTTTGCATTGGCCGTTGTGCGCATCAATAGCAAACGATGGACAGGTGTTCCATTTATTCTTAGGGTGGGCAAGGCTCTCAACGAGACCAAAACTGAGGTGCGAGTACAGTACAAATCTATAGAATGTGATGGTAACCATAGCATTCCAAATGAGCTGTTGTTGCGGCTGTCGCCACGGGAGCAGCTCTTCATGAGGACGATGCTTAAGCAGCCGGGGCGTGATCTTTGTTTGCGAGAAACTGAACTTAATCTAATGGTACGGGACAAAAGTTCACCTGAAAATTTCCAGAGTCTGTTGCTGGACGTCTTTTCTGGCAATCAAATGTTCTTCATGCGTACTGATGAACAATGCGAAATATGGCGCATCTTTTCGCCAGTGCTGTCCTATATCGATGTTGAGCGACCGAAGCCCCTGCTCTATAACTTTGGCTCTAGGGGACCCTTCGCCGCTTATGAAATGGCAGCCCAGAATGGATTTAAATTCTACCAATCAGATGAGTGGCATGCAAATCAGACGGTAACTGAGGACAACAACACAGCTTCTAGTCAAAGCGCACAGAAAGCGACGCCCGTTTGGATGGTTCCCCCAACAAAGAATTCTTAGTGCATAGTTTTCGTGTTCAATAAATTTTAATTGAAGTCGCCCCACATACATACAAACTGTATGCCATAAATTAGTTCAAGACATGCAAATTTCAATAAAATACACAGCAAAAGTTTTTTAATTAACCTAGTACCAGCAGTTGGCCAGGAGCAACTGCACCTTGCCTCGTTGTTTTTCTTCAGCTTTTAGCTTCTCGTTTTTTTTTTTTGCCAGTTATGTAAAAGTAACACGCATGTTTTGGCCATTGTCCATTGTCCTTTGGCTTTGGAATTGACATTAAAACTAAATAAACAAACTTAAAGGAAGATGAAAGCAAAATTTAAAATGCTTTACAAAGGCAATGGATATATCAGACTGCACACTCCATATTACCTTGAAGGAAGAGCATTTAAGCGTGAGTGTCGTCTATTGAAGAGTTTATAAATTTATTTTAACACATATTTAGTAAAATATTTTAACACAATGCAACTTTATACGGTTCAACAAAGCAATGTTTCACCAAAGAGAAATAATATCATTTAGTTCAATATACCCAGTGATCAATATATGAGAATTGCCAGAAAACAGAATATAAATTTGTCCCGGTCAGGCAGCAAAGTTGGCAAGCAAAAGTTTGCAATAACTGAAAAGCAGTTGATGAAGAAAAAACTACGAGAGAAAACAGAAGCAGCAGTGTGTGTGGAAAGCATTGCTAAGAAAGTTACTTTGATTTCTTGGCTAAACTTTGTTTGAACTTCTATTGCTCACACACCGTTTTCTGGTTTATTTCTTAGGTTTTTTTTTACAGAAGATTTTTTTTTAGTTATTGGTTTTATTTACTCGTTAAGTTTTTGTGGTCATTTCGTGTTGATGATGCCCAGTTGTTGAACGCGCTTTTGCGATTCAGCTCTGAATATAAATAAGTTGATTCTGGCAATTCCTTCTTTTGCAATTGCACTTGGAGAGTACTAGAAAGCTAATTAGTTTTGCAGTTTACTGTTACAGTGCATGGCAAATTGTATATCGCATTTTTAGCTCGTTAGATTCCAGTTTAATTAGCAGATGCATTAAGAAATCTCATGTTTCTGCATTGAACAATGAGTTCTTAACTTGGTTATAAATTGCTTTATACATTTGCCAGCCATTTAGCTTATACGCAGATCCTTTCTCAGTTCTGTTTAGCTTTTTAGCTCTTTTCATCTTGGGTGTGTCGCCTTGCCGGCTGCTGTTGCTCCTTGAGCACATCCTTTGCATGCTACGCTGTTACACAGTTGCCGTGCCCTCTGTTGTTATCCCACTCGGCTATATGCACATATATGCTTAACACTTTTTGTTCATGCTGTTTCTTTTGGCATTTGTTTGTTTATTCTTTTCTTTGCTTTTTTCTCGTTGTAGTGTAGAAGCTAAAAAAACCAAAATAGTTGCGAAAAGATTTAAAAACAAGATTACAGCATGTCATGCTTTTCTCTTTCTCTCTCTGACTTTCGCTTTACTGCCAAAAAAAACATTAAGAACAATATTGTCGCTTATAATTGAAATATCAATTAATATTTTTATATTTTTATTCCTCGTTTTACCTGTTACTTTGCATGGCAACATTTTGTGATGTGAGATTATTATTACGAAAGTATTAGAATCTGACAAATATCTCGTATAAAATATTTTTCTTTTGCCTTTGCCGCAGGTAGTTAATATAGTTCAACAATTTTATTTAAAAACTTATTTACTACAAGCTGAAGGGTTTGTCGTGCTTCCAACCAAAAAATATGAAAATTACATTTTTGTATACATTTTTAAAGGAAATATGACATTAAGGACCTCAATTTTTAAACAAAACTTTATTGGTCCCGAATGTAATCTTTGCCTTCTAAACTTCAATACTCCATATCTCCAGTGTTTCTTAACCGATTTCAATAAAATTTTCACAGATTTTATTTAGTCTAATCTTTCAAACTGCATCCAAATTTTCCAAATTAAATATTTTGTTGTTATCGATGACATGTGTATATCGGAAACGGGAAGAGTTATCGAAAATCTAAAACAATCTTGTACTGCGCGGGGGTTAGGCGAGCTTATGTACCAAATCTGGAGTATCTAGCTTTTATAGTCTCTGAGATCGACGCGTTCATACATACGGACGGACGGACGGACAGACGGACATGGCTATATCGACTCGGATGTTGATGCTGATCAAGAATATATATACTTTATGGGGTCGGAGATGCTTCCTTCTGCCTGTTACATACTTTTGCACAAATCCATTATACCCTTTTTACCCATTTTCAACGGGTTAAGGGTATACAAATTATTTTATTGTCTCTGACAAACCGTCTCTTGAATTTACTTATCCTTATTTAGTATAACAAGATTGATCAAATTTGTTACTACAGTCGAATTTCCATTTATGAATCTTAAGGGACAAGATAAAACTACTTTGTACTCTTGTAGTATAGAATTGTTTAAAAAATTATTTTTATGATATTATCGAGCTTTGGCGCTTCATGCATGGGCGCACACAACCTGCGTAAATTTGGACGGACAGACCCATGACGGACATTGCAAACATCCAATACACTCTTTATAATCGGTAAAAAAGTTCGTCAAGGGGAAGTCGGAAACACATGAGCAATTGAGCTACGGGCGTAAAAATATTCGCTGTAAAGAAATTTTCTCCATAGAAAATATTATTAATGTAGATCTGTGCAATATATTAAACCTTACCTTATAACTGTCATATACCTTATGCGGAATCATTATTTTCGTTAACTATCCGTTTGTTTGAAAGTATATATTTTTATCGAAATTCCGAAATTCCTTAAAAACTATATATTATTATTGAAATGCTTTCAAATGAGCTTAAACCATGATTTACTCATACTGCCTATATTCTTCAAGCTCACATCTCTATGCATATACATTTATTTGACTCGAGTGCACGTTGTGTCTTTTAAAGTGCAACGCTTTTTAATTTTACACTTCAGTTTTTATAGAACAACAAATCAAACAAAACCCATCCTCCAACAAACAAACAAAGGCGATAAAAAATGTGTCCTGGTTACACTTGTTTAGGTATCCCTCACTTTCTCTCTCTCTCTATCCACATTTGTCCTTCTGTAAAGTGGCAAACGGATTTTGTGTTTGAAAACCGTAAAGTGAAATTAAAATGGCTGGCTACGGCAGCTTTGCGACTTACCAAACTCGCCTTGGCTAACCATAAGCCAAATGGCCAACATGCAACACGATGATCAACAAAAAAATGAAAGAAAAAAATTTTAAAAAATACCAGAGAAACTGTAGTTTTGTTTGGCCATTGACTCCTTCAGAGTTCATAACTATCATTTGGTGGCAGCTATCTTTACTGCAGTGGCTGTTGTTCTAGATGTTCCACCTACAACAGCGGTTGCAGCCGTAACAAGCGAAAGGTTTGCGGTTGTGTTCGGACTGAGAACGTTTTACTAGCTGAGGGCAAATTGCTAAATTTAAAAGCGTCATGTAAAAGGCAACAAACTATGTCGAGTTGGCTAAAAAAAATAATCGGGCAAATGTTTGACCAGCTCAGAAGCTGGGCTGATGATAATTCCTTCATTTACGTTTTTTCTGCCGTTAGTTAGCTTTTTCTGAGGTGACGACTGCTTGTGTAAAAAAGCAACCAATTGGGCTGATTTTAGTCACGGTGAAATTGGCTTATAGGAGAGCAGTGTAATACTGTGTCATACTATATTCAAAATAAAACAATAAAATAAAACCCTATACTTTACGCGTACAGTCACTGCTTGCAAGTATGTGTGTGTGTACCCGTATAGTGCATACTTTCTTAACTTCAATGCTCCATATCTCTGGTGTTTCTCAACCGATTTCAATTAAAATTCACAGATTGTCATTATTTCGATTAATGTTTCAAATGCCGATCATATATCGTATCAATATTAGCAATATTGACGACCAATCGATTGTTTTCATTTGATTGCTTAATCGGCTAATAATATCTTAAACAACATTTTTTCAAGAAATTCTAATATACATAAATTCAGTTTTGCTTAAATGCTATCAGTAATAGGTTTAAATTTTAAGTTTAGCGGCTTGAGTCTAATAGCTTTTAGTAAATAATTAAAATTAAAACAATCTACTTCTTGATTTAAAATTTGAATTTTGAATAAATGTATTAAGTGCATGGCTGTGTAATGGATAATTTTTAAATATTTTACTTATATTACTAATATTGTATTCAATTACATTGACACCTATTTTTGTAAATAACATCATATCAGCGACTTTTCATAAGTTGCCGAGGCGTTTGTAAAGTGACAGCTAGGCAATTCAGAATTAAAGGAAAAATTAACAATTATAAATTTTATTAAATTTATTTATTTAAAATTATTATTAACTCAATTAACGGAAACTATTTAATAATCGTGTATATGAGCATATCTGCGTTAAGAGATAATGTCAATAGTGTCAAGATTGGGGTCGTACACACATGGTGGCAAATCGATAAAATCGATAAATTTCCACCTCTGGAGACCTTTGCAAGCAGTTCCTTACCATCATCTTGACAATAATATTTTGCTGTCGGTTGCTTCAGACTACAATATTTTTATTCGTTTAATTTTTTATTCTACGTGTGTTTCACCGACTTTTTACACACATTCGTAAATAACTTTTGAGATATTTTCGCAAAAATATTTTACATTCGTTTTTGATTATACCTACCCCTTTATGATTTGTTTCGTTTGGTGTCTCTGATTCTTCTCATGCATTTTGCACAATTTTTTCATTACTTCATATTTGTTTTCTTAGTAATGATTGCTTACAAAACTGAAACTCGTTTCATGGATATCACTTCAGTTTCTCTTCACTCTTGTTGGATAACTCGAAACGGAAAATAGAGTTAGAATGAGTAAAAGAGTAAAAAACAAGTAAGAATGCTCTAGTCGAGAAATCCCGACTAGACTATACCCTTAACCCTATAACTTACGCATACAGTCAGTGCTTGCAAGTATGTGTGAGTGTGTGTATGTATACACGCGTATAGTGCATACCTTCTTAATTTCAATACTCCATATCTCCAGTGTTTCTCAGCCGATTTCAATAAAATTTTCACCGATTGTCTTTATTTAGTCTAATCTTTCAAACTGCATCAAAAAGTTTTCTAAATTGAAGATTTTGTTGTTATCGATTACATGTGTATATCGGAAACGGGAAGAGTTATAGAAAATCTAAAACAAACTTGTACTGCCTAGGTATTAGGCGAGCTTATATACCAAATCTGGAGTCGCTAGCTCTTATAGTCTCTGAGATCGACGCGTTCATACATACGGACGGACAGACGGACAGACGGACAGACGGACAGACGGACGGACGGACAGACGGACAGACGGACGGACGGACAGACGGACATGGCTATATCGACTCGGCTGTTGATGCTGATCAAGAATATATATACTTTATGGGGTCGGAGATGCTTCCTTCTGCCTGTTACATACTTTTGCACAAATCCATTATACCCTTTTTACCCATTTTCAATGGGTTAAGGGTATAAAAAGAGAAATCCTGGCTAGGAGATATGTTCCAAATGCGGAGTCTCTAACATCGACGCCTTCATACTTACAGACACCTATTTTCAATGTTGTTTGGTCTGTGAGAACCGAACGTTATTAATGAAAAGCGAGAACGAACAGGTTTATAAAGATGATCGAAATTTAAAGCTGTATGCATTTGCATGTACATATGTATGCGAAAAGAAGTTGGATGTGCTTTTTTATTGTACGGCTACACTGTGTATGCAGTGCGCGGTAAACTGCGGTTTATAGATCCTGTGCACTTTTGCAATATAATCCACGAATTGCTTCCTTGACTCCTTAAATGACTGCATGCACAACTGTTCTACTTTGTTCACTATCTCCCTCACTCAATTTCCAATCTGTCGCATTTCAACTTGCACATTCCAGTCTCCGTTCCGCATGGCGTATGTACATATGTATGTGTGCGTGCAAGTGTTAAAACGTGTCATTTTATACTATGATATGCTATAATATAAGCTAGGTGCTTGCTCGCGTTTATGTACTGCAGCTCAAACTGGGGATTTTTATTTTGCATACATATGCGAAATTTTAAAAAGTTGTTTTCCATTCATTTAACATTAATATTTATATGCTTATAAAATGCTCCATTGAATTTAAATTGAAAAAATCGCTTGATTTGTGTAAAATATTTTTTTTTTTTTTTTTTTTTTTTTTTTAATGTATAGAAAAATCTTAGAGCTAAGTCGTATTACTTCTAATGTTATTTTCATACTCTGATACCAAAGGTGCTTTTGTACAATGAGGTCTGTCTGTCCGCCCGTCCGTTTAAATGACTGCAACTTCTTGTGAAACTTTTAAGACTTTTATATCGGCGGTTGCTGCTGATCAACAATATATATACTTTATGGGGTCGGAGATACTTCTTTCTGTTACTGGGTTGTGGGTATAAAAACATATTACCCTCATTTGTACATAGTTTTTGAGCTAAAGATTTGCATTAAAAATGAAAAGGTTCGATTGCAACGTTTCTCGTGTAACCGATGTAATCAGAAGGGGTGTATTGGTTTTGTGCAACTGTGTGTAACAGGCAGAAGGAAGTAGCTCCAACAAAATCCATCTCTGACCGTCCGTTAGTTTGGACATATAAGTTTCAAATAATCGACATCTTCCACAGTTTTCGACATAGCCTTGTTATCGATAATATTTAAATATTGAAGTTAAAAAATTCAGAATGATCATATGCTAAAGTTGCATCAAAGGTTAAAATTAAGTGAAGCATGCAAACACAATTGCGTGAATTTACTGTATACACGAACACACACACATATATATATATATATATTTATTTGTTGTTTAAGTTTTCGAAATAAGAAAGAAAAAAAACACGCAATGATTACCGTCATAATTTCTATAAGTTCTATAAGTTTGTTTCAAATTTTCGATAACTCTTCCCGTTTCCGATATACATGTGATCGATAACAATTAAATCTTGAATTGAAATAAACATTCTAAAAAGTTTGCGTTAGGGTAAATAAATTGAATTTTTCCAATTAATTTTCCTGATTGTCCTCCTATCGCTCCATCATATCTCCTTGTACATCAAACGTATAGATATGTCAATATTATTTAAGATTCTTTCTATTGAATTTAACAATGCTTTCTATTGGAGATTATCGGTACTTACTCGACATATTTGAATTATTGACATTTCGCGTGATAATGCAAGTTTATTATCTGCTTGCGAAAAATTAAAATTCACTTAGCTTTTAACCACCATTTTCAAGTCAAGGCTAGTAAAAATGAGCTTTTCCGTTTGACAATATTGTTCTGTCAAATGTAAACATAAATTATGCGCCAATTTGCCATTGGCTCGTAAATATATTTATGTTTGCGTTTTGTTTGTACAGTAAAATCAAATCAAATTTATGGTTCATGCGTTTTCGGTTTTTTACAAACAAACTGATTGGTTTTGACATAATGATGAAATGAACATTTGCAGCTGGTGCGTCACAACGATTGTATTGTGAATACTTTAAGACTTACTGCATTTTCAAAATTCAAACTCTGTTTAAGCTTATTCAACTTTAGTGGTTTTACACAATAGTAGTATGCGTCCTTTCGCTGGCCATGCTCTTCTTTTTTATGGTACTAAATTGAATATTAAACCCTTTTTTTCCCACAGTTCGTCATGCGTTTTACTCAAGAGCCGCAAATAATGGCAAATTTCCTTTGCAAATGCGCTCCTGGGTATCGGGATTGCAATCTGTGCTAAAGGGACTATAGTTATGGCTGCTTATAAATTTCAAATGCAAATGCTAAACCATGTTGTTCCAAGTTTGCAGCTGCAGTTTGTTAGTTTCCGGTTCTCCAGGTCAGCCACTGATCCATTTGTTAGTGTTATATGCTGCACACGTTGCGACTTGACACATGGCAATCTCTAGGGCTTTGACTAGCTCAGGTTTTCCCCAAGACAAGACAAGACAATCGCGACTGCATTACGCTAATAACCTGAGCCGCCTTGGTTATGAGCGTCATAACGCGACGGGTGGCAAATATTGTTTGGCTGGGTAGATAGATAAACGCATCTTGAGACCACTTTGTGTGGTGTGACACAAAATCTCGCTAAGCTTCTAATTAATTCAACAAATTTACTAAGACTACTTATACTCAGAATATTATTCTTGAAAAACGTGCTAGCCTTGAATTACAGCACCAGTCGCAAAGCAACAAGAAACGATGGGCTCTGCGGCTACAAAGTACGCCAAAGATGCGGAGAAGAGTAGTGGGAGGCAGAGGGCGTTAACGTAACCTCTCGTAAGTATAAGATGAACAAGTAAGAAAACCCTAGTCGAGATAGGAGATACCTTCAACCTTAGACCTGTACAGTAATTTTTTTTTTTTGGTATCCCGTTTAAAACTCGATGGCAGAAACTGCGTGCAATTACCACTGCTTCTGCTAGAGGCTATTTCAATCTTCGATGTTTCTCGACCGATTTTGATGAAATATTGACAGATGATCTATAATGCTCTAAAGCTCTCGATAATACGAAACAAACTTGATCACCCTATAGTTTATAAGATTTTGGAGTGTCTAGGTCTTATAGTTTCTTATATCATACGATCATTTAAACCAGCGGTCGGGGAATTACCCCTTTTTGAGTAAAAGTGGGATTTGGGGGGGTAAAAGTGAAATTTGAAATGGAGGAAATGACCTTTTTTTTTGTCAGTAATGTCCGCTGATTTAAACGAACGGACACAGATACATATGGCTAATTGATTCGGCTTTTGTTGCCTTTCAAGAATTCATTCACATTGGAGGGTCGGAGATGTTTAATTTTGCCTGTTACATACATGAGCACAAAATAATTATTCACTTTGAATGTGAACGAGGTATTAAATGCTCAACTAAGAGGTACGCTGAACAAATGGTGCGCTGTACCCCGGCTGCAGTTCAGCAAGCGTTGCTCCCACTTCAAATGATGAGCGTGGGTGAGGACTTCCGCCTGGAACCTTTGGTTTAGTTATGTGGTACGCCATATTACATAGCTTTGAAAGGACAATGTTTGCTCTTGGCATATTAGTATTTGGCAATTTGTTTGCATATCAATGAGCTTAAAGTGAGGGTCAATGTACTGCACAAAGGTGACATAAATTTTTCGTCATACTTTGAGCCTTTTTGTGGTCTAAATCACACAGATTGGCTTTACCCGAACATTATCACGTTGGCTTAGGTGTTTTTGTATTCCCTCAACCGATAATATGTGTAAAAGGTTATAATGGTTTTGTGTAACAACATAAGAAGCATATGTCTGTATAAACGCGTCAATCCCAAAATCTTTAAAGACTAGAGATTTTTGATTGTAACATAATGTTTAGGTCTAATGCATTACAAGTTTGTTTAAATAATTGATAGTTTTTTGCCTTTCCGATATAGATCTATTATCAACAACAATAAAATATTAATTAATATTCTGTAAAAATGTAGTCGAAAACGGACAATAAACATTAAAGAGATCGAGGATTAAAATTATCTCAAAATTGCAGCAGCAAAATAATGCCTTTTCTGTATACGCGTCCACACACAATAATACGTACATACAAAGGGATGACCAGACTCTAGTCACTAGAGTCTTTTTACTTAATTTAACTAAAGCTTTCTTTCTTGTTTGTGCAATATCCTTAACGCTGTCTGTCCGTTTATACGTCCGTATGAACTCAACTTGTTCCAAATTGGGAGTTACGAGCAGTGGGAAGCTGAGAAATTGAGAACTTGTCGAAACAGCTCGATAAAACACACATATTCCACATTTGTATATCTTGACTTACCAAGCCCACCGACGCTGTGAATATTATATTTTAGCTTTACAATATTTTAATAGTAGAGAGCCACCGAAGAAGCATTCAGCATTTAATAAGAACCATTTTTGATTTGAATATTTTAATCCACTTTGTGGAGGCACTAGCTGGTGGAACTATTTTCATTTTTATAACATTTTATCTTATTTAATTTAAGGATAGTTTTGCTTAACATTCTCCCTCTCTCCAGCCTCAGTGTGCTCCTTAACGCCACCATGGCTGACATGGTTTGCCTGTCTTTGGCTGCTCGCGGCTGTCGTCGACATCTTGGCGATACTTTGTCCTCTACGCTGCAAACAATTTAAAGCGAAAGTTACCAAAGTATTAAAAGTTTTCTAGTTACTTGTTAGTTAAATAATAATGCATAAAAGGAATACCTTGTCCTTTGCCCTCTCTACAAACCGTACTTTGCTGCTACGTCATAATGTAATAAATATAGCGGCCAATGCAATCAAACTGAAACCGCACCAGTAGCGTACAAACTTCTAGTGGGATTTTTTACGACAACTGCACTTGATACTTGTATTATGAGTTGAGCATGCAATTTTCTCTTAAATTTCTTGCTAATAGGCAATGTTAAACAAAGATCCTTTCAAAAAGTAAGAAGAATTTAATATTTAAATTAATAAATTTCATTAATTTTTCATCCAATCACTCATAATACATTCCCATCTCATTCACCCCATGGTCATGTGGTTATCATGTAAGTTATCTGGTCTGTAAGGCTTTGGTTTCTAAATATGAATATTGTGTTCAAACAAAGTTAAGCAAATTTGTTTAAAAAATATTCAATCAAATGAGCCCATTTGATTAGAGTTTTGTTAACGCTTAACGTAATCGGGTCAAAGCCCATCGGCGACAAAACGACGCTAGTTTGGCAGCAGCCAAGCAGACACACACACACACGAACACAAGCACTTTGTCTCGACATCCATTGGGCTTTATTTGACTTTGTTAACCGCCTCGCGTCCACAGACATTGTACGTATCCTGATTATCTGTGCCTATTATTTTAAATATTAGTGTTGTCTTTTCTCGTTGTGTTTGATATTCTTTTCTGTTTATTTTATATTTATGACTTAGCATGGTAACTGGGTTGTGAAAACGGGTGATTTGGAAAGGGTTTACAAAAAAATGAAATTACTCATCTATAAATGATGTTTTATTTGATTGATAATTGATTAAATTGGAATTAAATGTATTATTTTTGTTGTTGTTGAAGCTGTTGTAGGTAACTTTAAAGTTGACCAGAATATTCGGTTAGAGGCAAACATTATCTTTATTTTGTCTAATGTCTTAAACGCTGTCTCCAAGTTTTCGAAATTCAAAATTCCAAATCTGGAGTCTCTAGCTCTTATAGTCTCTGAGATCGACGCGTTCATACATACGGACAGACGGACATGGCTATATCGACTCGGCTGTTCATGCTGATCAAGAATATATATACTTTATGGGGACGGAGATGCTTCCTTCTCCCTGTAACATACTTTTGCACAAAACCATTTTTAATTTTTATTTACATTTTCATTTTATTAAAATCGGACGACAGGTTCTGTGAGAATCTCTGCACACATTTTCGGACAAGTAGATTTGAGATAATCGGGTCCAAAGGCATCGTGTCTAAAGCGGCATCAAAAAAGGCGTGACATCCAAATTGTTGATGCACAATTTTCGGTAAAGTAAACAGCTATCTTCTCATCAAATTTGGTGAAATGTTGGAAATTTGTGTTTTTATCCAGTGGACGTAGCTCTCCAATTTTAACACTTTGCCTGATAAACACATGGACCAAGATATTTGGTTTCAAGTCTCTAGCTTTAAGAGTGTCACAAAAGTTGCGTTGAAACAGACGGACGGAAAACATGACGAGCAACGTATAAAAAGTTTTAAAAAATCTGTAGAGAAAACATTGCAAAGCAAATAATGTTTAGGTATATCAAATTATAGCTTTACTTCATGCCATAAAAAGCATATGAATAGCATATAACTAAATGAGCAACGGCAGCCTGGGACTGATTAATTGGGAATATCATAAAACCCATCTAACCACAGTGAGTGCACAACGAAAGAGCAATTAGCAAACAGCTTTAGAAGCTCCTTCACGGAACACGAATTGACGCTTGGTTGCATTTCAATTAAAGTTGCATTACGCAGTACAAATTCAAACAATCACTAGCCAAAACAAATTGCCAGCCATTGTCTAACAATGCTGTGTTATTTATATGGTAAAACACAAGGTTTACACCGTGGCTAATTAACGTTTCGTAGAGATGCCAGCTGGATAAGCCGCAAACAATTTATAATGTGAGTTGGTAATTGAACAAAACTAAATAGAAATGTGCAGGATATATGACAATTTGCATTTTTAAACAAATTTAATTCAGCGGAATTATGGCCCCCACCTGTCGACTGGTAAAACCACATATTACTATCTATTTTTTTTCTTTATTCTTTATATTTCTCTCTCTCTCTCTCTTTCTTTTCCCTGAGTTAGCTAATGCAGCTGAATTAGGCTTTATCAGAGCAGAGGTTGGGTAGGGTTGTTTTGCCATAAAACACTCGCGGCTGTTCATGCATTGATGCTTATGAGGTGGGCGTGGTCTTTGCAAATGCATATGCATAGCTTACATACTACTAAACAATATTTAAACATATTAATAGACATGATTATGCCTAGGAATTTACCCATTTGTCGCAGTCAGACTAACGGTCACAACTTGTTTGTTACGTATTCAGTTTCGCATAACGCCAGGTGAAAACATCCGTTGCCTTACAGACCTGTAAATTAAAATACATATATATAGCACGAGTTTATCTTCAAGAGGCACAGCTTGCCACGTCTCTTATCTAAGACTCTTTCAGACACTCTAAGGCTATTTCAAATGCGCTTATGGCTGCAGACTAACCTTCCTTAAAATATGCAACAATTTTCTATCCTATTTGTTTGCGTCATTTCGTGTGTATGTGAGAGAGGAAGCCTTTTCGTAAAATTTAAATAACTTAAAAATTATTCTAAACTATGCGCATATGTAAAATTGTTTGCTTGGTGGCAGGCAAAGATTCAAAAAGGTCTCTAAATTTCATGCCTTTGCCAACACACATTGAAATCATTTTGCATTGCTAAAAAATAAGAAATTTTGCCATGTCAAAGAACAAGATGCTTTTCATATATATAAACGGAGTTTAATGTGTGACTGACTTCATATAATTCAATAGTTGCTGCTCACAGGCAGACGAAATTAAGAGTGACATCCTAAAGCATCCTCAAATTAACTTATGTTACTCGTTACTCTGTTTGTTGGTTTTCAACGCATGTGGCATTCCTACGTTAACTAACCACTTAGATAATGTTTATAGTTTACTTTCTTAATCCAAATCTGAAGTCTGTTGATTCTCTTGCGTTAAAGTGTCTTTGACAATTTTATGAGAAGGCAATTACATTCGGCTCCCTTGCAGCATAAAGGGCAATGAGCTCAATTAGAATTGTGAACCACTACGTAGCCACCATTATTGATTATTTTCGAATAAATGACTTACTGTTACCAGTGTGGACATTTATCATGAATCAATTTATCGATATAGTATCTTTGCTACATATCCCGCACTTAAAGTCTCGGGCGCTTCTGTATCAAATTTTAACTCGAATACACGAACTTGATTCAATTTAATATTTTTTTCATTTATTTAAGCTACATTGTTATTAGCAGCTATCGTTTCGTTTATCCACCTGCTGATTTTATACTTTTACGCTGTAAACACATCCCCACAAAGTATTAGCCGCAGCAAAGACAGCTTAGGGTTAATTAATAGCCACTGCAGCGAAAATTGAGAACGAAAATACTCCAAAATGGCCAGAAATAAACACAGCCAACAGGATCGGAACCATACCCAAAACTGATACAATACAAGTTAAGCTTGAAAAATAAACAAAAATGATGTCCATAGCGGAATAATGGAAAGCTACTTTAATCTCATTGGGTACTTTATTAAATGCTTGAATCCGGCTTTATTATTATGATTTTCTTCTGCTGCTGATTAAATATTTTTAATTGCATTTCGCTTAATAACATGACACCTACACGGCAGCAGCAGCAACAGCGGCAGCAATCCCGTCTCCAACAGAACCGACTCGATGCAACCAGGCTGAATGAAAGCAGCGCACATTTTTCCAATAGTTAATGGCAATTTGCTGTTTTGCTATTTACGCCAATTATCCTGCGTTTACAGCAGCAACAACAAAATCAGGTTGGGACCTGAAAGCCAATACAAGTCAAGGGAACAGCAAGAACAAGAGCAACAACAACCTGGCCAACCAGCCATTGCAAAGTGCCAGTCGCGTACATTGCCGGGGTTGCATTGGATGTGAGTATGCAAAAACATCATAATTGAAGCCTTAAACAAGTTTCACACACAATTACGAACACCTTTTAGGTTCTAGGTGCTGTAAAGACTAGCTCTGTCAATACCTCTAGCCAGTCTTTTGTTCCAGGGCAAATACGTGATGTGGTCACCTGGCGGTGAGTGTTATGCACCAAAGAGGGCACTGCGAGAGATTGGTTTTAAATCATTACATTGTGTGTTTGAGCGAATTATGTGTTTACTATTATAAAACTGCACAGCTCACCAGATTGCAAAAGCATCGAAGAATTAAGTGTTAGTGTTTTCGACTTCAGGATGCTTAGCTCATTAATGTTGCCTCATTACATTTAAATAATTTCGTTCGATCTACAAAATAAACTTATCCTTTGACTATATTTTATACCCAGAACCCATTGAAAATGGGTTAAAAAAATATAATAATTTTGTGCAAAAGTATATGTATTCTTGATTAGCTTCAACAGCCAAGTCGATATAGCCAAATCCGTCTGTATGTACGAACTCTTCGGTCTCAGAGATTGTAAGAGCTAGAGACTCCAGATTTGGAACTTAGGCTCGCCTAATCCCTAGGTAATACAAGTTTGTTCTAAATTTTTCATAACTTTTCCCGTTTCCGATATTCACATGCGATCGGTAACAACAAAATCTTGGAATTTGGAAAACTTTGAGACGGCGTTCAAGACATTAGACCAAATATTAACAATTTGTGAAAATTTTATTGAAATCGGATAAGAAACCCCGAAGATAGATATAAATTCAAGCAAGCACTGACTTTATGTGTTAAGTATAGGGTTTAACGTATCTTCTAGTCCTGGTAAATACATTTTCACAGAATTACTAATGTACACTTTTCCCATTTCATGGAATAAGTGAATAAAAATAAATACATAATATGCAAACCATTATCACTTTAAATGAAACTATATAGCAATACATAATAAATGAATTTCTCTTGATCTCAGTTTGAGTTCTATGTATTTCTTAATCTATTCCTCTCCTTCCCCTAGACCTAGCGAAAACCGTTTGATTTGAGACTTACACAATAACTCACATGCAGTAAAAAGGTGGGGTTGGCTTTATTGCCATTGTATGCCGTTCATCAAGCATGCGCACTGTGTGCGCAACTATTAGCTTTAGCTTTTGTTTGCAGCTATTAAGCACCAGCTCGATTGGGAAGACATATTAACAACAAATGCCATAAATTACTCAGTTCGATACTCAAAGTGAAAGCCAAACCGAATACACTCTTGACGGACCCTTGCCTGCTAATTGCCCGTAGATCTTTACGTCCACTGTCATGTTTTGTGCAATGCCCATGCTATTTATTTTGGGCAGCCAGTACATTTAAAATATTTGGCCAGCTTTAGGCATTTATCAAAAGCCGATCAGGTTAAACTGTTCCATAAAACTCATCAATCCAATTCAAGATAGTCAAACACAAAACAACAACGGCAGCACTTTTTGGCTAAAAAGTTGTTGTAACAAAGCCATGGAGATATAAAGCATGATTATTTACTTTTACTGTGATCGTATTTGGGCCTGTTGGTTTGCTGAATAAATAATGCATACAGCTTAAGTTTTAACAAGCTGAACCATATGAAATAATTAAGTCACATTCGAAGTATTTCGCAGCCGCCAACGGTAGTAATTTGTGTTATATAAATTATGCAATTTTAACAATGTCGACGGGCATTGCTACGCTTTCTGTTCAGCCCGGCAATACACCGGCTTTATTGGACAATAATTTCAGACTAATTATACCCTGAACCCATTGAAAATGGGTAAAAAGGGTATAATGGTTTTGTGCAAAAGTATGTAACAGGCAGAAGGAAGCATCTCCGACCCCATAAAGTATATATATTCTTGATCAGCATCAACAGCCGAGTCGATATAGCCATGGCCGTCTGTCCGTCCGTAAGTATGAACGCGTCGATCTCAGAGACTATAAGAGCTAGAGACTCCAGATTTGGTGCATAAGCTCGCCTAATCCCTAGGCAGTACAAGCTTGTTTTAAATTTTCGATAACTCTTCCCCTTTCCGATATACACATGTGATCGATAACAACAAAATCTTGAATTTGGAAAACTTTTTGATGCAGTTTCAAAGATTGGACTAAATAATGACAATCTGTGAAATTTTATTGAAATCAGTTGAGAAACACTAGAGATATGGAGTATTGAAGTTTACAAAGTATGCACTATACGCGTATACATACATACACTCACACATACTTGCAAGCACTGACTGTATGCGTAAAGTATAGGGTTAAGGGTATAGTCTAGTAGGGATTTCTCGACTAGAGCCTTCTTAATTGTTTGACTTATGATTTTGTCAGGGTACCACAAGTTGGGTGTTCACTTAGCGTTACTGAGACACTTGCATTTAAAAATGCATTTTAATGGTCAGGACACTATAGGTGAAAGGTTACACTGGAAGAATGCTTGTTGTTTATTTTTAAACTGCTTCACGAAGAAGCCGCGTGGGTATAATTACTCAATTATCTATTGATCATGCGTTCACTTTGAACACGTACGATAATAGTAATGTCCACGAGTTGGGCGCCAATTACGCTATTTTAACAATGCCGACGGGCATGTTACGAGTTAACTGAAGCTACGCTTTCTGTTCAGCCCGGCCATACATCGGCTTTATTGGACAATAATTTCAGACTAATTTTAAATATAAAAAGATAAAATAGAGCTTAAATAATATCAAGAACACAGAGCCTCGTATGAAATGCTGAGCCCTGCATTCACGCAAATATGCTGTGATTGCCTCAAGTGCTTGTGGTGTCACATTTACCACTTGCAACTGAACGTCGACGTTCATTGACTTAAGTAATAGGAGCTGCTGAGCTCCGCGAACTAATTCGTAGCGGCTGCATAACATTGCCAGCTACGTAGCATCTAGCCAAACATACACTGTTGTGACGTGCTGTCATATTTTATTTTACATATATAAAATTAAATTGACATTAGTTAATAATAATAATAATAATAATATATATATATCTTTAGGGGTACAGATTTTTTCTTATAGCAACAAAAGAGTCAGAGCAGAAAACTAAATAAACACTTAATTAATTTAATTAGTTTATGCTCAGCTATTTTAACTTATAATTTAGTTTTTTTTCTCCAGACTGACTGCGGACTAATCTACGCACAGCCAAAATAAGTTTTACAACGCACACATTTGCAATTTTAATTGTCAAGAACTCGTTAAATTTAATAATTACTTTTGTCAAAGATCTGAAAATGTTTTTAAGACCTGAGAATGGGTCTGTTCAAATCAGACCACAGCAACGTGTGCTCGGTTACTGTTAGTATTTATATATGCGAATATTTTGGCGGTAGCTATCATCAGCCCCGGACTCGGGCAACGTTGCGCAGACAAGACACAAACCAACGCACTCGTAAATGTCATAAGAATTCACAATGTAAAACTCAAAGAGCAATATTGTGGGGATAATGAAGGGAGAACAACCAGTACTAAATCATAGACTAACATATACCAAGAATGGAAATAGGAGCTGGTATGCTATGTAAATTAAAATGTTGCATTCTCGAAGCGTACACCTGGGGAATTAAAAAATAGTGAGTATTTTTCATTACTTCATTAAAAAAAGTAAGAAGGCTCTAGTCCAGAAATATCGACTACACGATACCCAGATCCATATATATACGCGTACAGTCAGTACTTCCAAGTATGTGTGTGTGTGTGTATGTATACGCGTATAGTGCATACTTTCTTAACTTCTATACTCCATATCTCCAGTGTTTCTCAGCCGATTTCAATAAAATTTTCACATGTTGTCTTTATTTAGTCTAATCTTTCGAACTGCATCAAAAAGTATTCTAAATTGAAGATTTTGTTGTTATCGATTACATGTGTATATCGGAAACGGGAAGAGTTATCGAAAATCTAAAACAAACTTGTACTGCCTAGGGATTAGGCGAGCTTATATACCAAATCTGGAGTCTCTAGCTCTTATAGTCTCTGAGATCGACGCGTTCATACATACGGACGGACAGACGGACGGCCGGACAGACGGACATGGCTATATCGACTCGGCTGTTGATGCTGATCCAGAATATATATACATTATGGGGTCGGAAATGCTTCATTCTGCCTGTTACATACTATTGCAACATAAGAATGACATGCTGATTTTCACTTTTTATTTGCATGTGTGATCAACGAGCCGACCATGATTACTGGAGTAAGAGTAATGCTTGTATGTGCATTCATTTCCTGAGAGCATAACGTAACATTTTTGTTATTTGCACCTCAACGTGTGTTGAAGTTTAATATATAAGAATACATTTGATGTGTGGAATGCAACACACGTTGTACGTTTACAAACCATATGCATTTCTCTTGGCATTCCAGCGGCTGCCATGTAGCCAGAGACGAAACTTTTATTGGACACCTTACTTGGTATCCGCATATGAATTTTTGTACTTTTGCATGCACGAGCTCTGAACGGCTTTTTAGTACATTTATGAAAAGATTTTTCTTGTGGTTTCGGTAAAGTCATGGCCGAAACAGTGTACATGTATATTTATTTTGAAATGAAAACCGAGTTGTAGCTCTCGTTTTGCGCTTTTGCGCTCGTATATCATACGAACTTGCAATTAAAATATTGTCAATTATATGACACCATCCATGAAACCAATATTGTGTAGGATGAAATTCATTTTTATACCCTTAACCCTTTAAAAAATGGGTAAAATGAAGTATAATGTTTTTGTGCAAAACAATGTAACCGACAGAAATAAGCATGTTCGACCCCATAAAGTATATATATTCTTGATCGATATAGTTTTTGTCTGTCTGTATGTATAAACGCGTCGATCTCAGAGACTATGAGAGCTAGAGGCTCCAGATTTGGAACATAAGCTCGTCTTAGCCCCAGGCAGTATAAGTTTGTTTCAAATTTTTGATAACTCTTCTCGTTTCCCATATACACATGTGATCAAAATCATAACATAAAATGGCGTTTGAAACTATAGACAAAATAATGAAAATCTGCTTTTTTATTGAAATCGGTTGAGAAACATCGGAGATAAGGGCATCTTCTAGTCGGAATTTCTCGATTATTGTTATAAATATGATTATAGTGGCTTTTGTAATCCAAAAATTTATAATCAAAGCTGAAAACCATGAATTTATTAGCGAATAAACTAAGGAAAATCCATGCACTTATACTCTGGTATTTATTTTCGTTTAATGCTGCTTTCCAAAAGTTTGATATGCCAATGCGTTGAGACATACTATTTTTAACACAATAGAAATTTCCTGCTAGGTCTTTCCATGTATAGCCGTGAAAATCCGTAGCTTTGAATATTTGCAGTGTATCTACAACTTCTGGTTTTCTTATAGCTGCGTCATTTGTATCTTTGTATTTATGTTAGAATTGCGTTTGAGCGTCGCTCCTGGCAAGTTGGTTGCAGTGGTTGTGCTTCTTCGTGTATGGGTGTATATGAGTTAGGGAACTTTTGTGTGAGTGTGCAACCCTTATTGTGAATAAATGTTGGCTACAATTTTTGAGGGTGTACGATTCAGTTATGTTTGCGGTTGGTGAATGAAGTTGTCAAAATTGGATAAGGTTTTTGTAGAGTTTTTTCTGCTTTAACAAGGCGGTAACATTTAAGTCTTAAAGATATCTGGCTCAATAAGATTTAATCAGGACTCATGACATATTTTAATATTCTTTGTATTTATAAACATTTATTTAGATTACAAAAATAATTTCAGTGACCACAGAAAATTGTATATGGTTTTAAGTAATCTTGATATTGTAAGAAGCAAAAAGGCTTCAGTCGTGGAAATTCAACTAGGAGATACCCTGGATATAGATGGATTGCTATGTATGTATGTAAAACACTTGTACAGAAATCTACTACTGCAAGCTTAACAAAATTTTATTCTTCGATATCTCGTTTCTTAACCGATGCCCAGATTATCATATTTTAATTTGGTCACTACTACACTAAACTTTATGTTGAGATAAAAATGAGCTGAAACTCACCTTTGCGGAAAACAAAATTTTGCATCATTTTAGAAAAGTTCATTTCTTAAATTTGGTATAATTTATTGTATTAATATCTGAAATTTAGGGGCTTGAAATGCTTTACCTCGTTTAGAAACTTTGTAGTTTGATTTTCCTATCGCGACAACTGAATTCATCGCATTTGGCTTCTTTCTATGTTTCTGCCGTACATATTTTATACATTTCCCACTATACCAGAAAATTGTTTGTTCTTTGCTCCTGTTTGTTGGCTAGCATGATGATGAACTAGCGTTAATTTCATATTTTGTCAATCCTTTTAATACCCACCGCGTTTTAATTTTCAACTGCGTAGCCATATTTTAACACGCAAGCGAATACTTATACTGTTAGTTCAAAATGTTTGACCAGCCACAAAAAATAATAGCACACATCAGAACGTAATGAATGCTCAGCTATGTATGTATTAAAGTTTTAAGGCCATTAGCTCATAACATGCACACATGATTTAAGTTCATGCTTAACACTAAGAAAACAAAAAATATCGACAAAATGTTGGCCCCTAAATGTTGTGCTTAAAAAATACATGGGAGTTCATGTTTTTCTTTCACTCCTCAGCTCTACAGCATGTGTTAATTAAGTGTTTTAATTGAGTTTTTAGTAACTCTGCTGCGTCTGTGTGTGTTTTTATGTTTGTGAGTTTGGGTATGTCTTTGGGAATGGGTAGGGCATTTAATAGTACTTTAAAGAAAAAAATCTTCATACTTTCTATAATTATAAAATATTTACTTGAAAATATGTTTAGCAATTTGTTCGTAACAACAGTCGAAACGAAAATGCGTATTTTATTGATTTTATTCAGTGCGCTCACTGTTGCTGTGGCTTTTGTTATCCGTCGTGATATCAGCTAATAAGCGGTTCACGTCATTTGCAGTTGTGCTTTTGTTGTACCTGGTGTGGGTGTGTGTCCAGACGGAGGAGCCTTGTGGTTGGAGATGGGTATGAATGTCAGGGTTAAAAAATAAGATATGATCAAATTGAATACAGCATTTATGAAAATTTATATAATTTTACTCATTTGTTCACAAATGAAACTATATATATATTAACTTTGTTTCTAAATAACTGAGTCCTTGAGAATAATTTGGTCTTTAATCTGGATTTGGGACCGTTATTTCTAAAGCTACTGTGCATGTATACCTTAGTGCACTCCTCCTAATTGCCTGCACCCGAATGATGTTGAAGTGTGTTCGAGAATGGATACGGTCTTTAATTTCCACTTGGTGTAACTGATGATCTACAGTTTTGGTATAGAGATACCAGCATATCCAAAAGCACTAAGAGAAAGGCTTACTCAAAATATATGTGTATAATAAGTTTTAACTATGGTTACCATAAAAATCTTTACTTGATTTATACCTATTTATATATTACAGGTTTATTACGTTTTAATTAGTGTTGCATCTACTGAACGAATGCCTTGTAATGTTGCATTTACCTGCCAATTCCATTATGTATTTCCGAAATTGATTAAGGTTCGTCATCAATTATTCCACAATATTTACTTCAAGCCGACAAAGACTCTGAGATTAAATGATGGATAACCAATTTACAGCCAACCGACATTAATAAGTAAATGCATCCAATAAGACAACAACAAGGCAGCTAGCAAGAAACTTCAAAAACTAGTTAGCTAAATAACTAATACTCCACTTTTTAGCGAAAAGTTGTGTCGAGTAATTCAGTTGCTGATTGGCCGTAGAACTAGAGGAACTCTATGCCAAGCAACGCTGCCTCGTTGAATTATAAACCCCAACGTCTGCCGGTTGAAATTACCAGTTACAAGTTGCCACGCAAGTGCCGGAAATGGCGTCGAGTCAAGTCAACAATAAACGACACAAAGTTTCTGCGTTCCGTTGCATCCGTTGGTGGCATTTCATGGCGTATTTTGTTAGTTTAGTGTGCCTCAGTGACTTTAATTTGACTTCGCCGTGACGCACCTGGACGGAATTTTTTGTGAGCATGGGCTGCATTGTTAGTTGTTAGTTGCATGGCAAGTAACCGCTTTGCGTCAGCTTTTGCAAATAAGGCTGCAAACACACGCGGCGTATGCGAAATGGCTACACTAGCTGACAGCCAGGCCACGTCCATTGCGTAGCGCTGCTTTTTGGTGAACAGTGTGTAATGTGCAACTGTAATCTAATCTTTATAGTTTGTTAGATGGCAAACGCATTAAAGAACAGAACGGAAATCTCGTCTAAAACATTGTTTGAACGTGTGTGTATGTTTGTACACGCGTAAAAACTGCAAAACTCGATGATAACTGAATCACCTCGACTATCAGGTACACACACAAACATTCACACACATTCATTTGCCGTTGCTACTTCGTCATTACACTTTGTTTTCCTTGTTTCCACACTCTCATTGAACGCTGAGTTTGTGTTGTAATTGCTTTCTATTGTTATACCGAAAATTGTAAAATGTTTCCGCAACTCATATAAGTGGGAGGTAAGGTTGTTTTGCGCCCAGCACTCATTTGACTAACGGTGCACATAATTGGAGACTTGGCAACACTAAACGGCAATTGTTGACAGCCAGCAGGAGCGTTCCCCGCATTCAGCACCAGTACACCCAGAACTCTTGTTAATCAGGCACCTTGTGCCAATGATGGCCGTCAGCTGATAGAAAGACAAAACAGTCGCTAAAATTATGAACAAAGGTGTTTTATAATTAAATTTAATTCAAAGTTGAGTTCATGCCATCATCAGATATATTATGTCAAGAACACTAGGTGTTTGCTTAAATGTGTGTTTCACTCTTGCCAACCCTGATTGGGTTAATCACATTGCTAAGACAAAAAAACAAGTAAAACGGCTCTACTCCGTTCCCGACTAGACTATATCCTTAACCCTATACTTTACGCGTACAGTTACTTCTTGCAAGTATATGTGTGTGTGTACGCGTATAGTGAATAGTTTCTTAACTTTACTGCTCCATATCTCCGGTGTTTTTCATCCGATTTCAATTAAAATTTCACAAGTTGTCGGTATTTAGTCTAATGTTTCAAACTGCATCATCAAGTTTTTTTAGTTGTTATCGATCACATGTGTATTTCGGAAAAAGGAAGAGTTGTCGAAAATGTGAAACAAACTTGTACTGCCTAGGGATTAGCCGAGATTATGTTCCAAATCTGGGTGGATTATATTATTATATATATATCGATTGGGCTGTTGATGCTGATAAAGAATATATATACTTTATGTGGTCGGAGATGCTTCCTTTTGCCTGTTACTTACTTTTGCACAAAACCATTCTACCCTTTTTACCCGTTTTCAATGGGTTAATGGTATAAAAATTGGGGCAGGCCTTTTTTATATATGAATGCAGGGATGCGCGGGAGTTGCCTTATTTGTTTATGAGTGCTTTGCACCTTAATTAATTGTTTATTATACGGCTCATTGCCAGCACTTTATTCAAGGTGAATACGAACCTGTGCTTATGGGTCCAAGGGAACAAGCGGTAAGAACGAACTTAATGACTCACTTGGGCACGAAATAGAGATTAGCTTTGTGTACTTTGAGAAATGAGCTGCTTATTTAACATTGAATGTACTGCAGACAAAAGATATTTCTTCAGCTTCAAAGAATGCAAACGTAGAGGTCGTAATGTAATGAAAACTCGAAAGGTGAGGGAGAGAAATTTAAAAAAAAAAATAAAAGACTACAAGATCATACTGAATTCAAGAAAGGTGTGCAATTTAAAATATAAACTATTAGTACATGCAATCAAAGGAAAAGACTTATTTTTGTGAATGTAATGTTGCTTTTAAGTTAATCATATCCAAACGAGGATACGCTTTAAAAAAATATAATATTCAAGTTAGTTATTATACCCTTTACCCATTGAAAATGGGTAAAAAGGGTATAATGGTTTTGTGCAAAAGTATGTTACAGGCAAAGGGAAGCATCTCCGACCCCATAAAGTATATATATTCTTGATCAGCATCAACAGCCGAGTCGATTTTGCCATGTCCGTCTGTCCGTCCGTATGTATGAAAGATTAGACTAAATAATGAAATAAACTGTGAAAATTTTATTGAAATCGGTTGAGAAACACCGGAGATATGGAGCATTGAAATTAAGAAAGTATACACTATACGCGTTCACACACACATACTTGGGTATAGTGTAGTCGGGATTTCTCGACTAGAGCCTTCTTACTTGTTTTTAATAGGTAAAAATATTTTTGGTTGCTAAAAATAATGTTAGGCATGTATAAATCATATTAAATTTTATTGCCATTCGCAGGAACTACGCTCGCGAGTTAATAACCGTGCTTAAGTGGCTTAAACTCCAAAAATGTAAGTTTGACTCTAAATAAAGCAGTCCATACGTCTGTAAGAACGCAACTTTTCTCGACACAATTGAAGCTACAGACTTGAAAATTTGCAACAACAAAAAAAAGTAAGAAGGCTCCAGTCGAGAAATCCTGACTAGAAGTTACTCTGAACCCTATGCTTTACGCGTACAGTCAGTGTTTGCAAGTATGTATGTGTGTACGCGCATACTGCATACTTGTCTTAACTTCAATGTTCCATATCTCTTCTCAACCGATTTCAATAAATTTCACAGATTGTCATTATTTCGTCTAATGTTTTAAACGCCGTCTCAAAGCTTACCAAATTCAAGATTTTGTGGTTATCGATCACATGTGTAAGTTAACTAATGCTATTAATTAATAATTCGGCACTTGGCCGAATGATATTTTTTTAGCTGCCAGGCACAGCAATGTTGCGGAGACCAGCTGCTCAAGTAAAAGAGCGTAAGGATATCGATATAAAAAGCCTTATCTGGTAGCTTAAGCTTCTTCTTCTTAGAACTTAAGATTCCGGTTAAGCTAAAGGCGCGGTAAAACATAAGTTGGATTAAAATAAATAGCCCGGCGTGAATCCGTGAAGAACAAGATAATCTTATTATATGCGAGTACAATTTCATTTCTAAATGCAGAAAGACACTAATTGGCCAAGTCACAGTTAAGCAAAAGGATACTTTGAAAGGGGTTGTCCCAAAATTTCAATAAAATTCCACATCAGGTAACAAACACATCTAAAATATATATTAAAACGTCCGGCCGTGTGTTTTTCCGAAAGGTAAAGACAAGGGTTCAGGTTATTTATTACTTGCTATAACCTATTAGTAGAGTAAAGACCATTAATAGTGTTAGCACACGTTTAAAGTAAAGTTTACCTAGCAGTTTGCCTTTTTAATTCAATTGTAAGCTTGTGTGTGTATAGCAGCTTTCTGTGATACTTGATGGTTAAGGATGGGAAAGTGTTGGTTACTTCCATTCACACTGCTTCTTGCAAAAAAAATAAAAATGGTGGATTAACAGAATTAATTCTTTTTAATTTATTATTTCGAGGTCAATCCACGGATTATTAAAAAAAAACCGAGTTTTTGTAAAGGCTTCAATCAAACTTTTTTTATGCCAGATTATATGTTCAAGACAAGCATCTGCGGATATAAAAGCTTTGAGCTTTGCTTTATTGGATTGTGTGGTTGACCAAAATATCGAAGCTAAGATGGTAAAACCCAAAGGCCATGAGCCTAAGGCTTACCAATATAAATAACTAAGTTACTAGACTAGAGTGTATTTTTAAGAGGGAAGCTTGGAGAATTCATTAAGCAGACACATGTATAAATTGAAAAATTTTGCTTGCAAGTCAAACACAAATCGACACCGACAACGGACTGTGATATTCTGTACGGGCTATACATTACAAGTATGGCCAACATGGGACCCAATCAGTCCATCAAACAAAGTCCTTCAAAATGCGCTGCTGCGCTCGCGTTTAATTTCAATGTTTGGAGAGCAGCCCCATAATTTGTGCTGCCAAAAGCATAGGCCAAAGCATCAGCCTAAAGTAGTAGCCAGCCTCTAATAAGAACCAGCTGACCAGTGTTCTGCTGGTTGAGGCTCGTTCGCAGCTTTGATTGATTAAGTGCCTGCATTTGACGCGCCAGTTGACGTTGCTTGTTTACTGCGCATGGACCTAGCTTTAGACCCTGAATAAAGTTGTAAAAATCTATACTTTTCGCTGAAGTTTGCCCAAAGGCGCTTGAGACATATTGTGAACATTTGTCGTTACGAGTCTTTACGAGTTGTAGCTGTCTAAGCGCACATAAAGTTTTCCACGCGGCTGTGAGACTCTTTTATGCACATCACACTTGTTACTTATACGTCACGTAAACACCTTAAGGCCAAAACTTAAAAGTGACAACAAGGACTTCCGTTTGTCGTTACTTACATCTATTTGCACCCATTTTCAAAATGAGGCCCATACACAAACCAATTGTAATACCCGGTACAAAAATCTGAAATGACACAGCACCGCTGTTCTTCAATTGTGGTTTATAGAAAGCTTGTTAAAATGGGTAAACAGTTATTTGTATGACAAACAGTGCCTCGTTTGCTGGCAAATGACATCATAGCTAAACAAGTTGGCTATTTATAATCGTTCGGTCTGTGTATGGATGGCTTTCAGTCAGTCGGTCAATTAGAACTGAGAGCTTTTTAAAATATAAAGAGAAATTTTGTAGGGGCCAGTTGTGTTAGCATAAATAAGTTCGCTCCTGTATACTTTGCATAACCTTATTACCAAACATAGCCCTCTGTTAACTCCCAAATTGCGTGCTCGCAGCGACCGCGCGATTGCAAGTATGCTGCTAAATGGTTAAGAGAGAGAGAGAGCAGGCAAGCGACTGAGTAAACAAGTAAGAAGGCTCTAGTCGAGAAATCCCGACTAGACTATACCATTGACCCTATAATTTACGCATACAGTCAGTGCTTGCAAGTATGTGTGAGTGTATGTATGTAAACGCGTATAGTGCATACTTTCTTAACTTCAATACTCCATATCTCAAGTGTTTCTCAACCGATTTCAATACAATTTTCACAGATTGTCACAATTTCACAACGATTTCACAAGATTTGAGTAAACTTTTCACAATACAATCCTTAAAAACATTAATATTATGTTTTAATATATTTAATATATTTATTTAATTTATATATTTTACTCTTTTATAGTGCGGCAGCCATTAGGTATAATTCAGAATACAAGCTAAGATGCTTATACTTGTTCCATAAGAACTTTTAAGAGTTTAGAAAATGTTTTGGAACAGAATTTTGTTTAGTATCTCTCTGGATTTCAATCATTTTACGGCCATTTGTTGCATGTCTAAGCTGTTGCTGTCAGCTCCTGGGCCAGTCTCGAATAACTGTGTGTTAATTTTATGCCACTGCCGAGCATGGGTTTTCATCAAGTCAATGTGTATGTGTGTGAGGGTTGAGCACATGTTGGGGTTCAGTTTTTGCAATTTGAATTAAGTGCACGTCGTTTCAGGCAGCAAGAGCAAAAACAAAAGCTTTGTCAGGAACTTAGTGCCCAACCATGCAGCCTGCTACGATGCGTTGAGTGTTAGTTGCTTCCTGCACTCTGATGTTTTTATTATGACTAATTGCTCATTTACAGCTAGCAACAGCTGCCTGCAGAACACTGTTTCTAGTCCTGGTCCTGCTTCTAAGCTTGTGGTGTTTACTTTTTGGGCCTGGCCACTACTCTGAAAATCAAATCGATTTATAGGCTGGGCACTAATTATTGGCGCCATGGCTTGTATATTAATGCTGTTATCACTATCGTTTTGAGACTCTATCAAATGTGAACACGAGACCGACTCTTGTTGGCTGCAACACAGCTTAATGTGTTTTTAACTTTTAACACTTTTTGGTATATCAACACTGTGCAAGCAAAACTAAAGATTCGGTGACTCCTCGCGGCTGCCGTTAGGCATTAAATATGCAGATCTTGCTTGCAGACGACATCCAAACGAAACTTGTCTGGGAAAGGTCAGTGAAGTGCAGTGACTGGTATTGCATCGGCAGAGAGTTGTAGTTAAAATAAAACAAGTACGAAGGCTCTAGTCGAGAAATCCCGACTAGACTATACCCTTAACTCTATAATTTACGCATACAGTCAGTGCTTGCAAGTATGTGTGAGTGGCTGTATGTATACGCGTATAGGGCATACCTTCTTAATTTCAATACTCCATATCTCCAGTGTTTCTCAGCCGATTTCAATAAAATTTTCACATGTTGTCTTTATTTAGTCTAATCTTTCAAACTGCATCAAAAAGTATTCTAAATTGAAGATTTTGTTGTTATCGATTACATGTGTATATCGGAAACGGGAATAGTTATCGAAAATCTAAAACAAAATTGTACTGCCTAGGGATTAGGCGAGCTTATATACCAAATCTGGAGTCTCTAGCTCTTATAGTCTCTGAGATCGACGCGTTCATACATACGGACGGACAGACGGACAGACGGACGGACGGACAGACGGACATGGCTATATCGACTCGGCTGTTGATGCTGATCAAGAATATATATACTTTATGGGGTCGGAGATGCTTCCTTCTGCCTGTTACATACTTTTGCACAAATCCATTATACCCTTTTTACCCATTTTCAATGGGTTAAGGGTATAAAAACTAGCATTTTGGAAATATAATTTTGTTTTATTTAAGTGGGCTTGAGTCATCCTTTTAAGAGTTACCTTTACTGTTGAATAAAAACAGATGAAATATGCCCACAAAATTTAAAAAAACGTTTGTTAATTTTAATATTTTTTTAAAAATAAATAATTTTGAATTGCATTAACCTTAGGCGTAAGCTTGTTACTTACAACTTTTGCAATTCCATCGTAGGCTAAGTTTTTCAATAAATAATTGGTTTGTTTTCTTCTTTAAATTACAATATTCTCACAACGTTCCGCTATTATTACCCTGGTAAAAAAGGTATAATGGTTTTGTGGAAAAGTATGTAACAGGCAGAAGGAAGCATCTCTAGTCCAGTCGGGATTTCTCGTCTAGAGCCGTCTTACTTGTTTTTATTCTCTGCTACCCAGTTTGGTTTTGTGCAAAAGTATATAACAGGCAGAAGGAAGCATCTCCGACCCCATGAAGTATATATATTCTTAATCAGCATCAACAGCCGAGTCGATATAGCCATGTCCGTTTGTCCGTCCGTCCGTATGTATGAACGCGACGATCTCAAAGACTATAAGAGCTAGAGACTCCAGATTTGGCACATAAGCTCGCCTAATCCCTAGGCAGTACAAGTTGGTTTTAAATTTTCGATAACTCTTCCCGTTTCCAATATACACATGTGATCGATAACAACAAAATCTTGAATTTGGAAAACTTTTTGATGCAGTTTGAAACATTAGACGAAATAATGATAAGCTGTTAAAATTTTATTGAAATCGATTGAGAAACGCCGAAGATATGAAACATTGAAGTTTACTTAAGCGTTAAGTATAGGGTTCAGGGTATCGTCTAGTCGGGATTTCTCGACTAGAGCCTTCTTACTTGTTTTGGTCTTACTAAGGGCAAACAAAATAATAAAAAGGACAACAATTTTGCACAGAACGTTCATGCTAAAAAGGCGACATTTGTTTTATTGCGATGGGCCGCGGCGTGGCTGTTGCTGCTGTTGTAATTGTGCCCATTTCCCCATTTTTTTATACCCTTAACCCATTGAAAATGGGTAAAAAGGGTATTATGGTTTTGTGCAAAAGTATGTAACAGGCAGAAGGAAGCATCTCCGACCCCATAAAGTATATATATTCTTGATCAGCATCAACAGCCGAGTCGATATAGCCATGTCCGTCTGTCCGTCCGTCCGTATGTATGAACGTGTCGATCTCAGAGACTATATGAGCTAGAGACTCCAGATTTGGTATATAAGCTCGCCTAATCCCTAGGCAGTACAAGTTTGTTTTAGATTTTCGATAACTCTTCCCGTTTCCGATATACACATGTGATCGATAACAACAAAATCTTGAATTTAGAAAACTTTTTGATTTTATTGAAATCAGTTGATAACCAACGGAGATATGGAGTATAGAAGTTAAGAAAGTATGCACTATACGCGTATACATACACACACTCACACATACTTGCAAGCACTGACTGTATGCGTAAATTATAAGGTTCAGGGTATAGTCTAGTCGGGATTTCTCGACTAGAGCTTTCTTATTTGTTTTGAGTTGGCGGTGTCGCAGTCACAGTCATGCAACAACATTGCAGGATCGCTTTCATTTTAATTGCACACATGCTTATCATTTCAACAACAGCCCCAACTGGGCGCGCACACAAACACAGATATATTACATACCTACGAAGAACATAAAACTACATTTGTTCATATATATATATATATATATATATATATATATATATATATATATGTATATGTGTCTAGCCTGCAACCATTTTAGCTTGTAAGCTGTAAAATGGCTATGCTGGGGTAAATTTGTTGCTTGGCTATTTTAGACATCCAGTTCACAGTTCGGTCTTGTAAACACGCTCCGAATATGCAAATGCTTATGTGGGAAGACAACAAATGTTGATGCACAAATACTCGTAGTATTCCCATATGGTACATAGCTGGAGTAATAAAAGTCGGTTATTTAAACGTAATTTAACATAAGTGCAGCAAAAGGAAAACAAAAACAATAAAATACAAGCAAACATCGATCTGGCTTAACAGATTTGTCCGCACTCGAATAAAAAAGGTTTACTAGCTTAGATTTATGACCTTAGCCTTTGGTTCCTTGCAAAATAATAACTTTAGAAGCAATGCAATATACTCAAATCTAGACTTAAATTCCGGTCTCTGGTTGACTGACAAAATAAATCCGTTATCTCCAGTGCAAATTATAGACCGTCCGTTGACAATAGTATCCCAGCACCCTTGTTTTGAAAATGTTCCTAATATGATTATGTTTTTTGTTTTTTTTTTCTGAGTGTAACAGTATTGCTTTGATAATCGGATTATATTATGAATGGAATGAATGGAACGAAATGTATTGTGATAAGTTATATAGTTATAAGTTATATAGCCGACATGCGTAAACCAAAAATAATATGATTATAAAAAATATATATATATATATAAAAAGGTTCTAGTCGAGTAAGCAGAACTAGGAGATATCCTGATCAATAAACTTTACACTTACGGCCATGCCTGCACTTCTGCACCAATGGTTAATGACTAAACGTCAATCTTACATATCTGGTGTTTCTCAACTGATATTAATGTAATAATGATAACAGAATATCATTGTTTTATCCATTTTCAAAAAACAGCTTTCAAGTTTTCGATTATCATGATATTGATTATTATTATTATTATGTATATCAGAAAGAGGAAGAGTTATCGAAATTTCGAAAGAAACTTGTTCTGCCTAGGGATAAGGCGAGCTTGTGTTCTAAATCTGGAGTCTCTAGCTCTTATGACTATAATACCTCAGAGACTGAGGTCGACGCGTTCATACATAGAGTCGGACAGACCATTGCTATATCGACTCGGCTGTTGAAGCTGGTCATCACCCATTTTCAATGTGTTCAGGACATAACAATACCTTTAAATTTGTGTATATGGTGCTTTTCTCTGTAAATGTCATCTTTTAATCGTTTACTTCTTGATGCTTCGCTTCTAGTAATATTTTTTAGTCGATTCGACACATCTTTGTGTAATGCATGAACATTTTTTCTTACTAAGATAAAACATAAATTTTACGTTTTAGCAACTTCATGGACCTACTTATTGTGTTTATTGCATGAGAAGAAAACCGATACTAAGATTTTCGCAGTCGTTTTTGCTTGAGCTAAGAACCTTTAAGTCGGAGTTTAATGGTTGTATTTCATGCCGTGCTTTACCCGTTGTGTGCCTTTTTGCTTTCTGTGCCACTTCTGAACCCTGCACTTAATTTCATTTTTCTGAAAGCGTTAAAATACCTTTCAAACTTTATACGCTGCTCAGTTTACCGCATCACAAAACGTGTAGCATCGTAGAAAAGCTGCTGCACATTTAAAAATAAAACAACACGCAAAATCGGATAACATTAAGGCAACAAAGCTAGCTGCGATTGCGATGATGTTCCACTTCGCATGATAATTGGAGAAGGAGGCAAAGAGCTTGAAACTTGTTGACGGTGTCCGTGTCAACGTAACTTTTATTTCCCCTGACGAGTGGCTAGAAAAAATAACGCCTCCCGCTGCCATTGTTGTCGTGTTTTTATGGCAAAGGGCAAAAAGAATGAAAACAAATAAACATACTATGTAAAAAAGGAAATGCCAACGCGATTCAAGGGCCATGAAAGCGTAACAGTTTAAAGGCGTCGGCTGTTCAGTGGCCAAAAAAATTATTTACTAAAACAGAACTAACAGCCAATGCAAGCTGCATATGTGTGTGAGAAATTGGTGAGATATGCAAATATGTACCCACATAACGATATTTATGATGTCGTAATTTACGTACATTGCATAAACTTTTGTTGTCTAGCGCTGCCCGCCGCCAGCTGCAAATAGATTTTTGCTTTGTTTTACCAGTGCACCTTTTTTATATACCCTTAACACACTTGAGCGAGAGTAAATCGGCTGTGTTTGAAACATATCGCAGTACCTGTATACAGATCTCCTTTGAATCAGTGGACTTTTTATTGTTCACATTATCGAGTGGAGAAAAATTATTTTTAATTCTGGTACACAAACTCTTCAGTACCATCAATCGATATTGTTTCATGTTTGAAAGTTATTTATATTTTATATTATTTATATGTTGCTTATATACAATAGATTATGTTCAAAATTATCGAAAATAATTCAGATTGCTTTAGCTTCTGGTACTGAGATCAATATCTTAGTAAAATCAAAAAAAAAATTTTAAATAACTATTATAAAAAATAGACTTCCCAACTTTCACGATTTGTAAACTGGGTAAGTGAGAATCTTAATGATAGTAAAAAAAACTACTGTAATAAATGAAGTTTCCTTTTCTTTTTGGTTGGTGCTGTATGTGGATATAAACGCAAAAGGAATACCGTTTAATTTATATTGTATGACAAAAGTTGCTTCAAATTTTTTAGGGCATTTCCCAGTGAACTATTTTCCAGTGCGAGATAAAATTTTCCTGCTTTCTCATAAGTTGTCCGCTATTTTAATTGGATTTTATCTTGCTGCTGCTTTAAAAGCAGCCTCGCCTCTTTTGCCATTGGCCTTTGTTGCTTGCCCTTTGCTGTTTGCTTGTTGCCTGCTGTTTTTGCAATTTTCATGGAAATGCTTTGAGTAAATAGCTGACGGTAGCCAGACCTTACTGTGTCCCCAGTTAACCAGTTACCAATAAAAGCAGTTAAGGCAGTTTCCAAACTGCAGTTTTCCCAATGCTTTGACATGTTGTGGCATGCCTCGGGGGCAGAGTTACCTCTACGTGGAGCGGGCCGTTGAATAACTCTGGTGTTAAACCGTAACCACACACATATATGAACGCATCTCCCTCAAGGGGATATAAAATGGAAGTATATGGGGGAGGTGTGTGCGTCATGGGAATCGGTTAATGTACAGTGTGCACATGTTTCCTAAAACGGGGGCCAATACAAATTCAATTGGCCAAATTTAACCCGAAATGTGAACACAAAATTCTTTTTGTGCCCTCTACTGAACAGGCTACAAGTTGCGAGTTATGGTTTTTGCAACTTTTTGTGGCTTTTATTTGTCTTAAGCTGTTATTGTCATGTTTTGCTTTTGAATTGCGTGCCATTTTGTGGTATTCTTCTACTAATGGAAACATTTCTAAGAGAGATGGCTAGCAAAATATCAATGCTCGAAATATATAGTATGAATTTAACAAGAGCCTCAACTAACCGCCTAACAGTCAGCAAATCTTTCGTACAGCTTTCAGCCAACTGAACTCCTGATTGTAAGCCGTTTTGCATGTAACAAATGTGTGAAGCAGTAAGGCAGCTACTGAAATATCCGAGGCAGAGGCGAAAAGCGTGTCTTTGATTTTTAAAATGGACACATTGTGCAAGCGACAACAATTAACTTATATTATTAACATTTAGTGCTGGCCGTGGGCGTTTCTAAGTGGACGTAGTACTGTGATAAAATAAGCCTCAATGCTGAAATGTTGGACGACATCTAAAGTATGCAGCACGTGAGAAGAAAAATGGTATTTCTATTGGGCCGCATAATAAATAGATGGATCAAAAAAGAGCGTTATATAAAATAGAACAGTCCAAGAGGCACTCACACAATTTGTTTTATTTCGACATAACAAAGTGTGCGCAAACCACCAGGCAAGACAAATGTTACTTCGTGCTTCGGGCGTGAGAATATTTTAAAAATGAAATGGTAATGACAACGCACAAGACATGATAAAGGGCCTTCTGCTTTGTATTCTGCATTAGGGTGGCACATTGACATACTACTGACTCAAAGAAAATGAGTTTGTAAACATTTCTCAAACGATGACAAAGTCACTAATGGACTGGACCAACACAAAAAAAAACAAAACCATAATGCTGTCGAACGGCTCAAATTTAAGAGCGTGGCATTTGCTTTAAATTCGTGCATTTCCTTTTGTTAAATGAATCGTAGACATTAGCAAAAAATTGAACAACCACAGACAAGTATAACTATCAAATGTGTGTTCAAATATTTTATTGGTAAAAGGATAAAAAAAAGGAAGATTGCGGGCTTTTTTTAAATTTAAATATTCTTTACTTTATTAACTCATCTTGATCAGAGATGGTTCTGTTTAAGAATATATACAAATCGCTTAATTAATTAAAAAATTGTCACATCTACAAAAATCTATTTTACACAATATGAAGTTTGACGTTATGAAAAGTGTTGCATCATTAACTCAAAACTCGTTTTTATACCCATTGAAAATGGGTAAAAAGGGTATAATGGTTTTGTGCAAAAGTAACAGTCAGAAGGAAACATCTCCGACCCCATAAAGTATATATATTCTTGATCAGCATCAACAGCCGAGTCGATATATCCATGTCCGTCTGTCCGTCCGTCCGTATGTATGAACGTGTCGATCTCACAGACTATAAGAGCTAGAGACTCCAGATTTTGTACATAAGCTCGCCTAATCCCTAGGCAGTACAAGTTTGTTTTAAATTTTCGATAACTCTTCCCGTTTCTGATATACATATGTGATCGATAACAACAAAATCTTGAATCTGGGAATTTGATGCAGTTTGAAACATTAGACTAAATAATGACAATCTGTGAAATTTTTATTGAAATCGGTTGAGAAACACTGGAGATATTGAGTATTGAAGTTAAGAAAGTATGCACTATACGCGTATACATACACACACTCACACATACTTGCAAGCACTAACTGTATGCGTAAAGTATAGGGTTCAGTCTAGTCGGGATTTCTCGCCTAGAGCCTTCTTTCTTGTTTTGTATTGATGCAAGTGTCTTGTATGCATGTATGTCTGAACGTGTTGTTTAGTCTCTTCATTACTCATACATACACACACTCACACATACTTGCAAGCACTGACAGTATGCGTAAAGTAGAGGGTTCAGTCTATATATATATATAGTCTAGTCGGGATTTCTCGACTAGGGCCTTTCTACTTGTTTTACTTATGACAGGGTTCAAGCAAATAAGCGGTATGTACTTAACAGAGTCAAAGATGTTTCTTCCTGCCTTTCATATTTGCACAGTGAGCTTAACACTTTTCACCTATTTGTAATTTCAGGATATTATAAATATGTTCGTAAGTATTTCTATTGATACATAAAACTGGTACTCTTCAAATTGGTTGCCAACTTTAAGCAATCGTACACTTTGGGAAAAAAATGTATAAAATATATACTTTTATGTAAAACAAATAATCTAACTGACGTAAAGAAAACATAATCTTTTAAAATATACCTTAACTCATTAAAAAAATTGGATTTCTCGTTCGATTACCAGCCTGCTTGCCTCGTCCTTAAGCCCTGAGCACACATTTTATTTCAAGTCCTGGCATTGAATTTCAATAAACTATGTATATATTTGGATGTCCACATGACAATTGGCGATAATTGTACGCCATTTTACTTTGAGTTGTGACGCCTTTTATGTGTGCGCATTGCGTATATTTTTCTCTGAAACGACAAGCAAGTTCTGTGTCACTTTAGACATGGCGATTTCGAAACTCTACTTTGGTAGGCTTAAATTACATGAAATTCTTATTAACTTTTGTACTTTTCTTTTTAATTTATTTATTTAAGATGAGATCTATCTTGCACATTTGTCTTCTTCTCAGTGACTTCCGTTGGTGTTAAAACATAGCAGCCATTGAATACTTATGAGAGTTCTTTTCATGGCTTGTCTGAATTGCATGTGCATGAAAAACACACAGACTATAAGTCCCACGGCCCTAACAGCATATAATTATTTTTTTCGCATGATTGTCTGCGCGCAAGAACATTTTTAAAAGATTTGAACTTTTTGTGTTGTAATTGAATGTGTAAAGCATGGAAGGATTGATAAGCATCGCGAGCTGGGTCTATCTTTCCATATCCGTCGGGGTTTTTTTTTTTGGTAAAACTAGTATCTCAGTTTTTGAGATATCGAGCTAAAACTTTGGTTAGGCTCTTCTGTTTGCTGAAGTAAGATCATATGTAGAAATATGCTGAATCGGACAACTATGTTGTATAGCTGACATATATATTAAAGCTTTTTAGTATGATATTAGCATGAACAATTGATTGTACTAGTCAAATAAAAAATAAAAAAAAAAACTATCTAATTTCTTTTAGCATGTAATAAATTAGATTTATTTTTAATGTAAATAATTTTAAGTCAAAATAGCTGCTTACTTCACAAATTCGGGTACAAATTAAGTTAAACAATATTTTTATACCCCTTATAATAGCTCTTCTCAGATATAATTATATTTGGCCTTTACTCAAAAAATAGCTTCTAGGAAAATTTAAATTCGTTTTGTTTACTTGATTAAAGTCAAATCGTGCTTAAAACTGAAACAATTAAGGAAATTCTTATTGCAAGTAAATCAATCCCATTCGCAAATATTAAAGTAAATTCTTAAATTCGTTTTTTTTCTCTTTTTTTTTAAAAAAGCCAATAGGACAATTATTAAAGGTATTGCTAATTTCTTAAATTTCTGGGTGAGAATCATTGACAGCTTTTATAAAAGGTCTTCGTAAGCTATTCATTTATGTTAGAATTTTACGGAATTAAAAAATCAATTATTTGTCATCCTTGGTTAAGGTACACAATGGATCAGGAATTAAAATACTCATCACAAGAATCCATAACTAGTGAGAATCAGGATTAATTTAAACAAATGTTGGGGTTGATTCAAGTCTAATCAACATTGTTTCAAATAAATATCGCGAATAATTTAAGAAAATTTAGGATTGATTGAAACAAAGTGGCTCAATCGATCATTAAATACTTAATTCATCCATTGACGTACTTTAATCAAGTAATTCTAAACTTAATGAAAATTACTTGAAACAAGAAAATGTCGGATAGGTCATATTTTCTTTCAAGTGAGTATTTGAGTGTTAAAGTAATAACTTACACATCCGCAATAGTTGCTTGTACGGCATCCTTTAAAAATAACAAAACCTGCTTGGTGCTTTTTGAATGTAATGCCAATGATTTAACTGTAACAGCAAACAAAATTACGCCAAATACACTGACAAAGTGCGCACTGAATGAATGAGAGTGATTACTCGTACTCGTTCATTCTGGTATGAAAAACGTACAAGTGCATATGTATTTATAACTCTTACAAGTATATGCATATGTGGCAGAAATGAGTTTACGTGTTGTTGGGATTCCCACCAGATCACTGCATGCTTTATGAGTTAATGTTGAAACTCAGGCAACTTCACAAGAACAGGGGCCATGAAATATGCAAAGCAACCTTATGCAACATCTGAATGGAGATGAAGCAGCAGCATCTTCTTTGATACTCAGATACATTGCATTGTTCATCTGATGGCAGTGCATTTTTCTTCGTTTTTCTTCTTCTTGATGTTATTTATTTTGCTTCTTTATTTTAGTATGTTATTTTTTGTTTTGTATTTTTAGTTCCCTCCTTAATTTTAAGCATTAGCTATTATAGGTTTCTGTGCTTGATTTTTCTCATTTAAAATCTGCAGTTTTGTTGCCTGCAGCTATAGTTGTGGCTGCTGTTGTCGTTGTTGTCTTTGGCGCACTGTGCTCCTTCGACTATATTCCACTTGACAGTACTAAACAATCATAACAAGAAATACTTCTGTCTGTTTCCTTGTTTCGCTGCGCTACCATCAAATAAATTCCCAACGTCACTGAGTCAGCGAAATGGAGAGCTGCATAATCGACTGATCGTCTGTCAGTCAGTCAAATCTGCTAAACAGAAGCTAGAAAATGCACAGCATATGTTTAAGCAATTAACAGCCTTCAATTAGAAACAGATCGTTCTGGAAAAGCGGAACTTTTAAACATCAATAGTTCGTATTCCTAATGTCCTTTAACACACTGTAGTTTCTTTGACCTGTGAGCAACCAAAAGTTATTTCCAACATGTCAACTGTTAAAACCAGACATGAACGTACTAAATATCAATCGATATTCTGATTAGAAATAAATATTTGTATACATATATATATGTAACATTTTTCATATAAATGCGAATCAAGCACGAGTTACACAACCGACTCGCTAAGTATTGAACAAACATTAAAAATTTTATCGAAAGGCATTTAATTATTTCAAGAATCAAATTGAGTTTATGTTTTTAACATTTCCACGCATTTGTGATTTGAGCTGTGTGGTTGTACTTGTTCTGCTGCTGCACAAAAGAGAACCCAAAGCTAAGAGCATTTGTTTGGCTAAGGGAAATGTGTCAAGTCGACAAAGCAGTGCACCTGAGAGTAAGAAGAGAATTGTTTACAGTTATAAGCTTGATTTGATTTTGAACGCTTTTTATTTTCTACAAGTAGTACCATTCCGATTGCTTTGGTTGCTATTCTAAAACTTGACCCACTGCTACAAGTCTGCTTTCAAAACATAATAATCCAATTGGCTGGCCTCCCATAAACACCTCACGTTAATTGCGTTGCCTGCGAGCTATGTGGTAATGTGTACATGAGGAGGTGGCAAGCCAAGGGGCACAGTACAAGTTTTTGGATGCCTGCTCTTTTTCTGCTTGCTTAGGCAAATTTGGCTATAAATGTCAACGCTGTTTGTTTATAATTTCGACCCGTGGGCCCAACGTGTTATATTGGGCATATGTCACGTGAGCTGCTGTTGCTGTAAAATGCATTTTAATTGAATTTTTTTGTTTCTGCAATTTCATAAAACAATTAAAAGCCATTAGGGCCAACAGAAAGCCATGGAAGACTTGCTCTACTCTGAATCATCTTTTCATTCTTGCTATAGTTTTTCTAGTTGTTGTCCCTATTGTTATTACTCTTTTCATTGCTGTTGCTCTTGCTGTTGTTGGGGTTAATAGCATGTCATTTGCATTTAGCGTTTCCACAGCAACAGTGACAAGATGTGTTAGTGTGTGTTGCGAGTGTGCTGCTTGCAACAGGCATGTAAAACGAGCATTGTCTCTGCAAAAATTACCAACTCCATCTTTCGTTAAGCATTTGCGGCACAGGCCCAATGTGCTAGCCATATAAGGGATAAAAAACGTTTTTGAAAGGCAAAGCAATTATGTGAATGAGGCAAAAATTAGTTGCATAGCAAACATAGGAAAAGAGCAGGAGAAAGGGTAATGGGGTATGGTTGCGTAACTTGTGAAATAAAGTATATCTAAATCAGCGGCCGGGGAACTTTATTAATCATTACCCCTAAATATTTGTGTGGAAGTGACATTACCCACCAATTGGTAAAGGAGCAAAAAAAAAAAAAAAAAAAGGTCACCTCCTACATGTATGGTGGCAATAACTAAAAAAAAAAGAAATAAAAGGTCTTCTCCAATTCAAATTTCACTTTTAGTGCATTAAAGTTCTTTTGTTTTTATTTAAAAGTCAGTATGAAAATATTTGCAAATATTAGAAAATAATAATGGCACCACCAACCAACTTTTTCTTACGATAAACCAACATCAAGTTTATCAATTATTGCACGTGAGTATTTTTTATTATGGTTAAGTATAAATATTGATGCGATTATTGGATTTTATTTTATTTTATGTTTACCAAATCTCCCTTTATAAAAGCGTGTGTTTAATATATTTTACTTCCTCTAACTATTATTTTAATCATTCATTTGCTCATTGTAATTTTAAAAACCCCTATAGCTATACAAGAATAATTATATTATTGCCTACATAGATTAAAATGATTAAACTAATTGGGCAACTGGTAGAAATCAATTTGGATTTATTTGTCTTAAATTCATTATTCATAAAAATGTGAAGAATTTGGTCAATATAATTTCATCCCACATTTTAATACATTTTTTCATTTTAACTGTATTGCCAATATAATTACGATATTAAAATCAGCAATTTGAATTTCAATTTGCACATAAATATTTAGTACAACTTTGACCAACAGTCGTTAGTAATCTCAAAGCTGAACATTGCAATCATTCATGGGTAGAAATGACATAATTTGTGGCCACTTTAATTGCAATAGAATGATATAAGCTATGTCGAATTTCATATTAAATTGTAGAAGGGGAAACCCATTTGAAAACTATTTTTATTATTGACACGTTACCACTACCAACATTCACGCAATATGGTGGTCAAAACAAACGCTTAAATTGGACTTTTGTTTTTCACTCTTGCTCTATCTCTGCTTATGCAAGAAACATCTGATTTTAATAAGTGCCTCAAAATTAACCACAAAAATGCTAATAATAATAATAAAAATAAGGTAATAAAGAGTAACACACACTTTAAATAACGCTTATTTATTGACAAAATTGATTCTTTTTATATATAAATTACAAATTTCGGCAAATGAATTACTAATACTGCCTGATTTTCTTCAGATCGATTTAGTGTTATTTAAATAATTCTATACCTTGAATCTTAGTCAAATTCTTAGTTGACCCGTACACATAAAAAACTTGTGAACAAAAAAAATAAGAAATATTAAATATTAGTAAGCAAAATTTGAAGGTGGATTACTGTCAACCTTATTAAATAACACACAATAGAACATGTACATATGTTGGTGTTAGAGTATTCTGCATTCGTTTACGCCCGACTACAACCTTTTCATTTCTTATACCATGAAATTCTTTACTTTCGTCGATACTTGGATTTAGGCTATCAGTTATATATATGTTCGCAAAATCTTTTTTAACACTAAAAGTTCCTGCAATACCTGGTGTAAATATATGTACAAAAAAGTACCACCTCTAATATTTATATTAAGCAAGTCAAACTGTCTTCGGCATGCCGAATATTATATACAGACTACTTGTTTTTCATGGTAATAGTTTGTTAAAGATCTTGCATTTGGCAGATTTTAACAACACAAAGAAGACCATGACCAAAGTTTCAGATCGATAGATCAAAAACTGAAGGAGAAACAGATGGGCATGGATTATTCACTCAGCTCGTGCTGCTGATCAAGAATATACACTTTACTTTACTTTTCGTTACACATTTGATGATAACATTTATATACACTTTTCAAGTGTATAAGTCAGATCTGCAAACTCCCAAAAAAGAGCCATGGTTCGCAGACGTTCAAAAACCGTGCCCTGACTATTTTGGATCCTTTCGGTTCCAAGTCAGGTTCGTCGATATTTGTTTTCTTTTAATGAGAATATTCTCATTTAATAATTGTTAGCTTATTTGTACTTATTTAATACGTATTAACGTAACCGCAGCTTAAGTTGCGCTAATGTGAAAAGAGGAGAAATAGCGACCACGCACTTATCTTTTGGATTACATGGTATATGGCTATATATATAATAAGTATGTAATAAATTTGTTGCTAAATTATGCACGCACCCATTGAAAATGGGTTAAGTTTTTCCGATATACACATGTGATCGATAACAACAAAATCTTGAATTTGGAAAACTTGCAAGCACTAACTGTATGCGTAAAGTATAGGGTTCAGGGTATAGTCTAGTCGGGATTTCTCGACTAGAGCCTTCTTTCTTGTTTTGTATTGATGGAAGTGTCTTGTATGTATGTATGTCTGAACGTGTTGTTTAGTCTCTTCATTACTCATTAATACATGGAAACTGGACTGGAGAGAATATTGAACTCAAAAAGGACTGGATTTGAATAACGTTTTGAGAGATCTGTCTTTTCATGGCACTCGCAATTAACGTTAAATTTACCCAGCTGTTTGACTTTATTTCAATCTTTTCATCGCATCACATTATCATGAACACAATTCTCACATTACAAACTCGTTAAGCTAAGCTATAGAATAATAACTGTAAGCTGCAAACAGTTGTCATATTTGATTTAACTTTTTTTACCCACCCACAAGACTTGTGCATTTTGTACAGCATTATGAGAAAGCAAAAAGCAAAATGGTAAACAATGCAAACAATAGGAAGTGAACGCGTTGACGGCGTGGTTCAAAAAATGACGCGATAAAAGCAAGGAATTTGCGTAATTTGTGAATATTGAATATTAAATTTAGGAGTATTATTAAAAAGGCGCAGCATAAATTGTATCAAAAGCGAATAAAACCTAATGCAAATATATTAAAAACAAAATAAAGCCATGAAAAATGTTTGCTGAAGACAACAAAAGATTTTTACCGCATTCTTTGGTTATTTGCCTGATTGAATTTCAAGCCAACGATTGTTTATTTCTGATAAGCACTGCGCAGTTAAGCGATGCCATGAAAAGGTTTTTTGCGGACAAGTTGTCAAGTTTTTAAACAAGTAAGAAGGCTCTAGTCGAAAAATCCCGACTAGACTATACCCTGAACCCCATACTTTAAGCGTACAGTCAGTGCTTGCAAGTATGTATACGCCTATAGGGCATACTTTCTTAACTTCAATATTCCATATTTCCAGTGTCTCTCAACCGATTTTTTCAAAGATTGTCATTAATTAATGTGTCAAAGCTTTCCAAATTCAAGATTTAGTTGTTATCGATCACACGTATATATCGGAAACGGAAAGAGTTATCGAAATATCGACGCGTTCATACATACGGACTTTTCACCCATTTTAAATGGGTTCAGTGTTTAAACAAGCAAGAAGGCTCTAGTCGAGAAATCCCGACTAGACTATACCCTTAACCCTATAATTTACGCATACATTCAGTGCTTGCAAGGATGTGAGAGTGTGTGTATGTATACGCGTATAGTGCATACTTTTTAACTTCAATACTCCATATCTCCAGTGTTTCTCAACTGATTTCAATAAAATTTCTACAGATTGTCGTTATTTTGTCTAATCTTTCAAACTGCATCAAAAAGTTTTCCAAATTCAAGATTTTGTTGTTATCGATCACATGTGTATATCGGAAACGGGCAGATTTATCGAAAATTTAAAACAAACTTGTACTGCCTAGGGATTAGGCGAGCTTATGTACCAAATCTGGAGTCTCTAGGTCTTATAGTTTCTGAGATCGACGCGTTCATACATACGGACGGACAGACGGACATGGCTATATCGACTCGGCTGTTGATGCTGATCAAGAATATATATACTTCATGGGGTCGGAGATGCTTCCTTCTCTCTGTTACATACTTTTGCACAAACCATTATACCCTTTTTACCCATTTTCAATGGGTTAAGGGTATAAAAAGGGTTTCGCAATTAAATTGAAATTGAATTGAAAATGAGACTCAACGCAAAGGCAATTCGATTTCATTTTTCCATGTTGCTAACTTGGCAAAATTGTTTTTAAATAGTTCAGAACTCTTTTGGACGCGCCTTCAATTCAATTCAATTGTGTTTGATTGGTCAATATTCCTAAAATCACGCAAAAGTTTTCAACTTTTCTGTGGTTTTAAGCACAATTGTTCGAAAGTTTTTATTGGATGGCAACCACTGACTTGACCCGGCTCGACTCACTAGTTTGGGGAGATTGCGGCTTAGTTCGCATTGTAAATGAAAGTATTTTTCCTTGTGCAGCGTAGTCGCTTAAAATATGACACCACGTCACAACATTGTATGTTTGGCTGGATGTTACGTAGCTGGGAATGTTGTACAGCCGCTACGAATCAGTTCGCGGAACTCAGCAGCTCATATTACTTAAGTCAATGAACGTCGACGTTCAGTTGCAAGTGGTAAATGTGACAACACGAGCACTCGAACGGATGTCATTGCACAGCATATTTGCGTGGCCGCTATGAATCAAAATGCAGGGCTCAGCATTTCATGCGAGGCTCAGAGTTCTTGATGTTATTTAAGCTTTAAACATTGTATTTTTATATATTTAAAATCAGTCTGAAATAGTTATCCAATAAACCCGGTGTATCGCCGGACTAAACAGGAAACGTATCTTCAGTTAACTCATAACATGCTCAGGCGCTCCATTGGCATCGTTAAATAGCGTAATTTATATATTCTTGATCAGCATCAACGGCCGAGTCGATATAGCCATGTCCGTCCGTCCGTCCGACCGTCTGTCCGTATGTATGAACTCGTCGATCTCAGAGACTATGGATCTTTTCGATAACTCTTCCCGTTTCCGATATACACATGTGATCGATAACAACAAAATATTGAATTTGGAAAACATTTAGACGGCGTTTGAAACAATACACGAAATAATGACAATCTTTATTGAAATCGCTTAAGAAACACCGGAGATATGGAACATTGAAGTTAAGTCAAGTATGCTGTATACGCGTACACACACATATACTTGCAAGCACTCACTGTACTCGTAAAGTATAGGGTTCAGGGTATAGTCTAAAGGGGATCTCTCGACTAGAGCCTTCTTAATTGTTATTCTTTAACTTATTACACATCTTGCATTTGTTTGTATAGTTTCTAAAACACACACTGCAATTTGAATATACAAGATTTTGGTTCTGTCGATAATAGCTGTATATCGGAAACGGAAAAACTATTCTGCCTGTTACATATATTTACAGAAAACCAATTAATCGTATAGTGGATTTGAAATTGCCTTTATTTTAAACTGTTCCTAGGCTACAAAAAACTGTCAGAGTTTCAGTACTTCAGCTTATTTTTATTTTCTTGACTCGGACTTATAGATTTTTCAGTCGATTTACAATACTTCGCAAAGCTCCCTTTAAGATGCTCGCCTCTTTTATTGTGTTAGATGCAATAGCTCCATTACCAACTTCCTCTACCCGTAGCAATGCTCTCTGACTGTGTGTAAGCTTGTCTCTTCACTTTGCGAGCATTGCAATCACAAAAATGGAAACTGCTTAAGGCAAATCCACATCGATATAAATTTATGTATGAATGCATTTGTATGTCTGTGGAGTGTTTAAAGTGGTTGCGAAGCCAATGAGACCACTTTACATTGTTGCGCTTCATGCGGCCCCGAATCGCAACATGGAGCGCCATATGTCATGTCTTATGTAAATCGTTATGGTCTTAAGCACCAGATGTTCACATTCAACAGACTGTCGGGCGACTTCATTCACCTCTGTCATTAACGTTGGTGCTATTTAAGCCTCGATTGAAATTGGCTTATATGACACTTTATTCTTATGCAATGCAACTTGCAAATGAAAACATTTCACGAAATAACCTAAAAAGCATCCGATCACAGACCAGTTGAGCAAAAGTCACCGACTGACTTGAAAAACAAACAACTCACTTACATTTTAAACTTACAATCCCAGCCACTCACACCGCACATACACTGCCTACACACGGCAGCATTGCCTGCTTTAAGGCTTAGGGCTTAAATAAAGCGATTATCGCATCTTTGTCAATGTTGGCGCAGCCAGTGAAGTGTTACGAGCCCCGGCAAATAACAAGCAAACAAAAACCCAGGACAGCAACACAACTCGGCCTCTTCTCATCCTTCTGCTCAACGCCCACACCTGCTACAGACTTATATATAAAGGTAAAAGCCGAAGTGTTCCCTACAGATGTGTGTGCCTACATAAACTTTCTAGCAAGGCCTCTCCGGCGATAAGCACAAAACCCATTGAAACGATTTCTCCGATTCTTATCCACGGAAACCCACAATGCTTTTTGCAATAGCATAGTGGAATGTTGACAATTTTGATAAGATTCCATCATTCACGTTTAGTTTACTTCGTTTACATACCCTGAACCTATGAAATGGGTAAAAAGGATATAATGGTATTGTTCAAATGTATGTTACAGACAGAAGGAAGCATATACGACCCCATAAAGATTTATATCCTCGATTAGCATCCACAGCCACCTCAACATAGCCATGTCGATAACAATGAAATCTCAAATCTGGAAAATATAGAAAACTTGGAAATTGGAAGTTTTGAAACTATAGGCTAAATAAAAAACTAATAAACTAAATTACGTGAAAGCGTAGGGTCCAGATTATCTCCAAGTCGAGCTTAGTCCACTAGAGCCTTCTTACTTGGTATCTCTCTCTATCTTTCCCTTTAACAGTCACGCTTATTTGTCTCGTTCTATCACTGCAATGTGAACTTTGAATATATATATTCTATTAATGTCTGCTCGTACATCAGAAGAAAAATGCGTTGCAAAAACACATATATTTTTTTCAATGCTTCCCCCCTGATTTGACATCAGACGATGTCAAGGTCTACATTAAGGCGAAATCTGAAGCCAATACACTCGGAATATTTCAACACTATATGTTGTAAGAATTTTGGCCGGAATATGTTCTTTTTCTCATAGTGAAAGAATATACTGCTAGAAAGAAAACTCGGCCTCCGGCTGTGTAAATTCCTCTCCGGTGGTTGGTTCTAACATAACTCTTCCAGTTTCTGATAGTACAAAGAACTAACAATCTCCTTCTTACTTGGCTACCAAAATATAAAAGGTCTTTTTAGTAAACTTAGTAGTCTGTACCTTAATAGCCTTTCTTTTCCTTTCCGTGTCATTGCTTTTACTCAAACTTGGTTAAGGCAAGACAACCTTAGTTCTGAAATTCAATCCAAATCCAACATAGACTGTATCAATAGAAAAGACCGTACTCTTCGGCGTGGCGGTGGTGTGCTTATTGCTGTTGATGTAGATTATTCTGCGGAGACAGTTATATTAGGTGGTTCTATAGAATCGGTTGCTGTAGTTGAGTATGGTATATCCTCAAGCAACTCTGTTTACGATGCACATTTTTCTGCTATACTTTATGTTACTGCCATGCTTTCCGAATTCGATTTTTTTCTAGTTCTGTATGATTTCAATATTGCTGAAGCTACTTGGAATTCTTGTCCCGATTCTCGCGCCGCAGCCCCCAAGACTTAGAATGAATTTTTGCTCAATTTACAAGATTTATACCACCCAACGTTGTAGGTGTCGAAAACTTTACCCTACCTGGCGCTATGCTACAGTAGAAAACCTTTTTGGAAAACTGCTTTATAAAACCTACTCGACATTTATGCTAGACTGACTGGTCACCCCTTCACGGGTCTGACAACTTGGACGTGACAATCAGTATTTTTTTAAATCTGTGGGAAAGCCAAACACGTCAAATAAACCTGTGAATTTCCAATTCTTAAAAACTAAACTTTCCAAGAATTTCAGAAAAACTTGCTTCCTTAGCATATTCCCGATCTGTAGGCCAAATTTTTTCAAACAACGTACAGCAACAAGTCGTCTTGCCATTCCCTTATCAGATTAATATAGATAATAATTACATTTTTGTACCGGAAATCAGAGACTGTTTACTACTTAGTGATCTACAGGTCATTGAACCCATATTTTGCCCAGGACCTGATGAAGTACCGAGCTGTGTAATTCAGGGTCTTTTAAAACCTTTGCATAAAATGATTAGTTTGTCAGTGAAGTTATGCTCTTTTCAAAATATTTGAAAGAGTCATTTATTATACCTCTACATAAGAACTGCAAAAAATTTAACGATCAAAATTATAGGGGTATCTCCAAGTTGTCTGCTATTCCTAAGATTTTTGAGAAATTAATAACATCCCATCTTAAACATCTATGATTTCACCGTACCAGCACGGATTCATGAATCAAACATCTACTACCACTAATTAGAATTCACATCTTTTTTTTTTAAAGGACTTTCAAGATAAGATGTAAACTGATGTTATTTACACTGATTTCAGTAAGGCTTTCGGATTATTTGGATCAAAGATGACTTAATTTTTAGAACTCAGAGGGTTCTCTTTAAGGTCTTCCCCTAGGAAGCCTCCTTGGACCGTTATTATTTACACTGTTTATAAATGATCTACCGTCTGTAATAAATCACTCTCGAGTGCTTATGATGTAATATTATGCACTTCGGCTGCAACTTTTCTGTCTGCTTATAAACTACAAAGTGATTTTTTGATTGCAGTATATGTAAACTAATTAATTTTTATAGACGAATGTTCTTTATACCCTAAACCCATTGAAAATGGGTAAAAAGGGTTTTGTGCAAAAGTATGTAACAGGCAGAAGGAAGCATCTCCGACCCCATAAAGTATTTATATATATTCTTGATCAGCTGAGTCGATATAGCCATGTCCGTCTGTCCGTCCGTCCGTATGTATGAACGCGTCGATCTCAGAGACTATAAGAGCTAGATACTCTAGATTTGAAACATAAGCTCGCTTAATCCCTAGGCAGTACAAGTCTGTTTCAAATTCGCGATAACTCTTCACATGTGATCAATAGCAACTAAATCTTGAATTTGGAAAACTTGGAAACAGCGTTTGAAAAATTAGACGAAATAATGATAATCTGTGAAATTTTTATTGAAATCGGTTGAGAAACACAGGAGATATGTGGCATTAAGAAAATATGCACTATACGCGTACACACACTCACTCACACATACTTTCAAGCAGTGACTGTGCGCGTAAAGTATAGGGTTCAGGGTATAGTAATCTTACTTGTTTTGATTTGGGCCATCCTACTTTTTACTATTTGTCTGAACCAAAAAAAAATTCGTTGCTCCTAGAACTTAAGTATACTTTAACTATTTATTTTGTGTCTTTTCCAGCTTATGACTGGGTCAGAATTTGAAACGAAAATTTAAACGTTGAGGACAATGACGCTGATGATGATGTTATCGCAGTCAAAGTCTGTTCCGGTCAATTGGGGCGGACGGATTGGAGGTTTAGATTTTAGTACGCGTGCCCTTTTATTTATTAATTTCCTGTCTGCATGTGGTGTGCACCTCAAGCCGGAAAAACAATTTGTTAGCTTGTCAAAAGCAACGACTGCTGAGCTAAGTTCAACTCAAATCATGTCCATGACATCGTTTACATCTATGTTTATGGGTACGTTCACGTCATGTCCTACTCACGTTCTAGATCCGTTTTGGTTTCGAAACATCCTGCGTACCCCAACTCGTTAACTTGGCTTTAATGTCAGTATTTTCGCTGTGTGGCTGGCAGCAAATTTTATTGATATCAATGATGGCGGGGTTAAAATTGAACAAGGGCATAGAATTAGCATTAAATCCAGCCAACTGAGTTGTAGCACTGAAATGTAATAGTTGCAAAATACAAAACAATTCGCACAAACCGAGCATTGAAAACCAGCAAAATAAACATCAGCAAATCCCAACTACAATCTAGGCGACAGCTGCAATTAAATTCAATTTAACATCAAAAACGAAAACTTAGATTGCGAGAGTGTTCTATACTTTTGAAACCAAAAGCTGAATGAATGGCAACAAAAGCTAACGGCTTTACACTAACTGAGAGCCGTTCATAAAAAGCGCCACATTGCAAAACAAATGAAAGCTCCAAATGGCTTTTGTTCATAGCCCCAACTCCTTACTGCGTCCAATGGTTAGCCCTGTGCACTGATTGATTGAGTGTCAGGCCAACTGGCGACTGTCCGCCTGCCCTGATCAGCCCAGCCTTGTACTGTACAGTGCTGTGTTGCGGGGCCATCTTAGAATGACCCAGTTGTTGTCCCTAATTTCTGTGATTTTGTTTGGCTCAATAATAACCCCACACTTGGACTCACAGCGGTGCCGAATGTTGAGTAAATAGAGCGGCAATAACAATGGACACACATGTGTGAGCACCTCACATGTCAACTGGCCCGGGGTCGGAAACACAGTGACAGCAAACAGACAAATGCGTACTTCCTGGAACACGCTGCGTATGGGTTGTTGAATATCCATACAACATGCATGCAATTGACATGTTTTGGCTGTTGGCCTGGCATTTATGATTGAATTCTAGAGAGAAATTGTCAGAATGTATTTACTTACAATTGAGTGCATAGTGTCGCATTTTGACGGACTGCTGCAAATTGATTATATGAAATGCACATATGGATGCAAAATGCTGCTTGACATTGTCTGTTGATTGTCTGTTATTGCAGAAATAAGTATCCGTTATAAGCTTGACATTTATTGATGTGTTTCATTACAATGCGATGAGTATACTAAAAGAGTACTTTAGTCATGTTTAGGAATTTTTGATTACATACATAGAATGACTGTGCATGTAAAGTCTAATGTTTCAGATATCTGCTAGTCGAGCTATATCGACTGAGCATTCTTCCTTGTGTGTGATTTTGGGAGCAACTCTCACGAAGGTGGTGTGTTGAAATAGACAGAATATGACGTAATGACATGTAAATCACAACTGAAAATCACGTGATTGACTCCGAAGATCATAAGTTTAAATATATATTTTTCAAAAGATTATTCTTTCTGCCTGTTTTATACAGTCATCAATATTTTGAGACCTAAATTATCAGCAGTATGTTTACAAATTAATGAAAGATGAAATTAGTTTATTATTTATTAAATTTAGGCAATGCTTTCCCGGCATGCAATTCACTTTTCGTGGTCATAAATTAGTAAGTCAATTCAATAGAGTAGTCATTTAAAATGGGTAAAAAGAGTATAATGGTGTTGTGCAAAAGTATGTAACAGACAGAAGGAAGCATCTCCGTCCCCATAAAGTATATTCTTGATCAGCATCAACAGCCGAGTCGATATAGCCATGTCCGTCTGTCCCCCCCGTTGGCTGCCACCTTGCCGTGGTGGGGGCCCGACTCGGTGCACGCCAAGCCAGGCGTGCTACCTTGCCGCTAAGAGCAGTCCTAGGGGAAGGAACCCCGAAATTAAACCAACAATAAGTGTTGAGCAGAGGAAAAAAGTTACGGTGCAGGGGGTCGGATCCCCAGTACCGGCGTCCGTCAGGGGTGTTCAAGTGGGCCCCGGGGCGTCGAGATCATGCGACCGCGCAGCATCAGAGGTGGACCACTTGGCCTACGGTGCTGCTAAAGAGACAAGTGCAGATAAAGGGCGACCGATTCGAGGTACCACAACATCGAGTGCGAACGGTACCAAATGCGGCGATGGTGGGGCTTCGATGATGGACCCCCAAATAACCCCAGTCGCTTGTGAAACAGAAGTGGGAGAGGGTTATCGCTCCTTTCGGAGGAGCTCAAAGGTGCCTAGGACTCCGACCAGAGTCCAAGTTCCTGAAAAGGTCGGTGGTGCGGATAGTTCGGTGGTAGTCGAAGAATTGATAATAGGCGAGTCCATAATCAATTCCTTACCGAAACCCAAGCTTGTCCTAGTCCAACCCAACCCGACTGGGCAAACAGCTATCACCGCAGGTAATGATAGCGAAATAAAAATGCGGAAACCGGGGAGCAAATTGCGCGGGTCAGAAGCGAGGAAGAACTTCAGATAACAAGGTGCTTAGATGCTGTAGCCAAGATGAAGGCGGCAGCTAATAGGCAAAAAAAAGTAGCAATTGATTTCAAGCAGGGGGTTGCAATTTTGGAGGACGCCTTCTCGGCTATGCTGACGTGCAGGAAAACTTGGATGGGACTCGAGGAGGAACAAAAGAGAGTTGCGAGAAATAAGCAGGAGAAGAAACCGAATACGTCATCAGAGAAGCGTTCAGCAGCGAGCCCTGCGGGCTTGAACGTTATAAAGAGGGCTGACACCAATCCCGAATGGGTGGTCACTTCCAAAAAGACCAAAAGAAATTGGCTGAAAGAAGGACGGCTGCGGAACAAGCAACCTCGGTCAAAAAAAAAGCGTGATTCGACCCAAAGGGGATCGGTCTTACGCCGATATACTAAGGGAAATGAAATCTAAGGTGAACCCGGAAAGTTCAGGAGTGCAGGTGAGCTTAAGTGTGCTGTGGAAATCCGGGATCTTGACTGCCTCACAGAGGTAGTTGATATAAAGGAGGCCCTTAAGTGTGATATGGCCAATATTGGGGATGTCAAGATCGGTCTAATCCCGACAACATGGAGGGGACAAAAGATGGCGGTGGTTGACATGAGTACGCGCGACGCATCTTACTTCCTGGGGCGCGGTAAGATCCGCATTGGATGGGTTTATTGTCGAGTGCGGGAGCGTACATCTGTAACGCTCTGCTACAGATGCCATGGCTACGGGCATGTAGCTAAGGGGTACAAAGGGCCGGATCGCAGCTCTTTGTGCTATAAATGTGGACTACCCGGACACAAGGCCTTGATATGTGAAGCGCCAGCACTCTGCATCATCTGTGCGGACAGGGGCCTAAGCGGAGATGACCTTGAACACAAAACAGGGTCCGGAAACTGCAGAGCGTTCAAAGAGCCGCTCGGAAAGGCCAAAAATAAGATATCATAATGATTCGTGTCCTCCAGGCAAACACGAATAGAAGCCGTACCGCCAACGACTTGCTCCAGCAGTTGGCAGTAGAAAAAGGGGTCGACCTTTTACTGGAATAGGGAGTCTTCATCCTGGTACTCAGATCTACTCGGTACTGCAGCCATTTGGATCTTAGAACCCGGGAAGGCCCAGGCCGCCGCTCAAGGGTCGGGTAACGGGTTTGTCTGGGTGAGATGTGGGAGGGTGACTTTTTTCAGTTGCTATCTCACGCCGAATCAGCCGATCCAAAGCTACCGAGGACAGCTGGTGGGCTTGGAAGATGTGGTGATGGCGACTTCGGGATACAGAGTGGTAGCCGTAGACTTTAACGAGAGGGCACTGGAATGGGGTATGCCTCACCCCAACACCCGGGGAAAGCTTGTAATGGAAATGGTAGCGAGAGCGGGGCTTCTGGTTTTGAAAGAGGGGAACGTGACGACTCTTCGGCGACCGGGATGTGGGGAAACAGTTCCCCATGTCGCGTTCGCCTCGGATGGTCTTGGGCCGTTCATTTGGGGCTGGCAGGTCATCGAAGACTACACCGGTAGTGACCACCAATACATCAGAACCCCGGACTTATACTGCGCATGTATAATGCCTGCCTGCAAAAAACTGCAAGGTTGGTGCTTATCAGCAAAGGAAAGGGCGACCCGGAGTCTCCATCGTCCTACCGTCCATTGTGTATGCTGGATACAGTGGGAAAGATGATGGAGAAGCTAATTAGGACCAGGTTAACGGCAGCAATCCGTAACGCCGGTGGACTCTCACCGAGGCAGTACGGGTTTAGGGCAGGCCGGTCCACCAGAGACGCAGTTCTTGAGGTAGGTGCAGCTGTCGAAAGAGCCGAGGACCATAGTAAGTACTCGCGTCGAGTGGTACTTCTGGTGACTCTCGACGTAAAGAATAAGATTAACTCGGCGAGATGGACAGATATGATGGAGGCTCTGGAGCACAGCTTTCGGGTACCGGCTTATCTACTCCGAATAATCGATACCTACCTTGCGCATCGCGGAAACCTCTACGAGACCAGAGTAGGCGTTCGCAGAAATGTGGTCACAGCAGAGGCTGCGCAACGATCTGTCCTAGGATCGGATCTGAGGAACACCACCTACGACAGTCTTCTAAGACTGGAAATGCCAGAGGAGACGTGCTTGGTGGGGTATGCGGATGATGTTGCTGTACTGGTATCAGCACGAGACCTGTAAGGAGCACAGCTCAAACTCAATCAATTGGTGAGGACTGTCGGTAGTTGGATGGCGAAGCATGGGCTATCACTGGCGCTAAGCAAGAAAGAAGTAGTAGTCCTGACCAAGAAAAGGATACCAACGATCATCCCAGTGAGAGTCGGAGAGGCTACGGTGATGTCGAAACCTGCGGTCAAATACCTTGGCATCATGATAGACACCAAGATGAGCTTTTTCCAACAGATACAACAGGCGGCAGACAAGGCGGCAGGTGGGGTGACTGCGCTCAGTAGACTAATGGCCAATGTTGGGGGCCCGTCTCCAAGCAGACGCCGCCTCCTGATGAGTGCGGTTCAGTCGGTCTTGCTCTATGGGGCAGAGATATGGGCCAATTCTCTTGAAAAAGAGATGTATCGGAAGAGGCTCGCACAGGTGCAACGAAGGGGGGCCTTGAGAGTAGTTTCTGCCTATCGTACGGTCTCGGAGCCTGCTGTGTTGGTGATCGCGGAGGTGGCACCAATACAACTTCTGGCTAAAGAACGGCGGGCTGTTTTCTTGAGGAGAAGTGCAGGAGAAGGGGAAAATGCTTCTCAAGAAGAAAGAGCCAACACACTTCGCTCATGGCAGAGTCTTTGGGAGGGGGAAAGTAGGGGACTGCGCGACTTATCGCAGACGTGGAGTCATGGACCACAAGAAAGCATGGTGAGGTAGATTACTACCTAACACAGTTTTTGTCTGGACACGGATACTTCCGCAGGTACCTTCACCGAATGGGAAAGGCAGCATCGCCCGACTGTATGTACTGCCCCGGCTGCAGCGACAACGCTGAGCACACGTTCTTTGGTTGTCGCAAATGGAACTGGCAGCACCTTACGCTGAACCAGGAAACAGAGACAGAAATTGCAACCGACAATATAGTAAAGGTTATGCTTGAGAGAGATAGGAATTGGGGACGTGTGGTACAATACGTGCAAAGAGTTCTGAGAGCCAAGAAACTTGAGCTCAGAGCGAGTCTGAAATGCCTGAGCAAGAAGTAGATGGTCTTTAGGGCCACATGAAGGACCTTGCCCAAAGTAATGTGTTGAACGGTTCTAGGCAAGCGTCCACCTACGGCACGCAAAGTGTTTCCCCTCTCTAACATTTGGAAAGCGACGATCTCAGAGACTATAAGAGCTAGAGACTCCAGATTTGGAACATAAGCTCGCCTAATCCCTAGGCAGTACAATTTTGTTTCACATTTTCGATAACTCTTCCCGTTTCCGATAGAACAAAATCTTGAAGTGGGAAAACTATTTGAATCATTAATCGAAATAATGACAATATGTGAATTTTTATTGAAATCAGTTGAGAAACACCTGAGATATGGAGCACTGAAGTTACGAAAGTATGCACTCTACGAGTACATACACACACAAGCACGGACTGTACGCTTAAAGCATAGGGTTCAGGGTATAGTCTAGTCGATATTTCTCGACTAGAGCCTTTTTACTTGTTAAGTTCAAAAGTGGTTTTTTATTTTTTTTTTAGGTGATGTAAAAAGTTGTTTTCCATGTTGACCGAGTAATTACGCTATGTCTTTTGCATCAGGCCAATACAAAACTGAGCGTACACGCCGCAAAAGTTTATGGCTAACTGACAGCTGCAGCACGTTTTGACCAGTTTACTGTTGCTCTTATGTCTTAAGCATGTTGTTTCAAAATGACTGCAAACTTTGCTTGCAATTTAGACAATTTTCAAATATATCACACTTGCACTCACTAAGTGAGTACATGTATGTATGTGTATGTATTTATATATGCATGTATTCCCAAAGACATGTGTATGTATTTTGGAAACGGTAAGAACATAACGAGCATTAAGTTGCACTGTGCAGCTGATACATGACAACACAAGGCATATGTACACGGATATATAGTCACTCAGTCGAGATATAAATCATGGCTAACAACAACTAAAACACATCTGCCATTTCCACCACAAGTTGAGCAAGTTCCGTGAGACATGCGACCATCTTGAGCCGAAAAATTTGACAGAAAAGCAACAGCAGACACACAGATACATAAAAAGATAGAAAAGTTCCTTAACTTTCTGATTGACGTTAGGGCTGTTGTTAAGAGATTCTCCTTGAGTTGGCGTAATTAAAAAACTTTATCAACCTTCATCGAACATGCGTCTAATTGTTTGATGGCATTTCAATGTTTCGATGACGCCTGCGACTCATAAAAACAGACACACAAATACAAATATCGTTTTATTGTACATCCGATTGTCTTTTATTTTTCTTTGCTTTTTTTCATGGTCAGCTCCGTGTAGCTCTTAAAAACAAATTAAATCCAAATCGAAACTAAATATAAAAGATGCTCTACCTACTCGTTTTGGATCTTTATGCCTCTATTTCAAACTTTTCCGCTTCTTTACTTCTTCAACTAAATGTAATTTTAAAGATACTTTTGCATGGGTGGAGCGCTTGGTTGGCGCCCAGATGCAGCTAGCCGTGCTATAGCTAAACATACACCCAATGTCAAATATGCATACAAGATGTTACATATAGGCTATATATAAACGCCACTTGATGTTATTGTGTTGATGACAATATCGTATTTCTGTTGTTGGTGTTGTTTGCAGTTGTTGTTGTTGACGTTGACGTTGTACATATAAATGCTTAGAAGCACTTGCGGTGCACAATGCCAGGGCCGGATTCGTCGTACTCCTGCTTGGAGATCCACATCTGCTGGAAGGTGGACAGCGAAGCCAGAATAGAACCGCCAATCCAAACAGAGTATTTACGCTCAGGTGGTGCAATAATCTTGATCTTAATTGTTGATGGTGCAAGAGCGGTGATTTCCTTTTGCATACGATCAGCAATACCTGTAATAGCACAATTCATATGTGTGATATTTAGTATTTCAAGGATTAGATTCGGGCAAATATCAGATTAATGGGTTGGAATTCAGGCGGACATTGATGGTTACTGACGACCGCTTTTTAGGACCTAAATCAATTGTCAGAGACAGAAAGCCACAGCAAACCCGTATGCACTGAGTGAAATAATATCTATATACAAATTTGACAATTAAATTTTCCAGCGCACTAATTCGCTTGAGAGTCGAACTACACTTCTTTAAGAGTATACGCGCACAACCTTTTTGTATGATTTTATGGCTGAGCTTTGAGCTTAATGCGCACACAACGTGTTTTTGCCATAATCTGCTTGTGCGTCTGGCATGTATTTTATTTTTGTGAGCTCACTCGCGATCAGCCCCTCCGTTTGTGGGTCAGTAAGGAGCCAAATTTAAAAAAGTCGTTTTAAATTAATGAAATGATGATACAAATTAAATCTGATAAAAACTGAATTAAAGACACTGCCATGAAAAAATGCTTTTTTAATATTACCAGGATACATGGTGGTGCCGCCGGACAGGACATTGTTGGCATACAAGTCCTTGCGGATATCCACATCGCACTTCATGATGGACTGATAGACAGTTTCGTGAATGCCGCACGACTCCATGCCCAAGAATGATGGTTGGAACAGAGCCTCGGGAGTGCGGAAGCGTTCGTTGCCAATGGTTATAACCTGCCCATCGGGCAACTCATATGACTTCTCGAGAGAGGTGGATGCGGCAGCTGTGGCCATTTCCTGTTCAAAGTCCAAGGCGACATAGCACAGCTTCTCCTTGATGTCGCGTACGATTTCTCGCTCGGCGGTTGTGGTGAAGGAGTAGCCACGCTCAGTTAGGATCTTCATCAGATAGTCGGTCAGATCGCGACCAGCCAAATCCAATCGAAGGATGGCATGTGGCAGGGCATAACCTTCATAGATGGGAACAGTGTGGGAGACACCATCGCCAGAGTCGAGCACAATGCCAGTGGTACGGCCGGAGGCGTAAAGCGAAAGAACCGCCTGAATGGCAACATACATGGCTGGCGAGTTAAAGGTCTCAAACATGATCTGTGTCATCTTTTCGCGATTGGCCTTTGGGTTGAGGGGAGCCTCAGTGAGCAGGACGGGATGTTCCTCTGGTGCCACACGCAGCTCATTGTAGAAGGTATGATGCCACACCTTCTCCATGTCATCCCAGTTGGTAATGATGCCATGTTCGATGGGATACTTCAGGGATAGAATACCTCGCTTGCTCTGCGCCTCGTCGCCAACATAACAATCCTTCTGACCCATGCCCACCATCACGCCTTGGTGACGAGGACGACCCACAATCGAGGGGAACACAGCGCGTGGAGCATCATCACCAGCAAATCCTGCCTTGCACATGCCGGATCCATTGTCCACAACTAAAGCTGATGCTTCTTCGTCACACATTTTGGCTTAGGATTTTTAAGATTGATGGCAGCACTAAGAAAGAAGAAAACACTTCGAATATTTTATCCTTTGTCGATAGTCAATCAAGATGCAAAACTCACGACGTCTATATACTAAAGCGACAGCAATCAGAGTGATTCGCTCTATGGCCGAAATCTGCATTTAAATAAGTTCTGTCCGTCTTCTCAGACAATAGATCTTTTTCATCATAGTTACATGTTGATGAATTCAGCATGTGCATACAGCGCCGCAAGCATCACGCAACGGGAAGGGATTGGAATAACTCACAGCACAAATTTATTGAGGCATTTAGCGGATATGGGCATGTTGACTAAGTATTAAAGTTGATCGTTATGTAAATTATAAATTTAAACATATTCATTTCGAAACTTAATTTATTACTCATCTACAATATTTGTGATACCAAAATTTCAAGGTATTTGAAAATAGATGAGTTCTATGTATTTGCAATGATTGTCTTCTCAACTTTAATAATTCTTATTATTACATATGTGCAGTTTAGTATACTCTCAAGGAAATGTTTCTTAAAATAAAAAATTTAATCCATATTTATGTAATTTGATTTCAATAAAAAATTTAATATATTATGGTAGAGCATTTAAATTATCAACATGACATATCTTTATTTGTATCATTTTTATATACGACAATTATGCCTGTTGCATTTGGCAACACCGCTGCTTTCAGTTGCATGAGGGCGAATATGTGGCAGGACTTGTATAGGCATCCGTAGTAGATATATTTTTAAGTTTTTATATAAATAAACGCGAACAACTGAACAATGCAGTGTACTACATACTTGGCCACTTCTAGTCAGCATTTACGTGGCATACACATATGTATGTACATTGTATATGCAAAAATAATGGTAAATGTGTTGTGCCAATGATGTGACAAAATCTTTTGAGTGCCTGCTCACTCATTTCGCTCACTCGGGCCATAGATGGTGCGGACCAAGATGCCCATAGCCACAAAAACGAAAAAAAAAAATTGGAAAATAAAATAATAAAATATATAGAACAATTTAAGACTGTGTGTGTGTATGTATTTCATTTATTTTAAATAAAATTACATATCTATGCCTTCTCTTGATGGGGGACTGAAAGGGCTAAGACAAAAGCCAATTGAGTGCGCTTTTGTGTATATGCTCAGATAGAGGCGAGCATTTCTTGTCAATTTCGCGGTTGTCATTGCATACGCATATTGCCGGATCTTAACGTAATATTAACGATGAGATTTATATGCGCGTTGATTAGTATTGTAATTAAGTGCATCGCACAATTTAGTAGCAAGCATGCAGCTCCATTTTGTTGGCCATCGGCAGTTTCAACCCAAAGTTATGTGCTACCAAAACGCATGCCTCGACTACGTACCTAGTTCAACTCTGTGTCCAAAACTTTTTCAAGTGCTTGGCAAAACTATTGAAAACTACGTGACGGGTGCTACAGGCAGGTGCTACTATACAATATCATTTTCTGTACGTTGTTCCGTTGAGCTGAACGCCATAAACCAGTCGAAATTTGTAAACGCTGCTATCCACCTATGTGGAATGCTTAGAAACTAATCAGATTCTGATTATTTAAAAGAAAAATGTTCTTGACTTATTTGTTGTCACAACTTTCATTTATATAAAGTAACCCTTAAAATTTCTATAATTTTTTTATTGCAATGACAAAAATAATATAACTGTCACATAAGTTTGCTAGTTATTTCATTACATACAAAAAAAAAAAAAAAAAAAAACAAGTAAGAAGGCTCTAGTCAAGAAATCCCGACTAGACTATACCCTGAACCCTATAGTTTACGCACACAGTCAGTGCATGCAAGTATGTGTGAGTGTGTGTATGTATACGCGTATAGTGCATACTTTCTTAACTTCAATACTCCATATCTCCAGTGTTTCTCAACCGATTTCAATAAAATTTTATTAGTCTAATCTTTCAAACTGATTCAAAAAGTTTTCCAAATTCAAGATTTTGTTGTTATCGATCACATGTGTATATCGGAAACGGGAAGAGTTATCGAAAATTTGAAACAAACATGTACTGCGTGGGGATTAGGCAAGCTTATGTACCAAATCTAAAGTCTCTAGCTCTTATAGTCTCTGAGATCGACGCGTTCATACATACGGACGGACGGACGGACGGACGGACAGACGGACATGGCTATATCGACTCGGCTGTTGATGCTGATCAAGAATATATGTACTTTATGGGGTCGGAGATGCTTCCTTCTGCCTGTTACACACTTTTGCACAAAACCATTGTACCCTTTTTACCCATTTTCAATGGGTTCAGGGTATAAAAAGAATTGAATTTATATGCAAAAATGTCTTGTTATTATTTATTTATGACTTGAGCCAACTTGCCCAAACACATTAATGGGAAAAGTTTCGTGACACACAAGCATTTATTTGCCACTGAAAATTAATATGTACTTAGTTAGCGCAGGTTTGGTATTGTATTGGACGTAGATGTACTAACGGATAGTACATTCAAGTGGCCCAACCATACCAAGCTCCGGCTTGTTAACGCGCGGACCCAAGCACAAAGCGACCCACCTCCCGCCCGACAAGTGACACAAGACTAGTTTTTTAAGAGAGCAACTAGGAGTGGCACTATGTATTAAATAGGAAAGATCGTTATATGTTGCACATAAGATCCGAAAAGGGTTTTGGATAACATAGTTAGAGCAACAAGTTTGAAGCGCTATTGGTAAAAAATTTCTATTGTTTCTAATAGGTACTGCCAAGTTAATCAATATTATTATTATGGGTTGGTAAATGAGCCAAATTTCGCAAACTGACCCAAACTCAAAACTAAAAGTGGAGGAGTTGTGATGCGTTGACAGGGCACAACAGCACTTTAACCTAGGTTTTGGTTGATGGTGCGTTGCTATGCAGTGGTGCTTTTGGGCCATTTTGCACGCGATTTAGCGTGCGGCACTAAAATAAACTAAGCCAGGCAGAAACAAGTAAGAAGGCTCTAGTCGAGAAATCCCGACTACACTATACCCTGAGCCCTATAATTTACGCATACAGTCAGTGCTTGCAAGTATGTGTGAGTGTGTGTATGTATACGCGTATAGTGCATACCTTCTTAATTTCAATACTCCATATCTCCAGTGTTTCTCAACCGATTTCAATTAAATTTTCACAGATTGTCATTATTTAGTCTAATCTTTTAAACTGCATCAAAAAGTTTTCCAAATTGAAGATTTTGTTGTTATCGATCACATGTGTATATCGGAAACGGGAGGAGTTATCGAAAATTTAAAACAAACTTGTACTGCCTAGGGATTAGTCGAGCTTATGTACCAAATCTGGAGTCTCTAGCTCTTATAGTCTCTGAGATCGACGCGTTCATACATACGGACGGACGGACGGACGGACGGACAGACGGACGGACGGACGGACGGACAGACGGACGGACGGACGGACGGACAGACGGACATGGCTATATCGATTCGGTTGTTGATGCTGATGAAGAATATATATACTTTATGGGGTCGGAGATGCTTCCTTCTGCCTGTTACATACTTTTGCACAAAACCATTATACCCTTTTTACCCATTTTCAATGGGTTCAGGGTATAAAAACTGAAAGCTAAAAACTGTGAGCTGAGAGCTAAGAGCGGAAAACTTAACACATAAAAATTAAAATACTTGACGACGCTTGCATACCAAGTGAGCTTTCGGCTTTGGACTTGGTCTTGTGTCTTGTGTCTTAGTGCTCGCGGAAACTGTTCACGTTTTATGGCTAATTTATGATTGTATTTTAAACATTTGTTGCTGTGTGAGCAAACGCAAATTTCTTGTAAAATATAACAACTTTAAACAGTTGCCGCGTTGCTTGAATCAATTTTAATTAAGATTGCGCCTGCATCAGCATCAGGTTCACCATGCAATGGGTGTTTCGTGCAACGAGTGGGCGTGGCACAAGCTAAAGTTTGTACGCAAACTTTGTTCGCACAAGACACGCACTTGATTGTTTTCCCCCTTTCTCTGTACACACATTTTATTAATTAAACAACTTGGCCGCTCAAATGATTTTCCACTTAAATTAATTTCTCCTTTGTGGCAGCGACTGGATGCTGTCATCACGCAGCATCCATTGCACAGTCTTATACACCGTTAATCAACTTTTTAGAATGATGATGATGCAGGTGCATAGGTACGTTGCCAAAAGCACAATTTATTTTTGATTATTAGAATACATTTTCAAAGTATTTACAAAATTAACGGACTCACTAAACTAATCAATGGGCAGTGACTGATGCAGCCACGTGCGTTCACCGCCATCGACAAAGTCTGCAGCTGCATGATCCTGGCCATTGAGTATCCATTTGGTGGTCAACAAACCCTCCACACCTACGGGGCCACGTGCATGGATCCGTGCCGTTGAGATGCCCACCTCGGCGCCAAGTCCAAACCGAAAACCATCCGCGAAACGCGAGCTCGCATTGTGGAATACACAAGCACTGTCCACGCTTCCGAGGAAATGTCTTGCAGCGGCATCTGAACGATTGGCAAATGGAAAAAGCAGAAAATAGTTAATAGAAAATTTAATATTCAATCACGAGAAAAGGCTGAATTAAAATAATTTCCCAAATGACTGAATCTGCAATCTACACCTGAACGATTGGGTTACTAGTGCAAAATTTCACAAGACTTGAATTAGGAATATATGTACTTACAATTGGATGTTGGCTTGGCATTGGGTAAATAATTTATTAGCTCCCAATTCGGTGTGCAACCGAAAGTCTAAAATTTACATATAATAGAGAATAGATTGCTCAAAATGCCATTGCAGTCAATACAGTTTAATTTACCATAAATTTATAAAAGGAAAATAAGTGAAGCAATTTAGCTAATCATTGAACTTAAATACTATCAAGTTCAAAATTAGTTTAAGTTTAAGTAATGGATCGAGTGTATCGCATGATTGGCTTAACCAGATTATTTATTTTCACGATCGTAATAAATTTATTTGTATTTCGTAATAAATCGCACAGATGGCAAACTTGTGTGCTGGCAATAATGGAATCTCTCTTTTCATTATAGCGGTAACCCAATGCTATCGCAAAACTAATTTATAACCGCACATTCAATTCTCATTATCTTTAGAAATAACGTTTCCCCCTCCGGATGTCGAACATGAAGTGCCACCCTACCTAAGGCCGACTAATTTTTCTGCATCAATTGCAAGCAATTGTAATTAATTTTCAATCTTCGTACCATTTTCCGTTACAATGACATCCGTGTGACCGCTTCCGTATGTATGTATGTGATTAATGGCCTCTTCCAGGCAGGGCACAACCTCAATGCAGCACTCCAATGACCCATACTCGTGCCTCAGACTCTTGGCCGCAGGCGGTCCGAATGTTAGCCGCTGATTCAGACGCGGTCCTGCATATATTTTGACCCCCTCACGCTTCAGCATGTGGCAGACATCGTTGAAAATCTCGCCACTCATTAAATCCTCGTGTATGAGGAGCGTTTCCATTGCATTGCAGGCTGCGCGCAGCAAACGGTCCAAAAATTCAGAGAGCAGAACATAAACATAACATAAGCTCTAATTTGAAAAATGTTTTAATTAAAATGTGTGTATAATATATTACCTGCTACCTGATATTTTGACGACAATTAATAGAGTAGGGATTATTGAAATACTTAAAGTTTTCTTTTTTCAGATTTAAGGAATAAAGTTATTCCTTTCAATTAAATTAAAACAAGTGCGAAAAATAAACAAAACCAAAATGGTAACCCTGAAATATTTCTCTTTTTATACCCTTAACCCATTGAAAATGGGTAAAAAGGGTATAATGGTTTTGTGCAAAAGTATGTAACAGGCAGAAGGAAGCATCTCCGACCCCGTAAAGTATATATATTCTTGATAAGCATCAACAGCCGAGTCGATGTAGCCATGTCCGTCTGTCCGGACGTCTGTATGTATTAACGCGTCGATCTCAGAGACTATAAGAGCTAGAAACTCCTGATTTGGAACATAAGCTCGCCTAATCCCTAGGCAGTACAAGCTTGTTTCACATTTTCGATAACTCTTCCCGTTTCCGATATACACATGTGATCGATAACAACAAACTCTTGACGTCTGAAACATTAGACGAAGAAATGACAATCTATAAAATTTTTATTGAAATCAGTTGAAAAACACCGGAGATATGGAACATTGAAATTAATGAAAGAATGCAGTATATGCGTACACACACACAAAATAACTGACTTTTGTGTATTTATCGATTTGCTCCTCGAGGTGTATCGACTCGTTATTGATTAGTGGCGCCCCAGTCTTGACACTTTGCCCGACATTTGCAAGTTTCATGTCTCTAGCTCTAAGTGCGTCGCAAATGTTGAGTTTATACGGACAGACGGAAGAGCAGACACCATTATGCGCATTGCACAAAACCAATACTCTTTCCCTTAGGTATCAGAGTATAACAACTTAAAAGCAAAAAGAACATACAATCCTGATCATTTCTTGTTCTCTGTAATCGTACGGAACAACTTTTCTTTCATACAAACCTGCTGGATAATCGCATTTGGCGTCTTGGGCAATCCGCAGAGCCTTGTTTAAATCGGCATCCTTGTCAATGAAGACGTGACAAACGCCTTCAGCGTGGCCCAGAACGGGTATGTGTAGGGACTGTTCCTGAATATTGCGCACCAGATCCGAAGAGCCACGCGGTATGATCAAATCAATGTGATTCTCCATGGCCAGCAAATCGCTAATCTCCTCGCGAGTGGAGACCTATTTAATGTGTATATTAAAATATTTAATAATTATAATACGCTCAATTATCATTCACCAGGGACACAGCATGCTCGGCGCCGACATTGGTAAGCGCCTCCTTGACCAGCTCCATCAGTGCTTTATTGCTGTGTGCGGCTTCTTTGCCACCTTTCAGCAGCAGACCATTGGCGGAGGCCATGGCCAAAGCAGCAACTTGAGGCAGTGAATCGGGACGCGATTCAAAGATCACAAGCAATACACCGATTGGCACCGTTACTTGCTTCAGTTCCAGTCCTTCGGCCAAGCGCGTGCGACGCAGAACGCGACCCACATTCTGAAAGGAAAACAAATAAAAGGCAAAAGACAAGTCAGCAGTTAATATACACAGCATGCACATACGATATGTGGGAACATTAGAGGCAATAAGAAAAACTGAATTTTTATGCGGCAGTGCCGCAAATCTGCCAGTCCTAATCCTGGGCGTCCATTTAAGGCGTTGCCGGAACAGTTTTACATGCATACATAAATCAAGACGTTCATTTTGTTTTAATCTTTATTTATTTATAATGGGCTGCTGCTGCTGCCCATCCAGCACATTTCACTCCCATTTGCGCTTAAAAAAGGAGCTAGAAATTGGCTGCAGATAACGTGTGTTGATAGCAAGCGGGCTGGGCACGAGGCGATATCCTGAACTCCGCTGTTAATAGCACAAGGGATCCATGCGACGCGTATCCAGATCCCCTCAAACCCTGGTAGCAACCTTAATCTTAGACTGGAAGTCAACTTATGAGCTCAGTAAATTTGGTTATATGGTCATTATTATTGACTCTGGCTTCGTAGAGCGCAAAACTTAAAATTATATTTACAAAGGACAATTGGATAAGTCAAGGCTATCAACTTAAGCATGGACAACACATAACGTGCAGAGAACGACGTGGGTGTAGTCAATTTAAAAGTTTTTTATTATTCATCGTTAATATTATGATAAGTGTAATAGCGTTTATGACGACTTTGTGGCAGTTTGCTTAACATTAATGTAATGTAAGCCAAAAATGGGCAGAAATATAAAATATTATATGATTAAAAAAAAATCGTTAAGAATTGCATATATTTATTGATATCGTTATAGGTTTTATTTTTGTGTTATTCGTTTTATGACTTTTACGCTGTTGCCATTTTGTGACACAGTTTGGCTGCCACTTTTACACTATACTAGTATGTTATGATACTCACATATAGTAGCACTAACAAAAAAAAACTTAAGCTAGTGGTAAAAGTTTTTCGTTTCTGCACTATCACATCCAATAAAATGTCTCTCTGCAAATGGCTGTATGGGGTTGCATGGCGAAATGCCCCCACACTTACAGTTCTATCTGTAAGCTTCATCAACGTGAATGTGTGTGAAGGTTAATGTCACTGGCAGGACACAAGACACATACACCTATATGGAATTGAGCTGTATTTTATGTGCCAGTTGCTTAGATTTTCCTTTTTTTCTCGGGAGTACATTTTTGTTGAAGTGTAAAGTTGCTTAGAAATTTCATAATATTTTTGAACCATGAAAGTTGTAGCTGCATGTATAAAACAGATTCTTCCACGAATGACAGTTTCTCTTACCGGTGTTGCACTCCATTGTTTTAACTTGTAAAATGACCTCATTGCTGCTAAAGACTTCTTTTTGGGCCAGTCAACAAAACTAGCCGTTAGCCAAACAAACGCAATTTGCCTCAACATATTTATTTGCATAATTTATGGCGCCACCACCATTTTAATCACTTACCTTATGACTGTCCTCGGCTATTTGTTTCAATCCAATCGAAAGGTTCTTTAGTTTGGCCGAGCTAAGTGATAGCCGGGACAACAACGGCTTGGCCAATCCACTTTTTTGCGCCTCAGCCAAGTCCTTCGCATTTGCGTCCAAAATGAATTTTTCACGACTTATCAGTAGATCGGCTAAATTGCTAACACCTGTAGCGCGTTCAGTGGCACTTAGAGCTTGCATTTGTCGACTACCTGTGCGAGCTGTCAAATAAAAGTATTTAAAGTTGTGTTATCTTAGTATTTATTTGAAAACATTGTTGCCACTTTCCATTTTTATACCCTGAAAATGGGTAATAAGGGTATAATGGTTTCAGAGACTTTACGAGCTAGAGACTCCAGATTTTGAACATAGGCTCGCCTAATTCCTAGGCAGTACAAGTTTGTTTCACATTTTCGATAACTGTTCCCGTTTCCGATATATAAATGTGATCGATAACAATTAGGAAAACTTGATGATGCAGTTTGAAACATTAGACTAAATAACGACAATATGTGTTTATTATATAACACAGTTAAGAAAGCATGCACTAGGCGCATACACACACACTGTACTTGCAAGCACTGACTGTACGCGTAAAGTATAGTGTTCAGGGTATAGTCTAGTCGGGATTTCTACTAGAGCCTTCTTACTTGTTATACAATTGAAAAGTATATTATTTTTGTCATGAAATGGTTAACGCATAGAAGAAAGCATATACCCGACTTCATAAAGTAAATATTTATCAGCATCGCGCTCTCAATCGATATAGCCATGTCCGTTTTTCCGTCCGTCAAGAAAATTTTTTTTGTTGCAGATAGATCATTTATCAAAATCGTCCAGATCAAAACCCCTATATCGTATAGCTGTCATACAAATGCAAGATCTTTAACAAATTCTTACCATGAAAGAAATAGGTTTTGCAAGTCTATATAATATTCGGCATGCCGAAGAAATTTTCATTATTATTTTGTACGTTTGCATGAACAATTTCGACATAATAATAATTAATGAAATCCATAATTTAAAGAGGTAAAGTTTGTTTGTTTATGAGGTTGTATGGGGTATCCTCTGAATCTACTCAAACGTTTTTGAAAACTTGCTTACCAATAGAAAGCCAATATACTTGTGAGTATCATAGCATATACTTTAACCCGAAAATGAAAAGACTTCCGTGGTAGTCGGACTTACAAATTAAGTAAAAAAAACCTCAGTTTTATTCTGAATAAAAACCGTCAGTATTGTTCTAAATCTATGCCTAATCACTATGCCTAAAACAAAATCACAACTATCCTGACATCTACATCTCAGAGAAAAGAGGATATAAAAGGCCGAATGGGAGAAGCATCGCACGTTGCGAGTAAAGAGTCTATAACCAAAGAGCAATTACCCTTTCAAGACGGCTTAGGGAGACACCGAAAGGTCTCACCGATTTGCTAAAAAAATTACAGATTTTGTCAAGATGTCATTTGTCCTTACTGTTAATAGTTCAAGGGTCATATATTTTCTTTCTAGTGGACATTGACCAGAGAAAACACTGTCTTTCCTATGGGCAGTTATATCTTGTGTTGGAAGTCATGAAGGACAATATATTTTGCTATCAAATTATAAGATTACATATAATACAGTGAACAATTTAAATAAATATTATATTTTCAATCATAATCATTTCATTCACTCATTGAAACCGAGGAATATTTCTTGATTGCCATGCAAATGCACATATTACATATTCAGTAAGAATATAACCTGTAGATAGGAGATAAATCATAGCACCCAGTACTAACCGATTTTCAATTTTATCACAAATAAAAATAAAGTTGGAACGGGTTAGTTTCATATAAATATGATTTTTATACCCTTAACCCATTGAAAATGGGTAAAAAGGGTATAATGGTTTTGTGCAAAAGTATGTAACAGGCAGAAGGAAGCATCTCCGACCCCATAAAGTATATATATTCTTGATCAGCATCAACAGCCGAGTCGATATAGCCATGTCCGTCTGTCCGTCTGTCCGTCCGTCCGTCTGTCCGTCTGTCCGTCTGTCCGTCCGTATGTATGAACGCGTCGATCTCAGAGACTATAAGAGCTAGAGACTTCAGATTTTGTACATAAGCTCGCCTAATCCCTAGGCAGTACAAGTTTGTTTTAAATTTTCGATAACTCTTTCCGTTTCCGATATACACATGTGATCGATAACAACAAAATCTTGAATTTGGAAAACTTTCTGATGCAGTTTGAAACAGTAGACGAAATAATGACAATCTGTGAAAATTTTCTTGAAATCGGTTGAGAAACACTGGAGATATGGAGTATTGAAATTAAGAAGGTATGCACTATACGTGTATACATACACACACTCATACATACGTGAAAGCACTGACTGTATGCGTAAAGTATCGGGTTAAGGGTATAGTCTAGTCGGGATTTCTCGACTAGAGCCTTCTTACTTGTTCTACTTGTTTTAATTCAATGCAGCATATTAGAAGAGATTCAACTAATGACTTTGTTATAAAAGTATTTCGCAATTACTTTGTATTTTTAAGAACTTGAATTGCAATACAAATAATAATCAAAATTGTGTTATGCTTGTTAAAAGTATTTTCTTAGCTAAAGCCGTAAGAACGCAAGCAGAAAGGGTTATTCGGAACATTTGCATCAAAAGACAGATGACTATGTACAGAAAGTCCATGTTTACTTCCCCCATAAAAAATAAGAATAATACGTGAAACATTTTAGTCAGACGCAGCTGCCTGCGGAACACTTAAAAAAAACTGGTTTAAATTTTTCAGGGAGTGGAGCGGCTGGGGTTGCGAGAAGCTGGCGTGGCATCAACATTTATTAATTAATTTTTTAGGGGACGTCACCATTTATCTTGCCATTAAAATCGGTGGTTCTAGCTTAAAAACGTATTTAGATTTTAAAATGAGTGGAGTTTGGGGAAGGAAGCGACGGGCGTGGCAAAAATATTTCTTATGCATATGGTTTTATCGAATTTCAGTTTTTGACGGTTTTTATTTCCCAGCCCCCAGTGGGCTTTTACCTTTGTTTCAAGTCTATAGCCGGGTGTCGAAAAACTTCGCTCATACAGACAGTCACCGTGACGAAAATTGCACAAAACCAACATACAGTTTTCCTTCGGTACCTAGATTCAAAAAACTGCAGCTTTCTAATTAACAAAAACTTTTCTGCTGTTTGCGAACGCCGTGTTTCAACTGTCTCTATTAACAAGTAAATTAACTTGCAGACTAAAAATTGCAGGACAGTCAACCCAGGACCAGGAACAGTTGGCGCCGTGGGGCCACGGATCCCACTTAGTGTTGGCGACGACGGCAAACCTCAACAGGCAGCCACAGTGACCTCGTTTCTCAGAAGCGGCTAACCTCGGCATTAAGTAAATGGCTACTACATTGGCCAGGCAGTTTTCGAGTGCTGTCCGGTGCATGCTCCCAGTTGGCCTCCTCATTGAAAGCCACTTAGCGTTGAGCTTACACCTCTAGTTGAGACTTGACCGAGCTGTTTGCCAACTGGCACTAGCTTAAATCCAGTTTGTTAACTTAACTAACAAAATTATTCGTAGCAAGGAATTTAACGAATAAGCTGAAAAAAAATTATTTAATTCCCCCCTTATTCCCTCCTGCTGGTAAGCATGCTCTCATTGTCTTCTCCAAAAAGTACTGCAGTATAAATGAATCAGTCAGGCAGTTAACTACTTTACCCATTTTAACTTTAAAATTTGTTGTGTATGTTATAGTTTTGCATAATCTAACGGCATGTAAACGTTTAGCTGTCGTAGTACATGGGAGACATAGGCACTTTAAATGATTATTCAATGGCCTGCACTTTTTTGGCTATAATTGTTAGTATCAATCTCAATTACTTACCACTTTCTGCCATCACCTCGACGGGCACCGTGTTGGCACCCTCCGTTGACTCTGTAAAGAATGTACCAACTTTTCTGCCACCCACAATTGTCTTAATAGCCTTCTCCTGCATGCCGTTGCATATAACAACGCTGACTCCTCGATCCAACGCCCATGTTGCAGCCTTCACCTTGGCGTCCATGCCGCCGGTGCCCACCTGCAGAGGGCAGGAAAATATTGTAAATAGTTGTTCACAGTGTTAAGCATGCAATAAACAAACTACCATAATAAACACCATTAACTTGCAATGTGCGACAACTGCATATGTTACTTACTGCTTCCTCCATACCCTGCTAGCTGTCATCAGCCTGATAAATTATTGCGCAAGAACAGCAAAAGTTTTTGCGATGTCAACATTTTTTGACTTTTAAATATTTAACAAGATCTGCGTTAATGAAAAGATCCCGGGTTATGAAGAAAAATAATTACAGTTTTTAATGGTTGCCACGCAGCCCTAGCAAAAAAAAAGGAAGAAGGCTCTAGTCGAGAAATCCCGACTAGACTATACCCTGAACACTATACTTTACGCATACAGTCAGTGCTTGCAAGTATGTGTGAGTGTGTGTATGTATACGCGTATAGTGCATACTTTCTTAACTTCAATACTCCATATCTCCGGTGTTTCTCAACCGATTTCAATAAAATTTTCACAGATTTCCGTTATTTAGTAAGTTTTCCGAATTCAAGATTTTGTTGTTATCGATCACATGTGTACATCGGAAACGGAAAGAGTTATCGAAAATTTAAAACAAACTTGTACTGCCTAGGGATTAGGCGAGCTTATGTACCAAATCTGGAGTCTCTATAGTCTCTGAGATCGACGCGTTCATACATACGGTCGGACAGACGGACATGACTATATCGACTCGGCTGTTGATGCTGATCAAGAATCTATATGCTTTATCGGGTCGGAAATGCTTCCTTCTCACTGTTACATACTTTTGCACAAAACCATTATACCCTTCTTACCCATTTTCAATGGGTCCAGGGTATAAAAATTAGAGAGGGTCCTCCTAAGTAACAATTATAGCAATTGTTTAACCGCATTTTGTTCTTAAATGTGGTTGATACGCTTCCATATAGCCATTCTATAAAATACACTTAGCTTAAAGTATTTGAACAACTGATGCCAGACCACCTTTAAAACTGTGTTCGGTTTTTATTGGGCTAATTTTGTATATTGTTAATTATAATAACTAAATTATTTGCGTTAGCTTACACGATTTTTAACCTGGGCAAGTGAAAATGGTTCTAAGGTATTTTGAGTTAAATAAAAAAATAAAAATAAAGTGTCAAGATAGAGGATACCTATCTGTGGGTACTCGATAATCGATAACTCGCATTCGATAGCGTCATCTATTTCACACATCCTTACAGCCAGAGCTACAAAATTTGGTGGTAAGATAGCTGGTGACCTCCTCCGAAGACCCACCCCACCTCTTAAAGCCAGGTAGCATAGTTGGTATCGTATACCGCGCAAATCAAAAAGCCGTTATAAAAAACGAAATATTCCAAAGCTTTCAAACTAGAGTCCCATATATCGCAAATAAACTATTTACCAAAGCTGCAAACCCATTTTAATTATTCAGTGCATTTTCTAATTTGTTCAGGCACTAATTTTCTTACAAACAGATGTACACTTTTTTTTTTAAGTTTACTGGCACAACCGTTAATTATGAGCCGAGCTTCGAGTTTTCATGGCGGACGTCGCTTTGTGCGTATTCGTAATAATATGCTTGTCCCTGCAGCTGGCGACAAAAGGCAAGTATTTTGATTTTGTAAGCTCGCTCGCGATCAGACCCTTATTTTGTGCGTCAGTCGGACGCCAATTATAGGACTAGCAAGCTGTAGAGAACTGTGTATTAAACATACATAGTACATAGTATTAATTACATACAAATATATTTATGCACACACTTTTATATTGCTTGATCTTCTGTCAATATGTTTTTTCTTATCTGATGTACGCGTCTGTAATTCTCAACTCAACGAACACGGGCTTGGGACCGAACACGGGGTTTTAAAATATAAAGAACCAGGTTTTGGGAAGCTCTGCGAATTTTCGCCCAACGGTTCGGCACCTGAATTGGTCGCGGGTTGGTGTGTGAAACCGCAAACCCCCCTTATTCGTACTGTCATTGTTTGTAGAGAGTGTGCGCTCTTCATACTTGATAAATCTTTAAACGTAAAAAATTCCGGTGTTTTATAGTTTTATAATCTGATACCATAGGTAAAGAATATATTGGTTTTGTGCAATGTCCGTCCGTCCGTAAGCTCGTAACTTTTTTCGATACCCTTGAAGCTATACAATGAAGGCCAAGCGATCAAGAGCCAACCCATGATTATCCTCTCGTGTTATAACCACACTTCCCAACTTGACGACAAGACGCCGGGCGTACTTTAGCTGACTACGTTCCGTAAATTTAGGATGGGCCTTCTCCAAACGCTGCTCTATTAAGTAAACTTAAGTAAAATAGGACAGAAGACAAATATTAACACAGATCATAAAAATAAAATTCATTAGGGTCAAAATCATTGAAATGGGTCTCCATTATAGCAATAATCTGTTATCATTGAATTAATCAGTTTTGCTCTCTTGTGTAAATCATAATCACCAATTGGTGTTAGGTCGGAATGTTTGATAATAAAAAGACAACAACAATAATATCAATAAGAACCATAATAATTACAACTAGAACATGAGCTAATAAATATGTATCATGTGTGCTAATTGATTTTTTAGAACGTTGCAGAATGTAAAGGCCTTCCTCAAACTTATATTTTATTAATATAAAGAATATATTGGTTTTGTGCAATGTCCGTCCGTCCGTAAGCTCGTAACTTTTTTCGACACCCTTAAAGCTACAGACTTGAAACTTTGAAAGTATCTGGGTCCATTCGTCAGACAAAGTGATCTAAGAGGGGAGCTGCGCCCACGGGGGGTTGTTAAATCGATAGCAAGTCGATACACCTCGATGCGCAAATGAATACAACACATATATTTCCTACATTTTTACAGCTAGAGTCAAAAAATTAGATGACTTGCTTTAAAAATCTACATGAAAAGTTTGGATGCGAATCCCACCCTGCCGCTTTAATCCGGAAATCCACAAATCTTCCTCTTTGCAAGCATACACTCGTTTTTATTGGTATCAGAGTATTTCTCAGTTGGTTGCATACGACTGCAACGATTTCATTTTTTTTAATCAGCTCTTTCAGTTAATTTTAATTTTTTTGAAAAGCTTTACTCAAAAATATTAATATTGAAAAAATGCTAAGAAGAAACCTTGGGAGTTACTGACCTTTGACTTCATGCCAAACTCAATGCTATTCACATCATCACTAGTGTAGGTGTGCATCAATTTAGCGCCATCCTCCCAGGGCGGCTTGTTGTAAATGCCATCGACATCGGACATGAGTATAAGCAGATCAGCTTGCACTTCAGCTGCGAGCATAGCCGACAAGCTGTCGTTGTCCTTAATGGGTATGCCCTGCAACACACAAAGGTTAACACAGAAAATATTACTGTGGGAAAACAGACACAAAAAGCTGGCTGTGATAGCCACGTGGTGCGAAAAAGTGCGTACCTTTCTGGCGCCACCGGCTGGCTCATCGTCTCGTATAAACATTGGTGGGGAGACGGCATCGTTCGTGTTGATGATGGGCACAATATTCAGGCTAATTAACTCGGAGAGCGTCGAGAAGAGATTGTTGCGTGTCTCCTCGTTGTAGAAATCCGGCTTAGTCACCAGAACCTAAAGTTTCAGTTTGAGTTTCACTTTCGTGGTCTGTAATTCGATTGTGTGATGTTCGTAACCGACCTGAGCAATCTTGACGCCATACTGCGCAAACATCGCATCATAGAGTGACATAAGACCTGATTGACCCACCGCAGCAGCCGCACGTGGTTCTAACGTGGCGCCATTGAACTAATGAAATACGGAGCAGCTTAGTGTGAAACTTTGTAAATTATTTTATGAGTATATCACCTCCTTGGTGTCCTTGGGATTTAGAGTTTCGCGCATCGATAAGGACATAAGCAGCTCCTGGGCCAGTTTCTGTTTGCCAAATGCCACTGCACCACTGGTGACCATTATGACCTCACGACCCTCCAAATGGCACTCGGCTACCTGAAAAAATGAAATAGCGTTAAGTTAAGTGATTTATGGATAGCAGGGGCTGAGCGTAAAGTTTTCAAATCAAAAAGTTAGCTGTTGAAAATAGGCAGCAAAAAAAGTCGCTTATTTTTCATCAAAGTTATTAGAATTTCAATTCTTTTTTTATTACGTAACATATACATGTTAATTCCATGCATATCAGAGTATTCAGAAAATTCCTGCACTTGCTACTTACTGCATACTTGAGTAATTTCAATCTTCAATATCTTTAATGTTTCTTGAATGATTTGATGAATTTGGTCAATATTATGTACAAAATGAAATAACATTTGTTAATCGGAACCGGGAAGCGTTATCGATAATTTGATACAAAATTTTAGTGGTAGGTCTATATACGATCGGACAGATGGACAGACATAGCTATATCGACATGGCTGTTGATGCTGTTCAAAAATAATATTAATTCATTAATATTAATTCAGCATGTTTGATAACAAATTTTTAAGTTATTACAATTACCTGCTCTACAATGGAGGCCAAGCGACCAAGAGCCAAACCATGATTATCCTCTCGTGTTATAACCGCACTTCCCAACTTGACGACAAGACGCCGGGCGTACTTTAGCTGACTACGTTCCGTAAATTGAGGATGGGCCTTCTCCAAACGCTTCTCTATTGGTAACAACTTAAGTAAAATAGATATAAGACAAATATTAACACAAATCATAAAAATAAAATTCATTAGGGTCAAAATCATTGAAATGGGGCACAATTATAGCTCTTACAAGTTGTTATCAGTGATAATCGTACATACATACAAGGTCGTTAATTACGACAGCAAAGCACAGTGGTGACAAGCCAATTAGAAGACAGCCCATTTCTCGGCTATAATCTGTTATCATTGAACTTAATCAGTTTTGCACTCTTGTGTAAATCATAATCACCAATTGGTGTTAGGTCGGAATGTTTGATAATAAAAAGACAACAACAATAATATCAATAAGAACCATAATAATTACAACTAGAACATAAACTAATAAATATGTATCATGTGTGCTAATAGATTTTTTAGAACGTTGCAGAATATAAAGGCCTTCCTCAAATTTATATTTTATTATACATAATTTAACTTTAGTGAAATCAAGTCAGTTTCAACCGAATACGACGACATTAACTAAGAAGGCTCTAGTCGAGAAAACCTGACTAGAAGATACCCTGAACACTACACTTAACGCTTTAGATAGTGCTTGCAAGTATGCATGTGTGTGTAAGCTTAACTTCAATATTCCATATCTCCTTTGTTTCTTAACCGATTTCAATAAAATTCGACAGATTTTCATTATTTCTATATTCGTATATAGTCTAAGGTCAATAATCTGTTGTCATCGATTCTGTCCAAATATATATACCTTATTTGGTCAGAAGTGCTTCTTTCTGTCTAGGTCCAGGTATAAAAATATATTAAATATTAAGGTTTGTGCACGCTCGGTTACACAGACTGATATTCAAAAATGAAAACAACAGACACGTTCAGCAATATTTGAAGTATTTCTATATGTATATAGGAAATGGTATAAAACGATTGCACAAAAAAATAATAAAATATTGGATTTACGTCATAGACTAACCAGATTTAACGAGATTAAACTTAAATAAAGTTATTTATTTTCATCCAAATCAAACAAGCAAATTGTTTCTAAACATATTTACTCACATAAACTATTGAATAATATCGAAGTGCAGTGCAGTGCAGCTGCAAAGGAACTCTTATTATTCGATGTGTAGCAAATATGTTAATCCCCAGACACTCTACTGCCAACCTATATTCTCTTAGCAGTCCACAGCAGCAGGCTGTGCTCCTCCGATAATTCACCTCACCTCGTCAGCTTTACTCGCCTTATATACCGTATATTTTACTGATTTTCTTTTTTAGCTAACACATCAATCAATCAGCGTTGTCATCGTGCCATACACACTTGAGTGCTTAGACTTAATATTGATTGGCTTATCTCAGGCGCAATGAAAAAGCGGCACATCTAAGTACTTGTGTCGTATATTTTATAACAAAGACAAAGGCTCAAGAATGCTCTGCGCCAAATTTTTGCACAATTAAACTTTAAATTAAATTGTGTTTTACGCGTTTACTGCATACTTCAATACTTTATGGGGACGAAGATGCTTCCTTCTGTTCAGGGTATAAACATGTTGTAGCGATCAAAAGATGTCCTACACCTTAGCTCCTTTTAGGATATTGACCATTTGGCTTTGTTATCATTACTTAACTTATACAAATGTTATAAAACCATTTTGCCAGTCGTGAATAATAGTACAATGGACATATCTTTTGTCTGGTTGTCATCGGGGCGTTTATCTGAGCAGACTTAAGTTAGAGATGGGCACAAGTAGACCCATTACGACCAGAACAGCTTAATGACATACATATTAAATATTAAACATATTGAAAACATTGCATTCGGACGCCAACGCCTGCGGAATACTTTGATACCAGTATAAAAAGGTAAAAATGTTTTAAGGAGCCTTCAGGGGATGTCACCAGCTCTTTTGCTACCAAATAAGGTGACTAAAGTTTTAAAACTGTGGAAATTATGGGGATTTCCCATCCGAGACGGGTAGCACGGATGGGCAACAATAATACGTTTATATTTAGCCAATTTAAGCATAATAAATCTAATCAAGCGATAAGCAATAAATGAAAGCACATGCAAAAACATTTGATATTGATATTTGATTTGACAGAAGTAAGCATCTCCGATTCCATAAGGTATATGTAATATCAGCATCAAGAGCCGATTTGATATTTTTAGTTCATATTGTACAATTTCGACACACGTCCATCAGCAAATTCAATGGAACAAGTTTGCATGATTTTAGTGCTGACCTTAGACCATTGTCTAGCCAGTTTACAGTCTACCTCATTTTATTCGTTTATTGTTTGTTATCAAACGCAATAATAATAGAATTGTTGTTCATTTTGTACGCCGTCTGAGAAAAGTTAACACTAGCGCGGTCACAAATCTAATTATTAAGCATGGTTCGATTGAACAGTGAATTGAATTTATAACAGTGCGTATGAAGTGAATTGACAATAAAATTGCATAAAGGCGTTTATGCCCTATCCAAATATGATATGTTATTTTATTTATTGTATTTTGTGCGCTAATTTCTCATCATGTCAACAATTTGAGGAAAAATAGGGTGTATTTTCCAAAAAGCGTGTTTTCGAGGGATTTTAGTTGTTTTTGTTCTCCTAGCCCTAAAAGGTTAGAAACATCTTTAAGGTCTAAAAACATTAATGTTTAATAATAGACACAAGGTTACTTTTGGTTGAGATTCGCGAGTCTTCATTCTGCCATCTCATGTGGCAACTATTATGGCGTAATAGAGCTCTCTAGAGATTCCCAGTCCACAGTTCCTAATAAAAAAAAAAAACGACAACAGATGTTTGATTCCCGTGCTCTACACAATTGCTATGCTGCTACGACGCTTCATCTTTTGTGGGTATTTATTTGTCATGTTTTACGCTTTTTATACCCTGAACGCAATGAAAATTGGTAAAAGGGGTATAATGGATTTGTGCAAAAGTATGTAACAGGCAGAAGTAAGCATATCCGACCCCATAAGGTATATATAATATCAGCATCAAAAGCCGAGTCGATATAGCAATGTCCGTCTGTATGTGAGAACGCGTCGATCTCAGAGACTACTCCAGATTTGGAACATCAGCTCGTCTAAGCCCTACCCAGTACAAGTTTAGTAGCTCTTCCCGTTTCCGAAATAGCGTTTAAAACTATAGACGAAAAAATCTGATAAATTTTTATTAAATTAGTTGAGATACACCGGAGATATGGAACATTGAAGTTAATCAAGTATATATACACACACATACTTTCAAGCGTTTAATAAATGTTATCAGGGTATCTTCATGTTTCATTTTCCCCACTGTTTCTCTTTTTTATGATGAACCAAACATACACAACAAAGGCATGTTTACACGCACACAGACAAACAGTGGAGCAGTCCCATAACTGCCAACACGAGTCAAAATGAGGTGACGATGACGTCGGAAATCTAGTCAGTAGAAGGTCGGAGGTCGGTGTAGGGGAGTGTAGGGGGGCAGGGTCGACCCTGACCTAGCCAAATCGTTGAGAGTGTCAAAGGCAACGCTGCACTTTTTTGACTCTGCTGAGCAGAAACGTGAACTTTGGACGTCTGATACTGTCAAGCCATGCTCGGGGCTAGTGCCGGCTGATGCATATTTAAAAGAGGCTTTAAGTATAACACAAAAAAGGAAGAACAGTGAATAGCATTATATTGCCACACGCTAAAAAAAAAAAACAGGACTGCCATTTGTCACACACTTTATACCCGGTATATCTAGCCTTTGACTTTTTCTTTGAGTGTATATGCGGGTCTTAAAATACAATATTTACACTTCACAATTTATTTTAACACGGATACTCCGCTCGATACCAACAGATGTCATGCTGTGCCAACACTTTTGTGACATTTTATCAGCTTGACAGGCAAATATATTTTCGTTTTTTATTGTTCAACCCCATTTGTATGTTATGCATGTTCCTCAATCCGAACCCAAACTGCAAATGATTTACGACAATTCCCTAACCAAAAAAAAAATAAAATAAAATCGATTTTAGCTGTCCATTCAATTAGCTTAGCACAATTTTAATAGACCATTTCAAACCCAAGAATCCTTTTTGCCATTCCAAGCTGTTGCCACTTCGATGAGGCATAAAAAGAAATGTGAACTTATATCTCAAACAACATAGCAAAGCCTCTTTATTAACCTGATTGAAAGCTGATTAAGTTTAATGACCAAGGATAATTTGGAGCCTTATGAGAGTGCGGTGGTATCCCCAATCATGCGCTTACATAATACAGCACTGGAAATGGAAAACCCCAATAATTGGTCACAGTATATTTACTGTTGAGTGTGGTCATCATTGTGAAGTACCAAATGATGAACTCAACTCATTTTTAATATTTTTTTCTGAAAAAAAGCTAAATTTTCAACATATTCACAAAACTTTTTTATAGTAATGGCCAGCGTCTGGCGAGTACTTTGGGTAATTCAAATCAAAGTCCAACACAATAATTGACAATGCGCTTTGATTCCTCATTTGATAACAGCAGTTCAGACAAGATTTATAATAAACACACACAGAAATGAGTATTTTTTGGTTTCTAATAACATAATACTCTTGGTAAGTAAGTGCTTTTAACCTACATAACATATTAAAGCACATTCTGATAAAGACTCCGTAGCATGATACAAATCCATTTGGTATTTGAAATTAAATCACTGGATATAAATTGCTTAACAAATTTTTTTAAAACATTTTTTTTGTGTTTTTAAGTAGGTTTCAGAATGGTTAAGATCCACAATTAGAGCCACTATAAAATGTTGCACTGGTGAAAAATTGATTGGGTTGTATAAATATAGTTACAGCATTCTTTGCTTCATTGTTTGGAATTTTTTGTATGCACTGTACACTCACTGGCTGTCGGGGTCCATGAGCACTGTACGCCATCCAGGAGTTGATTGAGAAACATTTACGAATTGCTTTACTGCAATTACGCTGCATTTTATTTGTTAAAAATTTGTGGTTGTTATACGAGTCAAATAGAGCTAATATATATGCGAAAGCACAAGTTGAGAACACAGGCAATATGTCAAAGATCCTGAATAGGATCCAAGCAAACGAATATCACAGAAAAATGTGTGTGCAGCGAGTAACGTCAACGGAACTTTACCGTAAAACTCAATGAGCTTTACTGAATTGTTTGGGATCCGTTCACGCCCGAACCAAGTGACGGAACCTGAAATGACGGACTCTGGCTGTTTACTGATAGTGAAGCGCAAACATATGTAACTGTAAAAGCTCATTGCGATTGGGATTAAAATCGGTTGGGGCCAGCCCCTTTGCACAGCTGTCCCTTTATCACCAAGCAGCTCTTGTTGTGATTCAATTAGAAGTGTTATCAATCACAAGCACAGCAACGCATCAATACACGCTCACACTCAAACGTATAAATGTATGTACTTATGTATGTCTTGCAGCAGCTCAGTTATAATTTATGGCAAACATTTACACTTTGAACAGGTCTTGTCGACTGCTTATCATATGTGGCATTTAAACTTATCTGACTGAGCCATGAGCTGTGTTTGCTTAGCCAATCAGTAATATAGCTCAGCTATTTGCTGCGTTGTTGCAGTTTCTGATACAGACTAATTGAAGTCAACCAATTAATGAAGTCGGCCAATTCAATTATCTGGCAATACTTCAAATAGAGTAAAAACTAAAAAACCTCAGTTTTTATACCCTGAACCCATTGAAAATGGGTAAAAAGGGTATAATGGTTTTGTGCAAAAGTATGTAACAGGCAGAAGGAAGCATCTCCGACCCCATAAAGTATATATATTCTTGATCAGCATCAACAGCCGAGTCGATATATATATATATATATGTCCGTCTGTGTCCGTCCGTATGTGTGAACGCGTAGATCTCAGAGACTATAAGAGGGCAGTTCAAGTTTGTTTTAAATTTTCGATAACTCTTCCTATCGATAACAACAAAATCTTGAATTTGGAAATAATGAAAATCTGTGAAATTTTTATTGAAATCGGTTGAGAAACACCGGAGATATGGAGCATTGAAATTAATAAACGCGTACACACACACACACACATACTTGCAAGCACTGACTGTACACTTAAAGTATGGAGTTCAGGGTATAGTGTCGTCTGGGTTTCTCGACTAGAGCCTTCTTACTTGTTAAATTCAAATTCAATGAAAATGTATACCTTATATAGTCAATGTTATCTTAACTCTTCATGACAACAGCTAAAATTATTTACAAACGTTATGAGATATTTTTAACTTTAAAAAAATCAGATTGTTTCTTTAAAGCATTAAATCTGTTTTTGTATAAATTTCAGAAGTTTTTTATTAAGTTCGTATTTTTAAATTAATATTTTCGCAGTTGAGTTCTTTATTAATGTTTATTGACGCTTGATTTTTAATTGCGTTTATAACAGCTTTGTAAATATTTTTAATTACAAATCGGTCAAATCATTACAGTTGACATTAAAGCGTTATAAATGTTAGTCAAAACACGTGAAAACGTTGCAGTCGGATGCAACCGACTGCGGAATACTCTGATACCAGAGAAAAACGGGTGGTTAAGAGTGTTTTTATGTTGAGCGTACGGGCGGCAGCGTCGGTGTTAAAGACGGTACAAATGCAATTGTATGGTATAAGTCCATATTTTGATATACAACCCAAAAATTGCAATAAATTATAATTTTTAATAAAATGCCAACGATTACTTTTTAACTAACAATTTTTACCAACATTTTGTAGATCGCATGATTTGAAAATACTAACTTGTAAAGCCAGGGGCAGTGGCAAAAAATAATTAATTGACAAAAATCACATAAGTTGTTTACTGAAAATGTGCATTGCAGTGCAAGGAAAGAGAAAACTGCAGGACAACAACGAAGGCAATGATGAGGGCATTACTGACAACAGGACACGGCGCATCAGTGCATATTGTGCGAAAATATCCAGCAGCTTTCATTTAATTACTTTCACAAACAACATAAACACCAGCAGAACCAGTAGAAAACCTAAGTTGGAAAAGTTAAGAACAAGAGCTGTTGGCAGGCCACCGAGTCACCGAGCCAGCGAGCCTTCAACTCTGAACTATTTTCATAATTAAATGACATTAAAACTTACAGATGCAAAAACGAAAAAAAAAAGTGTATTAGTGTAGGGTTTCCCGCCGAGTACTGGTCGTTGTTCTGGATTGCAATTGTAAATGCATAGGAACACATAAAATACAATAACAAATAACAAAAACAAAACTGCTCCACTGAGGCAACTGCCCGGGGTCAGATAAGTGCAAAATTATGTACATGCCGTTTGCATTGCTGTTGTTTACTACAGCTACAATTGCCAACTCACACACAAGAGCAGCAAACGACATAAGCGAAAAAAAAAAATGTTTGCAAAAATGTTCAATCGAATTTTGTGTTTTATGCGACGATGTTTCCGTGTCATTTTGTTTTATACATATGTCCAATTCTTTGCCCAAGAAATTCGGCTCGACGCAAATATGAATAAATATTTATATTCAATTTATACGCAACGTCGCGCCGTACAAATCTTTAAATAGGACATTGAAATGTCTGGCATTAATTTTTTCTTTTCTTCGAGCGTTTCGAACGCCAAAACACACAATTACATGCAAATTAAATAAAAACGATAAGCATAATGGAAATTCAATTTACGATACACAAAAGTCTAAATCGGAGCGGTACGCCCACTGAGAAGCTAGGAAAAGGATATTAATAGCACTTTGAACCGCCATTTTTTTTCGCCTGCAATACAGATTATAATAGACATTTGGAATAAAGAGTTCCAAGGCCACATGTAGAATAAGTTTGTTCCAAACTATTGATAACTCTTTTCCTTTCCGATATATACTTGGTTGGTTATCGATAGCCATTATATAATATTGTTATCAGAGCCATCCGCTCTCGGTCTTGGGTTGGAACTTTAGCAGTTGATATACGGACTCGTACAGATACGTGTTTTAAAAGTTAAAGCTCAAAATTGTGTCAATTTTTTTTTTCAATAGTTTAGCCATCTTGAGTTGAAAGTCAGCACGATAACATAATAAAATATCAACTATAACATCATCATTCATTAAATAGATATTTGTTTATAAGAAACAAAATTTGTTCAACCCATTTTATATACCCTGAACCCATTAAGAATGGATAAAAAGGGTGTAATGGTTTTGTGCAAAAGTATGTAACATATAATCTTGAGCAGCATCAAAAGCCAAGTCGATATAGACATGTCCGTCTGTCTGTCCGTCCGTATGTATGAACGCGTCGATCTCAGAGACTATAAGAGCTAGAGACTCCAGATTTGGTACATAAGCTCGCCTAATCCCCGCGCAGTACAAGTTGGTTTTAAATTTTCGATAACTCTTCCCGTTTACTATATACACAAGTGATCGATAACAACAAAATCTTGAATTTGGAAAACTTTGTGATGCAGTTTGAAACAGAATTAGACGAAATAATGACAATCTGTGAAAATTTTATTGAAATCGGTTGAGAAACACCGAAGATATGGAGCATTGAAATTAAGAAACGTATGCACTATACGCGTATACACACACACACACATACTTGCAAGCACTGACTGTATGCGTAAAGTATCGGGTTAAGGGTATAGTCTAGTCGGGATTTCTCGACTAGAGCCTTCTTACTTGTTTTATAATTCCGTTTTAGATTACTAAAATCAAAGTTATTCAATTTTACAAACACAAGCAACATATTTACAAACAAAATATTGTTATAAGTATGTAAAGCTTAGCTTAAAATAATTTGTTTGAAAAGGTCTCAAACATGTTTTAAATCATATTTTTTGCAACTATATGTACTGCATATGTTAAAATAATTAAAATGTGTTAATAATAATCTTGAAAACTTTTATAATGTAGGTATTTGTAGGTCTCTGTTATTAACTTTAAACGGTTGCAGATATGCTATATGTCGGCTTAAGAAATAAATATTTAGAAAATTGGTAAAATACAGAAAGAACACCGATAATTGGAACAAAAAGAGAGATTACAATATTTTGTGATGGAACACCGCTGCAAAAGTTGTATCTCTGACAAAAGAGATCCGCTTTCTGAGATATACGAGTGTACAAATATATAAATAATGTATAATTTTTAAGTGAATCTGAACATCGAACCTCTATCTTTTTCAATTTTATATTGATATCAACCCACTTTCTCATGAGCTGCCCAGCGGCAAGCAATTTATTCAAGCAAAAATTTTCTCTTCTCCAACGGATTATATTTGCAATGTAAAGGGGCCTTTTGTTTTACACACACATACAATCTACGTACTACAAGTTGCTTTAATATATGCGCATTGCCAGGTAGGTGTGTAGTTCAGGTTCTGCGTTTCCTACATCTCAACAAAATAATAAAAAAAAAACAAGAACATTCACTTACAAAACAGTTATGTCGACACCTTTGCAAAAGAATACGCCCACACACACACTGGGGGATAGGCCTTGCTTTAAAAACAGAAGGCAGTAAAAAGGTGTTCAGTGCAGTAGCAACTTCATCAAATCCAAGCTAATCGCACTTTGATTTACATTTTGCAGCCGGAGGGACGGGCAAACTTTCTGCTGCTTCGCATGGCGCATAAAAAGCGCAGCCGAGGAGCACTTAACTCAAAGCGTCGCCGCGACATTGATGAATGACGCCCACCCACGCCACCAACTCCGCCCCTAAGCCCTGTCTTGTAATTATGGTAATGAGGCGAATGGCGTCCTCGTGGAAGTAAGCTTTGCTGACTGCCGCTTGAGTTAAATTGCAATTAATTTTATTTTTTCTGCCACAGTGTGTTTAGGGTTAAATTACAGACTCGTATAGTAAGTATACATTCTATATAATATTAATTATTTAGGATGCATATGGATAGTTTAAAGATTCACATTGTATAATACTTCAATGTTCAGAATTCAGAGTGCTCGTAGCCACCATTATCGTAAATGTTTGTCTTATTAAAGCTCACTCTCTTTGCATTCTGCACAAGGGGCGGTCGCTTGCCTGTCTTAGGCGTGGGCGTGCCACCGAGCGTGGCAGCTGCATTGACCTTGGCAACGGAGCGTCGCTCCTGGAACAGTTTAATCGATTTACGGCTTAAGTGCATGTTCTTCATGTTTAGCTCATCTTCGCTAAAGAATCGCTTTTGAAAGTTTCGAACTAAATCGCTATAGTCACTATGCTGCTTGTTGCGCTCCTCATGTAGGCGAAAAATAGTCTGTCGTCGCATCATGCTTTCCCGATCCTGACCCAGCTCAAGCTTATCGTAATGATGAACATCCTCATCATCGTCATCATCGAACAATCGCCTGGGTCGTTGCAGGCGTCGAGCTATGTGAACAGCACTGCCATTCAGTTCGAGGGCGGCATCTTCGTCGCTCAGCTGTCCATTGGAACGAAACCAGTCTAGCTGGGTGGCGGCCAAGAGTTGTGACATTGTCGCAAAGCGATGGAAGAACATCGCAATGAATTGTATGACCAAGATAAAGCCAAAGAATATCACAAAGCACAGTCCAATTGGATCCAGTTCCTTGTACTGCCGATAAATGCCTACTTGCAGATTGGCACGATCGAAGGACACAAAATCTGTGGGATCTATGGGCCACTTAAGATGCAAGTAGTCCTTCTTTAGCTGCAACAGGAACACAATAAGTACAAATATTGCATTAATCATAACAAACGCAAAGGCAATCATATTTCGCAGCTGTTTTAGATCATCAGCCATGGTCTGCTTTTGCTCCTTGCTCAGCTCCAATGGCTTCAAATACTGCTTAATCATATCCTTCCAGAATCGTTGCTCCAACAGCGATATCTCCCCTAACTCTGAGTCTATGAGCAATGGGTCATTTAGCCATCCTGGTAAATAGTTATCAGAGTCATTCTGTGATTCTTCGCCATCGTCTCTAAGTACGGGTGCCTCCCGAGTTCCCCAGGAAACATCGTTCATGTTAAATACCGAATAGATCATCAGCAACATATACATCGATGGTATTGTTATATAATATATCACTCCGCACAGTAAAGCCATAAATTCCTGGGGATGCATTAGACCTGTAAGTTAAAAGAGGGTAAGGTAATTTAATTTTGTTGACAAATTTATTTGTATTAGAAAAGAATTAAATGCTATCCTTGCATACGAAAGCGAAAGCTAATGAGGTCTGCCTTCTGTAATGAAATTAATTGACTTAGTAAATCTTAAATATTTTAGTCATACCGCACCAAGCGCTTCGAAGCATCTCAAAAGGTGCGAAAGGTGACTACCAACACACTCAGGAAAAAATTTGACGATTTCCGATCACGTCGAAGTACATATTAATCAGTATTATTTTATATGAGCATTTTAAATTTAGTGACATATAAATGAGATGAACGAGTGTGAGAAATGTATTCATAAATTGAGAACGATATGGCTAATTTAACTCCAATTTTCAGTTTCTCGCAAATGCCTGGAGAAGGTTTTTACGAATATAAATTTCAGTAAAACCTTTCGGGAAAAGATGGTAAAAAAACTTTATACTTAAAAAAAGTTTACATTTTATTATTCTATATTTATAGAGTGAACATCAAAAAGCACCACAGCAACGCGTAGTCGGCTTTCACCAGTTTTAGATAAAAATTTAAGTTAAATTATTATATATTAATTTGTTTAAGGCCTGAAAATAATAATTATTGGTATAAAAAACTACAAAAAAATATATAAGTAGTTTTTTTAATTAAATTTATAAACGTTACTGTCCCTGGTTTTGTAAAATGTCTTATGAATGCATTTTTTCAAAGTCCTTAAAGTTAAAGAAATACAAATATATAAATATATATAATATATATTTGTATATATAATATGAGAGTCGAGCAACGGTTTCGTTAAAAAAAAAATATAATTCTTTATTTTAAAAACACGTCTTGTCAGATTAGTGTACAAAATGTAATTCTACTAATGGTAGTGGCTTAAACGATAAAGAAACCTTGCACTTGACTCTGGCATCTTGATCTGTTTTATTACTTTGTCCCTCTTATTTATGTTGGGTCTTTTTTAATAGTCTGATTCTTTGTTTATTCGATTCTTCTTATGTAAGTATAAATATGTGCTTGCTATATTTTAATTAGTTTGCTTTTTATTACTTTTCCATTACTTATTATTTATTATGCGTGTTGTTAGGCATTATTTGTTATTTTGTGCAATTGGATCTTCTTATGTGCAAGATGATTTTATTTATAACAAGTAAGTAAGTAGGCTCTAGTCGAGAAATCCCGACTACACTATACCCTGAACCCTATACTTTACGCATACAAAAAGTTTTCCAAATTCAAGATTTTTTTGTTATCGATCACATGTGTATATCGGAAACGAGAAGAGTTATCGAAAATTTGAAACAAACTTGTACTGCCTAGGGATAAGGCGAGCTTATGTACAAAATCTGGAGTCTCTAGCTCTTATAGTCTCTGAGATCGACGCGTTCATACATACGGACGGACGGAATGACGGACAGACTACATCGACTCGGCTGGTGATGCTGATCAAGAATATATATACTTTATGGAGTCGGAGATGCTACCTTGTGCCTGTTACATACTTTTGCACAAATACATTATACCCTTTTTACCCATTTTCAATGGGTTCAGGGTATAAAAAGACTTACCTGCAATTGTGATCTGAACAGCAACCAGAAGAAAAAAGAGAGAGGCCGGAGCCAGTGGACCGTCCTCAAGCATTTGAACAACAATACCAATGAGTACAGCCATCATAACCAGACAATATAGAGCACTAACCACAAATGCGATTAGCAGCTGAAATTGCTGCTTCAAATAAACGCAGCTTAGTATGAAGAAGATTATTGGAAAGAAGTTCCACAGGAACGCCGTCCATATATTGATGGCAAACACGGCCACCAACGCACCCACCATCATCAGGAATATTGTGCCAGGCCCAAGGACAGTGCCAATCATAAGCATGGCTTGGTACATAATATACAAAGTGGATATGGAATTGTTCTTCTTCACCACAGCCGTGGCATCTGCGAGTATATCAAAGATATTCGCTATAGTCGAAGGAACCCAGCGTCTTCGTTGGTTGTAAAACTCATTAAAATACTCCGGCGAATGGGTGTATGCATCCGAGGCAGCACAGTACTCAACTCTGGAGCCCTGCTTGAGCAACAGAGTACAAAGCCAGCGATCCTCGCCCTGATCATATTGCACCATCTTCATGGCCTCCGAGCTGACTAAAGTGTATCGCTTCATCACGCTGTTCTCCATTAGAGCACTGGCACGAAATAAGCTGAAGCATCCTGGACTGCAAAGAACGCATCCAATCACATGCTCCGTGGCCTTTTGCAGCCAGTGTCCAATTGCGTACTCGAATTTCTGATACCAGACCATCGGACCACGACCTACAGGATGGATGCGTCCGCAGGCGGCGCCCAGCTTATCAATTGCCTTCATGCGGTCAATGAGCAACTGCACAGCACGCGGCTGAAAATCAATATCCCCATCGAGTGCCAGCAGGAAAGTGTTTTCCGCAATCACCGCCTTGCGACGCGCCGATAGCTGTTCGGTTTCCATGATGCGAAAGCCCAACAGGTAGTACATGTACATGACCTGCGACCATCTCTTCTTGTGTCTCACTTTGTCCTTGTTTTTCAAGTGTGCCACCATCTTGGTACGTCCGGGCAGTGTCCAGACCAGACGACCACCGTACGGCGTCTCAATCTTTAATGGCGGCTTGATTTTAATATTAACGCCATAAATCTCAAAGGCTGCCTTGTCTATGGTGCGTGTAAGCGTCTTCACGTATTCATTGAGTGGTGGATTTCGCAAGTTTTGGCAATGTTGCTCGTCCAGCACAAAAGCATCGTCGAAGAATATGTTGGCTACAGGTGTAAAACCGAGTGAAAAACAGAGACAGAGAGCGTCAAAAACTCAAATTAATATTTATGACCGGAAAAGTCTGGCGCCGCATTTTGGCTTAAAGCCATTTTGACCATTTTTTGGCAAATGAGACCGGAAATGAAGACGCCAAATGCTATAAATATACAAAACTACCACAAACAAGTAAGAACGCTCTAGTCGAGATATCCCGTTTAGAGAATACACTGAACCCTATACTTAGCGCGTACAGTCAGTAATTGTAAGTATGTGTGTATATTCATATACTGAATACTTTACCTAATTACTTTACTTTTTCCGGTGTTTGTCATTATTTCGTTTAATTTTTGAAACGCCGTCTCAAAGTTTCTCAAATTCAAGATTTTGTTGCTCGGTTACATATGTATATCGGAAACGGAAAGAGTTATCAAAACTTAGAAACAACTTAAACAACAAACTTGTGCTGCCTAGGGATCAGGCGAGCTTATGTTCCAAATTTGGAGTCTCTATCTCCTATAGTCTCTAAGATCGACACGTTCATACATACAGACGGACTGACGGATATGGCTATATCGACTTGTATGTTGATGCTGATCAAGAATATAGATACTTTATGGGTCGGAGATGCTTCCCTCTGCCTGTTACATACTTTTGCACAATACCATTTTTTTTTACCCATTTTCAATGGGTTAAGGTAAGAAGAAAGAAGGCTCTAGTCGAGAAATCCCGACTAGACTATACCCTTAACCCGATACTTTACGCTTACAGTCAGTGCTTGCAAGTATGTGTGAGTGTGTGTATGTATACGCGTATAGTGCATACCTTCTTAATTTCAATACTCCATATCTCCAGTGTTTCTCAACCGATTTCAATAAAATTTTCACAGATTGTCATTATTTAGTCTAATATTTCAAACTGCATCAAAAAGTTTTCCAAATTGAAGATTTTGTTGTAATCGATTGCATGTGTATATCGGAAACGGGAAGAGTTATCGAAAATTTAAAACAAATTTGTACTGCGCGGGGATTAGGTGAGCTTATGTAGCAAATCTGGAGTCTCTAGCTCTTATAGTCTCTGAGATCGACGCGTTCATACATACGGACGGACGGACGGACGGACGGACGGACAGACGGACGGACGGACAGACGGACGGACGGACAGACGGACGGACGGACGGACAGACGAACATGGCTATATCGACTCGGCTGTTGATGCTGATCAAGAATATATATTCTTTATGGGGTCGGAGATGCTTCCTTCTCCCTGTTACATACTTTTGCACAAAACCATTATACCCTTTTTACCCATTTTCAATGAGTTAAGGGTATAAAAAGCGAGCCATCCAGTACATAGCTGCTTTTGAATACTTTTATGCAGCACTGTATTTGACATGCATATATATCTAATGTGAGAGTGGTTTTTTCTACCCTAAACCCATTAAAAGTGGGTAAAAAAAATGGTTTTGTTCAAAAGTATGTAACAGGCAGAAGGAAGCATCTCCAACCCCATAAAGTATATATATTCTTGATCAGCATCAACAGCCGAGTCGATTAAGCCATGTTCGTCCGTATATATGAACGCGTTGACTATAAGAGCTAGAGACTCCAGATATGGTACATAAGTTCGCCTAATCCCTATGCAGTACAAGCATAACAACAAAATCTTGAATTTGGAAAACAGTTTGATGCAGTTTGAAAGATTAGACTAAATAAAGACAATCTGTCTTGAAGTGCAGAAAGTATGCACTATACGCGTATACATACACAAACTCACACATACTTGCAAGCACTGACTGTATGCGTAGAGTATAGGGTATAGTGTAGTCGAGATTTCTCGACTAGAGCCTTCTTACTTGTTTCATACTTTGTTACTGATTTTACAAGAGTATATTGGTTTGGTGCAATGTGTGTTTTGGTGTCGGTGCATCTTTGGGTATGGAAACTATTTTTTCGACAACTCAAAAGCTAGAAACTTAAGGCTCTGGTGAGTGTTATAATTGGAGCACAAAAAAGCCCACTGGCCAGGTGAGAAAATTCGATACCTCGCATACTTCTAGAAATAGAGTTTCCAAACTTAAATCATTTGCAAGCAGACTCTTTTAACACCTTTTCTTATACTGGTATCAAAGTATTCTGTAGTCGGTTCCGTCTGACTATATTGTTCTCCTTTTTTTTATATGGCTGGGCAACGCCAAAAGCAAACAGATTTTCAATATACATATCAATTGGACATCAGGATAACTGCCAACGACAGAACAGGACACAGAAAAGACGAAGTAGGTGGAGTGAATTCCTTTGGTTATGCAAAATTTTTGGATGCCAAATGGTTGCACTTGACATATTTACATACTTTCCAATTCATAGTATTCATCATCCGCTTTGCCACCGTTTAGATGCGTTTTTGCCATTCGTCGTGCGCATTGATCCTCATCCAAGCGTACAATTGATTTTAAAAATTCTATCATCTCCTCCTCGGTCTCATGCCACATCGTGGCGCACACAATCAGTTGCGGTATTTTGTCAGCCTCTTGTATATCCCTACTGGCATTAATGTCAGCTGCTAAGGCCAAAACTGGATCTCTCGGTGCCGTCAAGTCGCTCTGTATAAGGATAAAAAGTATACATATATGTAGTTTCATTTGTGTCTACGCAACTTTTAAATGAATACATTTTTTGCAAAATTAAAAATAAACATACAAAATGAAAACCATGAACATTTCACTCTAAAAATTCTTAAGGTCGTGTTTTGTTTTATACTTACCACAGATGTGGCTGTCGCTCATACTTAGGTTAAGTACATAAGTTCTTAAATCAAAATATTCGATTCATGTTATTAAATAGTGTCATAGAAAACTTCTTTCAAAACCTTAAACTGCTACTTATTAATCTTTTTATGCACAACATAAAATAAACAAATGTTTTGTGTTTATTTATTGTACACTTTGAATTACTCTTTCTTCTATGTTGTTTTAGACATATATTAAGATTTAACATTGTCAACTAAATGTTACTGAATTGTTTAGAAACGTTATCTTAAACACATTTGATTTTCTCTTACATTCCCAATGGAGAAATTCACACGTTTAAATTTAAAGAGTTTTTTTTTTAATGTCTTTTAAGCGATACAACCCATTTAAAAACACATGATGAACGAAAATGCCTAGTAAAATCGTCATTTACGACTTTATTTTAATTATTTTTGTTATCCTTTTGAGCTTGATGACTACCAAAAATACTTTTGTGAAACACATGCAGGCCAAATTATAACATTTTTAATTAAGTTTACATTGACAAAAACGTACGTAGCGTATGCATAAATATGTGAAAGGGGCACTCACCCCATGTATACAGAAATATTCTCAAAACTTTGCAGTTTCTTTGTCATTTAACTTAATAACTGACTTAATTCCTGGCATTTGAAGCGAAACACGAGACAGTCAAAAAGTCCTGCGCAAATAAATGTGAGACTGCAAGGAGTGATTTCTCCTGATGCCGTCTAAATAATGAGATTCAGCCTACAACTTGACTTGATTAATGATGTTAGCGCCTGATTACAATTACTCTTTAAAATGAACTTTGAGTCACACACGTTAAATGCAATAAGATTAGATAATGAACAGGGTAGAGAGACTTCCTCACTCTATCCGTATACCGACCTTAATGGCTAAGTACTCATCGCTCCAGTCGAGAATTCGTCGATTCATTATGGAACACTGATCCACCAGTAAACCACAATACCAGGGACACACGAACAGCTTCTCGGTGGGTGCGTTCCTATCATTTCGGGGCTGCCAGATATGCATGCAAGTCCAGATTTGTGCCAGCCACCAAAGTGGCCAAAGCCACAGTGCATATTCCAAGCTCCGAGTGCCCAATTCCTGCAGATCCTCTCCAAGTGCATGCAGCGTCAAGTAATCCGGTATAAGGCCATGCAACGAGCATATATTGGTTGCACGCATCTGCGCTAGAACAGTGGCAACAAAAACCGTCACCGGTGTAGACAGACTGAGCGGCAAGGCATAGCTGAAATGCTGTATCTTTATCTTGCACGCAAACTTGCCGAAAATGTGACACAAGTACGCAGAGCCAACTTGCAGCAGAAGTGCGTAAATAACAGCTCTGTTATTTGACTGAAGCGAGTATTGAGCGCTTGGGGACGAATTGACAAACGAGCTGCTAGAATTGTTGGACGTGTGTGCCACATTAACCGTATCTTGCAAGCCATCCGAGTACTACAAAGTGCGAGAAGTCAAAGTCAAACTCAGAATTTCGACGCCCGTGCACAATTCAACCTGATGATCTTTTTACTTACGGTGAGGGTTATGGTATGCGTTTTCCACGCCTTTAAGAACAGTGTGAAATACTCGGAAAAATTCTCGTTACGCAATAGAAAACCCATCAGGCCGAAGACAACAATTTTCAGAGGCGCTAGATACAAATAGGTGTGGTAGCGTGAACTTGTGCATCGAATGTTACGTATTATGTAGGCTTAATTAGATAGGATAAGAACAAATTAACGTAATTAACTGCATGAATTTAAAAGTGTAAGTAGAATAACATATATGCGTTTGTAACTAGAATAATTTACATTGCTTTTTAACGAACACTGCTATTGCTTAGAATTATGTTTAGCTAGAGTTCTTAATCAATTAGATGAATATGTGCAGGGTTAGTACAGACCGCGCTCGAGAGCCCTTTACATATATGATATATATGAACGCCAATGTTCCAAAACATGTCCCTTTAGGAAACAGTGACCAGAATAGTGACAAATATCCTTAATTCTATGCAGACGTTTGGTTATAGTTCTTCCCTGTGAATTGGATCTTCAATTGAAGGAATGTATAGCTATGAGATATAGGATTTCATTGATTAAATCCATAGAAAAGACGATACAATAATTCTCGCAGTAACGATTCTTGAACGATTGACTTTTGATCTCCAAAAACATTTAGTATATCAATAAAGATTCTTATGTTGTCAGTTTTGAGAGTTTTGTATTTTTAGCATGAAAAACAAGGTTACTGTGGTTGATTGCTGTCAAGATTTTGGAGGCTAGCAGAGTACAAATTTCTGCATGTATGTTTTTACTACTCTCGAGATCGGTTCTTGTTCCTGATCCCATGTTCATATGTTCGATTACCCCGATTGCTTTCAACAGTATGGGAATATAAGCCGAAAAGGGTCTCACAGTATATCCACCAGCCAACCAAGACCAATACCATCTTTGAGGACTTGCACTGAAGATATTATAAAATTTTTGCATAACTTCAAATAAAGTGTCAACAGCACAACATTCAGTTGCATGGATAATTCAAACTGTGGTAGACCCAATTGTATTATGAAAAAGTTTTCCTCCCACAGCGAGGTATGTATATATGTAGCTAACAACAATAAATAAATATATATTGTCTGCGTGTATTATTTAAGCCTTGCTTAAATCTCTGAGATCAACGCGTTCATACATACGGACAGACGGACGGGTCGGAGATGCTTCCTTCTGCCTGTTATTTACTTTTGCATTTTTACCCATTTTCAATGGGTTCCGGGTATAAAATGATCCATAAGAAAAGTTAACTTGAATATCTGAAGCAAGAAAAAAACATAGTGTTAGTCGAGCTCTCTCAACCAAGTTATTCTTACCAGATTTTTCAGTATGTACAGAGCTTTCTGCAATCGCCAACAAAGAAAAATTGTTAGGTCTGGTGTTTTTTACGAAAAACTAATCTGTTATAAACTCACAACAATCATATAAGTTTTTTGTCCACACTTAATACGCATAGGGCTCAATTTGTTTTACTTATACACAATGTGTTCCTTTGTCATGATAGTTACCGATTGCCTCGTGAGTATTGGCAAAGTTCTCCCACCATCGAAACGAGACTAACAACAATGGGATTGCCAGCAACTGCAACTCCAGCTGCGTAGACATGGCTGGCCAAATAAGAAAGACGCTGCCCAGTGATAACGTTGCCAGGATAGAGGCGCCGTATATAATCATGTCTGCAGATTTCCACTGCAAACGTGTACCAGTGAGTAGGTCTGTATAACAAACCAAAATAATAATTATAATGTTAAGCAAATGGCAATCAATTTAATTGCTGTCAGTCTGGTCGACAAGAAGGTTGATAAGATCTTTGCTAGTAGTACGTGTGTGTGTGTGTATAAGTGTGCGTGTGTGTGTTACTTACTAAGAAGAGATGGCACAAAGCACACACAGCAGCCCAGCATTGCTCCACGCGTCAAATCCAATTGAGGCAGTACGGTAAAGGTGAGCAGTGCCAAGCCAACAACATGCAACAGTTCAAAGAGTGTGACCTGATTAGCAAGAATAGCAAGAACAATAACACAATCAATGAGCTTATCAATCTTGCTAACGGTAGTAGATAGTTCACTATATACGTATATAATGCGTTACTCACCAACGCCACTTCCAGTCCGTTGGGTCGCTGCTCCCTTTTGAACATGCTGATGCGCAGGGCGCGCAGAAATGTGAATAGCTCCGGTGCGGCAAAGGCAAAGATCAGGGCCCAGACCCAGGCAATTTGTTCCAGCTTGCTGCGCACGGCTATTACTTGGCCATCAAGTAAAACTGCATGGAAAAGAAGTATGAGAGTAGACAAGGTTGATTTTAAATCGTGTTGGCGTAGTTTTGCACACCCTTGTAAGGGATGTTCTATGCACGGATCCGTAAAGTCCTGTAAGTGTATGCACGAAACACTCACAAATAGAAGCCTTCGGCTATTTAAAGTCAATGATTAACTGCATCAAATGTAAGTAGTTCGAGTCCATTATGTATGAGAATGTAAATATCTTATTGTCTTTTTGATAACATCTGTTTTTTCTATGCATCTGGCCATGACTTACGGTGTTTCCTGCACACTCGCACCTGTGTTTCGCCATTCGTGTTTCCAGCCATGTAGAGATAAGCCAGCTTGGCTGCAACGCTGGAGACCAAGACGACACTACAGACTAAGAGGTAGGTGAACAGTTTAAAAACCTTTAGGATAAATTGTAGCTTTTTCCAGTCGGCATCGGAGCCGCTCGTTCGTTTTGCCGGAGGATCTTGAAATGAGTCCCACAGGGCCGGGTTATCGCGCACTTTGCTAAGGTTAATTAAAAGTTAGTAATTTCTTCTTTTACTCTTGCTTTTTGCTCATACACCAACCGACTGCGCATAAAGTAGTCACTCTCATAGCCCGCACTCATGTCTGGCTAGAACCATTGACGATTTTCAACTGAATTGCAGCGCACTCGACCATTTTTGATTGGAGCAACAGTTAATGTTTCGTATTGGCGATATCATCGAAGTGCGTAAGTTGACAGCATGTTAACAAGCCGCATTCGATAAGGAGACATCTTGTCTCTCAGCTTTAATTGTCTCACTCCCAACACAACTGAACTATTGACGGTGCATCTGCACTTTATAAATACGCATGAATATAGTACATATGCAGTACACTCATAACTAAATATTCGTTTAATACTTGCAGTTTTCTACAGATGGGCGACGGTTTAAGGTGTGTTCGGCTAGTCGATTGTGGGCAACGTCAGATAATTGAATGTCTTTGTTAACTCTCCGGTTTGTTATAAATGCAACTAAAATAAATTTATGATCTTTATTCTGATTGTGTATATGGAGTCAAATCGGAGAGCCTTCTAAAGTATTACGGAGTTATGTTGCGATAACGGAAGTATATAGTTACTGCCACTTACTACTTCAGACTTATCAATAAATACATTTTGGGTAGTTTTCTTCATTCATGTAGATTTTCATAGCGCTGCAAGCTCATACAAACAGTCTTACTAAACTGAAGTTTTTTATGTTTCATATTTTACACACAATGTGAGAGCATTTGTTGGGTTAGAGCTGTTTAGGTCACTTTATTTCATCTCTAAATAGTATAAAATCCATTTGAGATTTCTCACACTTCTGTATATTAATACATGCATGTTAATCCATTTCGATTAGGCCTGATATGTAATTAACCAAAAGAAACTCTAAATAGGATAGAAAAAAGTTTAGCTTAAGCAAAAATGAAAAATTACACAAATATAAGTAAAAAAAAGTATACGCTTATATGTGTTTAAAAACACAAGTAGTTGTCATAACTCAATCGATTACATTACACATTCATTTTCAAAACGATAATGTTTTACTCGGAATGTACTCAGCTAAGTTGTTAGCCAGATTTCACGACGTAGGGCATTGAAAGCGTCAAGAAGCGACAGAAAGAACAAGTAAGAAGGCTCTACTCGAGAAATCCCGACTAGACTATACCCTTATCCCTATAATTTACGCATACAGTCAGTGCTTGCAAGTAATACACACACTCGTATGTATACGCGTATATTGCATACCTTCTTAATATCTCCAGTGTTTCTCAACCGATTTTCAATCAAATTTTCACAGATTGTCATTATTTAGTCTAATCTTTCAAACTGCATCAGGAAGTTTTTCAAATTCTATATTTTATTGTTATCGATTACATGTGTATATCGGAAACGGGAAGAGTTATCGAAAATTTAAAACAAACTTGTACTGCCTAGGGATTAGGCGAACTTATGTACCAAATCTGGAGTCTCTAGCTCTTATAGTCTCTGAGATTGACGCGTTCATACATACGGACGGACGGACGGACGGACGGACAGACGGACATGGCTATATCGACTCGGCTGTTTATGCTGATCAAGAATATACACAAAACCATTATACTCTTTTTACCCATTTTCAATGGGTTAAGGGTATAAAAAGAGAAAGAGAGAAAGAGAAAAACAAATGTGGGGATAATAAAAATGGAAGATACAAGTGACGACATGAGAGAATGACATGTTTCGAGCAATTTTAAAAAATTTGGTACAATTTATACCATTACTAGATATTTTAAAAACTGACCGCAGGTAAAGAGCACATGTTATGTTTAAAAAATAGTTTCGTTTCTCATTTTTATATAAGTTTTAAAATTATCTATTTTATACTAAAATCGAAATTTTCTTTTAATACTAAGTAAGCAATATACACTTATTTAACTCTCAACCTGAAATGCGTTTGGCTTGGACAAATATAGTCTTTGGCAATAGCAACTCCTAGCAACCGTTTAAACCGTGCCGGTATATTCAACAGTGTTGATCAACACATCTTTCTAGGCGTCTCATGCTCCTCGTTCGCATCTGTGTGTCTTTGTCGTGCCAGATCCAAATCACGGGCATCCTCCATTGTTGTGGGCAGCACTTTGTCCGCTGTCTCGGGGAAACCGAGCGTCAAAAAACCGCTCACCAAGGCAAACGTGGCAAATAAAATTGAAGGTGCATGTCTGTAGTACTTAGCCTAAATAAGGAACACAATTAAATACGTAATACTTTTGCAATGGAATGAAACTCACCAGCAAGGGAGTTTGCGGGGCCAGCATTGATCCAATGCGGCCCACCATGGAGCAGAGAGAGAGCAAACTGTTTCTCACATTGGTGGGAAAGATTTCCGAGGTAAAAAAGTATAAAATCTGAAAACTGCAAGTAATAGCCAGCTTTCCAATTAGAAAGAGCGCCAGGGAACCAGCATAGTCATCTATAAAATATATTAATAATTTTAAGAATAAATATTTTATCAAATTAACCATAAAGTAAATATCACAAAATTTTTTAAACATTAAATCTGTTTTAACATGATATCTATTTATAAGAACTGTATGTAATAATATGCAGTATTGAAATAATATATTTAATATTTTTTTTTTCGTTATTTTATGCCTTTGAAAGATTTTTTAAATTTATTTAAAGTTATATTCATACTTTGATCAAATAAAAATGATTAATTTTGTCATATGTGACATTTTAATGGTCAACCGATTTTTTATCTTTTCTTTCAAAAAATGTTATTAGGAATTATGTGAACGTGTTTTATTGCTAATTATCATAAATTTTTTACCTGTATATGGAATAAAATGATCTTTTCCTTTTTGTGTATAACCAATTTTTGTTTAATGAGAATAGTTAGCAATAGGTTGTCCATTAGCTTGGTTAATAAGAAACTTATGAATTTACTAACTATAAATTTATATTTAATCCTTCAGCAACATATTGTCTTTGGTTCCACTAACAGTTTCCTGAGTATCGAATGCAGTATGCCCCTAAAGGTGTCTTAAGGTGTCACTGAGCATTTTACATTTTTAATAACAGCTGTATAAAGTAAAATTAGATATTCGGCTTCACTTGGTAACTCGGCTACAATGGTAATAAATCAACATGAATTAATAGCAAAGATGTTGTTAACTGATCTTCTTTGAATATTTTCAGTACTGTGTCCATTTGAAATCATAATTAAAGATCTAATAAACGACACTGAATAAGTTTACCATGGAACACACGGTCGTATCCATGTTATATCTGATGTAGTTGTATCAATTATTCCACCATTGGACGTAACTCGCGCACCCGTGTTCGGTCCCCGACCTGAACCGCTTTGGCCATTAATGGTCTCCTTGTGTTTGATTTGAGCACTACTTCCATGTTCGATGGCAAATTCTTTAATTCTGGTTCGTTCATAATTGGCTACGGGATCGGAATCGGAAGAGGCAGCTCACTTTCGTCATGTGATCTTTTACCACCATTGTAGTATCAGTTAATAATAATATTAACCATCAAAACTAAAACCTCTTAAAATCTCTTTTACTATTAATGGATTAATTAATGGATTTTTTTTATATCGTATATATCTTTAAGTCTTTTCATGTTTGTCTTTGATCGCAATTATTGTTCGTTTTTATACCCTGAACCCATTGAAAATGGGTAAAAAGGGTATAATGGTTTTGTGAAAAAGTATGTAACAGGGAGAAGGAAGCGTCTCTGACCCCATTAAGTATATATATTCTTGATCAGCATCAACAGCCGAGTCGATATAGCCATACCCGTCTGTCCGTCATGATCAGCTTAACGAATGTCTGCCATGACTTGATCAAGGCCGATCGCCGGTTGAAAATATTGGAAAACTAGTTTTTCACCATGCTCAGACCTGACGTCTTCGTAAATAATTATTTTTTACTATCTAACTTTTAAAAGCACTTACCTGATTTGACAGCTGCCGAGGCGCCCATGCAAATGGCACACAGTAACATAGAGGCACACAGCGAATATCTTCGGCCAATGCGATCCATAATGAATAGTGGCAGTAGCAGGCCAGGAATCTGTATAAAGCCATTCAGCATGAAATTGTTATACTTGCTGCCACCCAGATTCACCGAGTTCAAGCTTAGTCCCAGGGCAATCAGTGTGTGCGTAAACCAGCAGAAGCAACAGTTGGCAATGCGCCAAGCGAAGAAGCGGACGGCGTGTATAATTGGATACTGGCTCTCATTGGCCTGCTGCAATTTTTGGCGATTGTTAGCGAGCAGCTCCTCCACCTGCTGCTCTGGCAAAGGTCGTTTGTTGATGTGAGCAGCACGTCTCAGTACGGCTGCCGCTTGCTCTTCCCTACCCTGGCTGAGCAGCCAACGCACGCTCTCTGGCAGAATCCATAAAAAGAGTATTTGCAGAATGGCTGGAGCATAGAGTAGTCGCAGCAGCCAGCGCCAGTTCTGCACTTGCGAAGCTAAAATACCGAGAAACGCCTCACCCACTGCATAGAAAATTGTGATGATTGTTGCAGCGGCCACTCGGCGCTCGGGGCCAACCAGCTCGATGGCAAGCAGAAAGGCCGTGGGAAAGAGAGTGCTGCCAACGGCCATGTCGAGAAATTCGAAAACCATAAACATGTAATAATTGCTGGACAGCGAACGTACAATGCCCATCAAAGAGCTTAAGGCTCCAGCTATTGACAGCATAGTGCGCCGACCATAGCTAAGTAAATAAAAAAAAAATGCGGTTAGTGTATGGATTCATTTCGGAATGGACTAGACAACTTACCGATCTGCAAAAAAACCACCCAGTGGTATGCCCACAAACTGTCCAACGTTGTTTATGGTACCCACCAACGAAAGTTTCCATTCGTCCTGGCAAAAGATTCCGAACTAGATAAATTTGAGAAAAGTACAAACACTTTAAAACATATGTACACACAACAAATAACTTGAATAGTTATAGTTATTAAAATATCAATAATCGATAAAATAAAGCTTAAAATATTTAAATTGTCTTCTACAACTCACGTACAACGACTTCGTAACTTAATCTATCGAAGATTTATGATATCTTCTTTAAGTAATTACCTCGGTGGATATGGTTTTCTCTTCATCTCTAAATTTGAAGTCAGTTCCACAGTTCTCGGTAGCTTTACGAAAATACTCCTCTGCACACACATTGCTCGAGGGATCGCTCATATAACGATTACACGAGTCCCAAGCAGAGTTCTTATAAGGCACGGTAAAATTTAGCCAGGGCTCTTCATACAAACTGCTCGGGCTGTCACATTGCGATATATTGCACCTGATAAACATTTTTGCATTACATTTATTCCTTATTTAAAGTGCGAGCGAAAAAGACCGAAAGAGAGAGAGTGGGAAAAATCTTAACGAACTCACCTGTGCACTACTGTGCTGGCGGTAAACACATATGAGATCGAAAAGAAGGCATTAAACACCATTGGCACACATAATAACACATAATTGATGATCTGAAAGCGTCCGAATTGCCCAATTCGTACTAAAATGCCATCCAGCGAGTTATCTTCACCAGCGTATGCCTCAACGTTCGCATTCTCAATCGCTGTCTCAGTCTCAGTCTCAATTGCATGGCCATTGGACGTTGCCTGGTTCTTGTTGGAGGCTGTGCCATTAGCACTCTGCTTATTGCCAATCATCTATTCAATTATAAAACAAAACTTGTTTCAGCGTTATTTCACTCGATGTCTTCGACTCCACGTGTTAAATTGCACTTTTTAGCTGTCTATTAAACGAACACGATTTAAAAATACGCCAAACAATTCGTCAGCTTTTTATAGCTCATTGTATGTGTAGAATACACAAATACGTTTTTGTTGCTCTCCGTCTGCTGGGCTGGAGTGACCAACTATGAGCAACTCTGCTCATTGACTGATTCGTGCAGCGCGCCCAGCACATCAACCGGTTGATTTTGAGGTTAGGATCATTATATTGTTTAATACATACTTATCTTTTCTTTCTTATGAAATACATATTAATTCCGAAATCATTTACCAAAAATAAAAAAAAATTTATTTAATAAAATCTTTTTAATTAAATTAAGTACATACAATATTGACCATTGCAAATGTATTTTAAGTACAAGGGAGTATTTTAAGTACAAGAGTATTTTAGTCTTCGGCCTACAAAACATAGATTGGTTTTGTTTTTCAATGCTCTTGATCGCTTTAGTGCTCTGTTATGATTTGCTTCTGACTGATTACGACACTTGACAGCGTGCTCGCCTCAGATACGAGGTACGCTCCCTTTCTATTTTACTTTATAGTTTTAGTCGGCGGCTCTCTCTCTCTCTCTCTATATATATATACATATATGTATATATATATATATATAAAGACCAGATGCGAGAGACGGATATACATACATATATTGCGTCTCTCGCATCTGGTCTTATCTTGACCTTATCAAATAGTTTGGTTATGTTTGAAGTAGCTTATGTGGTTGGTTCAACGCATTAACCGCCTGCGCAGACGACAAGCAATTGCTTCAACGCATGATCATTGATTGATATATATGATGTTAATTTACAACATTGTTATTGTTGTTGATTGACTTTTATCAGAAGGCGCTCCAAAATTATATCTGGTACAAGCAGCTGCTGCTGTCTGTTTGGTCCAATATACAATATGATGTTGGATGTTGATATACAATTAACTTTTACCTGTTAATTTACTTTTGTAAGGCTTTTTCGGTATTTATATTAGACAAATGAAAATAATGGCAAGAATATATACTTACAAGTTAAGTAATAGCAGTACAATGATGAAATAAAAATAATTTACAATAAATTAATTTATTGAAAAAAAAATCGTTAGCATTTTTTCATTCGTTTAATAATACATTATAGTAAATAAAGATAAACAAAAATGAATAAATTAATCATCTATGATGGTTTAGTAGCATATTTATTTGAAATCAATAAAAGTTTACCAAAAAGACTTTTTCTTTACATTATAAATGGTTTTCTATCTAAAAATGTGTTTGATAATCTAATCTAATCAAAGAGGCTAAACAGAAAAGATTTTTTGCCAACTACTCATAATGCCTGACATTATTGTTACAAGTACTGCGAATACGATTAATCATAGCAGTCGACATTAATATATTTCTGATTTGATTTTTTTTAAATGTCAGTCAACACAATACATTCAATTTGATATTCATAATTGGTTGTTAACCCAATCCAAGCATATTCAGCCATTGCCACTTTTAAGTGATTAGACAGCAGTTTGTGTGTCTGCTGATATTTTCGACTGTTTCAACGGCTTACATCTGGCTGGGGTACGTGCTTCTTCTAATGTCGTTGGAAACAGTTTGTTACCAGTTTCAGGGAAGAGAAAACATAAGACAGAGCTCAGAATACCAAATGTGTCGAACGGCAAACAGCGGCGCACATTTATAGTATTGTATTTATAAAAGAAAAGTATGAAGTTAATAGTAAATTATTAACATGCATAAAATTGTAAGCCTACCAAAAGAGGCGCCAACATGGAGCCAAAGCGACCCCCCATCGTACAAAAAGAAACAATGCTATTGCGACAACTGGTAGGCAATACTTCTGAGATAAAGAAATACAATATAATAAAGCTTCCACTCGAAGCCATTTTCGTAAGAAAGTATAGGTACAAAGAGAATGTTGTCTAAGAATGAACAAGAAATGGGAAACTTACTTATTGTTAACCAGAAGAAATGAATGAACAGAACAATTTGAAACCTAATTCTGCATTTTAAAATTTTTGTTTATTCAATCTAAGTTCCAAAAATGTTTTTTTTTCTTGTTGCTGCAATAATTTAGTTTTGTAAGAAATCTGTTGAATATTCGGTAAAAAACTTCACTCTGTGTGATAATAACTATATGCAATTTCATTGAGAGTTTTTGCGCTTTCGATTAAAGGCAGGTCTATTACCGAGGGAATTATCGAGCACAACGCTTACCAGGTATCCCAATGTTGCCTCGGCGAGCCTATAAGTCAAACTGATGACCGTGGCAGCCAGCACTCGATGCTTGGGTTCCACCAGCTCGATAGCCAACAGAAAGGAAGTGGGAAACAGTGTGCTACCCAAAGCCCATATCCAAGAACTCAAAGAAAAACAAGTAAGAAGGCTATAGTCGAGAAATCCCGACTAGACTATACCCTTAACCCGATACTTTACGCATACAGTCAGTGCTTGCAAGTATGTGTGAGTGTGTGTATGTATACGCGTATAGTGCATACCTCCTTAATTTAAATTCTCCATATCTCCAGTGTTTCTCAACCGATTTCAATTTTCAATTTTCACAGCTTGTCATTATTTAGTCTAATCTTTGAAACTGCATCAAAAAGTTTTCCAAATTCAGATTTTGTTGTTATCGATCATATGTGTATATCGGAAACGGGAAGAGTTATCGAAAATTTAAAACAAACTTGTACTGCCTAGGGATTAGGCGAGCTTATGTGCCAAATCTGGAGTCTCTAGCTCTTATAGTCTCTGAGATCGACGCGTTCATACATACGGACGGACGGACGGACATGGCTATATCGACTCGGCTGTTGATGCTGATCAAAAATATATATACTCTATGGGGTCGGAGATGCTTCCTTCTGCCTGTTACATACTTTTGCACAAAACCATTATACCCATTTTACCCATTTTCAATGGGTTAAGGGTATAAAAATATGTCGTGATCGGATGCATGGGAACGCGCAAGTCCAGGCAGGGAACTTAAAACACCAGACATAAAGAGCATTGACTTGCGTCCGTATCTGGAAAATTAATTCTATAGTAGTGCATTAATTTAAGACATGGTAGGGTGTCATACAGATCTGCTAAATAGCCACCTCAAGGTATGCCCACAAATTCTTCAATGTTATTTTTGGTGCCCACCATCGAATCGTTTTTCAAAAAATGTCAAAATGTTAAGTTTACAAATAAATAGACAATGGAAATTTAACTGGTTTTTGGTATTTGGTAAAAAGCTCTGATACATTGAAAAAGTAAGCATTAACCCAGTTCAACCAACCCAGTTTGACCGACATTTGTTTGCTAGTGTAATTTATTAATTGGTGAAATGGAATGGGAGTGAAGTTGATATTAATGCTGATTAATTTCGACCTGTAATTTTTTTTTTTCAAATGATTTGAATAAATTTACTTCTGAGGATATAGTATTTTCATAACCCCGAAATTTATAGCCCGCTGGGCAGCAAACAAGATGACTTCTATTAAATTTAGGTGCTGCAATACTATTACATCACATTGACTGATGTTGCATCTGTATAAAAAATGTATTAAGTATAAAGCTGACATTGGTGCACTTCAATTCACTTACCTGTTCCTGTACCGTGCCGGCGGTAAAGACATATAATATCGAATAGAAGGTATTGCGCATGATGGGTAGGCGAAGCATTACATAGTTCGAAAACTGAAATCGTCCGCATTGCCCAATACTGAGTATTAGCCCATCAAGATGATTTTTCTGTTAGGTCTTTGGGTCTGCTGCTGCGTTCTCCTTGACAGTCCTAAATCAATCTGCGGCTTTGCCATGCTTTAATCAGAAGCGTCTCTAGGGAACTTACAATATTGATGCTTAATTCCCTGCGAAATACATTACCGCAGTCAGCAACGCATAAAAGCGCGTCGTAGCATCAAAAACTTAACTGCTAACCGCTGATATTTAGGGCACTGCAAGCTCAGCTGAAATGCACATCTCTGAGCTTTGCGGGGCTAATGAACTTGCCAGCGTTATTAAATATTTCAACGAGCTCTTTGTCATACATTTAGTATTCTTTAATTGTTTAACATGTGTTTTTATGTGTTTGTATATATATGTGAATGTAAAGATAAAATTACAATACTATATTTAATTACTAAAGCATTATTTATTACTAAAGCATACTCAAACACAAAACTTACAAAAGACGAAAACCAGGTACATGACCCCAAATAGTAAGCGGAAAATTTGTTCGCAATGAGATTTTTAAATAGTGTCTTTTTGCTTAACCTGATTATAGGCCTTTAACTGGTTTAATATGGCATTCAACTAGTGAATACTGCATAAAAGCCCTACTTTAAAAAAAAAAAACTAAATAAGTTAGTCGTAAATCTTTTCTAAAAATTACTAACATTAATACCGACCGAAATGTTGCGTTTGTTTCAAACGAAAATATCAATAAATATTGCATCGTTATTTTAGTTTAAATTATAACTACAATGATATATATAAGTATATATATATATACACACATATATATATATAAGTATATATACACATATACAAATATAACCTGATATATTATACGTTCGCTGCTCTCACCAACAACTACAACAAAGTTTATATCAATCAATCTTATGCTAATTTTCAAACTAGGCAAAAGAAGAATGTCTCATCTAAAAGCAGACCAAACCCAGACTATTTATAGATTATACATAGGATTACTGGTTGCATCAAAGAGCTGAGTGCCCGTTGATTCTATCATAGAACGTAGTGCTATGCTGCGCTGCTTGGACACAGCTTTGCGCAGAGTCAGCTCAAAAACATTATCCTCATCAATGTTATCCATAGGTAAATGCTCCCTGCTGCCCTCTGGCTGCTTGGGTCTCTGAAAAAACAATTGCTCATTCTCGTACAGGACGCAAGTCTCCGCAAATTCCTTGGCAAAGTATTGTGCTGTATTCCGATTTTGTATGACTTCACTTGGAAAGCATTGTAGCAGCTCCTCGAAGCTCAATTCTGCCACCAGATTGTTGAGTATCTCTGTGGGAATAATAAGAACAAATTTTAAAATGCACTTTTAGCTTAACTTTTGTATCCACAAACCAGCAATGTGTGCTTTCCAATTGTGCAAAGTTTCCTGCTTGCCCAAGATCTTGCGAAGCAATGACTCCCAATGCTTAGGTGTAAATCCACAGGACTGTAAGGCAACCATTAATCATTGTTTATCTATAGTTTAACCATTCAACATTGAAGAACTTACCTTGCCATATTGCCACAAGAATGCGGGACAGAAACTCAGCATATAGTTGATGGCTAAGTTCTTGGGCAATATTATGACCAAAAAGCTATCAATGCCCACCAAGTGAGGTGATTTCTGTATGAAAGCCAGAAATTCTGAAATTATCTCACGATCCACCTTACTGGAAGCCAACAGACTCTGAATCTTAAGCGTCAATGTCAGCTGTTCATTTTGCCAGCCCGTAAAAAGGACTGCAAATTCGCCATCATCCTTTTTAGGATAGCTAAAATCACTGCGCTCAAACGGCGGTAAACGGTTTAAGTACTGCGGTCGGTCCAGCAAACATGGAATTGGCCGTATATAAGCTTTTATATGCTGCTCGAACTCCGCGCCATCAGGCAACTTATAGTCCGGTATATACGGCACATATATAAGCTTGTGTGTTAGAGGTTCATTTGCATTACGTACGCTTGGTTTGCCGCAATAATTTGGCGCCATGCTAACCATATAAGCAATGCAGTCCATGCGCAGATTAAGAAAATCTTCACGACTACTTTGTTGTTCCAAATCAGCAGACTGCAGGTCGTTTATGAGATCACTAAGCGCCTTTAAACGGCCCATGTACATGCGGAAGAGGATTTTCAGACCCTTCAGATTTGTGGCAGCTAGATCATCATCCGGTTGCAGCTGCGATAGCGAGGCATTTGAGTTACGCTTCTGGTGGGCCGAATTGCCTTGTAGCTCCTGCAGCTGATCATACACAATGCGCTGCTGACGTCCACTTAACGAACGCTCATCCGGCGCCGAACTGGCACATGAGCTTGACAAGGAGTGTACATCCGCCTCGCTGTGCAGCGATGGAGCACGCGAACTGCTGCACTCATCATCAAAGTCATCATCCAGTTGAGGCGGCGTATGTGACCGCACCTCATGCAGCTCGAGCGACGAACTAACATCGTAGAGATCATAATAGTAGACTTGCAATATACTGACTAGGACCTTTTGCGATGTCTGATATCCTTTCTGTCCAATGTGCGAGGCAATATAGTTAAGAAACAGCTGCAGCACCACATCCAGTGTAATGCTGTGTTCTATGCACAGCGCATGAATAAATGCATCACATATGGCCTCAATAAGTGCTGGTTGCTCGTTGGGTAACAGAATAATCTCACTGAAATCCGAGAACGAAACAATGGCACTTGGTGTGGGCGTAGCTGCGCCGTGGCTGGAAGATTTACCCCTTGCTTGAGCGATGCCACGACGAGAACGATTTCCTGCCGTTAATTGTGCCTGCTCCGTTTGCTGGCGGCGCTGATAGAGGATAGTGCTGTCATCAAAGAGAACGTTTTTGTGCTTGATCAGCGCCATGGCCAAAGTGCGACGAGAGGACTTGGCTATTACTTCCTGAGCTAGCAGATAGTTGGACATGCGGCAAGCTGTCACAGCCAGCAAAAGATTCTCATCGGGTGTGCTAAAATACACTTTGTCATTAAGCTAAAGACTTAGTGTGTTGCCTTATCTGTTACTTACGGCGTTGCCAAAGACTTGAGATTGTTGATCAGCTCACCGCTCATGGCATCAGCAACCACCGGAGAACTAAGCATTATTTGGGCCAAGTCCGATGGCGCATGTTTGATGAACATATTCAGAAACTCAAGCGATAGGGGCGCTTGCTTATTACCCTGTTGCAGCGGTCGCGCAGTTGTGAAATACGATGGTACTGTTTGATGCAAAAACGAAGACCTCAAACGATCTGTGCCCAGGCTAAGCAGAAACAGTTTTACGGTATAGATGAGTCCAACCAGCTGCGATGTTTCCACCAACTCTTCATCCACGAGCTCTCGAATATAGTTGTTGTAAATGTCAACAAGTTGAAGCTGGCACATCTTATAGAAACCAGTTGCTTGCAAATAAACTTCTTGTTTATCACAGCTGTTGTAGAAAGAAATGTAAAGAAAATAAAAGATAAAAGAAGTGAGAAAGAAGAAAGTTTGGATAAAAGTTCGAAGTTGTGAAATTTTAAGTAACTCAGTAGTGCACAGAAAAGGACCCTTAACATACAATTATTATAAATGGTTAAAAAGGGTATAATGGTTTTGTGCAAAAGTATGTAACAGGCAGAAGGAAGCATCTCCGACCCCATAGAGTATATATATTCTTGATCAGCATCAACAGCCGAGTCGATTTAGCCGACCGTATATATGAACGCGTCGATCTCAGATACTATAAGAGCTAGAGACTCCAGATTTGGTACATAAGCTCGCCTAATCCCTAGGCAGTACAAGTTTTAAATTTTCGATAACTCTTCCCATTTCCGATATACACATGTGATCGATAACAACAAAATCTTGAATTTGGAAAACAGTTTGATGCAGTTTGAAAGATTAGACTATATAAAGAAAATCTGTCTTGAAGTTAAGAAAGTATGCACTACACGCGTATACATGCACACACTCATACATACTTTCAAGCACTGACTGTATGCATAAAGTATAGGGTTCAGGGTATAGTCTAGTCGGGATTTTTCGACTAGAGCTTTCTTACTTGTTTTTTAAATGTTCAGAAGAAAAAGTAATAGAAGGAACATAAGCAAACCACAAATTTGTGTTTTAAAACTGAAATTAAATCTAAAAATTAAACATCTTACCGTATTGAAAAATCCGCCAATTTTTTGCAATTACACATAAACATTTTCCGCAGCGCTTGTTCCCTTTCCTGACCAAGACGCTCGCCTTGCAACGTTAGACTCAACCTGAGCATGACATGAGCCTCCTTCATGAGATCGTAAAAGTTGGAGCTGCTTGCACTGCGGTACGATTCGGCAATGCCTTCAAGATCCTCAATGATGTGCTCTACCTTAGGCACCTCCAGATTATACAGTGTCCACTCATTCACCACCGAGGATTGGACGGCACAGCTACTACTTCTCAGTAAGCTGCTGTGCTTGGCTTTAGCCTCTGCCAACAATCTGGCAGCTATGTTGCGCTTAACGGCCACCACAGCCACCTCGCCAGTACTGCGACGCTTGTGTTGCTCAAGCGCAGCATTTGTAATCAATACCAGTTGCTCCCGATTAACACAGACAAACTGCACATGCAGAAAGGAAGCAAGGCCAATAACGGAAATGGCTGAGCTTACATCGGGTGAGGCCTCCTCAGGGAACAGTTCTCCAATGCTCGGATACTCGAAGCGATTGTGAAAGAGCTTGTGGCCAATGCGCGAGGTATGCGTCTCCACAGACTCTGATGTGACGGCATATATTACATAATCATTAAGATGCACTTGCATCACGGGTGCTGTAAAACTGTAGCTGGCCACAGGCTTTTCGTTCTCACTGTACCAATTGCCGTGAGCACAGAACTGATACAAAAAACCATCAACACTGCTGGCTACAACCAGAGCATGTCCTACACAGCGCTGGTGCTGCGACGATTTAAGGGTGCGCCGGTTCACATGCTTAAAGGTGGTTACAGCACTGGGCACTTGTTGATTGCCCATGTCGTACTCATCATCCTCATCAATCAGCTGCTCGCTACTGCGCTGATAAATCGCCTTTAGGTCCATGCATCGCAGTATATCCAAAACACGCGATTTCGGCTCCGAAGTCTTCATGCAGATCTGGAGTAGTTTTCGTACATCGTATTGAATGGATGCATCCTCTGTCACACTGCTGCCGCCAGCTGAAATTCCTCGCACATTCATCGCTTTAGCCTCGTTAATTAGCTTAATTTTAATGTCAGGGGCACGCTGTGGAGCTATGGTTATCTCTTGTGTGTTGTCTTCCTGGCCGCGACTGCTGATACTATCGCATTGATCCCACTGCGAACGCAACTCGGGCTCAAATTCACGACCATAGGCAGAATTTACAAGTTTCGCTACATTAAAATCCAATGGTGTACGACCAGCTAAGCCAGGGCCGTTGGGCAAAGCCTGCTTGACGCTGCTGGAGGATTGCATGGAATCACTGTCGCAGCTTTGCTGACTGTGTGTGCTGCTGACAGCAGCGGCACTGGCTTTGCTGCCAGTGCTTAGGGACTCAGATAGTGGCTCATCGCCAGCATAATCGTTGGCCAGGCAGCTGGACTCATGAGCCGCCGCCGACGATGCTGTTGTTTTCTTATTGGCCAGCGCATCCACCACTTTAAAGGCAACACAATAACGATGACTTAGACAGGCGATAACATTTTCGGCCAAGCATAGACGTAGTGGCACAAAATTCAGCTGCACAAAGAACTTAAAAGGTAGAAAATCGATGAAGGAAAATCTTGGCTGGGTATTCTCATGCACGCACTGCGTGTACTCATACAGATAGATGCGATCCCTGCTGCTCACTATGATGTTGCCCGATTTTTGGCAGCACTGCACCAGCTCGGGTGGACTTCGCAATGGAAGCTCAATCACATCAATGCTCTCTACTAGCGGGGTCTTAGGCGTTGTCATTGAGGCAATTCGTATTGTAATGGGAAGCTCGTTCAGCTTGGCATCAGGAAACTTCCAAAAGTTTGCATAGATGCGAACAAACATCTTCGTGTCTTCGTCAGAGCAAACGTTGTTGGTATTGCTGCTCGATGTACAACTAATACTGGTGCTATTCGAGTGAACCGGACTGCCAGCTTGTTCCTTTTCGAGGGTGAGAAGGTATTTGCCTGCATGAGAGAAGTAGAGTAAAATAACTACTGTATCATTTATAAGTATGTCACACTTACCCGCTTCACAGTAGATAAGCTGTACCACTTCACCCACCGTGGCCAATGTGTATCTAACTGGCATGCGCTCATCATTCCCTGACGTGGGTGAGACTGCATAACCGGTTCCATCCTCATGAGCTGTGAACTCCTGGTGATACGATTGCTGCTGTTGCTGCTGCTGATTACCAGCAATGTCATAGATCTCTATGAACTGTTCGGAACTGCTGATGGCAATGCGATTGTTGCCAATCAAGGTGGTTGCCAGAATGTCGCCATTAAGGGCATATGTCTGCTGTTTTGCAAAGTTATAGGCCTGCAATATCTTCACCATGACAACGCTGTCGTCACTGCAAGCAGCAGAACAGTAATAAACGAATCACTTTAGAACAATAAATTCTGCAAAACGATACAACGCCCGAGTGACTTCATCGTCCGGCGTCCGACAGAGACTATCGTAAAATATGAGTTGTTCTCTTCTGAATACCCTCAAAAGTAACGACGATGACAACGTTTTAGTGTGGACGAGTAGGTTGCCACTGCTACTGAAGAGGGGCTCGGTCAAGTGGTTGTTGCTGTTCTAGTGGGCATGATCCATTAGCATAATTGCGAGTTTAAACTGAGAAACGGGCAGGAGTAGCATATTTCTAGTAGAAATAAGGGTTTGTCATCTTCAATAACTACAATTTAAAACAAAAATGTAATTTCATATGTTTATGCAGCATTATTATACGGGTCACAGACGGATAATCAAATTTAAAACTCAATTGTTAGAAATATCAATTTTGGTATATATATTATCAGTCATAACTATATTAGTAAAGGTTGTGATAGATTTAAGTTAATTTAAACCATATTGCCAATCCGTAAATATAACTGTTGTTGTCAGTGATGAATAACCCAACACAAATTATCAAGTGATTTTTGATGGGCATGCCATTACATGTTACAACAGGTCACATTTTCACGTGGCAGGTTCTTCCTTTTTATACCCTTAACCCATTGAAAATGGGTAAAAAGGGTATAATGGTTTTGTGCAAAAGTATGTAACAGGGAGAAGGAAGCATCTCCGACTCCATTAAGTATATATATTCTTGATCAGCATCAACAGCCGAGTCGATATAGCCATGTCCGTCTGTCCGTCCGTCCGTCCGTATGTATGAACGAGTTGATCTCAGAGACTATAAGAGCTTGAGACTCCAGATTTGGTACATAAGCTCGCCTAATCCCTAGGCAGTACAAGTTTGTTTTAAATTTTCGATAACTCTTCCCGTTTCCGATATACACAATACACAAAAAAAAGATTAGACTAAATAATGACAATCTGTGAAAATTTTATTGAAATCGGTTGAGAAACACTGGAGATATGGAGTATTGAAATTAAGAAGGTATGCACTATACGCGTATACATACACACACTCACACACGCTTGCAAGTAGCACTGACTGTATGCGTAAATTATAGGGATTTCTCGACTAGAGCCTTCTTACTTGTTTTTAGTTTTACCTTCACAAACCAAGCAAATTAGGTCACACAGACAAATACGCCTTCCCCCGCATACAGAACCAACCACAGCAGGAACTCACACTGCTGGCCAAATAAACTCGCTTGGGCATCAAAATTATTCATGATGGGTAGGCATGCAATAATTTGAACTGCCACTTGACTAAGGGTGGGCAGTTTCTAAGTCCTTTTACCTAATTAAGCCATCAGTTGGCACACGTAGGAAACTAAATAATAATAATACAATGTTCTAGTAATAGAATTTTCGTATATGACACACAACTTAATAACCTTTACCGGTGTTAATTTTAGTAAAAACACTAAACAAAAAAAAAAACATCCGTAAATAGATGGCACGACACGGACTATTCTTTTTTTAACCCATCGGAGACCTTATATCAAACCCAAATCAATAATTGTTTTGTACATAAATTGCGTGCATTAACACAAATGAATGAATCATTGTGTGTTTATGTATGTATGTTATGCTATGGGTGTTGTTTGTTTATAGGAGTGTGTTTTTGAGTGGGTTTTACGCTCGATGCAAGAGATATTCGAAAAAAATCAATAGCTCTGTGGTTTGCCAAAAGTTTATATATTAGGCCGCAACTAAAACAATCTTCTTAAATAGACTTTAAACTATATAAACTTTATTTGCACTTCTAAAAAAAATTTCATTGCAAAGCCTATAAATCATTAATTCGTACATTCACAACGTGGAAGCTTCGTGCCGCTTTTGGCAATTAGTTCATATTGTCTGGCTAAATTTTCATTTTAAACCATTTTAGATGCCATTGGAATATTTAATTTTCTTTGTACCCGCACAACACAACTAGATAAAACAATTCTCCTGTTTACATTTTTTCGATTACAGTGCTGCCACTTGGGCAATAATGCAGCCCTATATGAGTTATATAAATATCGATGCCCAAATTTGCAAAAAACATCGATACATTATTTTTTGTTACCGCTTGTTGTTTGTGAAATCTACCGCGCCATTTGACCAAATTGGTTACCAAACTCCAATTATAAGTTATCATGAGTAGTTCAACGCGCGCCTTTGTTGGCATGCAAAACAAATATGACCGCGTGGTCTTGCTTGTGGACATGGATTGCTTCTACTGCCAGGTCGAGGAAAAACAACAGCCCGAATATCAAGGAAAGCCCCTCGTTGTTGTGCAATACAATCAATGGCGCGGAGGCGGCATAATAGCTGTAAATTATGCGGCACGCGCTAAAGGCGTAACGCGCCACATGCGTGGTGACGAGGCCAAGGAGCTGTGTCACGACTTAATTCTCTGCCAGGTGCCCAACGTAAGAGAAAAGGCGGACACAGGCAAATATCGGGATGCTGGCAAAGAGGTTGCAAACGTCCTTCAACGATTTACTCAGGTCCTAGAACGAGCATCTGTGGATGAGGCCTATCTGGACATCACAGAGAAAGTGAATAAGCGTGTGGAACAGCTGCAGACGGTGAGTGCTTAAGTTCGTAAAGTGGTCTCGCCAAATTGTATGCTGTAGTTCCAGAAGTATTTTTATCTATATAAATTTTACATAATACACTTGAAAAGTAACAATTAACTTTGTCCTCAAATGAGTATCTCTTATGATATACACATGTGGTTGATAACAAAAAAATATTGAATTTGGAAAACTTTTTAATGCAGTTTGAAAGATTAGACTAAGTAATGACAATCTGTGAAAATTTATTGAAATGGGTTGAGAAACACTGGAGATATGGAGTATTGAAGTTAAGAAAGTATGCACTATACGCATATACATATACACACTCACACATACTTGCAAGCCCTGACTGTATTCGTAATGTATAGAGCAGGGCTTGCAACTAGAGCCTTCTTACTTGTTATTTTTGTGCATTTAATGTCTTTATTAATTTCGCGACTTTAAGCAAATAAACAGTTTTCTGACTTTTGGTTTCATCGGTTGTGTCAAATATAAAGTAAAAATTGAATTAAATATTTTATTTGCATTTTTTTTTTTTTTTTTTTGCAAAAAGTGTCCGATAACAACAACAAACTGCAGTCCAAGCATACTGCTTAATTTGCTCAGTTTATTCTTGATCAGCATCAACAGCCGAGACGACATAGCCATGTCCGTCCGTCCGTATGTATGAACGCGTCGATCTTAAAGACTATAAGACAAAAAAGCCAATGTTGGGCGGTCATCGGGTCCTGTCAGATGCAAGATGAAAACATGGTAATACCCATTAATGTTGTTTCTCGGACATTCTGAGAGGAGTGCTGACTTAGTTCAAAATGAATCCAATATATCCAAAGAATCAAACATTTCATTATATGAAAATATACCTTCAGTTGAAGATATTATCAGTAGATTTGTTGCCGTTACACCAAAAGAGCAAATATTTGTTTGAAGGCTGATTTAACATCAGATGATGTCAAGGTCTACATTAAGGATAAATCAAAAGCCAACTTCACGGTGTACAAATTTAAATGCAATTACACTCGGAACATCTCGTCTTTTAAAATCAGTGTCTAGAACCAAAATTTTAGAACTATATGTAGTAAAGAATTTTGGACGGAACACATAATAGTGAATGAATATACTGCCAAAAAGAAAAATCGGCCTCCGATTGGAGAAACCTCTCCAGTAGTTTTTTCTATAACTTTTCCAGTTTCTGATAGTTCAAAACTAATGTTGATGTAGAATATTCTTCGGAAACAGTAATATTAAGTGGTTCTATAGATATAGAATTTACTGCTTTAAAGTAGAATATTCATGGTGTTAGTATTATTATAATTACTTTCGTATATACGCCCATTCACCGATAGCTCTATTTACGATGCTCTTTTCTCTGCTATACTTTCTGATTCTACAATGCTTTCTGATCGCGATTTTCTTGGTGATTTCAATTTTGCTGACGGTACGTGGATTTCTTGTCCCGACTCTTGCGCCCTGACCCCCTCGGCTTAGAATAAGTTTTTGATTAACTTACTTGGGATGTCATTGTGTCAAATCAATGATATTCCAAATTCTCTTAATAAAATGCTTGATCTAATTTTTGTTTTGGATCCGTCCTCCTCATCTGTTACCCGGTCACAACCTATATATTATCCAGAAGATGTATACCATCCAACGTTGGATGTGTCGATCACTTTACCCAACCGGGCGCAATGCCGCAATAAATAAAACTTAAGCCGAGTTCGTTTCGGAAAACCAATTTTGCAAAACTTACTCGGCTTTTATGCCTGACTCACTGGTCTCCCCTCTATGGGTCTGACAACTTGGACGTGGCAATCGGTATTTTTTATAACACTTTAAATTCATTATTAGATTTGTGTGTCCCTTATGGAAAGCGCAAGTCATCGACACTTCCATCAAACATATTCTTTGCTGAAATGAAGGTCAACTCAGATCACGCCATTGCCAATCTATTTGTTACATTTTTTCAAACGACTTACATAAATTGTTTAATTTGTCCGTGGAGTTATGCTCTTTTCCCAAAATTTGGAATAAAATTTGCATAAAAAAGGAAACAAATCTAATGCTATTCCCAAGATTTTTAGAAAATTATCTATAATCTAATCTTCAATATCTTTGCAAATGTTTGATTTCACCGTCCCAGCTCGGATTCATGAAACAAAGATCTACTATCACTAACTTGTTAGAATTCACACCATTCGTTATTAAGAGATTTCAAGATAAAATACAAACAGATGTTATTTATACTAATTTCAGTAAGGCTTTCGAATCTGTAAATTACTTCCTTTTAAATCTTAAACTTAAACTTTTGGGCTTTCCTAACAATCTTATTATTTGCTTTAAAGATTACTTAATTTTTAGAACTGAGAGGGTCTACTTTAATGACCAAGGTGTTCCTCAAGGGAGTCACCTTGTGCCGTTATTATTTACACTTTTTATAAACGATCTTTCGTCTGTAATAAATCAGTTTCGATTGCTGATGTATGCTAATAATGTTAAATTATCCACATTCCGGATAACAAACCACTTGATCGGATTTAATGGGTTAAGGATTTGGGTGTACTAATGGACCCAAAGCTTAAGTTTTACAAGCATATCACTACCATTACAAATCGAACATCAGATGCCTTGGAGTTCATTAAGCGCTGGCCGAAGGAGTTCGACGAACAAAAATATTAAAAACTTTGTATATGATATCCCAAATACAGGATTAATCAGGATAGAATAGAATCAGTGCAAAAACAATTGTTGCTCTTTGCACTTTGGGGTCTTAACTGGGATAATAACATTAACTTACCTTCTTATCATAGTAGACTTTTACAAATAAATCTTCTTCTTTCTGATCATAGAACAATGCTTGGAATAACTTTTTTCCACAAACTAATTAATGGTGAAGTTGATTGTTGTTAATTAATCAACAAAATTACCTTTGCAGTTCCGATCAGAAGTACCAGGAATTTTTTTGCTATATCTCTTCAAGCTTGTTATTCTAGTAATGCTATCCATAACCCTTTTCGGATCTTAATCGCTTTATATAACGATGATTTCCTACATAATACATAGCTCCCTAAAAAAACAAGTCTTTTTGTCATATTTATACATGTTCGCGATTTTTTAACCGTACGCTATGCGGTGCGATCCTCGGTCGGTCGGGCGGCAGGTGGGTCGCTGTATGCTTTGGTCTGCGCATTAACAAGCCGGTGCTTGATATCGTTGGGCCACTTGAATGTACTGTCCGTTAGTACACCTACGTCCAATAATAATAATCTATAACACAAAATAAACAAGTTCATATTTTTGCAGGCCTCCTTTGCACTAAAGCCACAGGAACTGGTCAATAGTTTTGCCGTTGGCTATGACAACATTGGCGATTATGTGAACAAGATCACGAATCGTTTTGTCAATCCTTACGTGGATGACGAACGTTATATGCTGGCGTACGATGCTAACGATTTGCCCGCTGTTCTTCTGATTCTACAATGCTTTCTGATCGCGATTTTCTTGGTGATTTCAATTTTGCTGACGGTACGTGGATTTCTTGTCCCGACTCTTGCGCCCTGACCCCCTCGGCTTAGAATAAGTTTTTGATTAACTTACTTGGGATGTCATTGTGTCAAATCAATGATATTCCAAATTCTCTTAATAAAATGCTTGATCTAATTTTTGTTTTGGATCCGTCCTCCTCATCTGTTACCCGGTCACAACCTATATATTATCCAGAAGATGTATACCATCCAACGTTGGATGTGTCGATCACTTTACCCAACCGGGCGCAATGCCGCAATAAATAAAACTTAAGCCGAGTTCGTTTCGGAAAACCAATTTTGCAAAACTTACTCGGCTTTTATGCCTGACTCACTGGTCTCCCCTCTATGGGTCTGACAACTTGGACGTGGCAATCGGTATTTTTTATAACACTTTAAATTCATTATTAGATTTGTGTGTCCCTTATGGAAAGCGCAAGTCATCGACACTTCCATCAAACATATTCTTTGCTGAAATGAAGGTCAACTCAGATCACGCCATTGCCAATCTATTTGTTACATTTTTTCAAACGACTTACATAAATTGTTTAATTTGTCCGTGGAGTTATGCTCTTTTCCCAAAATTTGGAATAAAATTTGCATAAAAAAGGAAACAAATCTAATGCTATTCCCAAGATTTTTAGAAAATTATCTATAATCTAATCTTCAATATCTTTGCAAATGTTTGATTTCACCGTCCCAGCTCGGATTCATGAAACAAAGATCTACTATCACTAACTTGTTAGAATTCACACCATTCGTTATTAAGAGATTTCAAGATAAAATACAAACAGATGTTATTTATACTAATTTCAGTAAGGCTTTCGAATCTGTAAATTACTTCCTTTTAAATCTTAAACTTAAACTTTTGGGCTTTCCTAACAATCTTATTATTTGCTTTAAAGATTACTTAATTTTTAGAACTGAGAGGGTCTACTTTAATGACCAAGGTGTTCCTCAAGGGAGTCACCTTGTGCCGTTATTATTTACACTTTTTATAAACGATCTTTCGTCTGTAATAAATCAGTTTCGATTGCTGATGTATGCTAATAATGTTAAATTATCCACATTCCGGATAACAAACCACTTGATCGGATTTAATGGGTTAAGGATTTGGGTGTACTAATGGACCCAAAGCTTAAGTTTTACAAGCATATCACTACCATTACAAATCGAACATCAGATGCCTTGGAGTTCATTAAGCGCTGGCCGAAGGAGTTCGACGAACAAAAATATTAAAAACTTTGTATATGATATCCCAAATACAGGATTAATCAGGATAGAATAGAATCAGTGCAAAAACAATTGTTGCTCTTTGCACTTTGGGGTCTTAACTGGGATAATAACATTAACTTACCTTCTTATCATAGTAGACTTTTACAAATAAATCTTCTTCTTTCTGATCATAGAACAATGCTTGGAATAACTTTTTTCCACAAACTAATTAATGGTGAAGTTGATTGTTGTTAATTAATCAACAAAATTACCTTTGCAGTTCCGATCAGAAGTACCAGGAATTTTTTTGCTATATCTCTTCAAGCTTGTTATTCTAGTAATGCTATCCATAACCCTTTTCGGATCTTAATCGCTTTATATAACGATGATTTCCTACATAATACATAGCTCCCTAAAAAAACAAGTCTTTTTGTCATATTTATACATGTTCGCGATTTTTTAACCGTACGCTATGCGGTGCGATCCTCGGTCGGTCGGGCGGCAGGTGGGTCGCTGTATGCTTTGGTCTGCGCATTAACAAGCCGGTGCTTGATATCGTTGGGCCACTTGAATGTACTGTCCGTTAGTACACCTACGTCCAATAATAATAATCTATAACACAAAATAAACAAGTTCATATTTTTGCAGGCCTCCTTTGCACTAAAGCCACAGGAACTGGTCAATAGTTTTGCCGTTGGCTATGACAACATTGGCGATTATGTGAACAAGATCACGAATCGTTTTGTCAATCCTTACGTGGATGACGAACGTTATATGCTGGCGTACGATGCTAACGATTTGCCCGCTGTTCTTCTGATTCTACAATGCTTTCTGATCGCGATTTTCTTGGTGATTTCAATTTTGCTGACGGTACGTGGATTTCTTGTCCCGACTCTTGCGCCCTGACCCCCTCGGCTTAGAATAAGTTTTTGATTAACTTACTTGGGATGTCATTGTGTCAAATCAATGATATTCCAAATTCTCTTAATAAAATGCTTGATCTAATTTTTGTTTTGGATCCGTCCTCCTCATCTGTTACCCGGTCACAACCTATATATTATCCAGAAGATGTATACCATCCAACGTTGGATGTGTCGATCACTTTACCCAACCGGGCGCAATGCCGCAATAAATAAAACTTAAGCCGAGTTCGTTTCGGAAAACCAATTTTGCAAAACTTACTCGGCTTTTATGCCTGACTCACTGGTCTCCCCTCTATGGGTCTGACAACTTGGACGTGGCAATCGGTATTTTTTATAACACTTTAAATTCATTATTAGATTTGTGTGTCCCTTATGGAAAGCGCAAGTCATCGACACTTCCATCAAACATATTCTTTGCTGAAATGAAGGTCAACTCAGATCACGCCATTGCCAATCTATTTGTTACATTTTTTCAAACGACTTACATAAATTGTTTAATTTGTCCGTGGAGTTATGCTCTTTTCCCAAAATTTGGAATAAAATTTGCATAAAAAAGGAAACAAATCTAATGCTATTCCCAAGATTTTTAGAAAATTATCTATAATCTAATCTTCAATATCTTTGCAAATGTTTGATTTCACCGTCCCAGCTCGGATTCATGAAACAAAGATCTACTATCACTAACTTGTTAGAATTCACACCATTCGTTATTAAGAGATTTCAAGATAAAATACAAACAGATGTTATTTATACTAATTTCAGTAAGGCTTTCGAATCTGTAAATTACTTCCTTTTAAATCTTAAACTTAAACTTTTGGGCTTTCCTAACAATCTTATTATTTGCTTTAAAGATTACTTAATTTTTAGAACTGAGAGGGTCTACTTTAATGACCAAGGTGTTCCTCAAGGGAGTCACCTTGTGCCGTTATTATTTACACTTTTTATAAACGATCTTTCGTCTGTAATAAATCAGTTTCGATTGCTGATGTATGCTAATAATGTTAAATTATCCACATTCCGGATAACAAACCACTTGATCGGATTTAATGGGTTAAGGATTTGGGTGTACTAATGGACCCAAAGCTTAAGTTTTACAAGCATATCACTACCATTACAAATCGAACATCAGATGCCTTGGAGTTCATTAAGCGCTGGCCGAAGGAGTTCGACGAACAAAAATATTAAAAACTTTGTATATGATATCCCAAATACAGGATTAATCAGGATAGAATAGAATCAGTGCAAAAACAATTGTTGCTCTTTGCACTTTGGGGTCTTAACTGGGATAATAACATTAACTTACCTTCTTATCATAGTAGACTTTTACAAATAAATCTTCTTCTTTCTGATCATAGAACAATGCTTGGAATAACTTTTTTCCACAAACTAATTAATGGTGAAGTTGATTGTTGTTAATTAATCAACAAAATTACCTTTGCAGTTCCGATCAGAAGTACCAGGAATTTTTTTGCTATATCTCTTCAAGCTTGTTATTCTAGTAATGCTATCCATAACCCTTTTCGGATCTTAATCGCTTTATATAACGATGATTTCCTACATAATACATAGCTCCCTAAAAAAACAAGTCTTTTTGTCATATTTATACATGTTCGCGATTTTTTAACCGTACGCTATGCGGTGCGATCCTCGGTCGGTCGGGCGGCAGGTGGGTCGCTGTATGCTTTGGTCTGCGCATTAACAAGCCGGTGCTTGATATCGTTGGGCCACTTGAATGTACTGTCCGTTAGTACACCTACGTCCAATAATAATAATCTATAACACAAAATAAACAAGTTCATATTTTTGCAGGCCTCCTTTGCACTAAAGCCACAGGAACTGGTCAATAGTTTTGCCGTTGGCTATGACAACATTGGCGATTATGTGAACAAGATCACGAATCGTTTTGTCAATCCTTACGTGGATGACGAACGTTATATGCTGGCGTACGATGCTAACGATTTGCCCGCTGTTCGTCAGAGCGATCTACGTCTCCTCATTGGGGCGTGCATTGCGGGTGAGGTACGCGCAGCGGTCAAGGCAGAAACCGGCTATGAATGTTCGGCTGGTATTGCGCACAATAAAATTCTGGCCAAGCTGGCAGCGGGCATGAATAAGCCCAATAAGCAGACAATTCTACCGCTGGCGGAGATACCTCCTCTGTTTGACAAACTGCCCGTAGGAAAGATCAAGGGACTGGGCGGCAAGTTCGGTGAGACTGTTTGTGAATCACTGGGCATTAAATTCTTGGGCCAGGTACTCAAATACACCGAAAAAGAACTGCAGCGGAAGCTGGACGAAAAAAGTGGGTGAGTGACTAAAAAAACACAGTTCGCATGTCTTTTGGATCGTAATATTTTTAAATATTTTACTATAAACAAACTTTTATCTCTGCAGAACCTGGTTGCATCACATTGCACGTGGCATTGACTTGGAGGCAGTCACGCCACGATTTTACTCCAAGAGCATCGGCTGCTGCAAAAAATTTCCTGGTCGCAACAATATAACAGGACTTAAGAGTCTACAGCACTGGCTCGGTGAGCTGGCCAGAGAAATCCACGAGCGTTTGGAAAAGGATTTCATGGAAAACAATCGCAAGGCCAAACATATGGTTGTGCAGTATGTACAGGATATCGATAGCGAGGAGGTAGCCAGCTCCCGTTCCTCACCCCTCAATAATTACGATCATGATACGCTAGCCAGGCAAGCACTGGAGTTAATCAAAGCCAATACAAAAACATTCTTGCGTACTGGCAACGATGCGACACTAAACAATGCCGTCAAGTTTCTAGGCATCAGCGTGGGAAAGTTTGAGACGGTATCAAATTCACAAAACAGCCTGCAAGTAATGTTTGCCAATCAGGCTGCGAAAAGGCATCGTGTCAGCGTCGAAGAGGGTGTTGAGAAGCCAATTGTCGAGGCAAAATCTAAGCAAACTGAAGAGTCGAAAATGAAAAGCTTCTTTGTGACGTGTAATTTAAAAGCAAACGCGAATTCAAAATTAGTTGAAGTGAAAATAAAGCCCAATGCAACTGAACGTGAGCTGCAAACAAAGAATTCTGAAAATGATCGAGTAACTGAGGCACCTAAAACACCATCTCCGATAAAAAGCTTTTTTGAAGAACACAAGCGAAAGCAGATTGATACCTCTGTTGCAAAAGAGATCGGTTACAACAATCCTACGCCACATGAATTAAAGGAAAGCTTCTTTGCCAACTATATGCATAAGCAAAAGGAAGTTGAAAATACAGCTGAGCTGCCGAATGAGAAAACAACTGAAGGTAATGATTTGTCCGATATAAACGGCTTCGCTGCCGAACTGGACGAGATCGAATCAAGCAGCACAAAAGCAACGAAACAACCAACGTCATCCAAACGTAAACTAGAGGATGCAAATTCAACGGATCCAACGCCAGCCAGCGATTATACAAGCAAATATGCAGAGTACGCACAGCTCGAGTTGCGTGCAGATCTTATCAGCAAGGTCCGCTGCAACGAGTGTGGCGCTCAGCTAATCGATGATGTGAAGACTCTTCTAACACATCGCGATCATCACTTCGCACAGAAATTAAATCGTCAAATGCGCGATGAACAGCGCGAGGGAATGCAGCATAATCGGCTCAACGCTACAGCTAACAGTACAGTTTTAGTTCAATCGACGACGGCGAAACCTGGTCCTGCCAAGAAGGCTAAAAAGGCAGCCGGAACGACTGCAGTAAGTCCGTCCCAGCCAATTAACAGCATAACAAAATTTTTGGCCGTTAAAAAGCCACTTGAGCCACCTCCTAGCTGCAGTAGTTCACCCTTTGAACTCTGCGATGAATGCAAGACCTATGTAAAATGTATAGATATGCCCGAGCATTTGGATTTTCACATCGCCAAAAAGTTACAGCGTGAGCTTAATCAACTGGAAGTGCGGAAAATACCAATCTCTAATAAAAAAAAAAGACATCGCCATCCCTTGCCAAAAAACAGATGATCAGTACCTTAAACTCTTCCACGGGTAACAAATCCATTACCCAATTTTTTACACAAATAAATTGAAGCCACATATGTCTGTAAAGTAGTGTAATTAAAAACCAAATCAGTTGTGTTATACACATTGATATTGTTTCGTTAAGAGATTAAATTAAGTATCAATATTAATATTATACCAAAATTTGAATATACCAATTTTTGAATCCTAACTTTAAAATCGATGTGATAAAGAAAAAAAAAACTTCATGTTGAAAAAACTGTGAATCTTTAACTAACATTATTTATTTATTTAATTAGCAAATAACGTTTTAACATATACTGTTTATTTTGTAATTTTTCTTTCAAATAAAGTTTTGTCATTTTCGAATAACAATATCATTTAGTCTGAAGACGAAACTCTTAAATTTCTCAATTTCCGTGTAGAAGTTAGTTGCATGATAATTTTTTTATACTAGAAAAACAAATTATTACCGATAATATCACATATACACATTTGTAAAAATATATTCTTTGAGGAATATACTTGGTCAACACCATATCTACATATTTTAATCGCACTGGGGATAGTATTGGATGTTGAAAAGGATAAATGCGGAACCAAAAAAAAATTGTATGTGGTTGCTCAAGTGATGATCAAATACTTGTTTACTAATTAATCTCGTTAATATAAAAAAGAATAAGCAGAATACCCTAGCAAGAAGTCTAACAATAAATTTAAATGTTATGTAGTTGAAATATGATTTTATTGCTTATTAGGGCAGTGCTAGGTCTGCAGGTCTATCCCATTCTTTTCTTTAACATTACATTAATAAAGGCCCCATTTGATTGCCCACACTAATTAGTGATTTTTCAAAAAGTTTTACATGAATTAAAAGTGTCAAGGCTCTGACGGAACGATTGACATCGAAAATGAGTTAATTGGGTGATAAGATTTGTAGCACGTGAATTTGCTAAAAAGCTGTCGCTAACGCATCAGTGCGCTCCTTAACTCTCGCAGAAATCGTATGACTTATTTGTTTAGAGGAGGCACTTTTTTTGTGTTCACCTATGTTCAAATTGTTTTTAGAAAGTTGTGTGACTATTTTACTAAATGTAAAATTTTGAATAATTAGTTTATGCGTATGCGTTTGTATGTATAACTTTTAACTATGTACAATTATATTACGAGCGTATGTATTTGTATGTTTTACTTTAACTATGCGAGTGACTATTTTGACGCTAGCGCGCAACCGTAGCAGACGAGAGGTAACAAGTGACACATGAAGAAGATTAAGCTTTGCCAAACAGTCGGACGAAAGCTTATCTATGGAATTAAATGCAAACGAATATGCAAAGCAAATATGACAATTAGTTCTGAGTAAATTGTGAACTACTTATGAACTACTGCTGCCTCCGACATGCTCCCCCGGTGGAAGTGCGAGGGTTTCAACATTTTCAGCGATCTTGCTGATGGCTCTTTTGACGGTGCCAGCTGCAGTTTTGATGATTGCAACTCGGGATACGCCATCTGGTCCAGTAATCGTGCTCTTGACTCGGCCAAGACGCCATTGAAGGGGTGGCACGTTTTCGTCCTTCAGGACGACGATTGAGTTGTCCATCAGGTTAGGCATCGATGAACGCCACTTTGAACGTTCTTGAAGCAGCGATAGGTAGCTGGTGCTCCATTTGCGCCAGAATGTCTGCTGCATTTGACTGACGCGCTGCCATCGACCTAGGCGATTGATATCGATATGCGCTATGTCGGGTTCTTCGATTGTGTCATATGGGGCTCCAATCAAGAAGTGACCAGGAGTAAGAACTTCTAAGTCGCCTGGATTTTCTGAAATTGGACAAAGAGGTCGTGAGTTTAACATTGCTGAAATTTCGCATATGAGGCTACGAAGTTCATTGAATGTGAGAACAGATTTTCCAACGACGCGATAGAAATGGTGCTTTGCGGATTTTACAGCCGCCTTCCACAAACCACCAAAATGAGGAGACCGAGGCGGAATAAAGTTCCAGTTGATTGAAATCGACAGGCAGAAGTCCAAATCTCCTTTATATGAGGTCGCTTGAAAAAAGCAGCCTCAACTCTCTCAGCTCATTCCGCGCTCCAACGAAGTTAGTTGCATTGTCAGACCAGATTGAAATCGGTTTGCCTCTGATGCCGATGAATCGCCTTAATGCAGCGATAAAGGATGCGGTTGACAAATCCTCCACCAATTCCAGATGTAATGCCTTGGTGGAAAAGCAAACGAATACGGATATGTAGCATTTTGTGGGTGGTCTGTTCCTGACTTCAGACTTGACCAGGAATGGCCCACAAAAATCTACTCCGGTTGTGCAGAATGGGCGGCCTGGTTGCACTCCATCGGCTGGTAACGGAGCCATAATGTGCTCGGTCATCTTGGGCTTCATACGAAAGCAACGGATGCATTTTCCAATGACTGTTGTCACAGTTTTTCGCCCGCCAATGGGCCAAAATCGTTGTCGGAGTGCGGCCAGCAAACTTTGTGGTCCACTGTGCAAGAATTTGCGGTGAAAGTGGTCGATGATGGCGATGGTGACGGGGTGCTGAGCTGGCAGAATTATTGGGTGCCTTGCCTCGTAATCCAGAAACGAATTCTGAAGACGTCCACCAACGCGAGATAATCCGAAGCTGTCCATAATCGGACTTAACGATATGAGCTTCGATTTTGACGATACGCTCTTCCCTTTGAGCAGATCCTTGTGCTCTTCGGCGAAATGGATTATTTGCATTCCTCTAAGTAGGAGATGTGTACCCGCTTTTACGTCGTCGACTGTCAGTGGGCCCTTGGAACGAACTTGATCCTTCGTCTTCAGCTGAGCAAACCGGTGTATATATCCAAAGACTCGTTGCATTTTGCCAAACGAGTTTTGGTACTTGCATCTGAGTGATATGTCAAGCTTGTCTGTTTGGATTAAGACATGACGACGACGTTCGGGTAGGTCTGAGCTGGTAGGAATGTCTGGCGGCCAATCAGCATTAGATGAGCGTAGAAAAGCCGGCCCTTCACGCCACAGATTCGATCCCAAAAGTTCGCGTGCTCCGCAGCCACGTGACAATATGTCGGCTGGGTTCAAGTGCGTAGGAACGTGGCTCCAAATCATCCCCTTAGTGCGTTCCTGAATTTGAGATATTCTGTTGGATACAAAAATATTAAATTCAGATGGAGCTTGTCGAATCCAAGAGAGCGCAATAGTGGAGTCAGACCAACAATAGAACTGGCAAGGGTGCGGTATGCATTGAGCGATGCTAGAGACGAGCTCCGATAGTAGGTGTGCGGCGGCTAGTTCCAGCTTGGGAATTGTAAGCGTTTTTAGTGGTGCAACTCGTGACTTAGAGCAGAGAAGATGCGACGAGTAGGCACCCTGCGCTTCTGATCGCACGTAAACACAGGTGCCGTATGCGACTAGGCTTGCATCACAGAACGCATGTATTTCCCATGATGCGTGTGGCTGCAAAATATGTCGAGGGAATTTGAGCGTACCAGCTACGGCTATTTGGGAGATGTGCTCAATCCAAGCAGAGTGCAGATACTGAGGAAGGGCTTCGTCCCAATTGAGTTTTTCCTTCCACAGTGTCTGTAAGAATATTTTTAATTTTGTAATTATGGGAGATATTAACCCGAGGGGGTCGTAGAATTTGGCGATTGTGGCTAGTATTGTACGCTTGGTTACAATGCTGTGTGAGAGAGTATGCGACGGACTGAATAGAAGATGATCGGAGTTAGTGTCCCAAGCCAAACCCAGGGCCTTCTTGACATCGGTTCCATCGTCGAACTTTACCATTTTTTCGCAGTCCGCTTTCAGTCTCGCCGTCCAGCGCGGCTTCGTCATTTGAACACCATTTGCGTATGGGAAAGTTCCCTCTACGAAGCAGCTCCTTGACCTGCTGACGAATTTCCACAACTTCCTTAATACTATCGCCTCCAGTAATTAAATCGTCGACGTAAAAATCCCTACGAATAATCCTTGACGCAAGGGGCAGCAGTTTTCTTCGTCCGAAACTGTTGCATAGCTCGAATAGCTAAAAATGCCGCAGGCTTTGTTCCGTATGTAACAGTGTTTAAGGTGTACACCTGTACTTCATCGCTCGCGTTGTTCCGCCATAAAATGCATTGAAGATATTGGTCTGGATGAGACACGCGAGCACAACGATACATCTTGCATATATCCCCGCATAAGGCAATCTTATAAAATCGAAATCGAAGTAATGTTGTGAATATTTTCGGTTGTATAGATGGTCCTGCGAACAATAAATCGTTTAGGGAGAGACCAGATGTGGTTTTTGCGGAGCCATCAAAAACGTCGTAGTACTGTCAACTTCTGCACGCAATGATGGGGCAACAAATATTGCGGTACAGCAGATTGCTTGGAGGCTAGGGTCATGTGCTCAAATCAATTATTCCTGCCTGAATGCAATATACTGCGACCTTAACGATGCATTTTTCTGCCAGCTTCGATTCCAGTGCATTGAACCGACGTAGGGCTAGCTTGTACGAGTTCCCAAGAGCATCGAAGCGGTCCTTGGCTGGGAGCCGAACAGAGTACTCTCCTGATTCCAGACGCGAATAGTTGCGGAGAATAACTTCTCACAAAGAGCATCCTCCTCCGACGGCGTATTTGCAGCGCCGCAACAATTGTCTATTTCCCAGAACTGCTTCACTAAATCGTACAACGGTTCCGGTTCCAAATGCGCATCTGAAAGCTTGATGGCTGCAGCTAAAGATGAATGTGTGGAAGCAGCACAGCATCCAGATACTATCCAGCCCAATTTAGTCTTCTGGAGTGTGGCAAGTGATTTGCAAGTCGAACTTGCCCAACGCAAAGCAAGTCGAAAAATATGCCAGCGCCAATTAGCATATCGATCCTTTGACCCTTATAATAGAGCGGGTCAGCGAGGTGGAGGTTGTTGGGTATTTTCCAACCGGTTGCATTCATATCAAGATAATATACTATCAAGATGAAAAAGTTGAGCTGCGCATTCACGCTAGAGCTCTGAGTATAAGCCAGACGATTGCGCAAATATTGCTGTTGCGAGTAGCACTATCGATACTGCGATATTTGAGCGGCCTAGCTCCAACTGAAGCTGGTTAGCGAATCGAGTGGTGACAAAATTGAGCTGCGATGCTGAATCCAGCAGAGCTCTGACAGGGTACGAAGGTACCAGATCGATTTCGTACAAGTATGATTGCTGTTGCGAGTAGCACGTTATCAGTCTCATTTTGCATTCTGTCAGTGAGCTCTGGTTGGCGATATGGCAGTAGCAGAGTGTTGCAAGTTTATAGATGCTTCTTTATAGCGATTAGCGGGCGCTGAGTGTATAAATCTTGGACATTTTGATAGGTAATGCTCAGCAGATTCGCATAAGACACAAGATTGAGGTTTGTTGATTATAAGTGTGTTGCGAGTTTGTACGTTATTCTTTCCCACCTGCTTGCCCGGTGTGTGCGCTACCATGGCAAATTCCAAATTTTCCATCATGCGGCATCTTTTTTCCAAGAATGTGGACATGTCGGTCCATTTCGGCAAACCTTTAAGGGGCACTGTTTCTTCCCACTTCTCCTGCGTGGCTTGATCCAATTTGGATGAGATTAGGTGAATCAGCAACCCATCTGAAATTTCCTGATCAGATGCCACTGCGTGCAACGCTCGTAGATGCGAATTCATGCTGTCACTCAATTGACGCAGACTGCTCGCCGAGCCCCTTTCAACACCTGAGAGCCTAAGTATGGACCGTACGTGTGCCTGGAAATGCAACATTTATTATCAAAACGATTTATTAGCAATTCCATGGCTTTGTCATAGTTATCTTGCGTTGGATCGAAGATGCTGAAACTTCTCCACTTTCGTTAATTCCTCATTTTGTCCTACGACAGTGTTGTACATGGCGAAGAAATCAGGTCAGTCGATAAATGCACCGCCGAAACGTGGTAGTTCAAATTGCGGCAATCTAGAGAGTCGAGCTGCGCCCCTTGAACGACCACTTGGCTCGTCTGGGTTTTGTCGAATGGTTGTTGAATTAAGTTAAGCCGAGATCGAATTGTTCGAATTTGTGTGTGTATGTGGGTGCGAGAGCTTTTGTGGTCTTTGCATCGAATTATGCAGAAGACGTTTAGAATAATTATTAACACAATAGTTTATAAATTTTCACCTTTACACTTTAAGAACGACACAACACCATGAAAGAATGTAAAAAAAAATCACGTCGGGGTCACCAAATGTTTAGAGAAGGCACTTCTTTGTGTTCACCTATGTTCAAATTGTTTTTAGAAAGTTGTGTGGCTATTTTACTAAATGTAAAACACGATAGCTTTACATTATTTTCTTTCAATGGTTTATTCACAATTAACAATTTTGCAGAATTAATTAACAAGCGTATGCGTTTGTATGTTAAACTTTTAACTATGTACAATTATATTACGAGCGTATGTATTTGTGTTTTTTACTTTAACTATGCGAGTGACAATTTTTATGCTAGCGCGCAACCGTAGCAGACGAGAGGTAAAAAGTGATACATGAAGAAGATTAAGCTTTGCCAAACAGTCGGACGAAAGCTTATCTATGCAATTAAATGCAAACGAATGTGCAAAGCAAATATGACAATTAGTGCTGAGTAAATTGTGAACTACTGCTGCCTCCGACATTATTATTAAAATCCACACTTGTCTGTGTCTGGTATTTATCGACTGATAAGTCTCGGGGCCCCCAATGTCGTCTGGCTGACGTGGGTAATCGCAAAAGAACTTTGATACTTACGTCATTGGAAATGGTAATTTCTTGATCTCGAAACACAAATTCATTGCTAGGACATCGTTTGACATCGCTGTTGTTGTAATTATCGGCTAAACAAATGTTTTCATATTGATCCCAACTAGAGAGCTGATAGTTTTCGTAGCGCTTGCACTTGTCCAGGTCCTTGCCATTCTTTGGAATGCTGTACTCTGTCTAGGGCTCGCTGTATCGGCTGCTGAGACTATCACACTCTGTAATGTTACATCTGTTGAAGTTGAAGAATATATCTTGTGACTAGATGCGGACTAACGCACTAACTTTAAGCAAAGTTCACCTGTGCATCACAGTGCCAGCCGTGAAAACGTAAGTCACGGAGAACATGGCATGAAACATCATAGGCAAACAAATCAGCAAAAATATCATCAACTGAAAGCGTCCAAACTGTCCAATGTGCTTCAGTATGGCATCCAGCGTTATGTCTTCCGGATCGGCATTTTTATTTGTGACAGAATCCAATTGATTAATTGCCAGTGTCTGGGCTGCTGTTGCGGGTGGCGCTTCGACGATGGTCGTCATTTTTTGTTTATATAAATTTGAGAACAATTTACATACAGTTCCCACATTAACTATGTTTATTTATACGCGGACGTTTTTTGGTATTATCTATTTTTTTAATTATATCTGCCAAGTTTATTTTTAGACGCGGAACAATTTTTAAGTTGTACACGTTACGAATACACGAGACACACTGCCAGCGAAAATCAGCACAACAGAAACCGCTCCACAGCATTCATTCCGTCGTTCTCTCTGCCGGCTCCGGCCAATTGAACAGTGGTATCTTGTTAGGCCCAGTTCTGCAGCAGTGATTAGATTGTACGTAATCCGCAGCAGATTACGCCAGTCTTGATATGCCTTGGCGAACATGGCCAGGGCCACTTCACCGACAGCATAGAATATGGTTATCACGCTGCAGGCAAGCACTCGTCGCTTTGGACCCACTAATTCAATGCCAATGACAAAGCATGTTGAATATAGGGTGCCGCTAGTCACGTTGTCCAGAAATTCAAAGACCAAGAACCAAATATAGCTGGGCGAAAAGGAGCGCACTATGCCCAGCACGGAACCCAAAATACCGCCCAAGGCAATTGAAAAGCTGCGGCCATAACTGCAGACCAAGTAAAATAAATAAACATAATTATACTATAGAACACTTTTGCATACGATAATTCTAATACCGATCTGCCACAAATCCTCCGAGTGGTATTCCAAAGAATTGTCCCAGATTGTTTATGGTGCCGACAAGTGATAATTTCCATTCATCATCGCAGAAAATTCCAAACTACAAGCATTATTAATAAATTAAATAATTAAATCAAATAATTCCGAGATATAAACCATTTATTGAATATACCCTCAACAATTCCAATAGAATGATGGAAAAATTTACGCAATGATTTAATATAACAATATGTTTATTGTGCAGCTCATTGTTCACTTAAGTCGTTACGTTGTCTGCTTTATATGCGATTTTCTCCCATTTGCATATCTCGTCTAAAAAGTTATTGTGTGCTTAAATTTCTTCTGACCCTGAAAATGAAGGAATAACTGAAAACAGTCCAGACTCTATCCAAACGAGACTACAACATTTACAACTTTTGCCAACGTCTGCATGTACTGACCAGAGGTTAACGGATTGGTCAATCGCATTCATCAAGTGAGTCGAAGGAGGTATAGCGGAGCGGGACCCTATATTACCGTAGCTCTTTCGGGGTGGGGTGGGTTTTCCTAATTCCTTGACTCTCGCTTACAAAATTTTATTAAGGGTCCCTACGGAAACTAAAGAAAAATAAATCGCAAAATATCGTTAACAAAATAAAGAAAACAAAACAAAAGGATGCAGCTAGACGAGCTGTGGCTCACGGACAGATATGCTTAAAAAAAATGGGTGACTTCTCTTACTAACTGGCTTTGGCGGTGTCTGAAGTTGGTGGTTGACAACCGCCTTCTATACCCTACCCAACCATGGACTTTAGTAGCGGCATGTTTTTAAGTGCCCAAAAACAATTAGGTCAGATGAAAGTTTTAGAAGCACCCGTATTAATGAAGAACTTCATGTTGAGTTCCGGTACTCTTCGTCTAATGACGGGCAGCTGGGATTTTGCCCCTAAACAATTTATGGCATCTAAATCATAATTATATACGTCATTGTCGTCGACTTTTGCCGCTTCGATAGAGACGGTATGAGAATGTGACGCTGTTCCTTGTCCCGCGTTCTGCGTGACATGGTTCACACTTTGCTGCTTTGCATAGAAATTGAAGACTTGGTTCAACTGGTGAACCCAAGATAACGAAGGATCGACTTCCATAGGCGGTTGTGCATTATTATGCCCTTGCTGCGTATAACTGCGCTGGCTGTCTTGTGTAGCTCCTGTTTCATAACGGGTAAAAATCGCTTGTCACCGTAAGTGAAGTCAAGGCGACTTATTATTGCATTAAAGTTTAATGCTGTGCCAAATGAGGTTAATACAGAATCGGCAGGACCTTTAATCTTGCTCCTTATGATGACAATTGCCTGGTAGTAGCGTAAGCTCCCCTTATATGGCTTGAAAATATAGTAATTGGCTAAGGCCAACTGCCTCCAAGAGACATATGACTGTACCCCCGAAAATTCGGGCAGGCATTCGACAGAGTCTAGTGGTTCTCGCAATGGACGCTATTTCTTATTTCTATAGCCATATTTGTGACTCCGTGGTGACAATGTGTGCTGCCACCATCCGGTCAGAGAGTTCATTGATTCTATTGGTCAAAGCATGTTCTCTCTGTTGGTTCAGAGCATCTTGCTCATCCAATATCTGTTGGTTCAGAGCAGCTTGCTTAGCTAAGGCGCTACTAATAGCAGCCCGTATTATGGACCTAACCTGCTCGACATCCATGTTGCTAGATACGAGGGAAGCTCTGGGAGCGTATTCTGTGTATTGTCCTTGTGGACCACCCTCCCTTTAATGAGAACCTTGGTCCCCGCGTCTGCGTTTACAGCTCTAAAAAATGAATCAATAATGTAGAAAATAATTTTTTCTATACTTCTAACCACCACCTAGCTAGCAGATTGATTTAATAATTTCTTTTTTTTGCTTGCTGTTTAGGTGCGTTGTGGTCAACCAACACCTAAACCATAAACTCAAAAAAAAAAAAAAAAACACTATGCAAGAAGTGACACACAATTATCAAAACAACTACCGTCTATCAGATATTATCAGAGCAGTTGCAAACAAGTAAGAAGGCTCTAGTCGAGAAATCCCGACTAGACTATACCCTTAACCCAATACTTTACGCATACAGTCAGTGCTTGCAAGTATGTGTGAGTGTGTGTATGTATACGCGTAATTTCTTAATTTCAATACTCCATATCTCCAGTGTTTCTCAACCGATTTCAATAAAATTGTCATTATTTAGTCTAATCTTTCAAACTGCATCAAAAAGTTTTCCAAATTGAAGATTTTGTTGTTATCGATTCCATGTGTATATCGGAAACGGGAAGAGTTATCGAAAATCTAAAACAAACTTGTACTGCCTAGGGATTAGGCGAGCTTATGTACTAAATCTGGAGTCTCTAGCTCTTATAGTCTCTGAGATCGACGCGTTCATACATACGGACGGACAGACGGACGGACGGACGGACGGACAGACGGACGGACGGACAGACGGACGGACAGACGGACATGGCTATATCGACTCGGCTGTTGATGCTGATCAAGAATATATATACTTTATGGGGTCGGAGATGCTTCCTTCTCCCTGTTACATACTTTTGCACAAAACCATTATACCCTTTTTACCCATTTTCAATGGGTTAAGGGTATAAAAAGGAAGAAGGCTCTAGTCGAGAAATCCCGACTAGACTATACCCTTAACCCTTTACGCATACAGTCAGTGCTTGCAAGTATGTGTGAGTGTGTCTATGTATACGCGTAATTTCTTAATTTCAATACTCCATATCTCCAGTGTTACTCAACCGATTTCAATAAAATTTTCACAGATTGTCATTATTTAGTCTAATCTTTCAAACTGCATCAAAAAGTTTTCCAAATTGAAGATTTTGTTGTTATCGATCACATGTGTATGTCGGAAATGGGAAGAGTTATCGAAAATTTAAAACAAACTTGTACTGCGCGGGGACTAGGCGAGGTTATGTACCAAATCTGGAGTCTCTAGCTCTTATAGTCTCTGACTGTATGCGTAAATTATAGGGTTAAGGGTATAGTCTAGTTGGGATTTCTCGACTAGAGCCTTCTTACTTGTTTTATATACTGGTTCCCGGAGAAGCCGCGTGGGTATTATTATTTGATTTTTTGTGTGCCAACTAATATTTTAGTACATTAGTCTTATTTATGCTTCTGTTTGAAGCCGCGGTACTATTATTTAAACTGTCCGCGTTGGGTGCCAATTAATATGCGTTGGTGCATTAATTGGTCTTGCGAATGCTTCTGTTTGAAGCCGCGTGGGCACTTTTATTTTATTATTCCACGAGTTGGGCGCCAATTACAAAGTTTATCGATATTTTATTGATATGGTATTGCATTTAGAAATGCAATTGAGTTGTATGCATTAGTACAACTCAATTATATCTAATAAATATCGTTATTTGTTATTATTGCATTATGAAATGCATTTCATCCTTTATTCATACGTTCACTTTGACAACGTATGACAATGGATTATTTGGTTAAATATGTTCCTTAATGTTTGTTTGCGAGAAGACCAGACGTGGTGCAACTCGTGTTGTTATGCCGCCGGAGCGCCGGAGCATGCTATGAAGACACGTTTTCTATTTCGTCCGGCGATACACCGGCTTTATTGAATAACTATTTCAGACTAAATATACGAGTACAATTATGATCCTTAAGAAGCCTAAGACAGAAGAAAACGCTGAGCCTCGCATGTAGTGCTGAGCCTTGCATTTTCTTATCATAGCGGCCACACAAATATGTCGTGATTGCCGACTATGCGACCCGTTCAAGTGGTCGTGGTGACATGTTTACGACTTCAACCGAACGTTGATGTTTTTTGACTTAAGAAATAAGAGCTGCTGAGCTACGCATATATACTCATAGCGACTACACAACATTGTTGTATCTGCCAGCTACATAACATCCAGCCAAACATAAATGAAATTAACAATCGTTAACTTATACATCTAAAAACACATAATTTGTTTTGTTTAATAATATATGTTTATAATGCCAAGTTGTGTCTTTGAACTGTTTTGTGGTGGATTTAAGGGCTAAATATACTTAGTGTTTAATTAGATACTACTATGCGGGAAGGCCAGATTTTTGATGCTTTGGTGCTTTTTTCCTGACCCCAATAGCTTCCGCCTCCTTGACCGTGGTTGGCAAGACAAGGTTTGTTGTCTCAGGGAAGGAAAGCGTGAGACAACCGCTGAATATAGCAGCACAAGCAAACAAAATGGCGGGTGCATTGGCGTAATACTTGGCCTTAATTAAAAACAAATATATTTTGTATTGTTTGAATGTAAGACAGCAAGTAAGGACTGCAAGGACTCACCAATAGTGGCGTCTGCGGCGCCAGCATAGAACCAAATCTTCCTATCATGGAGCAGAAACTGAGCAGACTGTTTCTCAGATTGGTGGGAAAGATTTCCGAGGCAAAGAAATAGAGCACCTGAAAGCTGGCCGTGATTGTCAGCTTGCCCACCAGAAAGAGCACAAGTTGCAGCACTTGCTGATCGCCTCCCGCAAAAATGGTGCCAATGCAGCACAGCCCACTAAATAACATAAGCCCACACAGTGAGTAGCGTCTGCCAAAGCGATCCATAATAAGTAGTGGCAAAAAGAAACCCGGAATTTCTACCAACGCAATATAGGCAAAGTTATTGTACTTATCGCCATCCAGGAGTACCACATTCAAACTAAGTCCATAGTAAACAAGCACGTGGACAATCCAGCATAGAGAGCAGTTGGCAATGCGCCACTTAAAATTGCTAAACGCCTCGCGAATGGGAAACTTACTTTCCTCGGACTGCTGCAACTTATCCCGATTGGCAATCACCAGTTTATCTAGTGCGCTCTCTGACAACTTACGCTTGTTCACATTGGCTGCTCTGCGCAGAATGGTTTTGGCGCGCTCCTCTTTGCCGACGCTGAGCAACCAACGCACGCTCTCGGGCAGAATCCAGAAATAGGCTACCATTATCAGCGATGGGCCGTACGTAATCCGCAGCAGAGAACGCCAGTCTTGATATGCCTTGGCGAACATGGCCAGCGCCACTTCACCGACAGCATAGAATATGGTTATCACGCTGCAGGCAAGCACTCGTCGCTTTGGACCCACTAATTCAATGCCAATGACAAAGCATGTTGAATATAGGGTGCCGCTAGTCACGTTGTCCAGAAATTCAAAGACCAAGAACCAAATATAGCTGGGCGAAAAGGAGCGCACTATGCCCAGCACGGAACCCAAAATACCGCCCAAGGCAATTGAAAAGCTGCGGCCATAACTGCAGACCAAGTAAAATAAATAAACATAATTATACTATAGAACACTTTTGCATACGATAATTCTAATACCGATCTGCCACAAATCCTCCGAGTGGTATTCCAAAGAATTGTCCAAGATTGTTTATGGTGCCGACAAGTGATAATTTCCATTCATCATCGCAGAAAATTCCAAACTACAAGCATTATTAATAAATTAAATAATTAAATCAAATAATTCCGAGATATAAACCATTTATTGAATATACCCTCAACAATTCCAATAGAATGATGGAAAAATTTACGCAATGATTTAATATAACAATATGTTTATTGTGCAGCTCATTGTTCACTTAAGTCGTTACGTTGTCTGCTTTATATGCGATTTTCTCCCATTTGCATATCTCGTCTAAAAAGTTATTGTGTGCTTAAATTTCTTCTTACCCTGAAAATGAAGGGATAACTGAAAATGGTCCAGACTCTATCCAAACGAGCCTACAACATTGACTTGTGGCACTTTATTATACCCTTAACCCATTGAAAATGGGTAAAAAGGGTATAATGGTTTTGTGCAAAAGTATGTAACAGGCAGAAGGAAGCATCTCCGACCCCATAAAGTATATATATTATTGATCAGCATCAACAGCCGAGTCGATATAGCCATGTCCGTCTGTCCGTCTGTCCGTCCGTCCGTCTGTCCGTCCGTATGTATGAACGCGTCGATCTCAGAGACTATAAGAGCTAGAGACTCCAGATTTTCGATAACTCTCCCCGTTTCCGATATACACATGTAATCGATAACAACAAAATCTTCAATTTAGAAAAGTTTTTGATGCAGTTTGAAAGATTAGACTAAATAAAGACACTGGAGATATGGAGTATTGAAATTAAGAAGGTATGCCCTATACGCGTATACATACAGACACTCACACATACTTGCAAGCACTGACTGTATGCGTAAATTATAGGGTTAAGGGTATAGTCTAGTCGGGATTTCTCGACTAGAGCCTTCTTACTTGTTTTTACATGTAACCGGCAATTATTTAAGGTATAAAATTCTGAATAATGAGCTTTTTTAAACTCACTTTTGCAATTACTACTTATAGGTTAACAACATAAACAATGTCAGCTAAATTACGCAATGTTTTTACGAGCTTGACGGCCTGATTTTTGTTTGATATTTAAACATCGCACAATTTTTATACCCTTAACCCATTGAAAATGGGTAAAAAGGGTATAATGGATTTGTGCAAAAGTATGTAACAGGCAGAAGGAAGCATCTCCACCCCATAAAGTATATATATTCTTGATCAGCATCAACAGCCGAGTCGATATAGCCATGTCCGTCTGTCCGTCTGTCCGTCTGTCCGTCTGTCCGTCTGTCCGTCCGTCCGTCCGTCCGTCCGTATGTATGAACGCGTCGATCTCAGAGACTATAAGAGCTAGAGACTCCAGATTTGGTATATAAGCTCGCCTAATCCCTAGGCAGTACAAGTTTGTTTTAGATTTTCGATAATTTTTCCCGTTTCCGGTATACACATGTAATCGATAACTACAAAATCTTCAATTTAGAATACTTTTTGATGCAGTTTGAAAGATTAGACTAAATAAAGACAATCTGTGAAAATTTTATTGAAATCGGCTGAGAAACACTGGAGATATGGAGTATTGAAATTAAGAAGGTATGCCCTACAGACACTCACACATACTTGCAAGCACTGACTGTATGCGTAAATTATAGGGTTAAGGGTATAGTCTAGTCGGGATTTCTCGACTAGAGCCTTCTTACTTGTTTTATTATTTATACACAATAAATATGGTTTGCGCACAGCCTACTTTTAACAAGGGATTAAATAATAAACAAGTCATTTTCGAGGTTTAGTTAAGTTATGATGTTATGCAACTAAAGCTCCAAACAAGCAATTGTTCCTAATTAGCAATGCTTGTCTAATTTAAGCAAACGCGATCTCTGAGCTTAAGATGCAGAAATATAACGTCATGCTTTCATATTAAACCCTTTTCACTCTTCTTGTGACAGCAATTTTATTTATATTTTTTCTCCAATATCGATGTAAATTGAAAACTTCAAACAGTCTTGCAGTTTATAAGATATATACATACTTTAATCGCACTGGGGATAGAATTGGATGTTTAAAAGGATAAATGCGGAACCAAAAAAAATGGTATGTGGTTGCTCAAGTGATGATCAAATACTTGTTTACTAATTAATCTCGTTAATATAAACATACCCTTAACCCGATACTTTACGCATACAGTCAATGCTTGCAAGTATGTGTGAGTGTGTGTATGTATACGCGTATAGTGCATACCTTCTTAATTTCAATACTCCATATCTCCAGTGTTTCTCAACCGAATTCAATAAAATTTTCACAGATTGTCATTATTTAGTCTAATCTTTCAAACTGCACCAAATTGAAGATTTTGTTGTTATCGATCACATGTGTATATCGGAAACGGGAAGAGTTATCGAAAATTTAAAACAAACTTGTACTGCCTAGGGATTAGGCGAGCTTATGTACCAAATCTGGAGTATCTAGCTCTTATAGTCTCTGAGATTGACGCGTTCATACATACTCAGACGGACGGTCGGACGGACGGACAGACGGACAGACGGACATGGCTATATCGACGCGGCTGTTGATGCTGATCAAGAATATATATACTTTATGGGGTCGGAGATGCTTCCTTCTGCCTGTTACATACTTTTGCACAAATCCATTATAGCCTTTTTACCCATTTTCAATGGGTTCAGGGTATAATGAGTTAATTGGTTGATAAGATTTGTGACACGTGGGTTTGCTAAAAAGCTGTCAATAACGCCTCAGTGCGCTCCTGAACTCTCGCAGAAATCGGATGACTTATTATTAAAGTCCACACTTATCTGAGTCTGGTATTTATTGGCTGATAAGTCTCGGGGCCCCCAATGTCGTCTGGCTGACGTGGGTAATCGCAAGAGAACTTTGATACTCACGTCATTGGAAATGGTAATTTCTTGATCTCGAAACACAAATTCATTGCTAGGACATCGTTTGACATCGCTGTTGTTGTAATTATCGGCTAAACAAATGTTTTCATATTGATCCCAACTAGAGAGCTGATAGTTTTCGTAGCGCTTGCACTTGTCCAGGTCCTTGCCATTCTTTGGAATGCTGTACTCTGTCCAGGGCTCGCTGTATCGGCTACTGAGACTATCACACTCTGTAATGTTACATCTGTTGAAGTTGAAGAATATATCTTGTGACTAGATGCGGACTAACGCACTAACTTTAAGCAAAGTTCACCTGTGCATCACAGTGCCAGCCGTGAAAACGTAAGTCACGGAGAACATGGCATGAAACATCATAGGTAAACAAATCAGCAAAAATATCATCAACTGAAAGCGTCCAAACTGTCCAATGTGCTTCAGTATGGCATCCAGCGTTATGTCTTCCGGATCGGCATTTTTATTTGTGACAGAATCCAATTGATTAATTGCCAGTGTCTGGGCTGCTGTTGCGGGTGGCGCTTCGACGATGGTCGTCATTTTTTGTTTATATAAATTTGAGAACAATTTACATACAGTTCCCACATTAACTATGTTTATTTATACGCGGATGTTTTTTGGTATTATCTATTTTTTTAATTATATCTGCCAAGTTTATTTTTAGACGCGGAACAATTTTTACGTTGTTCACGCTACGAATACACGAGACACACTGCCAGCGACAATCAACAGCAACAGAAACCGCTCCACGGCATTCATTCCGGCGTTCTCTCTGCCGGCTCCGGCCGATTGAACAATGGTCTCTCGTTAGGCCCTGTCCTGTCGCAGTGATTACATTGCTTGGTGTTTTTTATATGAGCTGTGCTATAGCTTAACCTCATACAGCTTTGATTACGATTGAATTCCACACTAAATATAATCAATGTTTTTTAAGAAATGTGTTGACTTTCTATTGGGTAAATTATTGCCGGTCGAATTTTACTGGTTAAAGTAGTTGCGAATGTTCTGCGTTCATACAAAAACGTTTGATTGACCTAAAAACAAGGGAGCGCAATTCGAAAAATATTATATTGAACAAGCATCATACTTTTCTTTGTGGGGTAGACGTTAATAGGAAATGCTTGCAGTTGAAAATATCACTTTTATTTTTTCAATTAATAATAAAATTCACTAAATATAGTGAATGACCAATGTCAATCTCAATTGCTTAAGTAAATGTTACTAACTAAACAATTTGCTGATAATCCATTGTAAAAATGAATAAAATAAAAAAACCGGTATTGAATTGGTTTTTGTTATGTGTGCCACTTACGTCACAAGCACAACTACGTGGAAAATATACTATTTAATTGCCTTTGTTACAAGTTTTATAGTCATACTTAACAATACGGTAAAACCCTAGCTAAGTATTTCGAAGTCATAAGCACTACCGCTATCGACGTAATCAGCTGTGTGAAACAAATCGCAAGTTCGACTATCTCAAGTCCCAATCAAATATTCTAACGCTATAACGTATAAGTTTATGAATAAAAATCTAAACAATGAACCATCTCATGTCTTTCAGTCTCGCTCGTTTGCTCTGCTTCGCGACAATCTTTTTAGCGATTTTTTATGAATGAGACAGTGGTTTGTGTATGTTTGTACGTACATACATATATACATTATATATATATTGTTACGTTGTTTACGCACGGTTTGCCAAAAGTAAATTGTAAAACTCTTTCAACATTTTAAATTTTCAATACTAACAAAAACATATGGAAATTATTGTAGTTAATAACAGCTAAATATATTTATATTTATATATATTTATTTTGCTCTTAGCACCAACAATATTCAAAGTTTTTTTTATGTAGGAGTCGTCGAATTCCTTCAACCAGCGCTTAGTGAACCTCAAGGCATTTTTTCGATTTGTAACGGAAGAGATATGCCTTGTCCTTTAGGACACCCAAATCATTAACCCATTCAATACGATCTACTGGTTTGTTATCAGGAATTTAGATATTAAAAAAGGCATTCGTATATAAAAAGACATTAGTTTACTGAGAGTGATTTATAACAGACGGAAGATCATTTCTAAAAAGTGTAAATAATAACGGTTCAAGGTGACTGGATTGCAGAACAGCAGAAGTGACCCTTAAAGGATTCTTAAAGTAAACATTCTGAATTCTAAAAATTAAGTAATCTTTAATACAAAAAATAAAATTGTTCGGAAAGCCGAAAAGTTTAAGTTTATGAGTTAAATAGTGATTTGAAAAATTCGAAAGCCTTACTGAAATCAATGTAAATAACATCCGTTTGCATTTAGTATTGAAAGCCCTTAATAACAAATGATGTTGATTCTATCAAGTGAGTGGTAGTAAATCTTTGGTTCTTGAATCCGTGCTGGCACGGTAAAATCAAAGATTTGCAAAGATATTGAATATGAGAGGTTATTAATTTCTCTAAAATCTTCGTATTAGCAGACCCCTATAATTTTCAGCATTAGATTTGTATCTTTTTTTATGCAAATGAATAATATATGACTCTTTCCAAATTATTGGAAAACAGCATAATTCCATAGACAAACTAAACAACAGTACCTTAAGCACACTGCTTAGTACTCCATCAGGTCCTGGAGCAAATATGGGCTTAATAATCTGAAGATCACAAAGTAATCATGTGATTTCCGGAACAAAAATGCACTTAGAGTTATTAATCTGATAGGGGTAAGGCAAGACGACGTGTTGAAGTACAAATTATTTGTAAATTATTAACGTACACTTTCCACCCTTTTTAGCCTAATGAGGTATATTTTTCACTTAAACAGAGTTTTAACAAGAAGATACAAATCTAGTAAGATAGAGATAACTCGTACAGTCATTGTTTGCTTGTATGTATGTGTGTATTACCTGCGCTACGCTTAGACTAAACTTTAATCTTCGATTTCTCAAGTGATTTCGATGGTATTTACAAAGATGTTCAGTATTTTATCTAAGAAAATGTATTCAGCGCGGCTTTCGTACTTGAAACGAGTAATTTCGTACTCGATTTTAGTATTTAGGGATGTATGTTTCGATGTATACTTGATTCATGTTAGCTTATTTTTCTTTTACGAGTCTTTGTACTTGATTTAAGTATTTTTTCTTATTTTATGTATCACGTACTTAAATCAAGCATGAAAGTTTAAAATCGCAGTTACTTCATTTAAGTTTACTCGAATGAAAAGGCTTTATTTATTTTCTCACTTCAATTTTTTTTTTCGTATTGTAGCATCTTATTAAGAATCTATCTAGGATGGGCAATAACTTAATTTTGTAATGAGAACCACCCCACTGGGTGGAATTTGTTTAGTCTTCTCCGCTGTTGACAGTTTTCCAGAACTTGAAATGCAAATATGTTTTCATTTTCCTCCAAACGGTTGAGGTACGCTCTACTGAATTTGGGTACCTTACGGTCCCTGTAAAGGAACTCGCTCCCGCATAATAAAAGTTTAAATTCATTTTATATTCGAGTCTGCAAAGGTACCCCAGATTTGAAAGCCACACGCCTAGATTCGCCTGAACAAGTAATATGGTAACCCACGGTTCAAAGGCAGTCAATTGCGTTTGAATTATTCTGGAAGCAACGATAAGGCTGCAACTCGATGCTAGGGGTCTGATGTAAGGAGATTTCGCTGCCTTGGGGAACGCCAGCATTGGTATCTGAGGTAGACCGTGTAACAAGTAGTGTGGCATGGGCATTTTATTGTTTACTGTAAATTGTAGATGAAACTGGAATACACAGGAATCGAGGTTTCTGGGTGCCACAGAAACAGTTAAATACAGTTAAATATTGTTCTACTGTCAGACATTGCACAATCTCACGTCCAATGTTGAAAATATTAAGGCAAGATAATTTAACTAGTTTTTATATACTTACGGGAAAATTGTATTCCATGTAATTAAAAAAATCGTTTATTATTTTGTTTGAATATATCTAAACACATACCTTTATTTAATGAATTCAAAAATTGTGTTTAATTCTGTTTTACTTTTTGTTTTGTTTTCATTATCATTTTAATTTTTTCATCCTATTTGTGGTACATTTCAATTTACTTCACACCTAATACATTTAGAAAGTATCCTCTTATATTCCATTCTTTTTATGATTTTGTGTATTTATTTGCTATTCACTTTTTTATTTGACATTTGAAGTAAAAATTTGACACAAAACACTTAGTTCAAGTACGAAATACATTTAGCATTGTATGTTTATTTTTTCATTCATTTTTTAAATTCTTTATTGACTTGGGTAAATTTGCCATACATGTGTTTTTTGTGTGCATCGGTGATAACATTGATAATGGTATGTTGGTATGATTTGTAGTTGACTTCAATATGATACGTGATTGATTTTCAACAAAAATAATTGTATGCTGTATGAGTGGGTATGTATTGTATTTTTGTATATAATTTGTATATGAGAAGGGTATAAATACATATGGTTTAATCATGACAATTGTCTGTTTAAATAAATATCTTGAATATTTTTATACCTTATGTTAAGTTTTTTCTTTGCTTTTAAAATCTATAAATTCAATTATAATGCACTTAACTTGTGTGTATCGCCCTTTCTTTGATATCCTTAATGCAAATGTATATATGTACTTCAGGGCGGTCGTTAAAAATTAAAATATTAGTTCCGACCCTATAAGCTTTTTTTAAAATAAAAAAAAAACTCTAGTAACATTATTTTTCTTTAAATTAAGTAAAACACGTGCAAATAAAAATATCTGATCAAACATGGAAACATAATTTCGTTTGAGATTTAAAATTTATTAACAATGAAGTATCTTCAGTATTATTATTTTTAGTGAAGACTTTTACCTTATAGTTTGATAAAAAGATAAAAAATTAATTTTTAATTTTTCTTAAATGAAAAGAATTAGCTGAGATCGCTTTGGCACGTGTTTTACTTAATTAAAAAAACTAAAAATGTCACAATTTTTTTTCATCAAAAAAGAAATTTTTAGCGGTCGGCACGAAGACTTAAATTTTTAACAACCACTCTAATGTACAACATATGTATGTCTATAACTTTTGTGAAACATATTTACGATGTCTTTCTGTATATAGTTTTAATATGTGTTGTGTGACATATATGTATGTTGTTTTGCACATAGATGTGCATAAGTACACACTTACGTGATGATTTGTTTTTCATATATAGTCATATATATGTAAATATTTTTAAATATAATTTTTATAGAATTGTAAATATATTGTAAATAATGTTTGCTTTTTTTGTATTGTTTTTTTTCGTCAACATTTTACCATTTTTGTTGTACATTTCGCCATTATGCTTTCAATGATAGACTAATACCGCTTTTTAACCGTTGCTTATTGTTTGTAGTTTAATGGTTCTATTTGTTTAAGCTTTGTTATGATTATGTTGTGTTTCGGTAGCATATATGTGTTAGTATTCTTTCTGCAAGAGCCTTTTACACAATGGGACTCCACGTGAGCACTTGCTGGTATATTTTTTAACTTTAGCAATGACATTTGAACACGAAAATTTTAAAATATTTTTAATTTTGTGTGCCACCGAAACAGTTTTAATACCGGCAAAAGCCCAGTCCCACGGTTCAGCCCGATCTTGTCCTGTTCGAGTATGTGTTGTGTTTTGGTTATGCAGTGTAATTTATATTTATTTCGTCTATTTTCGTTTACCAATTTTGTATAGAGGGTTAGTACACATTTAGAAATTTTTTAAATATTATTGTTTTACACAGATAAACAAGTTTAATTTTCATGATCGTTTTATTTTTTTAATGCCCTTCTCATTTCTCAATGTTTCCGTTTTACTTTTATTTAAACGTGTTTCAGTGCTGCTTTCGAATACAATTGATTTTAATCATTTGCTTGTGTTTGCAATATACAAAAAGTGTATCTATCATCTGTATATTTAGTTGATTAAGTTTGTGTGGGCTGTGCAACGAGCTAAATCGTATTATAGAGCTCTACAGCTTATCGACTACTCTTTTTTGGATTAGTTTAGCTCTCCAAATGCATTTAACATTCATCATTTAGTTTATTTCTATACTCATTAAAAACGAAGCGGTGCTGTGTGCTAAGTTTTTAACTTTTTGACTATTGACTATTATCATTTTTATGGTTTGAAAATTTCCAAAAATTGGTGGCTCTGAAACCAACTGTTTGGTGTGTACTTTCAACACAATTTTAACAACAGAAAATTCGACCGTTAAACCATTTGGCAAACAGTAATTTGCACTACAAATTGGCACTAACTTTAATTTTAGTCATTTATTACGCATAAATAACACAATTATTTTGTCATTGTCTTAAATATATATTTCCCAAAAACATTCTTCGCGTTTTTAACAATTCATTCATTTAGCCTCTTCTACAAATATTTAAAGTTGTGTCCAATTTGTTATATGACATTGTTCATTTCATTTATTGAAGCTCTAGTTTTATGATTGCCTTGCAGTTTTCTACGACTTGTAAATACATCATTCAAATATTTTCTTGTAATTTTATATGCAGTAAGTTACCTCTTAATGTTATACGACTGTTTTAATTTTTTTTTTTTTTTTATTAAATTGGGATGTGAACTTTAAGAATGTTTTTTTTATAATTTAACAAATGTCCTATCATAATATATGAAATAATGAAAAAATACATACATATGTATTTATACATATACAAACAACACGTATAAATAAATGTTCTCAAAAGTATGCAACGATTTTTTCAGAGATTATTTAAATTTGATTTTGCACTTTCTATAAAATAGTTTGAAAAAAACATTTGGGGCAATCAACGTTCCAAAGAAAATATGATTTATGTATTATCATTTGATTTGGCACGCTTTTAGAAATATAGTAGCATTTAAATACATCTACATGTCTTTAACTGAAAATACAGACACTTGATACATATTTTTGTAAACTGAAGCCAACATTAATTTTTCAGCTTCCCTGATAGGCTTATACATAGTTAGTTTCGGTTATGTTTTTCTGTTATCTTGGGTTTTTTTTTATTTGATGTTTTAAATAAGCTCATTTTGCGCAATATGAACTTTAAATAGCTGTCAATGCAATTGGCTTTAAAATTAATTCACATAAATTTGCGTATTGTTGAAATTCGTATAATTCCTATGTGTTGTTCCCCCAAAAAAGCAAATTCACTTTGTTTTGCTATTGCTGTTGTTATTACGGATGTTGCTTGAAACGAAATGGTCGTGACATACATTTGGCCAGTTGTTGCTAGCTTAATATATATTTTTTTTATTGTTTTTCTTTTTTGAAGTTTCGGTTGAGCCGTTCTTGTTTTTGGCACAATTATGCAATACTTTTCATATATTAGATGGATAGCAACTACCAACAACTCTGGGGCTGTTTTAACTATGCTTCTGTATTTTGTTTGTTATTATAATTTAATCTTATATTTTTAATATAAGTTGATCCCAATTGTTCAGTTTTATCAATTTTACGCTGCATTTCATTATTTTTTTTCCTCGAAGTAAAAGACAGATAGAGACACTTAAGAACTAATTTGCTACTTTACGAGTACTTCAAATTGGTTACATCGAAAATACAATTTTAAGTTCTATTTCTTTTCCCATATTGATTTTATGGATTTTACACATGCATACAAACACATACTGTCTCAATAATTAAGTTTATTAAATACAGTTTCATGATTCATATGTGCAATGTATTATTTATTTCATTTTGGCAATTACAATTCCAATTCTGCCAGCCTGTAAACACTCTAGAAATATTGTCTTTTTAATGATTAGACCCTCTCTAAGTGCATTCTATGCGATCTTGTTTTGTGTTTTGAATTTTTTTAATATATGTAATATGTATGTTTCTATGTAAATATGTAAGTATGTAGTGTAGTGAACCCTCTGGTGTACATAATTAATTGGTTATAAGTTGTTTTTCGTCCTAATTTATGAGAAACCTTAGCTGTTTCGAATATTTATTTACTGGCCTTCTATGTTCCGTTTTCAATTGCTTTAATGAACTGGAATACACGTATCTACTTTTTATTTTTTTGGTATTGAACCGTTCGAGATAATGCTGCAACAAAATGCTTACTAGTTAGTTATGTATAGTATGTATGTATCTCTCTTTGTCTTTAGTTAAATGGTTTTACTTGATCGATATGGAAATTAAGCTAATTGCTCAATTCACCATATTTAGTAGTATTAACAAATCCTTTTTTTATATATTTGTTGAGAACTCAGAACATTTTTCATATGATGTCCCTATCACCTAGTCATGTTTGTAGGCTTTGCTTAAAAGTCAATCAGACTACCTGAAAATTGCACTCGAACATGGGGTTTATTTTTTGCAAAGTAGAAGAAAAGATAAATATCAAATTACATATGTATTAATGATAAATAAAGTTTTCCAAGTTGTTCAATTCAAAATATTTCTAAATTCAACATGCTATGTTGAAGGCATAAAATTATTTATTTATTTAAAATTATTCAGTTAATAAAAAAAGTCATGCCTAAACTGAGAAGTGGCTTCAATGTTAATCTCTATTATTTTCTTTTGTTTTTTACTTGTCTTTATATCAATTTCCCATTCTTGCAAGTAATTATATGTTTGGGTGCAACTTTCAGCTAGTGTAATTGATGCGTTTCAGTAGTACCTGCTCTATTGCAAATTACTTCAGTATTCAGTTTATGTTTTGCTTAACATTTGCTAACACATATAGTTAATAAATTTTCATATTTCTCACTTTAACTTAAATTTACCTCATAACTTCTAACATGTTTCCATTTTATTTGTTGTCTAAATTAAACATTTTTTCGTATGATTTCCTCACTTTTTTTCTTTTGGATATTAAATAAGAATATCTAAAATACCTTAAAAATAATCTTGTTTTATTTTGTTATTTCTTTAATTCCGTCTTTTTTCTATGTATATGTATATAAATATTTTTTACTATATTGCCTTTTAACAATTTCTTTATTTCATCATTCCATATGTCAAGTGCCTTAAATGCTTTGTTTTTCCACATATTGTGCAGTTTTTTGGTACGAAATGTATTGTAAAATTGTGAGCAAATACATTCAAGTTGATTTGTAATTACACTGATAGCAACATTTAATCGTAATTGTGTTCATAACTGTGTATGTGTATATATTATCATTATGGTGTAGACTAATTGTTTATTTTTTGGGGTTAATATTTCGGTGTTCGGTGTTTAATTTTTTGTTCAAGTACTATTTGCAGCTACGTTTATTAAAGAAATATACCATGTAAATACATATGTTTTTGGTTTACTTTTCTTCTTCTTTACTTTATTTTGAAATTGTCTTTATTATTTTCAAATACTTTAACGGGTAACTTTACACACTAGTTGTGGTTCTTGTTCTTGTTATTCTGGTTGTTGAAACTCGAATAGTTTTGAGTCTCTAAAAGGGATAAGTCCTTTATGTAAAAAGGCTTATACATGTTCAAAAACACATATACGTTAGCATCTTTAACATACGTTGCGGGCTGTACCGCACGCAATATTAGAGCAGGGAAAATTTAAAGGAATTTATGAGAAAAAAAAACTCTCCTGCAATATCGCTTCCACAGAGCTATTTTATTGGTATTGCTTTTTGTCAAGTATGTATGTGGAGCAAGAAGAAATTTGCTTGGTTTGGTTTTTAAGGCACCATTAAAATTGCTTTTCTTACACGTATTTTTCCGTTGCAAATTTACAAGTTTTCAACAAATTGTTTTACGTAATTTACATACAAATACAAATATATATTAATAAGTACAATACAAATTGAAATGTTTATATTATTATTATTATTATTATTATTATAAGTGTACTCGTAATTTCTTTTTACATACACATACACATAATTATGTTATCCCGTTTTTGACTTTTATGTTACAAATAGTGCCAATTACTATTCGCTATCAACCCGTCAACGTGCGATCTTTTCATTATTATTATTTTTTCTTTTTGTTTATTGTATTTATTTAGTCGGTTGTAACTTGCGCAAAAAATTTACTAAATATTTCAAATACAATTAAATACATAATAATTTTTTTTTAATATATGTATGTATATTTTTATATAGATATATATAATTTATTTATATATAGATATACGGATTTACTTCCATTTAACGGTCATTCTTTGTTTTTTTTTTTCTTGTTTCAAAAATGATTGCTTCAAATTGTCGTCAGCGAAATATTTGTCACTAAAATCACGAAATAGTTACGCTTGATATTTTGCTGCCTGTGTTGCACATTTTGCTTGATCCTCATTTTTTATTTTTTTAATGTTAGTTGTTAATTATTATAAGTAGAGAGGGTGTCTAAGTTAACAGTAATGCATTTAATATTATTATAATTGTTTCTTTTTTTATTCTATTAACAATTTCCTGTAATCAAGTTTTGCTTCATAAGTGTTTTTATTAATATTGTAAGAACGCAATAAAAATAAATTTTCAATTTTTATTCTTGGTTTGGTGGCAACTAACTGATCATTTTTCAATTTTTTAAATGTCTTTGTCCACATTTGTTTAAACTTGTTCTATCAGACTTGATGCAAAATGAAATATTTGTAAATTTCAAGTAAGATATACATACACTTGCCGGATATGTTCAGTATTATATGTTTTGTAGTTTTGAATAATTTAACTTGCAGATGATTATGAAAAGATTACATTAAAATTGGTTTATTTTTGTTGTGGATATGTTTGGGTAATTTTTGTAAATGTTACTTATTGTATAATTAATTTATATAATCAAAATTTGACACATATTGCTGACAGTGAGCAGAGAACTAACCCACACTCATGCGGTCTGATCTACACAAATTATTAGCAACAACAATTTCTTAACTAGCTTATGGTTTGATAGCTCGGCTAAAGCCAAACAATTAACACATTTTAAAATTTTTTTTTTTTTTTTTTTGTATTATGCTCGTTAATCTGTATGTGTGTTAGTGTGGGTTTTGTAAATTAATTTTGTTTATATTGTGGTTTATAATTATTTTACTAATAATCTTTCAAGCCACAGAATTTTTGTTTGTCTGTTTTGTTAATTTCTCGATGCCCAGCCTTAAACTAAATTATAATCAAATTAAGTTTGTGAGTTTGTAATTTAAACATTAAAAATCAGTTTATTTTTCATGTTTTTTTCTTGTGTATAAATTTAACATCTAAAAATCAAAAATTATACTTTAAGTTAAGCATTATTGCAATATTAAACAAAACAATATTCATTTTTCTCGTATATTTTTTCGCAATAGTCTTTTTTAAAGCTGCATATGTGCCAAAATATTATTATTATTAATTGAAATTTTTTTGCTAAAATTAAAAACATTGCAAAATGTCGTCTAGAGAAAATAAATTTGGCTTCAAATGTTACGATCAGTTTTGTTTTCGTTCTCGTTTAACAAACTATAACTAATTTTTGAAAATTAAAAATCATATCGTTTTAAATTTAATATAATTAGATCATAGTTATTATGTAGTTTAATCAATAAACAGAATTAATTTTGTCCTTCAGTCTAAACATATTCAAAAATCACAAATACAATTTCGATAACAATTACAATAATAAAAATAAAGTTAAAAATTATATCAATTAATATATATGTATGTATGTATGTTTGTGTACCGCCATTTTTAAAGGTATATGCATATTTATATGTTTGTATGAATATAATTATATAAACAACAAACATAACATATTTCTCGCTTAACAAATGGAAAACAAACGGTTCATTTCATTGCTTTAGTGAACTGTTTGTCTATCTTTTTGCTGCTTTGCTTGCTATTTGGCCTGGCTTGGCTCGGCTTGGTTTTATATTATTTTCATAATGATTATATTTTTTTTTTAATGCAGTAACATTATTTTATTTAATGTTTGTAGGTTTTTTTACTTTTGTATTGTTTTTGGTTATGCGCATGCACAGTTACTTGGCTTAAATATAACTGCATTTAGAAATGTGCTTTTACTTTTGCTGTATTGTTGGTTAATATTGTTATTTCTTATTTTTTGTTTGTTTGTCTTAATTTTGACTAAGCTTATAATTAATTGCTGTTCTGTTCTTGCTGTGAGGCCACACATACATTGAAGTTGCGCAGCCAAAAACGGTTGTAACATAAAGTTTTATTATTTTCTCTCATTTGTTTAACTTTAAACTTAATAAAAAATATCATAATTAATAAGAATCAATGAATAAATATAACGCGTATGTATTCTTATATGTCTGTGTGTGAACGTTGTGTATATATGACGTCTCTATGCCTTTTTGCTCTATCTTCTTGTTTTTGAACCTTGTCATATGATTTGCTATATGTGTTTATGCATTTTTCACTTATTGCTTGTAACTTAACAATTGCCGACATTTATTTTGCCGGTGCAGCCGCCACCTTACTGCCGCTAAACCTGATGTCTGTTGTTGGTTGATGCAGTTTTCTCGGCTTCACTCCCTCGCTTTATTCGATTTGTTATTGTTGATTGTAATTATTATTATTATTTGTTTTTCATTATATGTTTTCATTATATTTTTTAGTTAGCCTTTGTTTTTTATTATTTGCTGTGGTCGTGTTGCACTTAGTGAATGGGTGTTTTAACAATTGCACTTGGTGCGATATAATGATAACCAGGTATGGGTAGTCCAGCGGTCTCCATTGATATTCTGTAAAGTACCAAAAAGAAAAACATGATTTTTAGTTGAGTTCAAAATATATGAGGCGATTTTTTATTACATAACGATAGAACTTAGGTTGAGTAATTAAAAGCTTTTGCGAGAAATACCTACAAGTGACAAGATAAATGTCTTTATAAGTTCTGACAAAATATTGTATAAGTTTATCCCACTATATGATTTCTTCTTCGTTTAATTGTATTAAAGCAAAAATAAAATTTAAGTGTAAATTTGATCAGTATGATCGGTATAGTTTTTAATATCTCTTTACTTTATTACAAACGCTGTTTTTAATATAATTTTGTTTGCATATAAATATGTTGGCTTGTTCTACTTTCTGTGGAAATACGCAGCTAAGAATCGAGACGAAAACTATAAGCGATTCCTTTACAATTGTTAGTTATTCTCAGTGTGTGTCTATTCAAATTTTAATTATTAATCAGTACAAGTGTACAATTATTACAAGACTTTTTAGTGTTGCGTTTCTCTCAATCTACTGTATAAATTGTCGAATATACGAGTATGTATTTTAACTATATGTATATATTTTATATGATTTGGTTATTGAGTTATAAAATCGTAAGCCCGCTTAACAAAACTAAAACTTGTACAATGTGTATCGTTTTGCTTAATAAATTACAAATTCTTAACCAAATTTCAAGTGTATAAAGAGGGAACAAATTTTAATTTCCCAATACTTTTTTCCTTCATTGCAATAAGATTTTTATACCAATTCAAAAATAGTTTGGTTTCATTTGCTTTGCGGTTATGCAATATAAAATAATAACAAATGTACAATCGTTTATAATAAATAAAATACAATAATAATTTAGAAAATAGGAAATTAATTAATCCAATTATGATTTAAAAACAATTCATGACTTTGAGTCCAATACATAAGAACGATTTTGCTTGACGCCTAATAACTTATACGTAGTATGTTTCTCTCATTGCCTTCAGTTGGCTTTATTTAATAATGTGTAATTCTGGTTCCTTATTCAAAGTTCATTAAATTTTTAATTTTTTGTAAGCTTTTGTACGCTTATTTGCGTGGATTGCGTCAATTAGAGCGAATTGGTCCATAAAAGTCGTTGTGCCACGTTCTGTTGAACACAATACATTGGAATTTCTTTGTGTATCTTATTTTTCGTCTAACTTCTTTAAGAAGTTTGTTTTTCTCTTCTAATCTACACTTGGCTGAGGGGGCTTTATAGAGGTTAGGGTATAAAATATATGTGCTTATTTTTCTAATATGAGGAAATATGAAAATTACTAGGGTAGTAGGTTATGATGTCATAATATGTTACAGATAGTGTAGGGGTTTGTTTGGATACTATCGTATCATGATAAATATATCCGTGTAGTACATTTGATCGAAATTCGATATTTGAGGATGCGCTAAAATTTGGCAAATTCTATAATATACGACAGTTGAGTGTTTTTTGTATATATTAATAGGAATAAGGGCAAAAATCTATAACACTTAGGAGGAGAAGGGTGCTACATTTTAGTTGGTCAAAGTTTGATTACAATACTTGGGCTAATTCCATATTAATTTTTTCAATTTCTTATTCTTTTTTTTTTTAGATTATTCGATGCACACTATTATTTAAGTGTTTTACAATTCAATTCGGTACATATAATAGCTTTTCATTTTAACTGTCTGACTTCATTTAGTTGTTTTCAAAAAACATTAATTAATAATCTTGCAGCAGCGAAAAACATGAGAAATAATATATCTCACTTCTAAACTCATTTGGATGCTATTTTATGTTGCGATTAGCAACTGGACATCCAACTGATTTCAAAATATTGTGTTTAACTTGAAAATAATCTTACAAATTTGACAAATATCAAGTTTGTTGGAATTGTTCTAGGATCATAACTATGCAAGCATCATAAACTCTAGAGCTGTTGCATCGGTATAAACTTTTATATCAACTAGAAAAAGCTATTAACTTGACTACTAGCAAATGACCAGCGCTTTTTTTTCTTGGGTATACTTCTACGCTCTTGGTGTGGCTGGTAGTTGGCCTGCCCCTAGTAGGGATTAAACTTATTTCGCCCCTTCTCAGACTCGCAACCAGTTTCAGTCTGATGCTGGCGGAAGCGCGATGTCGCATAATGTCCCTTGGCACGGTTTACGCCCGTAGTCTGCACAGGCGGTCCTCCGGGCGTGCTGTTGCCATTGTTGCCCAAAGATGTCAGACTAAGCAAATCCAATGCGCTCAAATTTGATAGGGCCGTGATGGCACCGGGTTTGGTCAACAATTGTAGGGCCGAAGCCAATGAACCGCCTCCCAAAGCAGCAGCTGCTGCTGTAGAATTAATTTCCAGAGTGGATCCATTGGTACTGCTGCTGTTGTGGTTGTTGCTGCTGCTGTTTCTCAGGCTTCCATTGGTGACATAGGTGTTGATGCTGCTACTACCATTGCTGCTGGCCGAACTGTTGCTGTTGTTGCTGCTAGTGCTGTTGTTGCCAGTAAGCGAAACCGTCAGACAGCTGCTGCCGTTAACAACAACGGCAGAAGATGCTGCTGCCGCTGCTGCTGCTGTTGTTGTTGTTGCAACACCACCAACCGTTGATATGGCTGCAGTGCCATTTTGTACTGCTTGATCCTGAAGATTTGCCTTCTGCAGTTCAACGCTGTGGATGAGGTACACAGAGAGATAGATAGAGACAGAACTAAAGAGAAAGGATCTTAAGGGATACTTTTGTATTTCTTGTTATTTTGGTTTTGTGGAATTGAGTTGGTCTTTTTTTTTGTAATTGCTTAAGTGTTTTGTTTTTCAAAAAAAAAAAAAGGTTAAGGAGGTTGTGTGAAGGAACGGTACGGATTTAACGGATATATAGCAAATTTCTGGAGAGAACTTTTTTGCGCTTTGTTTGGTTTGCTGTTTATTGTTGGGAGCGGCGTTCAAAAGTTGATTTATTGGATGGTAGGAGTAAACAATTATTTATATTCTAGTTAACCGAAAGAACAGTTTCTAGGGATTAAACTTTGTTTTATTATTATTATTATTGTTTGGTGGGATTTGCGGATAAGTTTATTTTGTTGCGGGTTTGGGGAGATAGGAGCATAGTATTTATTTCATTTTTTTTCTTAATTTTGTTTATTAATGATATGTTGAACTGCAGTTTGTTTTAAAGTACCAATTGTTTCAGTCTCAGTTCCAGTTGCGCTTTTGCTTGTATGTGCGAGAGTGCGACGCGTGACGTGTTTTTTGTTGTCCATTTTGCTCCTGCTCCTTCTCCTCCAAAATGCTTGCTGAGCTGAGACCTTTGTGTATGTGTACACATATACAAATATAGGTAGACTAGAAGCTAGGTGTATATATTTATATATAGAATTAAAGGTGTAAAAGAAGATGTATAATGCTAAGAGCTAAGAGTTTTGCTGGTGCTGAGTTTTGTCTATGTGCATAATATGATGCTTTACATTTCAGTACGTTTCAGAACTGCTTGTATAAAAGCATCTAGATTCTTAATTCGGGCTTACGACACTTAGTATATAGCTTGAATTTAAGCTTACAATTACAAGTTCCATGTATTAAGTACCAACATTTAATTTTTAAGTTTTCTTTTCTTCTATTTTTTTAACGCTTTACCCCAGACTCTACATAAGAGAGAGAAAGAGAGAGAGAGAGAGTTAAAAGTGCTTAAAAATACTGAGAGACCGATACGACCGACATCCAACGACCCGACGACCTCCTTAGACCTTCTTTTTCACTTTGTCAAATTGCAAATCAATTCGACAAAATTTGTTAGACAACACAAATACACACATATGTATGCATATGTTGGAATACTTTGTTAATGGTTAAAATACTGTTTGAAGGCGTCACTTACCTCATGTTGATTAAGTATTGGGCCAATGCCACCGACTCTGGATTACCGGTTATGGTAATGGTACGATCAGTATTGCCACCCTCTCGCTCCTCGCAGTTAGAGATGCGTATCATTGCGCCGGAGATCTGGCGTATTTCCGCTATTTTGGTACCGCCCTTGCCGATGATGCAACCAATCAAATCATTCGATACTGTCATCTCGTGCTGCTGTTGCTGTGCTCGATTTGCATTGGCCGTCCGTAGCTGGGAGCCAGCCAAGGCAGCCAGAGCTGTAAATGGAGCCCACCGATTATTAGTAAATATGAATACAAAGAAATACAGATAGATTTTGAGAGTATTCCCGGACACAGAGTTCAGGAACTTACCCGTGTGATTTAAACCACCAGTGCTGGCTGGCGTCATACCGGCCAGGCCCAAGGCGGCCAAACTAGCCAATGGATTTTTAGAAACCTGTTGTAAGAGGTAACATTGGTATTAGCAATTTATTGATAAAGAAAACAAGCTGAGAGGTGGTAGTTTTTTTTGGTTTTGATTAGGGCACATATTAAATCGTAAGAGTCCGTGTATTCGGGGATTGGATTGCAGACATATTTAAAGTTGACATATATTATTTCTCGGAAAGGATCGGGAATAACAACACAACGCGCTTACAGTTTTTAAAAACAAATTTAATAATAAGAAAAACCAACAATCAATCGGCAAACATAACAAACACAAGGCCTTAAAATTAGTACAAATCGTTTAGAAATTACAAAGGGCGAACCAAATAAAAATTATTTTGCTTAAACACTGAACCAATTATATTAATCACACTTTATACAGGTTAGTATATACTTTTTGAATTGAACAATAGCGTTTTCGTGTGTATAAAGAAATGTAAATATAAGGAGTGCACCAAAAAAAATAACAATAATTTGTATGCTACTTGTTTATGTACACTTCAGTATTTTTAAATAAATAATATATATATAAATTTTTTTTTTAATATATAAAAGACGATCGTAGTTAGTTTTGTGGTGTGATCATAAAATATTCTCTGAATATCTGATTAAATAGGAATTACCATTTTTTGAGATTTAGAATCGATTAACAATGGAATATCTTGAGTATTATTATTTTCAATTTGAGCTTGGGAAAAAGTTAATTACTGGTTAAATGATAAAATGATTTAAGACTTATTATTCATTATTCGTGACTGAATTGTAAAACTCTTGTTCTTTTTATGTAACGGATCAAGCATTCTCCGGCAAATAAGATTGTAACATCTGTTTCCCCATTTCCATGTAAATTATTATATTTGTTCACATACATTTTCAATTCTCTCCTAACCTCTAACCTCAAATAATTTTTATTCAATTTAAGAACTCAAATATTCATAGAAATTGAAAGTTTTGCACCCATAACACCTACAGCATAAAACACACATGCATATGAACATCATAAACATACACATGTACATATATGCAAAATGTACACGAGGCTGGGGACTCGAGGATATAGGAGAAAAACACTTAATTAATAAATCAAAACGAATAAACTATGCGCAAGTCAGTTTGGAACGAACGCTACATATGAAAACATACTTATAACCAGGGGTACAAAATATAGTTTATGTGTAAATATGCGTGTGAATAGAGAAATCATAAAATATTAAAATAAAATGTTTATGTACATCGGTTGTGTGTATATTTATGTATGTGTTACGTATTTTTTGCTTTGTTTTTTATACCATGCGCTTTGCTTTGTTCCAAAATAAAAAAACATTTGTACATAATTTCATATGCACTTCGCTTCCAAATGGCAATAACAATTGTGGTGAGTATGGGGTGGCGGAGCGTGATAGATAAACTCAAACTTGTTATAGAAAGTCGTGTTTGGCATATTGAAAAAACATATCTTCACTCAGAATAAAAACAACTAGAAAATCAACTATGAAAATAGTTAATTTTACTATGCAGGTTTTAACTATGAAAAAAAAAACTAAACTAAAAACATAGTTGAACAGCATAATGAATATGAATATCAAATATATTAAAATTAACTACACTTTAAATTAAATCCATGTTTTTTTATCGATGAACTATATTTAATTAAATAATTAACATTTTTAATAAAATGTTGCTTTCACCATAGTTAATTCGAACAAACTTCTTAGTATGATCAGTTTTTAAATTAATGAGCAGTCATCTAGTTCCGGCCCGAAACTTTTTCCTTTTACATCAGAACTGCGAAACATGTTCGACAACAGCGCCATAGCTAAGGCATCAGCTTCAAATCGCGACGGTGGCCAATTAAATAATTTATATTATATATCTAACGTTTCAAGTAGACAATGCGACTGACAAAAAATCACGAATGTCATACTTGGTTTTAAGTTATCCGAAATGTTATAGTAAATATTTTCATATTATAATTCAGTACGACTAATATTGGAGTCAAATATTTGTGTGCATCAATATTAATACGTCAACTTAAGGTAAAATGTTAAAAATGCTGATATTACTATTTCATGGTAATTCTTGATTTAACGTGTGCACATGGCAAGTTAAGCATATAATGTTAAATCATATACGAAAATGATTGGTTTTCACCATCACTTATTTGTACTTTATTGGAAAACACACACAACATAGAGTTGAAACAATTCACAAAAACAATGCAATTAGTGGTTTTTTGAGGATCCCTTGATATGGCGTGTCAACAAAAATGAATGAAAAAAATATTTATCAACTTTGTGGTCTAGAAGTTGCTTGCAGAACGAGGGACCTTAATGTTATTAAAATGTGGACGGAACACAGTTACAACATTGGGAACATAAAAGAAATTGTAGAGGTAGTTAAGGTTACTACAACGAGAACACAAACTACAAATGGCAGACGAAACGGTGGGGTAAAAAACAGGAACAAACAGCAATGCAAAAATACAATTAGCTAAGGGTAGTTGGGGGGCGATGGGACAATGGATATCATAAAGGTTTGGCGGTCAAATACAGCAAAACATGCCAAAAATAGTCAAATGCTGGCTTAGATCACAGGCTCGACTTTTTTAGGATCATGATTTTTTTTGTTGGTAATTACATTTATCTTGTGTTTAATTTTTGGGTTTATGTGTTATTCATATTTTCGGATCAATAAAAACTCACATCGGTCATTTGCTGTAGGTGATGGTGGTGTGCTGGTACCGCTCCTTGTAAATGTGCCCCCTTTAACAAAGGATCCGATAAGCCTGATATACCAGCATGTAGACCACCGGCAGCCAAAGTAAGTGGAAATACTGGACAGGTCTAATATTTTTTATATATATTTTAAACGGGTTTGTTTTTGTTGGAATACATTTTATTTGTTTTATTGTTTTGGAAAAGTTTTAAAGGAAGAAAAAAGTAGAACAAAATGATTGACCAAAAATAAATTGTTTACCTTAATAATTTTTTGTAGTTTGAAATAGTAAGCTTAGTAAATATTTATTTCGCTTTAGTATTTGGTTGAAAAGCTATTACAGGAAACCAGAGAACAAAACGTGTGTGCATAGTTTTGATGTTTCCGATGCTGACACTGGATTTAAAAAAATGATATATGGACCGGAACTTTCTCAAAACAAATGATAACAACTAAAAGAACGGTAAAGGCAAAAGATTTATTTCGAGGCACTTGGATGTGATCGATGGGTACACAAACCATACTTAGAGACTATAAATTAATGTAGCAAAAGTCACAATGTAAGCGCATAGCCACATATACATAGTTATCAAGCGGTAACCAGTTGAATCTCATTTTAATACATATTTTACCTTTATCACATATGAACTTAACTTTGCGAATTGCAATAAAAACATAGTAATAATGTATACAGTTCTGTACAATGCACAAAACATGAATACAGTAGGTACAACTGTTCCTAAATTACAAACTCTTAACAAGCTTATGTCGCTGCATAAAAAAGTGTATTCAATGTACCTTATTACCAACTGTTTGGGCTTATTTATTACACACTACACGCCGTATTAAGATATAAGCCCACTCCGACAATAACCAGGGAGTGATGATAGAGTAAGAAAGAGAGAGAGAGAGAGGACGGGTTTATCTTGTTTTGTTCTTGTTGGGAAGGGCGCAATTGATGTTACAATTATATTCAATCATTGTTTTTGTGTGCGGGATTTGATGTGACAAACTTCAACTTTTGGTTTAGTTTTAAGGCTTTTCTTTGTTATAGAGAGCAAAATTGAATTTAGGGCGAGTATAACAAACGGAAAGAGTAGAGAAAAGTTGATGTGCGGGCTCGGGCATGACAATATTTATAACAGTTATTTTTTTTTGCACTTGCTAATTGCATTGTTGTTGCTGTTATGTGAGAAATGGTGGGTTTTTACATACGTACACGTATCTATGAACATATATATGTAGGTATAACCCATCTAAAAAGTATCACAGTTTGTGTTAATTTCTGTTGCTGGTATTTAGTTGGTTTTTAGTTATTAATCTTTGTGTTGTTGGTCCGTTTTTGTTGCTCTTTTACATATTTAAATTGTTTGTGAACAAAACATTTTTAGAGTCGTAAGTATTTACTACACAAAATTAAAAGGATTAAAAGTATACATCTGTACCAAGAAAAAAAGTTTCATAGTTTATAAAATCGAGGATTGATTTTATTAAATAGAGTTCCGTAATATATTTAGGGATAATATTTCTGATGGCGCTCAAAAGGAGTTTAGATTGGTTGTTTGTTGTGTATAGTTTATGAGGTATAAAATATTTTTTTTATTATATAATAGAACTAGTGATGTTTAAACATACTTCTCCACAACGCTGCACACGAGCCCTCGTTTCGATATAATAGAGAGAAGCCACTTAGGTGGAGTGAGACTAGTGAAGCCCCCACACAAACTCAGTCTTTTGTTCGGTGAGCAGCCGCGCAAGGTGGAACCCCAAGACAAAATATCCCAAAAATGCGGCTGCCCTCAAAAACAGACACGACGCACTGGACGAAAACGGAGAGAGAGAGAGAGAGAAGGAGAGAGAGAAAATGGCTAATCTCTCTTTAAAGCCCTCAACCTGAGAGAAAAAAGTACGAGAAACTAAAATATAATAAAAATATGTAAAAATATTGTATTTGTATTATATTTATCAATTAATTAATTGATTCAAGAAATGATTAACATTAGTTATTGTTTGTTTTTGAGGGGGCCACCTTTGGACATTTGAAAATGGAGATTCCTATGGCTGGGTTCAACGGTAAATGTAGTATGAGCGCGAAGAAATGATAAAAGACTTAGTGGTAAATGGACAAGAAGCAGCAATAGTTAGGTACAATTGCAAACTAACTAAATCCAACTGAAGGCTCACGCGGGACATTTTAGGGTATCACAGGTCGGACCGGTTCTAGACAACTGTCTGGTTCAGATAGGGTATTAAGTGGAAGATTGCCAAATGGAGAGATAGAGATAGAAAAGAATATATAAAGAGAAAAAGAGGTGCAAATAAAAACAGTTTTTTCTAATCGAGCTTTAAAAACATGGGATTTTAAAAACACAAACAAAATAATCACATTAATTAAGGTATTTATACACATAGATAGGCGAAAAAAGGAGACATAAAACTCAATACATTATATTGTGAAATTTTAATAGCTAGAGGCCAACAGGATATTGCTAAACGCGCATAAAGGTAAACCCGCATAAAAATAATATTTATAGGTAGGTATAAAATAGATGGTATGGACAACCATATGTTAAAACAAAATAAAGAATAAAATGGTAATTGATGGTTTAAGGATAGATTTAAATATGTATTAAAAGATACAAATTGAGAGAGAGAAAAACTGAGAGAGACCGTAACTAGCTATAGAATGCGACGGATTTATTTATTTATATATTGAGATAGCTTGGCTTAGACTATAAATATAAATACATGTATTGCATATACTGTACATACCTCTTGTGTGGGCACCGCATAGTTTCCCTGTATGGTAAAGGCCTGTCCATTGGCCAAGATAACTGGGCCAGTAACTTGCGGCTTTGGTCGATATGGTATGGTAGCACCGCGTGGCGGAGACTGTATAAACAATAAAAACAACGTTATTTGTAAATAATTCTTGATTTATAAGTTGGATTTTAAAGTAGTTTAATTTGGAGAAAAATAATATATAATGAATTATATTAAATTTCTTTATACCGTCTTCTTTTAATAAATATCGTGTTTACTAACGAATACAATACAAATAATAGCTTACCTCCAACATGACAAGACATATCTGATAGATGCATTGGGTTATATGATCAGCGGTGCCACTCAAAGTAACAGCACGTTCCGTAGAGTTTGGCAACATTTCACTCGCCACCTGTATGGAGCAGCCAGTAGTTTGGCGTATTTCCTTAATTTTAGAGCCACTCTTGCCTGAATGAACAAGAATGAAATCGGAAAATATATTGAAAGTGTAATTTAATGAATTCTCTTTTTTTTTTTTATTTACTCACCAATTAACGATCCACATTGACTGGCGGGCACAATCAATCGAATGGGTATTTGAGTTTTACCAACTTTGCCAACATCATTAAACTGCGAGCACCACTGAAACGGGTTTCAAGTTAGTAATGTGAAGCGTGAACTATTTCAAGAATTGAGTACAATAAATACTAGAGCATTTAATTCTTCAATTAAGACTTTCTCTTGTCTAGTAATAGAATGCTATTGAATAGGTTTTCTTTTTTATGTTTTATTTAGTGCTCCAATGATTTTTTTGTTGTTTTTTTGTATTAATTATTGTGTGATGCAATTTCTTGTTTTTTTTTTTTGATGCGAGATCCGATTCAATCTAGCGCACACATACCTCTTCAAATTTCTTTGTAATAAGCGTAAATGCGGCGAAGATTGCGCTTGTTGTACCAGATACCGTTACAATGCGCTCCGGGCATGAGCCATCCGAAATGTTAATTTTGGCACCAGACTGTAATTTTTTTAAAAAGGCATTAGAATAACATACATTATAAATCGCTTTTACATTTTATTTTGCTTACCTCTTCACGAAATCTGTTGACAATTTCACCCTTTTTTCCAATAATACTACCAACTTCCTATCAAGATAAAAAAAAAGAATAATAAAGAATTAGTATATAATATGCAAGGAATATATATACTTAATATTTTAACATATTTTAACATCCTTAAAATTTTTAAATAAGTAAGAATGCTCTATTTAGGATGCTCGTTTAGGAGATACCTTCAACCGTAGACTTTACGGACACAGTCATTGAAGAAATACTGCGAGACTGCACTTGAATTTTTCATATATCTGGTATTATTGTACGGATATTTCACAGATTTTCATATACATAAATTTTAAAACTTAAATTTTCAACATTTTATTGGTATGCCATCAACATGTGTATATCGAAAACCTAAAAAGCTATCGATCTACCTATGATCGTGACAGATGGACGTGGCTAAATTATATTGGTTCTTGACCCTGTCAATGTAACCACGTCCAGGGTATAAATGTAAAGACAGTCGGAGGGGATGAAAAAATATTTAAATGTAAAATTTATATTCGGCATTGACCAACTGGTCAAGTATTAATACAACCTGATGAAAAACGTTGCACACAAATTCACATTATTTTCTGCATTTATGCTCAGAGAAAAACATATAAGGAGGTAGATGCAAAAAAAAATATTAGACTCAAATATTTGTATATTAAATTTGTCCTTTTAACATATCGAATATCTTGAAACAAACTGTGAACTTCTTGACTTTATAGTCGACGCAGTAGTGAATAGTAGAAATGTTAAAAATATAAATAAAATAATTTGAAATGTTAAAAAAGAGTACAAATTAATTAAATGCATCGAAAACCAAATATGATGGTCTACGAAATGATTCGAAACAATTGGTATTTTGGTGTAATGGATTAATTATGCTATGTAATTGGTTGTGTGAAATTTGTTATATTTTTTTTTTTACCATAACATTTTGAATGGATGGTGTAGAAAAATGTCTTGTAACCTTCATAAAGTGCACTTTTGGTGTCTGTCGCAATATTTATCCTAATTTCTAAATGCTTATCCATTGTCATACCAATACAGTTTAGGCACACGCACACAAACACACAATAAGAAATTTGGTCATTGTGCCAGTCTTGCCACAAAATGTAAAATCGGGCAAAACAAAACACAATAAGTAAGAAATAAGTACTCTCCCCTTCTGAACCAATGTAAAAGTGTTTCTCATGCTGGTCTTTACTGGGTTTTGTAAGCAGCTTTTGGGCCATTTTCTATAATATTTATGCTGATGGGGCGATCTTAATGGCCTAAATATTTATTACATACAAATGTAAGAAGGTATTGCCTTAATTATTAGCATGACAACAGTATACGCAACTAAGTTCTCTATGCCTATCTGCACATGAACTCATCTCCTCCATTCATGGTGGCAAAGAGCATCCTTACACAATTAAAAGGTTACACAATTTGCATTAATCTGTGTGGGTCATATAGAAATATACTACACACTATTTTATACGATATTTTTGCACTTTCACTTGATTGCATTTCGTCGTTAGTGCTGCTTATGCTGGTTTTGCAAAAAGCTAAACAAAATTGTTTTGAAACCCCATTTTGCTTTAAAATTACTTTGACAACACTCTACAGAGCTACTTTACCCATCGTTGTATGCCAACCGGCTTTTGATTATTTAACATGGCATTTTAAATGCAAAAGTTTGAAAAACTTGCCTTCATCCATCGATTTCTATGGATAAATTCACTTTTGCGGTTTTGGTTGCAAAATTTGCATGTCATTTAATATTTTTGTTGTTTATGGTCTATGTGCTCGATAAAATATGCATGCATGTGGACATGGACTACAACAAAACAATATGTGCAAAAGCATTTCTGTGGTCCAGTGTGTACACACAGCACGTTGTGTGACAAACAAATTGCACTTTCAAATGGGCTGAAATCTTTTTGGTAGCAATTGATTAGACAACAATAGTTTTGAGTAAGGAATGCAATTTCCTTAAAACATGACTAAATATTTGTCTGATAAAATTTACCTATAACAAAGGGTTACGTAAATAAAGCGTAAGTCAAATTTGTTTAAGAGAAAACTAAAATCGACTTCGATTTCTTTCTAGTAAAAACCAATAGAAGAGTAGAAAGTTCAAGTTCTTCGTTTTTATTGTTGGCTGTTGTTACGTTTATTTAATCGAATCAAAATGCCTCTCTGAGTCTTGTGAAAAATTCTATCGCTCATGTTTTGTCGTGGCACATTGTAAATTATTTAATTGCAAATTTTTCATTTTTCTGTTTTCACTTTGACTGCAGCTGATATAAACTCTCTCACACACACACTAACAAAACAGCAATACAACGCGAAAAATGTTCAAAATTATTTATTAAAAGGGTAAGAGTGCACAGATTTGCAGGGGGGAAGGGCAGGAGTCGACCAACGCATTGCATTCACATATGTGCTGCAGCAGTTTGTGCAACAAGCGGCACACACGTGTCGTGTACCAGCCCATCCGCCTTATCCCCTGACACCAACAGTTGTCACATTGCTATTTCCAACATTGTGTTGCAAAGTTTTCTTAGGCGACTGAAGTGGTTTCCATAAATGGTTCTCACGATTTGGCAGTTTTTTTTATTTATTATTATTTTCTGTTCCATGTACTGCATTTGTTTCGTATTTTTTAGGCTTATTTTTTATTTTAAAAAATGTTCAACGTTGTCGCGTTAACAAAAAAATATTATCGCAAAACATAATAAAAAAAATAAAACGAATTCCACCAGCATAAGTTTTTTTATACACTGAACGAACCCACGAAATAAATTAATGTATAATGGTATGTAAGAAAACATCTTCGGCCCCAATAATAATATATATATATATTCTTGATCAGTATCGACAGCCGTGATAATAAGATCACGTCCGTCTGTATGAAACGATCTCAGAGACTATAAGAGCTACAGATTTCAAGCCTGTGCTGAATATTGAATATAAGTTCACGTATACCACGCGCTGATGTTTGTTAATATTTAAATTAAATTAATTTATCGATAACTGTTCCGGTTTCTGATGGCTTAGACCAAAAGTAAATTTTGAACTTTTGAACTTACTCCAGAAACTATAGACTAAAAATGTATATTATATTAAATCGGTTGACAAACACCAGAGAAATCGAAGATAAAATTTTACTCAAGCATTTTCTGTTAATGTCAAGGGTTCATCAGAGTATCTCCTAGACAAGAGCCTTCTTACTTATACTTGTCTTAATTGCTTCATATAACCGGAACATATTGAAAATAGGTAAAAAGGGTAAATTGTCTGTTTTACTGTCTTTCAATCTGTTTATTTGCTTCTTTGCTCCAATCTTAGAAACTATAAAAGCCGAAGACTTCAATTTTGAATTACAAGATTCCCTACGGCTTAGGCAACTCATATTTATTTAAAATGATCGATTACCTATTCCGTTATTCGAAATACACCCATTATATACTTTCGAACAGAAGTAAACAAGTTAATAAGAACGATAAGACACGGTTTACCACAATTAGCACCGTCCATTCTTAAGACTTCTTACTCATCTATTTATTACATTTTGTTTTTCTTCATGTTGATGCTAATTCTTCTTTTATGTTTCCTTTTTTTTGCTACATGCTTTACGAGTTGGTCAAGTGATAAATGATAAATAAAAATGTTGCGCTCGCTTGAGAATATTAACACTATGTTTAGTAACCGTGTCCGCCACTTCTCATAATAAGGCGGTAGAATTGTCTCTGTAGTTTGAACAAAGTTTGAAGTTGAAGTTAAAGATGCATTGATACTATAAACAATACCCCAATAAGTAGGAAAGGGCATACAAGCATGCAGCATAATAAATTAGTTTCCAATTTTCAGTATTTTACCCACTGTGATTTTTTGTCAGGACTCCACACGTCTGGAGCCAACCAGGCTTCGATATGAAAATATCTGTATTTTTGTTGCTGCACATTTAATTTACCTCCGCCAAATACTACCTAACAAACATACAAGACTGTTGGTTCCATACGATTAAGTTTCTATATCTGTATTTTTGCCCTAACTAACAAGCTTCAAGAGATATAATAAGACATAAATCCAAAGTCTGAACAATGGGTTAATTTGTTATGCATTAAATGTAATTTGGAATTGACCTTGGTGGAATCCGCTCCAGGTACATATGCACCTATGATTCTAATTGCACTAGTTTACGGAATTGGGTCACCTTTCGAAACTGGGCAAAAGAAAACTGTATCTATCGTATTTTGGGCCGCTGAATTTGACTCTAAAATCTGTTTTTAGATATTGGCTCTAGTTTTGTTGTGGGTTGTGTTTGCTTTATGGATGATGCGGTATTCTCAATTATATGTCCTCCCACTTATTATGCAAAAGTAGTGCGGCAATAACAACGATATAAAAAACATATATTAATCGATTAAAGTTAATAGCTTTTACCCATTGAAATATGCTTTTTGTTAGATTTGAGGATTGCTTCTCTGTTGATTTTGAATGCAAAGAAAATCGGATCGTATCTTACTATACGACCTCTACTTATTGGGTTGCTTAGGCCTCGGTATTATGACGCCTTTGGCTAGCTGTCATTGTTTTTGTTGCTTCTTGGCAGTCAGCCACAAATTGCATAGAAACGTTAGCCAAAACTGGGTTGCACTCTCACACAGAATTGTCGAGTATTTTGCAATTGTCAGCCGTATACGTAATTATACTGCAGTTCTTATTGGTATTTTTGAAACATGCACTTTTAATTAATTGCGTAGCGTAGTAGAATACGGCATCTTAATGTGAATTTTGTGTTCGGTGTGCAATATATGACATGCGCTTGCTAATATCTTTACTTACCACCACAGCATTTTATAAGTAAGGAAAAAGTTATTTTTTTAACGACTTTACTGTACAGATTTAAAGTTCAATATTCTTGAACTTAGAGCTACATTGGTATTTATTTGCTTAAAGCAATCTCAACAAATGTGCAATATATTTAATTTAATTGTATAATCAATTTATTAACAAAGACAACTATTTAAACTGAAGCTTTTATGTAAGTTGCGCAAGAAATATGCATCATTGAAAATATTTTGTCGTGATAGAAAGCTTATAACTAAACATTACACATATTAATTAATTTTATATCAATTATTCATTATCATAATTCCTGAAAGCCAACTAAGGCACAGTGTTTGGTTCAAATTAATGTACACAAGTTTAATTATTTTGTTACAATATCGATGCGGATTTTGACTTCATATTGATGAGTAACGTTTGACCTATCTCAACTTTTGTGTACAACCATATTGATTGTCGAACCGACACATCATAAATCCTCTTCATACCTCTACAAATATTTGTGTACGACTGCTCTCGTTGAGGTTTCTGAAGAACAAAATACTCTGTAACTGAAAACATACGGTATATACTGTTTATATGCCTTAGAACTTATATCACTGCTATTATTTCTCATGTTTTGTAGTTTCTACAATAATACTATATAATTTTCCTCAAATTTGTTTTCCAAAAAGTATAGTATTTTATTCTTAAACGATAACCTCACAGGGTATTATATACATTTTGAAAGTGCCTTGAGTATTTATTGCTTGAATCCTTAAGCATCGGAAAGAAACAAAAATGCATAAGCGCAAAAAAAAAAAATTTCAATGCAAAATGAGAAGAAAAAGTGGATCATTGCTTCATTTACATATTCGAATACCTAATTTTAGTTTTAGCATTGCAGTTTAGATTGGGCCAAAAAGTGTGCAATTATTTAAAGATATTGTCGTTGATCAAACCTTCGTCCAACCCTCTACTGCCATCCCACTTTGTCCACAATACTTCGCAGACAAATTCTGCAAACGCTGTTGTTGTTTTCTGTCTGCCTGTTGCTATTTTCGTTATAAATTGTCTGCAAATTTGCTCTCTTTCTTTCTTGCTCGTTGCCAATTTTTAACTACACATCGTGTAATGTGTAGAGATCTCTCTGCTTGGTTTCACTTTAACATACTGTCTACCCCCACTTTGGCGCCCTGCATTTGTCATTGCGTCACTCTGTCGCGTTATCTGCTGCTGTTGTTGCACCTGTCGCTGCCATTCAGTGCACACATATGTAAGTTGACAAGAAGAGCAGCAACCAATCACATGCTCGTTTCTACTTATATTTAAATTAAAGTGCGCAATTTCTACACAAGAGTTGTCACAATTGTCTGCGCAAGACGTTTCACTGTATATTCTTTACAGCATTAATAGTCGAGTCGATATAGCCATGTCCGTCTCTTGATCTCAATTTCTTAACCTATATGCTTCGATATTGACCTAAAAGTTCTTTGTTTTACATAAACTGGACATATCAAAGATTAAAATTTTGTCAAGTATGAAAATGCTTTTTTTAAACAGGCATTTTTGTATACAGGGAGAGTTGTGCTTATCCTGAAATTTTATAGTTTTCTTCTAAAGTCATATCCAACAACTCCCAATCAAACAAGTAAGAAGGCTCTAGTCGAGATATCCCGACTAGAATATAACCTGAACCTTATAATTTACGCGTACAGTCAGTGCTTGCAAGTATGTGTGTTTATGTACGAGTATAGTGCATACTTTCTTATCTGCAATGCTCCGTATATTTGGTGTTCAAATTTCACACATTAAAAAATTATACTAAATACTGACAATCTGTGAAAATTTTATTGAAATCGGTTAAGAAACACTGGAAATATGGAGTATTGAAGTTAAGAAAGTATGCACTATACGCGTATACTTACACACACTCACACGTACTTGCAAGCACTGACTGTATGCGTAAAGTATAGGGTTCAGGGTATAGTATAGTCGGGATTTCTCGACTAGAGCCTTCTTACTTGTTTTTTTTTTTGTTTTTATTCAAAAATTTCTTACCTTTCCTTGCATAATCAGCCTTATTGTGAGTGTCACCGATGGATCCTCTAATTTGATGGCCGCACCGCTTGCAATGCTGCCTGTGTTATTGTCCTCCATTTTTGTATGTATTATGAAGCGCGCTGTACTCTGTCTTTTATAATAATATTCTCGCAAAAAATGTTGACCGATATAGCGGACGTTGGGTTTTTTGCTTATTGCTTTATTGATATCCTACTCCTTGTCTTTTATTTGCGATATTATGGCTTCTATTGTAAATATACTTTTTTTGTACAATTTATTGCTCATGTATGATCAAAATATAATGCACAGACATTGATTAAATTTTGGCTACTATATATACATATGTCTTTTTTTGTGTTATAGTTTGCTTAAATTCTGATTCAAATTAAATTGGTGGTGTCTTTTACATATCTTACTACTTTTATTTTGTTGGCTTAAGCTCGCTGCGTTCTTAAAATCTTCATCTTTTGTTAAGTTTATTCTGTATGTGTTTTTTCCTTTAAAAACAAATGCAACATATAATCACTGCTTAAGATTTTGTATTAAATTAATTGTTTTGTATTATTATTATACTGTTTTATTTAATTTAGTTTGATGTTGAGCAAAAATACTGTTGCTTAGCGGTTGTATTTAGTTTTGCACTGCAAAGAGAGAGAGAGAAAAATAATTTATAAATCAAATTGCTAAAAGTGCTCGCAATGGGAATTCTTAAGAACACATACATCTTGAAATTAACTAATTTATTTTGTAAAATTCGAGCAATGCATTTAATCAAATTGTTGCTCAATCAAATTAAATAAAGTCGAGTCAACTTGCGAGGCATTTTTCTTGCTTCCGGCATTTTGCTCAACAAGAGATCCCAACAACAACAATAGTCTTGTCGCGCCTCGTTCATCACAACGCTAGTCTCGTGAGCGGCGTTGATATGAAATTTATTTGTTAATTTTTTTCTTCAACGATGCTCGTACACAACTTTGAAACTGCGCCAAGTTTTTGTATGCATATTCCACAAGGCGCTACGGCTGGGACATATACACAAATTAACTTACATACATATGAACATATTTACATGTATGTATACACAGTATCGAATCCGCCATGGCATTTCTCATGCTTGAAATCACATCATGTGCAATTTCGTACAGATATTTAACATACATAATATACAACGTTAGTTTAGTTGGTATTTTTTCATCATTCTTTTGCTTTTTTAATATATATTTTTTTTATTTGCTTACTTTTTTTTCGTGTAAGCAAAGCAAATTCCCAGCATAACATTATATGCAGACTTCTCATATGATTCTGAATGTTTGCCCCTGCCAGCAGCAACAGAAATAAAAACATTCCCCAAAGGACAGCTGGGGCTTTTGTGGAGGGCAATGCTCCAAACATATTTTTGCAGGCCAGGCCAACGCAATGGTTGCCAGCAGTTGTTGTTGCTAATGAAATTATGCGCACTAATTTCCCATGTAACGGCAACTCAGCCTAGAGAGATAGAAAAAGAGTCTATACATAAACACAGCCAGTATCCAAAGCCAACCGGAGCCGTAGCTTGTCGCGAAACTTATGCAGGCTGTGCACCAACTGTAAAAGCATTAACGTATAAATAAATGCGCATAATTTGGATGGCCGCTTGCACTTTACTTTGATATGCGACTTCTCGTCCTGCTCCAACTAAAAATGATAAAGAGAACTACGAAAACCAGACAGTCAATGGCAGAAAGTTCTCCCAACCGCTGCCACTCCCAAATTATTCACATGAAAACATATTTCTATGTTTGTGTACAAATATGCCAATCTGTACTTCTGTTAAGGTGTGACTATAACAAAAGATCCACTTTCCGGCCGCAAGGCAGCTAAAATAGGCGCCCAATAGAAGTTATACAAATTACTCTTTTAACTTTAAAAGAAAGGGAAAACACATTAATCATAAAATATATAATTATTTAAGATTAATTAAGTAAAGTGAAACTATATTGTTTCTGCTGAAGGTACCCAAATCTGCAGCACTTCTTTCATGCTTTCTGGTATAATTGGGTTTAAAAAAAATATATAGTTTATTTTGACACAAGGGATGCAAGCCCTGGCATTTGATATTGTGCAAACTTTAGAACAACTCTTGCATGCAAATTTTAACTGGCACGCATATTGTAGTTCCAAGTCGTGTTAGCCTTGCTGCTTCACTCACTTTCTGAACATTGTTAAATGATCAAAATATTGTACCACTTTCTCACCTGCCTTAAAAAGGGAATAAATATAGATGGAAAAATCTTTCCATGTCCATGTGTTCGTAATTTATTCTTTACCAAGTCCGAGATAATTGATTTTCGCTAGCAAACTAACATAAGAAACGTTGTATGAACAAGTAAGAAGGCTCTAGTCGAGAAATCCCGACTAGACTATACCCTTAACCCTATAATTTACGCATACAGTCAGTGCTTGCAAGTATGTGTGAGTGTCTGTATGTATACGCGTATAGTGCATACCTTCTTAATTTCAATACTCCATATCTCCAGTGTTTCTCAACCGATTTCAATAGATTGTCACATTTATTCTAATCTTTCAAAATGCATCAAAAAGTTTTCCAAATTGAAGATTTTGTTGTTATCGATTACATGTGTATATCGGAAACGGCAAGAGTTATCGAAAATCTAAAACAAACTTGTACTGCCTAGGGATTAGGCGAGCTTATGTACCAAATCTGGAGTCTCTAGCTTTTATAGTCTCTGAGATCGACGCGTTCATACATACGGACGGACAGACGGACGGACGGACAGACGGACATGGCTATATCGACTCGGCTGTTGATGCTGATCAAGAATATATATACTTTATGGGGTCGGAGATGCTTCCTTCTGCCTGTTACATACTTTTGCACAAAACCATTATACCCTTTTTACCCATTTTCAATGGGTTAAGGGTATAAAAAGAACAGACAACTTTTTATAAGCCACAGCTTTGTAACTTCATCTTAGGAACAATCAAAACTACAGCAAGTTCCAATTGTCAAAGTAAACCAATTGCTCATAATTAAAATAAACATTTCTATCATAAAATGCAAACAAAGAAATATATATATATATTTATATAATTTGCCATACATGTATGACAATTGACTGTGCACATCTAAATATCAAAGTACAGGTATAGCTTCGAGTCGTGGTGTGCGAACCGGAGGTAGTTGCATTAAGGTAGCCGCGTATCACATTACCAGAATACTCTAAAGACGACGGTTTAAAGCTGTCGCTAGGAGGTTGCATCCCGTCTTGGGATGCCTGCCCGCCTGTCCTACTATGAATTTCTGTGGCAAGATGGCGCTACAGACGTTTGCTGCCGATGACGGAATATACAAAGGGGCAGGGCAATGAAATAATAAGTTCCGTTACAACCAGTGTAAGTTCTTTGCATTGCAATCCGCAACGTTGTCAAGATGAAGACATCGCTGCATTGGCATTGAGCAGTTGTTGAATTATGTGCTCTAGCTGAAGACTCATTATCAATCATACGCAGTGTATGCACGCCACTTTTCATCAGCTTTTAATGACTTTTTCTTCTTGCTAATGGGAAAAACCTAAAAAGGCAAACGCACAGTCGTAACTAGTTTTCTTTTAATTAGCTCGCAAATAGCTGGCAAGTCTGAATTGATACCGGTTTGCTTTCTAATTTCTTTAGCTTTCCACACAAAAACACGTACACACAGACACTTGTTAAACCAACGTATGTGCGAGAGTGTGTGGCAATTCTCTAGTTTCCTGGCGATGAAAAAGCATGGCCATGAATCACAAAGATAAAATGAAAGATCTGCTTTATGTCTGTTTTTTCTCTCTTTCGCAATTTTCTCTTTTCATCAAGATGCTAAGAAAAATTAGTTGCATACGGGTTATTCCTACTTCATTCCATATAGAAATGTATGACACATTCCATAGAACAAAGACGTTTGGCAAAAGAAAATTTCATGCAAATAGTTAAGTCACATACTATAAATTTTTCCTTCAAACTTAGTTCATTCTATTGTCAGTCCAATTGTTTACTTACAGTTTGCCCAGTAAAGGTTGCGACACGCTGAAAAATTTTGATATTTTCATTTTAGAGCTATAAGGTCACACTGGTTGTTGTTTTTAATTTTATTTTTTATTTTTTATAAGTAATTCAGTCAATTATCTCTTAAACCTATTAAAAAGAACTTAAAAAACAATAACATTAACAAAGAAACATTTAAAATACTAATAAATGCACTAAATTCAACTGCCCAATAAAGGTTGCGACACTTCATTTTTTGGTCTGTTTTCGTTGTAAATTTCGTATTTACAGTTAATTTTCTTAAAATAAAAATGCGCAATTCTTGGTAATGCCATTTTCTGAGAAACTTCATAATTTGAATATAAAATTTAATTAATATCGGGAGAGTTTACGATGGCTTTTAAATGTCATGCAAGCGGTTATGTTTTGATATGAACCAGTTGGTTTATTATAACTCTACGATCGGGAAATCGGACTCTGACATTGCAGAAATGTTTGCAATTACCAGGAAAACTGTATACAATATTTTAAACCGCGTAAAAAACAAGGGAAGGATAGAAACGAAGCCATCAACTGGAAGGCCGCATGCAATAGCACCAAGGGCAGAGCGAATTATGGCCAGAAGGATCAATGAAAATCCAAATTTTTTCGACCAGAACGCTTGCCAATGAGATGAAGACGGAATGTGGAATTAATATATCTCGGGAATATGTCCAAAATGCTATAAAAAGTACCGACTTTTCATATCGAGCTGCTCGAAAAAAAACGTTGATGTCAGCGTGTAACTTTTGCCAGGTGGGACAGCCAGATTCACGTTGGGTGACGTGGTGTTTTGTGATGAATCCAAAATGGTGCTATACTATAATAATAGCCCCAGCACAATCTGTTAAAAGTACTGGAAACCAAACATATTATACCGACGGTAAAATTTGGAAAATTGTCGGTGATGATTTGGGTGTGCATCTCAAGCAGGAGTTGGGGAATTGTGATTTATTGAATATACCATGGATGTACAACCATATTTAAGTATTTTGCGCAAAAATTAGGTGGCCAGTGCCAACAAATTTGGATTTATTATGATGTTATACATTTTACCAGGACAATGATCCTAAGCATAAGGCGAATCTGGAGAGGTGCTGGCTGCTTTATAACTGTAAAAAGTGTTCGGTACTCCTGCCCAAAGCCCAGACCTCGACCCAATTGAAAATCTGTGGGCCTATCTGAAAAACACACTGCGCCATCCAAAAAACAAAAATGATCTCAAGACGATAATCTTGGAGGAATGGCAAAATATTCCATTGGAATACGACCAAAATCTCGTCAAATCGATGAAAAGGCGACTGGGTTATAGAAGCCAACGGTGGACATACAAAATATTAAATATTGTTCAAGACCAAAAAATAATAGAATGTTTGACATTGTCGCAACCTTTATTGGGCAGTGGAATTTAGTGCATTTATTAGAATTTTAAATGTTCCTTTGTTAATGTTATTGTTTTTTAAGTTCTGTTTAATAGGTTTAAGAGATAATTGACTGAATTACTTATAAAAAAAAAAAAAAATAAAAACAACAACCAGTGTAGCTCCAAAGTGAAAATATCAAAATTTTTCACCGTGTCGCAACCTTTTTTGGGCAAACTGTATCTATCAATTTCGAATAAAGTTTAAAAAATTGTTGCCCACCTTGCGGCGCACAAGCTTGATGTGATTTTCATAACTTTGTTAGCAGCAGTTGCAGCCATTTGATTAAATATTGCAACCTTATGTGAGTAAAGTGTTGTTTTGCTCAGAAGATGAAGAAGAAACCCAATTAAATTTATGTTTTTTGGTTTCACAGAAAGCAAAACTGCAAAAAAATATTTGTATAGAGCGCCACAATAAATTCTAAATTATGTACCTGTCACACGAACACACACACGAAAACAACATACGAGGTATTACGATGCTGTTGCCTGACTGACTGGATAAATAGTTAGAGAAACGATAACATCTTTGCCTTAAAAATGCTGTCATGCGTTGAGAGACTTTTGTTGACGGCAGCAATGAGTTTGTACGTCAATTTTTCGCCGTTCGTACATACATACGTAGACGGAATTTTTCCCTTTTATGGTAGGCAAGGAAAAACAAACATCAAGTGCAGACTGTCGCCAGTTGGGAGCGCCGTCAGCTAGTTGCTTTCACTCTGCTCAAAATGTCATTTTATAGTCAGCAGCACACAACACTCTAATGTCAAGTTGTCGTCAGCAAAACAACCAGGAAGCACTACCACCAACAAAACACAAATTCAAAACCATCTCTTAGTTTGAAGGAAACAGCTCCATCATTACTATCATCATTGTATGGTCCTTATTATCATTGTTATACATAAATATGTATAAATAATATGTTTAAAAATACAAATGTACAATTTTGGCCTACAAGAGCATATCCGGTTTTTTTTCGGGTGTGTTGTATTTTGCAGAAATCCAATCAGTCAGATTGTTCAGTTACCTCAATTCAACATACATACGCTCAGTGCTCATTTACATACTTCACTTATACGCAAATGCAAAAAGAGCTGCAGCTTAAGGAGGTGCTTGATATAGACACTTCACGGATCTTAATCAAGTTCCCACATAAACAAGCAGAAAATTCTCTATAGATTTTTAACAGTTTATTGGATTAAAATTTTAATTATACAATATTGTGTGGTAGTTCTCTCGAGAATCACATAATATATAAACTAAACCGAATCAAATCCACACTTCAACTTTTGAATAATATACAATTCCTATACCTTAGTAGCAAAGTTAACCAAGTAATACCGCTCGATTCATAGATTAATAAAAGTTCGAGCCAAAATGTACAAAACTGAAAATTAATATGTTTTTTAATTAATTATGTTAGCGATGCTTATCTAGCCGGCTGTCTCTCAGTTTTCCCGTGTGTGTGCGGACAAAGGTAAAACTCATTAAATTGCATAATTGCGACCGCACAAGTAACAACAACTTTGTACACATAATCATATTAATAACATAAAATCTCGACTTCCAAGCCCGAATGGTCAAGGAACATTCCTCGGTCTGATGAATGTCCCTGGGTCGCACTTAATAACATTTGGACAAAATGAATAGTCGAGTGTTTGCCGTGCACATAATTTGATTTATGATTACCAATGGATGCCGTCTTCGCCCATGTGCCCCCCAAGGGCAAAATATTTTCCTTTGCACTTTAAAAGTTCTTAAGCGTAAAATTTTGGTTTCGGTGAAAGTAAACAAGTAAGAAAGCTCTAGTCGAGAAATCCCGACTAGACTATACCCTGAACCATAGACGCGTACAGTCATCAGTGTTTGCAAGTATGTGTGTATACGACTATAGTGCATAATTTCTTAACTTGAATGCCTCATATCTCCGGTGTGTCTCAACCGATTTCAATAAATTCACAGATTGTTTTCATTTCGTCTAATGTTTCAAACTGCATCACCAAGTTTTCCAAATTCAAGATTTTACAAAACTAAGTAATTAAATAATAATTAAAACAATATAATTTTATTTTAAAAATCTTTGGCCTTAATGTGATTGACTTAAATTAGCATAACACAAATATGTATATAACATAATCCAGAATCAAGAAAAACTACTGCATGAAATATTTCGTACTCAGTTTTAGAAACGCCAACCTTACGCAACTAATGACACCGCTAAGCTGTGTTTTTCTTTCACTGTATATACAAGAAGTGAATAAGCCGACATGCTTTATATCGTTACAATTCCTTAGGCTGTCCCAAAACATTTGTTAAAAGCGCAAATGCTGCAGAAATATTTAATTAGGCACACACACACACACATACGAATCAGTGGCAGTATATAATAATAATTTCTATTGCCCACTATGCCCAAAATTATAGTATACTTATGTGAGCATGAGAATGGAAGGATAGGTAGAAAACTTTTCACTGCTGTGCTCTTAACACTAACCTTAACACATGAGCACAAACACAGACACATAGCCAGATACATACATACAACTCACACACGCTCAACTATTGCGAGTGCCATATTCATTTTGTGTCAAATAAGTAAAACGCAATTAAACGCACATGTCAGCTCATGGCAAATGCCCAATAGCCAAATAGGACCTCAGTAACAGTGATAGCAATGTCAGGCTGACAGAATACCACGAAGAAAGAGAAAGAGAGAGAGTGAGAGAGAGACAGAAGGTGTGGGCTGAAAAGACCCTACAGCCTCTTTAACCACCCAGTAATCAATACAAACAAGCCTCAACTCATACCTACAACAAATATGCTATAAATAACAACAAGCAACGAACTATATCATGTGAGTGAGATCTTCCTCTATGTGTGTGTGAGTAGTTATTGCCATACAGACAAATTGCACAAAATCCCTTAATTTGATGACCTATAAAAATTATGTTATCTGCACGCGACAATAGCGTCCAACATTGAAAGGGAGTGATAATTCTGAATCGTTGAAGCTCTGCGTGTGTAATAGGCGAAATATATGTAAACACACATATATTATAGTATTTGCGTTTTTTGTGTTGGTAAGTGTATGGATGTAGTAAAACTGTCTTTAACATATTACAGCTCAAGTACGAGATATCTGCTGGACCATGCACATTATCAATGGCTAAATAATTTTCAACTATGAAAAGGCAGTTAATGGGCTTTCGTGCATATTAGTTTCGTGAGATTTAGTTTATAGTATATAAAAAACAAGTAAGAAGGCTCTAGTCGAGAAATCCCGACTAGACTCTACCCTGAACCCTATACTTAACGCGTACAGTCACTGCTTCCAAGTATGTGTGTGTGTACGCGTATAGTGCATACTTTCTTAATTTCAATGCTCCATAACTCCGGTGTTTCTCAACCGATTTCAATAATATAATAATAATATTTTCACAGATTATCATTATTTCGTTTAATGTTTCAAACTGTGTCATAAAGATTTCTGAATTCACGATTTTGTTGTATCGATCACATGTGTATATCGGAAACGGAAAGAGTTATCGAAATTGTTAAACAAACTTGTACTGCCTAGGGATTAGGCGAGCTTATGTTCCAAATCTGGAGTCTCTAGCTCTTATAGTCTCTGAGATCGACGCGTTCATACATACGGACGGACGGACAGACTGACATGGCTATATCGACTCGGCTGTTGATGCTGATCAAGAATATATATACTTTATGGGGTCGGAGATGCTTCCTTCTGCCTGTTACACACTTTTGCACAAAACCATTATACCCTTTTTACCCATTTCCAATGGGTTCAGGGCATAAAAATAGTAATATTACAGCTGTAGAATTTAATATCCTAAGAGGTCCATTACTTGTGTTCTGGGTTTAAAAAACATTCAGCACAGTACAAAATTTTAGATCGGGGAACAAATATATCAAGATTTTTAGGCAGAAGACTAACTTTGTTTTTTAAATTAAATTCAATTAAATATCCTTTTTTTAAAAAAGTTAAAATATTGAATATTTTACGGTCACTAATGTTATAAATCGTTTATTATTGTTGTTTGTTTTAAACAAAGTTTTCATCATTGCTTAACGCGTTTCATGGTTTGTAAATAAAAGCGATAACCCATTTGAACTGCTATAGAAGAGATACAAGCGAACTCAAACCAACAAAACATCATCATGTGTGAAGTTGTTGTAGTGTCAAAAATGTAAAGACTGCCTGGTCCTAAATGAGAGTCATTGCTACTATCTGCCTTCCCAGGCAGGCTCACTGATATGTAAATGGATAATAAAGCAGAAGGATTAGGGATTATAACAGAACGCATAAAGAGGTAAAGAGGAAAAGAGAAAGACAATAAACATGTCACAAATGGCATATACAATGCAATGAACACAACACACAGAAGATGACAAAATGGAAAAAAGTGACAAAATGTTGGCACAGGTTTTCATTTCATTCTTTTATGTTTCACATCTATGTCATATCATATATGATGACGTGGACATAAAATGCCCTAAATAGACTATATATATATATATATATATATATGTGTGTGTGTGTGTGTGTGTGTGTGTGTGTTGAGTACGATAAAAGATGGTTGTTATGATGCCAAAGCCACCGGGCAAACTGTGCAAAATATTTTGATACTTAAGTGTCACAGGCACAAAAAACATGAAGTGACGTTTAATTAGAAATTGCATAAAACTCATTTGGAATCAAACAATTCTTGCATTTTTATGCTCCGATGACAAAAGCAAATAGTATAGTGTCCGTCTATGATTTTTTTCGACACGCAGAAAGCTAGACTTAAAACTTTGCAAATGCATTCTGGGCGCATCAGATACCGTATTAAGTTTTTTAAGAAATAGCTACTAGCATCCGTCAAATGAATGCCCATACTCCCATACTGCCCGACATTTTAAAATCGGAAATCGCTATATCTTCCACCGTTTTGATGGCAAGTGATTTGTTGGTTTTCCCCAAAGATGTGCCACAAACGATTATTGAACGCATCACCCACTCCTGCTGCCCCCGTACCAACCTTTCCCTCTTAAGACTCGTTTTTATATTGCATCGTTTCATTTACGTTTTATTTAAACCAAATGTAGTTTTCCACTTTTCGTCTTTTTATTTATATTTTGGCAAGCTAATTCTAAGATACGAACCCAGAAAGTAAGCCAGAAGTAAAAGCAAATTAAATAAATAATTTAAAAAATGCAAAAAAATAAGTCAAGGAAGAATATTAGCCAATTATAAGAAAAAATACTTTCTTAATTATTATAGCCAGTTTAAAAAAGAAAAGATAAACATAAAACTTGTAAACCAACCAATACTCTGATACCAGTTAAGTATCGGCGGAAAACATGATACAACGAATCTGCTTGCGAGGGGCTCTCTGATTAAGTTTAAAGATTGTCTTTTTCTGTACCATAATGCGGTCAATCACATGATGTCGCCTGGCATAGGTAATATAAATGCAACTGTTGTTCTCGTCGCTGTTGCTGAACCTTTCATCGTGTGGTTTTTATATTTTACTTTTGTTGTTGTTGTTAGCATTATTGCCGCCTTAGAGAGTTAAGTATCTGCCAAATGGATTTTCTTTAGCAGTGCAGCAGCAAATTTTTTGCCACGTACCTATACACTAATTACAAATTGCGCTATGCTACTTTTGTTGCTGTTTCCCCGTCTTCGTCTTCGTGTTGGTGTTTTTGCGCTGCAAATTCTCGCGTTTCATAAATTATGTAGGCCAACCATAGACGGACCGATTCAGCCGCCATAGCGCAACCCATTTTACCCAGCCGTTACGCTCTCGCCGACCGCTACTGTAGCACAGGTGCCGTAGAAGCAGCCCAGTGGGTTGCCGTTGCCTGAAACCCCCCGCGAAACCCAGCTAGTCTGGGTGAGTCTTTATTAACACCAACGTCAACGACGCGTTCCAAACTGCAACGAAACACTACAAATGTTGCCAAGCAAAAGATGCAGACACAAACACAGAAACAAAACCAATCACACAGCCACACACATATGTTGTGATACGCGGTTGTCAGCGTCGCCTGCTTGAAGAAATCTTATTAAAAAGTACACACACACTGAGTGAAAGTACGGTATTACAAGTTTGTTGCAATAAATTACGGTCAGCAGTCAACACCAAGCGACTCTATCCCTCCCTCCCTCACTCTTATCTTTTCGCGTTCTGCTTTTTATACCCTGAACCCATTGAAAATGGCTTAAAAAAAAAGGTATAATAGTTTTGTGCAAAAGTATACAACAAGCAGGAGAAAGCATCTCCGACCCCATAAATTATATATATTCTTGATATTGGGTATCACGACTTAAATATGAATAGTTTTAGTAATGTAGGAATCGTCGAAATTTTTGGGCGTAGCATGTGTTCAAGACTTGTAGTATTAGTTTACATGGCAACTTACTGTTTGTAGTTGGCAATTTAAGTGCAAGAGAAAAAGTGCAAAGGAAGCAGGAAGAGATTTGCGTTTAGCATTCTGGGACACATGGAGCAGCTTTCATGCAACAGTGCTCATCAAATGTACAACTGCACACAGTGACTGGACGTGCACATATTGATATGGCTTCATGACAGAGTAACAACAACTGCAGAAAATAAACGATAAGAACGAGAATAGTAACAATAAGGTGACAGCATATGAGAGCAGCCTTAAATGGCATTAAAATTAATTTGGGTTATCGCCTCGCAAAGCAGCCGCATCAATATTGAAATTTATGGTACAGATGTATTTTATAATGCAGTTAAATCCCAGACTGAACATCTGAGCATGGTAGGGGCCAAAGACGCTCGCCAACTCATAAGAAGACCTAATTAAAATAATCATACGCATTATTCGACTTTAGAGGGAGAACACCAATTGAATAACCAAGGCAATCAATCAAAATACAAATTCTATTAGGAAGCATCAACGATGAATACGATGGCAAGCACTCTGACTTAAGAGAAATTTATAACCTTGCACCGTAAAGAACATAAATAAAATAGGAATAGGGTATACTTACTGTCGTACATAAGGGAATGTTTTAATTGTGATTGGGATCATATTATTGGAGCGGGGCCCACAAATATTCAATGCAGTTTCTTAGAGTTTTTGATTCAGTTATTTGGAGGACATTAGTAGATATATTCGTACTTTGGTAGATCCAGCTTTAAGGATGTGGGAAATACGTGGGTTTCTCGAATTTTAGTTATCGAGTTTCTATTTATTTCCAGCAAGGAAATACTCGCAAGGGCGAGTGAAAGGGAGACGTGGGGCAAACAGAATCAACTCTGAGTGCTAAAATTAAGTGCTCTCCATTTTAATTTTTTAATTTAATGTTGCGCAAAAAGGCAGCGGTAGCTGTCGCAGGACTCTCTGCTCTCCACTTTTCTCTACTTCTGCTTGCCTTTATACGCATCAAATTCAATTTTCAATTCAATAAAGCGGCACAAATTGTTACTTATTGATTGCACTCTGCGGGTAGCTGAAGGGCGTCCGAGACATATTTAGCGCAAAAGTCTTTAGGGACATATAGTTTAAAGGAGCCGCCTAAAATGTGTGAGTACCTGTATGTATTTTTGTCCTACGTTCCACCAGCATTGAGAAAAAATCACAATAACATTAAATTTTTGGCTAAAAAGCGTCTGGGTAAAAAGAAACGGTAAGTCAAGATCCTTATTGGATTTGTGCTAAGCCAGAAAGAAAAGGAATTTCAATTAAAATGCCAACAACAACATAAATATGAAAAGCCATAATATAAGTGGAATAATCAGCATAAAGTGGAAATGCAAAATGTCTAAACATGAATTGTTTGTTTGTGTGGGTGTATTGTGTGTGTGGTGTTTGCACGACATTTGGTGCTGGAAATAAATTTTTAATAACTTAATTAAAAAGCATAATTTAGTTACACGCAGCAGCATACCAGAAGAAACAACAACAGCATAAAAATTGGCTGCATAAATAAAAAGTTAGATTTTAATAAAGCCTGCTCCTTCTCGGTCCTCTTCATAATGAAAAGCCGCCCAGGTGCTGCAGCCGTTTCCTTTCGCCTGAACAAGCCTTTTGGGACTTTGGCACCTTTTGTTCATCGAGCGGCCGTGGGAGGTATTTATTTTTACTTTTTTTATACTCTGAACCACATGTGCATATCGGAAACGGGAAGAGTTATCGAAAATTTAAAACAAACTTGTACAGCGCGTGGATTAGGCGAGCTTATGTACTAAATCTGGAGTCTCTAGCTCTTATAGTCTCTGAGATCGACGCGTTGATACATACGGACAGACGGACATGGCTATATCGACTCGGCTGTTGATGCTGATCAAGAATATATATACTTTATGGGCTCGGAGATGTATTCCTTCTGCCTGTTACATACTTTTGCACAAAACCTTTATACCCTTTTTACCCATTTTCAATGGGTTCAGGGTATAAAAAGTATGCACTATACGCGTATACACACATACTTGCAAGCAGTGACTGTACGCGTAAGGTATAGGGTTCAGGGTATCGTCTAGTCGGGATTTCTCGACTAGAGCCTTCTTACTTGTTTTTCTGTCTTTTACTGTTTCATGTTTGTGTTGGGGCCTGTGGACACAGTTAGTCTTATGAAATATCTTCAAAACTGCCCAAAGATGCTTTCCGCAGATTTAAATATATATGAATCGTTTGAATAATGGCTAGCAAATTTGAACAAAACTAAACAACAACAACGCATACGTTAAGTTGATGATGCTAAAAGTGGACGTACTAGAACATGCCAAATGTCGTCGCGTTGACCTCGTTAATGGACTTTTGCGCATAATCTAAAATGATGGTGGCTTAAAGCCAGCAAATACTTAAGGAATACAACGAATACGAAATGATTCTGCAACATTATTCAGCTTCAGGACAGATGAACACATCAATCTCTTAAAAAAACATATTTAAAGCTCACGATATTATTTCCGCCAAGGGTTTGCCTCCGCGGTTTCATGACGGGTCTTTTAAAAAAATTTGAAGGGAAGTCCTTTACGACTGGGGCTTTAGTGGGCTTTCTGAATCATATGGAAGTCGAAAATTTTATATTATTTAATATTGTTAAAAAAAATTCTCATTAGTTTATTTTGCATTGAGATGAGCTACCAATATTGTCAAGTATTGGTAAGTTTTGGGTATCATATTTATTTTTTTATTGTTCTGCTCATCTGCATAAGTGTTATCTTTATTTGATTTTCAGAGTTATAGAGCTCTAACTTAAACACAACAACGCGCGGACACCAAATAGAAAACAAATGCGAGAAACCGACCAAACAACAACTGAAACCACATATGACTTCGCATAGTGAAATAAGAAAAGCGTTAAGTGCATATTTAGTATACAAGCTGGTAAGTCAAAAACCAGCCCAAAACCGGCCAGTACCTCCACATCCTATCCGCCTGTCTCATCTGGTTGTTAGCAGGAAAAATGCATCAATGAATGCCTCGTATAGCTGCTGATGTTGCTGCAAAAAAAAGAATGGAGAGGCAAAGACAACATGCAACGCAGAAAAGAAAAGCAGGCAAACAGGCCGACAGTCGACAGAAAAGAAAATGGCCAAACATGTTCGCTATGTTCTATGAATAACGACGACTACCCAGGCAACATCGCCAGAAAAAAAGCCAGGTATTGAGGCGAGAGGGGAACGTAGACGGGAAGAGGAATGGGAACGGGGCACTGACAACAACAAAAGCTATAAGCTTGGCGTGCTTGTTTGGCATCATCGTCATCGCCATCATCATCATGATGATTATCAACTGCTGCATGCAGCTATTTTTTATTTTTTCTCCATTTTTAGTTTTTTACTGCCACATGGAGGATTTATCGACAGAGGGGGGAAAACTGTTTTTATACCCTGAACCCATTGAAAATGGGTAAAAAGAGTATAATGGTTTTGTGCAAAAGTATGTAACAGGCAGAAGGAAGCATCTCCGAACCCATAAAGTATATATATTCTTGATCAGCATCAACAGCCGAGTCGATTTAGCCATGTCCGTCTGTCCGTCCGTATGTATGAACGCGTCGATCGTAGATACTAAAAGAGCTAGATACTCCAGATTTGGTACATAAGCTCGCCTAGTCCCCGCGCAGTACAAGTTTGTTTTAAATTTTCGATAACTCTTCCCGTTTACGATATACACATGTGATCGATAACAAAACAAGTAAGAAGGCTCTAGTCGAGAAATCCCGACTAGACTATACCCTTAACCCTATACTTTACGAATACAGTCAGTGCTTGCCAGCAACCAAATACGAAACGAAACCAAACCAAAAACGAAGATACATACGTTTGGACCAACCGCATGCCAGTCAGTTAGTCAGACATTCGCTCACTCACTCAGTCAGTCATTGATTCAAGCCAGCTTAAAAGTTGGTTCGTAGCCTGCTGCAAAGGTGTTATGATAAACTCAGCCTCAACGCTAAGAGCACAGCAAACTACGAACGAAGACAAGTTGCTTGCATGCAGCATGCAGCACATGCCCCCTACAACTTGTTCAAATACTTCACACACACAAAGTAACACGGCAATTAGAAACAGCAAGCATTTTGCCATAGGTCAGTGCGAAGATAAAAACACACGCAAAATAAAGAAAGAGAGCAAGGAACCTCCAGAAATCCAGTCATGCCACGTAAAATAGTAGTTGGTGTGAGTAAAGCCGCTAATAACCCGCATATACCCGCACCCACACACCTCCATACACACACGATCAGCTTAGCTGTGCTTGACGTCTGTGGGCAAACTTCGACTCAATTTTCAACTGAAATGCTCAACAGAAAGTTGAGCAAATAAAAATAATAATTACAACTTTATAGTCCAGAATAACGAGAAGAGAAGAAATCCTGAAACCTAGACATTAAATTCAGAATGCCTGCGAGCTTGAGTCAATTCCCATCATCGGGTTTTCTTTACCGATTTCGATTAAATTTTCTCCGATGATTGATATGCCAAAGTTTTCACTTCAAGTTATTTATTTTAGAAAAAAAAAAAACAATTGGAACTGTTTTTGATAATAAGTGAAGTTTGGAAACAAAGAAAGTGATCGATATGAAATAAAAATTTGATGTGCGCATGTTTTACGAGATGTTTATTTGGAAACTCCTCCAGACAAATGGAAGTGCAGCCACAAAGACATGTCTAATACCCCGATCTCTACTACGTCTATTGGTTTGTCTTTGATTCTTGTCTGTCTGTGTCAATATGAACTTTGTTAAGCAATCCCAAGAAACAGAACAACAGTGCCAAATTGAACAACAGTTAAAAATATATGAAACTCACACAATTTTGGTGTTATTTAACAATAACTTATTGTATTATTAAGAGAAAAACAGAAAAACGAAGCAAATAACGAATGAAATGAAGCACAATAGTCAAATACAACAGATCAAAAATCGCAGATCGCAGTTAATTCTTTTTTCGTACATGTAGGAAGACTTTTTCGCTTAAGAAACTTTTTTTTTTTTTTTTGTAGATGCTTTTTAATGTGATACTATTAAAATCTGGAAATCACTTTCAAATTGACTTTTACAACCCACATTAACTTTAAAAGTGCTCCTCCAGTCCTAGACGAACTTTGTTTGCACTCAAAAGGAAAACTTGCAAATACTTTTTTCTGCCACCAAATTCAACTCCCATAGTAAAACATTTTGCAAAGCGGAAAAAACACGACTGATGCAATAAAAAATGCCTGATTATCGAATGCCGTATGCCCTTTCAAAGCAAACTACTCACATATAAATTTTAGTGACACTGATAAATGAAAAAAATTAACTTTTCTTTGGTAATATATAAATAAATGTTTCTACTGACTTAGAAAGTTATGATAAACTTAAACTAATTTAGAATGTTATATATGTCTCTATCTTATTGGTTTCGATGCGTTCTTAGAATAACCATTTTACCCATTTATACACAGATAGTAAAAAGTCGTGCTAAAATAAAGAACGAATGAATTTGAATTTATTGCGATTATAAAATTTCATTATTGATCTTAAATCAAGTAAGAAATAAGTAAAAATACTTAAATCAAATACGAAGATTCTTAAAATAATTATAAGTGAACTTTCAGTATAATTACAGCAATACTGAAATCGAGTATGAATTCGTGGTTAAAAAGTTTTGAATTTAATGTTTTATTTAATTTATTATGCGAGATAAGCTTAGATTAAGATTAAGAGAAACCGAAATGTGTTTGGAAATAATACAACAGCTAAGGCACCCACAGTATTACCGAGAGATCTCATATTTGAATCACGTCACGGTAAGCGTGAACAGGAAAATGAATAGTTTTCGGGAATACTAATCAATTGGATCCTGTACACAAAATTCTTGGATTAGGAATCAAAATACTGATAAGAATGAAATATTTTTAGTACTCAAGAGCTTAAAGCGTGGTTAAAAAACTTGGACCAAGAACTCAAGAATAAACGAACTTAAAAAGTCGTACTTCAAACAAGAACATTATTATTCTTGATATCAGTACTTCCGTACTTGGTGAGAAATCAAGTTTGAAACGTATACTTGATATATATACTTGATTATTTCTATCAGTGTAATAGCTGCACTGTCTTTTGAAATTGGAACGATGGGGAGGCGATGCGCAGCTTAAAAGAGGAATTTAATTATACCGAAGCTCCCAAAACAAAACAAAAAAAAATCACAGTGCCACATAGCAAAAAAAAAAGAAATACAAATAAAAAATAAGAAAATTAAATGTGAAGCACTACGTTGTGTAAATCGTCGGCAGTGCTGTCAGAAGCTAGCCCGGTCCAACAGAGGGCTGTAGTCACACAACCGGTAGACCAGGGACGGAACTCAAAATTACAGAAGGAGGAAGGGGTCGACACTCAAAGGCCGCCTACAGTCGATGCTCTGCGCTCTTCGTTTGGTCGTTGTTATTGTTGCTGCTGTTGTTGATGTAGTTGCTGTAGCTGCTTTCTGCTTCTCGCTGTCGGGTTTAATGAACGGAAATCTCTTGCAAATATTCAATTGCTATATGCAGTCAGCATAGACGGCACAGACATATATATATATATATATATATATATGTATACAAGCAAATACAGTGTACCCGAAGTGAAGTATGTGCATGGAGCATGTTTATATGCACTCATGTACATAAACGTACAAATATATATATATATATATACATATATTTAGTCAGTCAGTATACGATATGCCCTCATCCACACAGTGGAAGAGCCAACAGACAAAGCGCATGTCGAGCAGCCAACGACCATGATGATGATAATGATGTTGTGAATAACGATGATGATGATAATAGACCGACAAAAGTGCAATGTGCGTTGTTACTGCCTGCCTTACAGACCAATAATAATTAAGTATGATAATGATGTTGCCCAACGGCAGAGCCAGACAGGTTGCCATCCAGCCGCCGTTGCACGCCCTGTTTTTCACAATTATTTGAAGTAGTCAACGGCACAGCACAGAGTTTCCACGAAAAAAAAAAAATTTAAATACACATGAAGGGAAATTTTGATAATGAGAAAAATAATAATAACCGTAGTATATTATTCTAAACTTAACTTTATAGATAGGCACAACGTTACGAACGATCTTCTTGAGATATTTTATTACTATACAAATTTCTTACGACTTGAAATTGCTGATATTGTATTCAATAATTCAGATATATTGATTTCTATGCGATAAAATAATTACATATTTTGGTGGGGTTAAAAAAAATAAAAGTAGAGAACAGTAGAAGAATTTTTTGGAAAAAGGTGATCTCCTTTGTAATAAATGTGCTTATGAACTTGGCTAAAATATCAGACTCACAACTTGCACTTAATTTATATTGATGTCCCTCTTAGTTTAGATTATTACTAGATACACAAAATTATTATAATAAGGTAATGGTTGAAATAAGCTGTGAGCCACTGTACATACCGTACTGTAAATCCTATATGATGCCTTTATGTACTCTATAATAAAACTAAAATGTGCTGCATATAAGAGGAACTGAAACCCGGGCCTAGGCCTAATGCCAAAACATATTTATAGGCAAGTTTGCTGTACTACACACACTTAATTCCTCTTTCTCTCTTACAATCTCTCTTGTCATATACACACACACACACATTTGCAATATTAATAATCTGCTGCCATTGAAAGCCATACAAGGCGCGACGACGTCGACTACAACGTTGACGCTGTACGTGTCAATATTCGACGCTGGCTGCGCTGCGACAGCGACTGCATGCGCGACAGCGCATATAAATTTTGTTTTCTTTTTTTCATGTTTTGAGTGGTCTAGGAACTTTTGCGCCATTGCGAGTGGCATGCAACGCCAACAACAACAACAGCCACAACAGTTTATCTGCAGAGCCGTGCACCTCGCAAACATATGAAAAGAGTGGGGGGGGCAACACAGAACAGTGGGAAAATTTTTGGGTTCTTGATAGTAAAAAAAATGGTTTCCTAACCTATAAAACAAATTCAGTAACAACAAGGGACTTGGAGTCAATGTCAAGGATAATATTTTATTGAAGTATTTACTTATTTGAAGATTTAAAAAAATACAAACTGAAATCTCGCATAATAGGAAATGAATATAAAGGGGTTTAGTGATCAAATAATTTGATAAAATCGTAATCGTGAGGTAATCAAAGTGAAAAAGCGATAGTGTTTCTAAAGTTGTTTTTAAAGTTTCAAGAAAAATAACATTATTTATTATTATTTCATTCTATATAATCATTCTGGACTTTTGACATGCCCTTTCCGCTTGGAGTATATTTAATATTTGGTAATCAAATTCCACAAAATTCATTTAAATAGGTGAATATATCCTTTAAAGTTAGCTAATGTCAAGTACATATAGATTCTAATTAAGGTATATAAATACTAATAGTGAACAAATATTTATATAAAGTTGAAATTTCACTGTGCAACAAACGTAATATATGCCTAGGCAATGTTCAGTATGTCAGGACTAAAGGGAGGACCCCGGCGAGCCTTTGTGGTACCTGTACTGTATATGTGTCCTGGGGTGGCATTGCGTTCTTGAGTGCAAAACAAATATTGTCGCCGGCTAGGTCGGGAAATCAACGCACTAAGCGCAAAGAATTTCCTCCTCAGTAGCCCCCCACTCCGCGCCAGCACTATGGCCGCTGGCGACGAGAAAGTAAATAGTAAACAAAAATAGTTTGCATGCAGATTAACAGCAACAAAAACAATGTGAGCAGCAAAAGCAAAAAACGCATGGTACAAGTAAATAAAAAAAGCGAAATATAAAATTTGTGTAGTTGTTGCTGTTGTTGTTATTGTTGTTAGACCAGCTTTAAATTAAATTAAATCTGCTAAACTGCAGCCCTGTGTTTCGTTCAATTTGCAGCCTTGTTCTTATGTAGTATGTATGTAAATAACACTGTATATGTCATTTACAAGTACATAACGTTTTATAAACTGATGCATTGATATAGGCAATAAGGAAACAACAACGTTGATGTTGACGCGCACTCGGCTAGGCCCATCTATCGATAAGGAATCTGCTCGCGCGATTAACGCATGGTAAAGATGCACAGTAATATCATAGGTTATGGGCATACAACAATTGTTAAGCACATGAGTAAATATTTAACAGTCTGATTGCGGCTAATTTGTAGTAATAATCCAAATATATGAAAACATGTGTATGTGAATAGGTCTAATAACAAGATCTCTCAAAATTAAAGTGATTTAAAATGGATACGATTTGAAGAAAGATTGGGATAGAGGATAAATAAGATGCAAATCAGCAATTGAATTGTGTTGCAAAATATAATCTATATTGAAAGTTCCAAATGAGACAACATTGACTTTTGATAAGCTTATCATTAACTTATCGATATAAAATCTATCGCACAGAAACATTTTAGAATCTTAGACAAAGTACAAAACCCTCCTTTCTTATCTAAACCAACAATGAACGAGAACGGAATTACACCTAATACTAAAAAATTGAGCAGACCACGTTTTTCTCAAGAAATGAATGAATTACAATACAAGCAAATAAAAATAATGATAATAATGATAAGAAAAATAATTATAAAATCATAATAATAACAAGTAAGAAGGCTCTAGTCGAGAAATCCCGACTACACTGTACCCTGAACCCCATACTTTAAGTGTACAGTCAGTGCTTCCAAGAATGTGTGTGTGTGTGTACGCGTAAAGTGCATACTTTCTTAACTTCAATACTCAATATCTCCAGTGTTTCTCAACCGATTTCAATAAAATTTTCACAGATTGTCATTATTTAAACTGAATCAAAAAGTTTTCCAAATTCAAGATTTTGTTGTTATCGATCAGATGTGTATATCAGAAGCGGGAAGAGTTATCGAAAATTTCAAACAAATTTGTACTGCCTAGGGATTAGGCGAGCTTATGTACCAAATCTGGAGTCTCTAGCTCTTATAGTCTCTGAGATCGACAGACGGACGGACGGACGGACAGACGGACATGGCTATATCGACTCGGCTGTTGATGCTGATCAAGAATATATATACTTTATGGAGTCGGAGATGCTTTCTTCTGCCTGTTACATACTTTTGCACAAAACCATTATACCCTTTTTACCCATTTTCAATGGGTTCAGGGTATAAAAATTAAGAGGATAGACAAAGCATACGAAAACAAGCATAAATCACTGAAAGGTCATCATATTGACCTTGGCGCACGCACACATTCACAGACAGTCACACCTGATGCGGCTTCACACTGGAACAATTGTCCACGCAATCCAGCAGCAGCAGTAAGAGGAAAGAACGGACAAATCATTTTGCATAAACAAATGCCAAAGGGGAATCGCATGAGACGAGATTAAACATTTTGTATGCGCATTAAAAACAAAACAAAAATTTAAAAATGCACCACAAAAAGTACAGTAGCAAAACAGAGACTGAAAGGCAATGAACGCTTGATATACGCAAAAAGCAAACTAAGCGTAAAAGAAAAAATAAAATAAATAAAAACAAGTAAGAAGGCTCTAGTCGAGAAATCCCGACTACACTATACCCTGAACCCTATACTTTACGCATAGAGTCAGTGCTTGCAAGTGGGTGTGTATGTATACGCGTATAGTGCATACTTTCTTAACTTGCATATCTCCGGTGTTTCTCAACCGATTTCGATAAAAAAAATTTCACAGATTATCATTATTTCGTCTATGTTTTGAACGACGGTTAAAAGTGTGTATATCGAAAACGGGGAAAGTTATCGAAAATTTGATACATACGGATGGACGGACAGACAGACATGGCTATCGACTCGGCTTTTGATGCTGATCAAGAATATATATACTTTATGGGGTCGGAGATGCTTCCTTCTGCCTGTTACATACTTTTGCACAAAACCATTATACCCTTTTACCCATTTTCAATGGGTTCAGGGTATAAAAACAGAAGAAACGAATTGAATAGCGCACGTAATCTGCCAACGTAGCTGTTGACTGCGACGCCGCTACAGACGCCAAAATAAAAAGAAAATAATAGTTGACCATTTGTTAACGATAGAAACGTAAAGGCGCAAGAAAAAACGCACAATGAACTTTTCGCGTACTGTTAGATACTTTACACTAATTTGAGATGCACATAATTTAGCGAAGCTCTCTCGCGCTTTCTCTCCTTTGCTCTCTGTGTTTGCGAAGCGAAACTTAGTTGGTATCACTTGATGAATGTGTATTAAAAGGCGTATATTACGTATACGCAGATGTGCATTGTATAGGCATAATATCAGAAGTTCAAGTCACAAAACTTGTACTGTTGTTGGCTTGGCACATTTTAAGTATCCAATTACAACAACAACAGTAAAAGTAACTGTGACACGTAAACATCCTTTAACTTCTGCACATTGTATTTTACTCGTGCGTGTGTGTGTGTGTAAATTGTGTGCGTGTAAAAGTCAAACTATCAATTCCAATTATGTGCATATACAATGTAAATTCTCGCAACATACATATACATATATATATATATATATATATATATACATATATAGGTATTCACCAGCTCGATGACTATACAAAACAATTAGCTGAAGCAGCAAACAAAAAGCTTCAAACTCGTAACTAAATCTCAACGTTTACACACACCCAGATTTTGAGATACAAACAAAATTTTAGAGAGACAGAGGGTGCAGTATGGAAAAACGAGAAGAAGTGCAAAGCACACATACACACAAAAATAAACAACTACATGCATACAGATACAAATCTATACCAACACACATAGAAGATACAACCAAATAGGTGGGGCGGCACCACTAAATACAATGCAGGTCAGTCCCACGTCGTCCCACGACTCAACACAAGCATATGTACCAGAACGACACCCAATTCCAGCTAAGCTTATCTTGGGCTACAAAAGTTAACAGGATTGCAACTGATTGAAAAGTAATTGACATTTACTATATATACATATGAATAAGCAGAGAGAGATAGAAATTTCCTTGCATATAAAAATAAAAAATGTTATGCGTGGAAATAGATAGATTCGATAGGGTAAAGAATCTTCGACGTAGTTTCAACTGCATACATATGTATATAAATGTGTACACATCATCTAAAAATGAGCTTGATGAGAGTAAAGATCACAGATAAAGACACAACATGAAGAAGAAAGAGAAATATATAGAGAGAGAAAGAGCGAAGAAGAGAAAGAGCTTTGGAGAGGAAAATGCAACTACGCTTCAATGCATTCATAAGATATTGTATATGTATTGCAATTATTGACAATGTGTGTGTGTTGTGTTGTTGAACAAAGAAAAGCAAAACTTGTATTGAAATCTGTAGTTACTGCAATGGCCATCCTATGCGAACGGAAACCTGACAGAATGCCACATCTATTACATTTCCAAGCAACAATATACATATAGATGCGATATATATTCGCAGTGGCATCAACTGCAGAACATTGACAACTTTTCTATTAACGAAATATATACTAGAAATACACCCAGAGTATTACTCGGCCTCTTGACTATTGTATCCACACAATGGGGCATTGCATAAATATGTGTGGGGTTGAAAGCAGAGCAGGGCAGAGCACAGATTCTAAAGAGCCTGTGCAACTCAAATGCAATGAGGCGACACTTACAAGAGCAACAGCAACTGTAACTGTATCTGCAACAGCAACAACTACAACACAAGGCTGCAATTGATTGCAGCTAAAGTTAAGTAGATTATGACGGAAAACTTTTAGACAGATCTCTGCCAAACGAATAGACCAGAGACTGACAGTCTGACTGACTGACATGATACGAGAGTTTGCTACCACAGCAGCTGCTGGTGTTACAGAAGCCGCAGAAGCAGCGCAGTCTGGGAAAAGTTTTTTAGCACAAAGTATGTAGTGCACTGAGTAACAAGTATTGGGAAAAAAGCAAAGAAACTAGTTTGCCATTTTTTATACCCTGCACCCACTGAAAATGGGTAAAAAGGCTATAATGGTTTTGTGCAAAAGTATGTAACAGGCAGAAGGTAGCATCTCCGACCCCATAAAGTATATATATTCTCGATCAGCATCAACAGCCGAGTCGATATACCCATTTCCGTCTGTCCGTCCGTCCGTCCGTATGTATGAACGCGTCGATCTCAGAGACTATAAGAGCTAGAGTCTCCAGATTTGGTACATAAGCTCGCCTAATCCCTGGGCAGACATATATACATACACACACTCACACATACTTGCAAGCACTAACTGTATGCGTAAAGTATAGGGTTCCGGGTAAAGTCTAGTCGGGATTTCTCGACTAGAGCCTTCTTACTTGTTACCATTGTATTTTACTTTGCCATAGCTGCTTACAACAAAAAAGAGCGGTGGAGAAATGGAGGTTAAATAAAATGGATAACTAAAAATATTTAGCTTCCTTGACTGCAGCAATTTTAAGTGGTTTGGCTGAAACGCGTCCAACGAAAATTGCTAGTATCAACAGTAACTTGTTATTATTTTTGTCTTGATAGCTTTCAAAGTTGAGTGATTGACCTAGAATTCTAAAAAGAATAAGTTCATTGAGAAGAAGTTCAACTGAACTTACAAAAAGCCTACAATATGATAACATGGTGAAGATTACTATCTCATTATAGAGTGAAAATTGTAAAAAAAAAACAAGTAAGAAGGCTCTAGTCGAGAAATCCCGACTAGACTATACCCTTAACCCGATACTTTACGCATACAGTCAGTGCTTGCAAGTATGTGTGAGTGTGTGTATGTATACGCGTATAGTGCATACCTTCTTAATTTCAATACTCCATATCTCCAGTGTTTCTCAAGCGATTTCAAAAATTTTCACAGATGATCATTATTTAGTATAATCTTTCAAACTGCATCAAAAAGTTTTCCAAATTGAAGATTTTGTTGTTATCGATTACATGTGTATATCGGAAACGGGAAGAGTTATCGAAAATTTAAAACAAGCTTATGTACCAAATCTGGAGTCTCTAGCTCTTATAGTCTCTGAGATCGACGCGTTCATACATACGGACGGACGGACGGACGGACAGACGGACATGGCTATATCGACTCGGCTGTTGATGCTGATCTAGAATATATATACTTTATAGGGTCGGAGATGCTTCCTTCTGCCTGTTACATACTTTTGCACAAAACCATTATACCCTTTTTACCCATTTTCAATGGGTTAAGGGTATAAAAAAATATTCAGATAGTTTTTTGTTGGTCAGTAAATATATACTTGAATAGGAAAAGATATGAGTTTAAGTGATAAATTGGAAAAAAAAACTAGTTAGAATCTTGCTATCTGATGGATCCGAGTATTTTTTTAGCTTGATAATTAAGGAAGCAATAAGAAACTTGAGAAAGTGTGAGTAGTTGTCACCAAAAAATTACTTGTGCAAATCTTTGAAGGACGTTACCAGATTTGATGAGTCTAGCTTTTAAACTGTGGTACTATGTGTAATATATCGATATTTCCAAATCGTAGATCCTTGATTACATACATGGACGTATTGTAAAATATTGTTTTCGGATACACTATATCCCAAGTCAGAAAATGCCATTTTTAGACATAATGCTGCAGTACTATTCATTATGTCTTTATGCTTTATATGGTGTAAGAATTTCATATTAATATCGTCTATTTTTTTATTATAAGAACATTTTTATTTTCATTTTTTTACAATCTGGGAGTAATTTGACTTTCAAAATCGCGTTTTTGAGTGATAAGTATATGATTAATTACAAATTGATTTCGTCAACAGAATCTGAAATGGCGCTCAGCATCTTCAGCTTTATTGGGGTCAATCTCCCTTTGTTGTTTCTAACAGCTTATAGATGGTCCTAAATTGCCGATGGAAGAAAGAATGAATCACGCTGTTAAGTTCATTAACGACTTGTTGATAACTTAATGCAGCTCTTGGTCGTTCTCAGAGGGAGCACATTGATGAATCTTTAGTTACTAAAACATCTGTTGAACAGCGCAAAATTATTTGAAAATATCGCTACCTGCAAATCGATTCACCCACTAGGTCCATTTAGCTGGTTTTATGGACAACACATTAATACCAAAATGTGTTTAAAATTACAAAAAAAAAAATTGTTGTGAACTTGCACGTACCTGAAATAGAGGCAAACAAATGAACTATATTAGTTTAAAAGCCAGTGTTTTCAAAGTTATTTTTTTATATTTTATTATTTGAGTCGTTTTGGCCAAGCCCCAAAACAACCCACAGCGGAAGTATTTTAACTTTTTGCATACAAAGTTTGTAAAGGTTTTTGGCAAAGTTTACTACATACCTACATTTTAAAGGAAATAATTCAATGCACTCAATCAAATAAAACAACACAAATGCAAATATACATAAATCAATATATATTTTGCAATAGCTTAAGGTATTCATTCAGTATTATTGATATTATTGCAAGTAAACTGTGTAAATGCGTGAAAATAACTTGTACAAAACATTTAGTATAAACAAAAAAGTTTAGAATTTTCTTAAAATTGTTATTTGTTTTGATTTTACAGCTGCTGCTGCTGTTTTCTTAGCACTTTTGGTACCTTTGGTACACCTGCGCAGGAAATAGAAAATGAAGACACCCATAAGTAAATGATTCGCATGCGGTACATATTGAACCGGTACTTTTTGTTTTGTTCGTTTAATTTGAAGTTTTGAAAGACGTCAGGCATTTAACGATGCTGAAACGGAACTGGTTGCCCCAAAATAAGTAAACCGGCACAACAGGTCGTCAAGTAAGTCAGTCAGTCTACAAGTTTGGTGCAAACGTATTTTTCATTGCTAATCAAAAACTAGACATATCAGCTTGGCGGCAACCGGACACATTTTGTCACCAAATAGAAATACTCAAAATGCTCCCAATAAGACACTCCATATTTATAGTAGGTCAATAAAACAGACGGAAAAATATACATTTCGCCATTCGTTCATTCTGTTTGTAAATTGAAAAATCAAAGAAGATAATTTCAATATCGCATGTCTGACAAAAATTTGGACAAATTATGGCTACAGCCGATCTGTTCCAAACAAAAGTTAATGAACTTGCCGGCCAGCCAGCTCATCAGATGCTGAGAGAAAACAGAGAGTGCGAACAAGCGAACAACACACGAGCTAATAATGATAATAACATAACACATACACATGTATACAATACACAGCACACTAAGCTACACAGAAAATACACCAGCAGAAGCAACAACAACAAAATGTTTGGCTATGAATGAAAATGCCTACACCGCGCCGTTGCCCAACACAATCTAAGAAAAAAATCACAAAAAACAACATCAATAAGGTCATATAAACAGAGAGAGAGATGATAGAAATAGTTTGAAATGCATTGCTGGAGTGTTTAAAATAAGAAGAGTGCATTGTACATATGAAAAACAAAAATTGAGATTAACATAAAGACAGAAGAGAACAGAGCTGAAATGAGATTAAAAGCGAATGAGTAAAAGCACAAGTAGGTAAATCCGCTAAATAATTTATGCTATGTGAAAAAGCTTACATTTTGAATAAATGGCATATTAAAACAAGTAAGAAGGCTCTAGTCGAGAAATCCCGACTAGAATATACCGTGAACTATATACTTCAGTGCTTGCAGATATGTGTGTGTACGCGTATACTGCATACATTCTTAACTTCAATACTCCATATCTCTAGTGTTTCTCAACTGATTTCAATAAAATTAAACAGATTGTCATTATTTAGTCTAATCTTTCAAACTGCATCAAAAAGTTTTCCAAATTCAAGATTTTGTTGTTATCGATCACATGTGTGTATCGGAAATGGGAAGAGTTATCGAAAATTTAAAACAAACTTGTACTGCGCGGGGACTAGGCGAGCTTATGTACCAAATCTAGAGTCTCTAGCTCTTAAGTCTCTGAGATCGACCCGTTCATGGATACGGACGGACAGACGGACATGGCTATATCGACTCGGCTGTTGATGCTGATCAAGAATATATATACTTTATGGAGTCGGAGATGCTTTCTTCTGCCTGTTACATACTTTTGCACAAAACCATTATACGCTTTTTACCCATTTTCAATGGGTTCAGGGTATAAAAATTACATCAAAGAAAAAAGATAGAAAAATTCATATTAAGGCAAGCATATAAGGAAAAGAATTCCAAATGGATTTTTTAAATTTTGTCTTAAATGTGTTGAATTTATTTAGTTATTTGATTAACTTGAAATACTAGTATTAGACACAAACTATAAATAAATAGCACAGGCTAACAAAATAAGACTTGTTTTTGATGATATCGCAGTCATATATACTGTTACTCTCTCTGTACCGGACGAACTACTCTTATCTTTAAATTTTTGAAACAATTATTATTTTCTTGGGGTTTACGAATATGGGTCTTGTAGAGTACCGTTTAAGCTTTAAATCAAGACCATAATGAGTTGAATGGTTTCAAAAACACGTTTCTTCCCTTTCTTTCGATCGTCTTCAGAACTCAAAAATACTTTGAATATCACTCTGAAATCTAAAACAAAACTTGTTGACTTTAGTAATTTGTTATATTTTAAAATTGTATAACTGCTTACAAGTTTTGGTTCAAGTGTGATTTAAATTAAATCTTAAATTACTAGGGAACATTCCTGAACAAGCTACAGCTGCATGTAAGCAGTTTAAAACTGAACAGCACTGTAGTCTAAGAAAAATATTTCTATGCTAGGCTTATCGATCGACTGCGTACAAATTGTTTTAAATTTTGATTTTGATAAAATTATTTCATAAACGGTTAAGTCTAATTCGCTTACAAACAAGATTCGTGATTTAGTTAATTATCATAAGTCAAACAAAATATGTATGACTGGATGCACGCACCAAAACAGCCGACTAAAAGCCTTTTTAAAAGCAACAAAAAAAAACAAGTAAAATAGTACTCGAGGAATCCCGACTAGAAGATACCCTGGGCCCTTTACTTTGAGATCGACTTTGAGATATATATCATACTTTATTTTATTAATATGTATATATATATATATTTCCGATTTAAATATTTCGTATATATATACTTTATGGTCATATGGACAGGCGGACGGACGGACAGACAGATACATCAAGGCTGTTGATGCTGATCATATATATATATATATATATATATATATATATACTTTATGGGGTCGGAGATGCTTATTCTGTCTGTTACATACTTTTGCACAAAACCATAATACAAAAAACTTTTTACCCATTTTCAATAGTTACATTTGACATATTTATTTTATTTTTCGGTTTAAATATAAAATCCAAATAAATATTGTTTTCCAAGTGTGCAAAATGATTTGTGCTGCAAAAGTGGCAAGACGAATTCGATTTTCAATTGAAAGGAAAAACATTTCGAACTTAACACCAAATATGGCAAAGCTGCAGGCGGGGACAAAAATGGAAAAACTGTTTAGGCAGCTATAACAACAGCCAAGGAAAATCCAATGGCTCTAAACATGGATTGCTGCTGCCTTTGTGGTTTAGTTGTCGATGTCGTTGTTGTTGTTGTTGTATTGCAATTAGCAAATGAATGCAAAAATGAAATGAATAGCGACAGCAGCTGGCTGGGTCAGAAGATTCCAAGAAATAGTCATGAAATGCAACTATTAAAAAGGTAGAAAAAATAAAAACAGAGGGAGAAAGACACACAACTGATTGGGGCTGATTGAAACTTATAGCTGCGGCTTGGGCTAATAATGTAAAAATAATACGAAGAAATAATGGAAAATTTCTGGAATGCTGAAATTCCATTTATCATCACACTTTTTTATACCCTGAACCCATTAAAAATATGTATTGGGTGTGTAACAGGCTGAAGGAAGCATCTCCGACCCCATAATGTATATCTTCTTGATCAGCATCAACAGCCGAGTCGATATAGCCATGTCAATCTGTCCGGCCGTCTGTATGTATGAACGCGTCGATCTCAGAGACTATAAGAGCTAGATACTCCAGATTTGGAACATAAGCTCACCTAATCCTAAAAATAGGCAGTACAAGTTTGTTTCAAATTTTCGATAACTCTCCCCGTTTACGATATACACATGTGATAATATAACAACAATTAAATCTTGAATTCTTGATTTCTCGATTAATTATACAATTTTATCCCGAATTAGACTTTAGGTCAAAAACTTTATACTTAACTTTTATTTCGGGATTTCTTAAGGATCACATTTTGAATGGATTCAGGGCTTAACAAGTAAGAAGGGTCTAGTCGACAAATCCCGATTAGACTATACCTACTTTACGCGTAAAGTCGCTGCTTGCAAGTATGTATGTGTATAGTGCATACTTTCTTAACTTCAATGTTTCATATCTCCGGTGTTTCTTAGCCGATTTCAATGATTGTCAATATTTCGTATAATGCTTCAAACGCAGTATCCAATCTTTCCAAATTCAGAACTTTGATGTTTCAAAAAGAGTTATCGAAAATTTGAAACAAACTAGGAATTAGGCGAGCTTATGTTCCAAATCTGGAGTCTCTAGAGATCGACGATGCTATCAAGAATATATATATTCTTTATAGGGTCGGATATGCTTCCTTTTGCCTGTAACATACTTTTGCACAAAACCATTATAGCCTTTTTACCCATTTTCAATGGGTTCAGGGTATAAAAAGATTCACACAAGATTTTTGACCGACGTTTTCAAATTTCTCGACAAAACATTTAGAAAATTCTTTCACAAACAGACAAGTTGGTCTAGCTTCCGTTAGGTAGATATTTATATTTAAGTGACAAACAAAATAGTATACAAAACCCAAATTTTGCGAGTAAATTTTGTTGTAATAACAATAATTTCACGCACACCATCCCTCACATGTTTCTCTTTTACATAGGCCATCTTTTTTGCATTTTTAAGATCGCAAGTAACTTCCATCCTGTGTGTTAGACGTCTAATACTCCCAGACAGACATTCGACTAACAAATCTGACAGCTCAGAGGCTCACACTATATGTACATATGGTATGTTAGGCTTATGGTGAACATCATATGTTCACAATAACGATGGGGATGTAGTAGGTGTATCCCAGACACTGATACGAGCTGCCAGCGAACGTCATTATCAAAGCCTTTCAAAGTCTCTCCCTGTCTACTCTTACTGCCAGAGTGCCGTTGTCTGTATTGAAGATTTTTAATATACACAGCGAATATGACAAAGATAAAGAAAGAACCAAAGGAGAAGTAAATAAACACAAACCCACACACACACACACACACACACCCATATATACATATTACATATGGAAATTACGAGCTCACGGCAAACATTCTGCAAACTTCTAACTCCTAGCGCCGAAAATGCCGTCGTCGTGCAAATGGCATAAATAAATGGTTTCGCTTACGACACTAGACATTAACCTGTTAAATTTCTTATGTGTGCGAGTCAAAAGTATCCTGTGTGGACTTATCCCACTCCCGTTCCACTCTACCCACACTGAACAGGACAGGACACACAGAGAGCTAGTTAGTCGAGCCCGCATTTATTTCCAGCAAACACAGTGCGTCCACACCCCATGACCTTCCTCTTTTGCATGCTGTCGCCGCCTTATAGCTAAGGTTGTTGATTTTCCGGCCGCAAATAGCCAACAAGCAGCAACGTTTTGCATATTTAAGCAGCCAGCAGCGACCTGACGGCCTGGATAATCTGCCATAGTAATGTGACCAGCACCAGGAAACAGCGGAGGAGAATTTGACTTCGACTTCAAATGCGACTACACTTAGAGAAATTAATGGCCAATATTTACACCACGGTGGCTTTAACCAGATGTTGAAGTTTGTGAAAGGAAAGCAAAAATGTCTTTTCTCTTGTTATTGCTTTGTTATAACCTTAACGAAATGGTTTAGTGTAAAAGTATGTTACAAACAGGCGCAAGCATCTCCGACCCCATAAATATACTTGATCAGCATCTACAGCCAAATCGATAAAGCCATTTTTGTACCTCGTCTGTCCGTCCGTCGTCTTTATGAACGCGTCGATCTTAGAGACTACTAAAGACAGATATTTCAGATTTGGAACATTAGCTCGCCTAAGCAATAGGCAGAACAAGTTTGTTTCAATCAACGATAGCTTTTCGGTATCCGATATACGCATTTTATCGATAACAATAAAATCTTGAATTAGACAAAATAATGAAAATCGGAGAAATTTTTATTAAAATCGGTTGAGAAACCGATATGAAAGATTGAAGTTTAGTCATCATGCAGTAGTACAGGTTTCATTGTATCTCCGAGACTTGCGTTTTGAATTATGTTTAAGTAGGAATACTTGTAACGTTAGTCAGGCAATTTAAATTAAATAAATAAATTTATAAGGTATTCTTTTAATGCGAATAAAACAACTGATCGATTGTACTGTTTCTTGTTTGTCTCAAGATATATTTTGATTTCGATTACTTTGAAAATATCCAAAGTTAGTCTGTAAGCAATTTGTGGCGCTCAGTGTAGGTAGAAAGTAGGCTGACGAAGAAAAGAAAGAGGCTTTTCTTGGGGTTTCGGGTAGGCAGGCTGGCAACAAAATCAATAATGATTACATTTCAGCTGAATATTTTACCAACCAAATGGGGTAAAATTTGCTTCTGCCCGCCGTCTAAATGACATTTGCAACCGGATGGGAGAAGGGAGCAATCAGAAGCGCCAATTCTTGGCCAGTCAGGTCAGGTGGTTTGGTACCGATGATGGTGGTCTCTGCCCGGATAGTGTGAAAAATGCACCAAGCAAACAACACACGAAAAAACAAAACAAAAAACGGAAGTGTTCAGTGGCAGCAACAATAAGTAAAGACTACGCCCACTTTTAAACCGGGCAGAAAAGACCACACACCCTCACCCACCACCCACTTTAGCTGTGAGCTGAGCTGAGCATAAATGTTGTGTGGTTTGGGCTATGAAAACGGGTTGAGGTTGAGTGCTTTGCGCTGTGGGGCTTCGAAGCAAAAGAAATGCAATGGCAAGAGGAGGAAACTGCACTAAGTGGCGCGCAGGGTCAACAAAAAAAGGTAAAGAGGAAGACGGACACGGAGACGGAGACGGAGAAAGAGGAACCCCGCTCAATGCAGCGGCAGCGGCAACGGCGTTGATGTTAGCGATTCAGTCAAGGGCCTACAGACGACGACGACGACGGCAATGAGTACAAAACAAAGAAGAATCACAGATTGAGAGTTAGAGAAAGATGGAGAGGGTGGCTCTGGCGGTAAGGTGAGAAGGAAAGGTGGGGTAGTGGGGAGGGTAGGGAAAGACCGAGACGAGACTAAGCTCAAGTCTAACCAGTTAGAAATTGCAGCAGAAAAATGCAACAAAGTACAGCTCCCAATTTTATGGCGAATATACACTTCGAAGCACACAGGCATACACACCACACTACACCCCTCATACGTTTTATGCTTGTTTGGCTGGTTGAAATTCAACGCAACAGAACGAGAAAGTGACAGAGCAAAAGTAAATGGGGGAAAAAGCAAAGAAAATATGCACACAACAACAACGCAAATGAAAGGCCAGACAAAGAGAAAAGCCAGCAAAGCGACGTGTGTGCTTCACAGAAAAATAAAAAAAAAAGACAAACAGAAAACACCAAATAGGCACAGTGCAAAAAATGTGCAAAGCGGCACATAGAAGTAGAAAATGCAACAAAAAGCAAAACGGCATAGCAATTGCAACTGAATGCAATGCTAAGAGCAAAAGAAGAAAAAGAAGAGCAACAACTGCATCAGCAGCCAGAGTCAAGAAGTTTGAAAAATAAATGTGCAAGACAAATGACTTTATATATTCATATTGCAAATATTAATAACATTTTCAAACTATTTATGATAATTTTGCACACAATAAAATGTATTAATTTTGTATATGTACATTTATATAAAATCATTTTTTTCTTTTAAAAGAAATTGTTAGAGATTAAAGGTACTTAATATGCAAATTGCATAAGGCTGTTGGAATTAAATAAAAAGTTTTAAACATGGCGAAACGACTAAATCTCTAAAAATATTTCTCTCGGTTTTTACACATTTTTATATTGTTTCACTAATTAACAGCTAGCTTAAAAGTTTTATTATTATTATACAAATATACGATGTTATGCTTTCAAGCTTATATATGTACACATACAAACACAAGTAAACAAGAGTTTCAGTAACTTTTTGACGTACATACAATGAAAACATGAAAATAAATTGAAAAATAAATCGGAAATTTTTGGTTTTTAAGTCAGAGTAAATATGTGCACATCGCTTGTACCATTTTTTAAATTCAAATGTTGTGACCGTGACAGGTGTCAGTGATTTTAGTGACTAGGTAGTATAAAAAGCAACATCAACAGCAGAAATCTAAACAACAAAGCAACGCTTGAGCTTCGTACAAAGAGAGAGAGAGAGATATAGCGTGCGTGCGTGTGTATGTGAGTAAGTGAGGGCGAATACGAGAGAGCCTGGTGCAAATTCAAATTCCAATTCGGTCTCTTTTCATGTGCAGCGAAGTGACGGCGATAGCAATAGCAACGTTGTCTTAAAAGTAATCACAATTAAATTTAATAGGCAGTGGGGCGAAGGCAAAAAAGCGTTACAAGAGCAAAAGGCTGCCAAAAATTGAGTATTCAAGAAAACAGCAGCAAATGTCGTGCGCATTGCTGCCCACGCCAATTAGAAAAATACATAATTCCCAACTAGTAAACGCCAGTGTTGGAAAATGAACAAACTGACAAGTCGCACTCACACACACACCATACAATATTCGAGAGCGGAGAGCGGCTTGCGCAAGAGCGCAAGAAGCGAACCCAAAGGCGCGTAAATGCAAGGCGCAAAAGGAAGCAAATAACAACAGAAAGAAAAGAAAAAACAAAGAGAGCCCAGGCAACGCAAACGTAAGAAGCAAATAAGAAAATAATGCGACGCCGCCGCCATACAGAAATCAATTCGAAGCAGCGTGGGGAGAGGTACATATGTGAGTGCGAATGTGATGTTTGGATGCTGTCTCTGCACTACAAAAGAAAATCTGAGCTAAGAAGACCGAAATATACATACCCTTTACCTTTAATATTGTCAAAAATGTTGTTTTTTGATGAACAAATATGGTTGAACTAACTAACTTAAATATCATACCGCATTTAAATGACAGTAGCTAACTAATCTAAACTTATGTTTTTTTTTACTTTTTTGAAATTTAAGCAACAATTTATTCGACTATTAAAAACATTTTGGAGCATTTGCATTGATGTCTTAATTCCTTTACATAAAGACAAAGTGCAAATAAACTCAGCTCTGTACCTTTTTGACACTTGTGACCAAAGACATGAACAAATTTAAATACTTTATTTTAAAATGGCATAAAAACTGTATACACCACTCACACACACACACACCTTCATGCACACAGCCACGGAACACGCGACGGCTTTGCCGGCAGTCTAGAAAACGGGAATAAAAAGATTACGAGAAAAGAGCGAAGAAACGCTTAATTATGCTTAATTTGTTGTTAATCAATCTGACATATATTAAACTTTATAAACCGTTGTTAAGTTTTGCACTACCAATCACAAAGAGACAGAGAGTAAATTGAAGAGAGAGAACTAAAAACTCACGCGGCAGACAACCAAGTTGGTTAAAAATTTGTTGAACAGTCAAAACAGGGGGAACAAAAGATTTGCGCTCACGTTTTTTTGTTTTCAATTGTAGCTGTAGTTGTTGATTTACATATACATACATGTATGTACATATGTATGTTTTGTTTTTAATTTTTATATTTGTGTTTTTGCCGCTTCTTTCAATTGATGCTTGTACACTGCTTCTTCTCTCCTTCACGCTCCAGACTTAATTGCAATTTGCAATTTAAACGCGACGCGGTGTTATACGTTTTATGTGTGTGTTTTCTTTTGTATTTTCTTTATTGCTTGTATTTTGTAACAATGTAATGCACACCGCGAGACAATTGCTTTGCACAATACAATTGTTTTGGGTCTTTTCTTATTTTCTGTATATTTCACTGACCAACAAATCGAGACGTTGCAACGCGCTGCGAGCTGAACGAACCGTACACCACCATTAAATTTTTATAAATGACTCAGTTTTGCGCTCAGTATTTCTTATAAGAACAAAAACGCTAAGCGGGCCGACAGCTCTTGCTCTCTGCCACTCCCAGAGAGCGAACACCACCCGCAGTGCTGTTAATAAACATCTTACTCAAAATGTTAACTCACTGCTAAGTTGAGTTCAAATTATTTTCAACGTAGACTGAGTATGTTTCCTCTCTTGGTTTTTATTCCATTGATTGCTGATTGTGAGCAACTTGGATGTTTGAAATAGTATTGCATACTCTTGGGGATTTATGTTATGTTTACATGAATGGGAATGTATGTTTACATTTTCATTGGTTAACATACAAGCAGACTGTTACCGAACGTATGTTTCTCACAAGTTTTGAGTGCGGTCCAAGGCGCTTATTCTCTGCGTGTTAAACATATAGTTGTCCCCCTTGCACTTGTTGCATACAGCCCTCTGTGTGTATGAGTTCATTTTTGAGCGGGTTAGTCTACATATATATGAGCATTTTATATTGCAGCTGTGTGTGTCATGATGAAAAAAAAGTGCTGCCAACTTGACAGCATTCCAAATGCGCGAATTTGAATCAATAATTTCCGTGTTTTAGAGGTAAAATATTTCAATCATGAAATTCTGTAAAATGTAAAATGGGCTCACAAATTTAGAACGTTAATCAGTGAATTTTAAAATAGTCAAATTGCATAAATGAAAAATACATGAAAATTCAATGCCCAAATAAAGCCTTTCGTAAAAGGATTAAAATAGGATTTACAATGCACAAAACAAAAACGAAAAGCTGTGTGCAAATAGGGTAAATTTCAATTACGCAATTTACAGGTTAATAAAACTAAAATAATTGCATCTAGGTCATTATAAATTGTCAGCGTCATTTATAATTATGTATGTATGTCCTTTTATATATATATTATATATATATATTTTCATATATTGTTTTTGTAGGTATTTACAACGAGCCAACGCATCCTTTTGTATGACCTTCAGGCAAAAATGGTTGATTTAAGCATCAAAGAAATAAATTAAAATGTAAGTCTTTATTTAGGAATTATGTATTTGTTGTCCATATGCCAGTCAAATAGCGCAAAGGACCAACTTGTTACCGTAACTTTTAATGTTGTTTGTCGGCATCCAAACTCCAAGATATACGTCTCATTATCTTATCTTAGTCGAGAAATCCCGACGAGACTATACCCTGAACCTTACGCGTACAGTCAGTGCTTGCAAGTATGTGTGTGTGTACACGTAGAGTTGGTACTTTCTACCTCAATGCTCCATATCTCCGGTGTTTCTCAACCGATTTCAATAAAAATTTGACAGATTGCCATTATTTCGTCTAATGTTTCAAACTGAATCATCAAGTTTTCCAAATTCACGATTTTATTGTTATCGATCACATGTGTATATCGGAAACGGGAAGAGGTATTTATGTTCCAAATCTGGAGTCTCTATAGTCTCTGAGATCGAAGCGTTCATACATACGGATAGACAGACAGACAGACGGACATAGGTATACCGACGCGGATGTTGATGCTGATCAAGAATATATATACTTTATGGGGTCGGAGATGCTTCCTTCTGCCTGTGACATACTTTTCAACAAAACTAATAGACACTTTTTACCCAATGGGTTCAGGGTATAAATACTTGATTATATAACACACTGTGTGTGTGTGCACGAAACAGAAATATTCAATATATATATTGAATGCTTGACTTACCAATTTTGATTAACTTTTCGCAGTTCATTATTATTTTGACTATAGTTTTGGATCGAGTTTCGAAATTATAAAATCATATTTTTATCGGATAATTTGACAAAAACTTGGCATGTGCGTGGTATACGACCTTAAATCGCGAATCTCATGTCTCGAGATCCTTTGGTCTCCGAAATCAAGGCGCTCATACGACATTCCCATACAGTGGACACTCTCGGAAATTAGAATCTTCCCGAAAATTAAAGCCAGTGTTTTCGATGTTTTCAATATTTTTTTTATTAAATTTTTTTTAAAGGTTGATGAATTTCTCTAAATTTTGTTCGCGCTAATTCTCTTAGAAACACAAAATTTTTTCATGATTTGGTGCCCGAGCTTTGAGCACGAGCTTCAGGACGGACGCATTTATGATTGTGCTGGCGACAAAACAAATGTACCTAAAGATATTGTGCTATATAATTTAAAGAGATCAAAAAACAGACTTACAAACTAGATTACTATACTCAGCAAAATAAACTCTAAAAAAAACCTGAGTAAAAGCTATATAACAATTTTTGATTTTTTCAAAATTTATATGACAAAAACGTTATTACGGTGCAGGGGGTCGGATCCCCAGTACCGGCAGCCGTCAGGGGTATTCAAGCGGGCCTCAGGGCGTCGGGATCATGCGACCGCGAAGCATCAGAGGTGGACCACTTGGCCTACGGTGCTGCTAAAGAGACAAGTGCAGATGAAGGGCGACCGATTCGAGGTACCACAACATCGAGTACGGTGATGATGGGGCTTCGATGATGGACCCCCAAATAACCCCAGTCGCTCGTGAAACAGAAGTGGGAGAGGGTTATCGCTCCTTTCGGAGTCCAAGTTGCTGAAAAGGTCGGTGGTGCGGATAATTCGGTGGTAGTCGAAGAATTGATAATAGGCGACTCCATAATCAATCCCTTACCGAAACCTAAGCTTGTCCCAGTCCAACCCAACCCGACTGGGCAAACAGCTATCACCGCGGAAAATTATAGCGAAATAAAAAATGCGGAATCCGGGGAGCAAATTGCGCGGGTCAGAAGCGAGGAAGAACTTCAGATAAAGATAGATGCTGTAGCCAAGATGAAGGCGGCAGCATATATGCAAAAAAAAAAAAAAAGTCGCAATTGATATCAAGCAGGGTCTTGCAATTTTGGAGGACGTCTTCACGGCCATGCAGACGTGCAGGAAAACTTGGATAGGCCTCGAGGAGGAAGAAAAGAGGATTTCGCGAAATAAGCAAGAGAACAAACCGAATACGCCATCAGAGAAGCGTTCAGCAGCGAGCCCTGCGGGCTTGAACGCTAGAAAACGCATAAAGATGGCTGGCAGCAATCCCGAATAGGTGGTCACTTCCAAAAAGACCAAACTGATGGTGAAGTTGGCTGAAAGAAGGATGGCTGCGGAACTAGCAACCTCAGTCAAAAAAAATGTCCCTCGGGAAAAACAGGCAACTAGGGTAAGACAGAAAAGCAGGAGTACCGGCAAAGGAACAATTGTGATTTGACCCAAAGGGGATCGGTCTTACGCCGATATACTAAGGGAAATGAAATCTAAGGTGAACCCGGAAAGTTCAGGAGTGCAGGTGAGGACCATCCGAAAGACCCGAGCTGGAGGTGTCCTTGTAGAAATCGGAGCAGGCTCCAAGGACATTGGTGCCTTTCGCGACACGATTGCGGTGGCACTTAAAGGAATGGCTGCTGTGACCTGCTTAGAGCCTAAGTGTGCTGTGGAAATCGGGGATCTTGACTGCCTCACAGAGATAGTTGATATAAAGGAGGCACTGAAGCGGGATATGCTTAATATTGGGGATGTCAAGATTGGTCTAATCCCGACAACATGTAGGGGACAAAAGATGGCGGTGGTTGAGATGAGTACGCGGGACGCAATTCCTCGTTCGTCTCGGAGGGTCTCGGGTCGTTCATTCGGGACTGGCAACGGTAGTCCCCACCAGATGGTGAGTGCAAGATCATCCGTTAGGTGGAACATAGCGCGGTTAAGGACCGAGTCTATTGAGAGGGAACTAGCGAGGGGTCTGTAAGGATGGACGATGTCGGCCAGAATAGAAAAGTAGCAGCAGAAACATTGGCCACTTCAACAATGAATATCATCAGTGCGGCCTGTGAGGCTTCTATGCTCCGCAGTAGGCCCCGCCACGGGAAAAAGCCGGTTTACTGGTGGAGACCAGAGATAGCGGATCTGCGCAGAAAATGTCACAGGCTCCGTCGTGTTGCACAACGTGCGATAAACCGAGTTGAAGCAAATGATTAGTCGGCGGAACATAAGGGCGCAAAAAACGAATTACGACGAGCCATTAATCAGAGCAAAGCCTGCTGCTGGAGGGAGTTGGTGGAAAATATAGAAAGGGATTCCTGGGCTACAAACTCGTAACTTGAAAACTGAGTGCCCTGAAATCGGTTAAAGCCTTAGAAGCCGTGACGATGGAGATCATAGTGACAGCGCTATTCCCACAGCACCCGATCAGGCCACAAAGGGAATGGAGCCAGAGGGAAGTAATCCCCCTATTTACCCATGAAGAAGTGGAAAAAGCTCTTCTTTCGATAAAGGATAAGAAGACACCTGGACCGGATGGGATACCGAACGAGGCTCTGAAGTTAGTTTACCAACTTAACCCCGGACTTCTACTGCGCATGTATAATGCCTTTTTAGCTGGGGTTTTCTTCTCGTGTTGGAAAACTGCAAGGTTGGTGCTCATCAGAAAAGGAACGGGCGACGCGGAGTCTCCATCGTCCTACCGTCCATTGTGTATGCTGGATACAGCGGGAAAGGTGATGGAGAAGCTAATTAGGACCAGGTTAACGGCAGCAATCCGTAACGCCGGTGGACTCTCACCGAGGCAGTACAGGTTTAGGGCGGGCCGGTCCACCAGAGACGCAGTCCTTGAGGTAGTTGCAGCTGAAAGAGCCGAGGACCATAGTAAGTACTCGCGCCGAGTGGTATTTCTGGTGACTCTCGACGTAAAGAATGCGTTTAATTCGGCGAGATGGACAGATATGATGGAGGCTCTGGAGCACAGCTTTCGGGTACCGGCTTATCTACTCCGAATAATCGATGCCTACCTTGCGGATGACGGACTCCTTTACGAGACCAGAGAAGGCGTTCGTAGAAATGTGGTCACAGCAGAAGCTGCGTAGGGATCTAAGACTGGAAATGCCAGAGTAGACGTGCTTTGTGTGGTATGCGGATGATGTTGCTGTACTGGTCTCAGCACGAGACCTGCAACGAGCACAGCTCAAACTCAATCAAGTGATGAGGACTGTCGGTAGTTAGATGGCGGAGCATGGGCTATCACTGGCGCTAAGCAACACAGAAGTGGTACTCCTGACCAAGAAAAGGATACCAACGATCATCCCAGTGAGAGTCGGAGTGGCTACGGTGATGTCGAAACCTGCGGTCAAATACCTTGGCATCATGATAGACACCAATCTGAGCTTTTTCCAACAGATACAACAGGCGGAAGACAAGGCGGCAGGTAGGGTGACTGTGTTCAGTATAGCCAATGTTGGGGGCCCGTCTCCAAGCAGACGCCGCCTCCTGATGAGTGCGGTTCTGTCGCTGTTGCTCTATGGGGCAGAGATATGGGCCAATTCTCTTGAAAAAGAGATGTATCGGAAGAGGCTCGCACAGGTGCAACGAAGGGGGGCCTTGAGAGTAGTTTCTGCCTATCGTACGGTCTCGGAGCCTGCTGTGTTGGTGATCGCGGGGGTGGCACTAATACAACTTCTGGCTAAAGAACGGCGGGCTGTTTTCTTGAGGAGAAGTGCAGGAGAAGGGCAAAATGCTTCCCAAGAGGAAAGAGCCAACACACTTCGCTCATGGCTGAGTCTTTGGGAGGGGGAAAGTAGGGGGAGATGGACTGCGCAGACGTGGAGTCGTGGACTACAAGTGAGGTAGATTACTACCTAACACAGCTTTTGTCTGGACACGGATACTTCCGCAAGTATCTTCACCGAATGGGAAATGCAGCATCGCCCGACTGTATGTACTGCCCCGGCTGCAGCGACAACACACGGTGGATATTCGGGTACGCCACCTACGGCACACAAAGTATTTCCCGTCTCCAACATTTGCCCAACAAAAAATGTCCGTGACTCCAGATTTGGAACATAAGCCGTTTCCGATATACACATGTGATCAAAGCACTAAAATCTTGAACTTCGAAAACTTGAAAACTTGAAAATTGTTGAAACTTTTTGGGTAAAATAATAATAAAAAAACGGTAAATTTCTATGAATATAGGTTGAGTTAAGTTGTAGAAGATTGAAGTTTAGTCATCAAGCATTAGTGCAGGCATGATCATATGTGTAATTTGTAGGGGTTAGGGTATCTCCTAGTCGAGCTAACTCTTCTAAAATTCGTTTGATTTGGTGGAAACCTATTTACAAAGGCATATGTAGGTCGATCCCTAACGGAAAATATCTTTGGTGCCAGAAATCAAATTGTTCAAGAAAGCACTTTAGCTTCTTTATAAACAATTTTTAATTTGATTTCATTTTGTGGCTTAAGAAATGAAGCAACCTACTCAATACAGCAATGTCAGTCTGTTCATAAGTCAGTACGTAAATTAAGTGTAGCTCAAAAACTGTGGAAGATAATGGCCTTTCCGTTTTGGGTAAAAAGGGTATAATGGTTTTGTGCAAAAGTATGCAACAGGCAGAAGGAAGCATCTCCGACTCCATAAAGTATATATATTCTTGATCAGCATCGACTCGGCTGTCGATATAGCCATGTCTGTCTGTCCGTACGTCCCTCCGTCCGTTATTTAACGCGTCGATCTCAGAGACTTTAAGAGCTAGAGACTCCAGATTTGGAACATAAGCTCGCCTAATCCCTAGTCAGTACAAGTTTGTTTCTAAATTTCCATAGCTCTCTTTGTTTCCGATATACAAATGTGATCGATAACAACAAAATCTTGAATTTGGAAAACATTGTGATGCAGTTTGAAACATAAGACAAAATAATGTCAATCTGTGGAAATTACAAACACCTGAGACATGGCGCATTGAAGTTAAGAAAGTTTGCTCTATACACGTAAGTATAGGGTTCAGAGTATAGTCTAATCGGGATATCTCGACTAGAGCCTTCTTATTTGTTTAAAATGAATGAAAGGGTGGGCATGGCATCCTAATTTTGTATGCAGCTCACCAAATTTTTTGAATGTGTGTTGCGATATTTGCAACAATGGTTAGATATTTGCAAAGTTTCAAGTCTCTATCCTCAAGGAGTGTGGTACGAACTTATGTTTATATTTTAATACATTTATATTATATTATATAAGGTAAAAAGCCCAAAATGGAACATAATTCCATATGCTCTATGTAATACACATCTGTCGTTTGACTATGTATCCACAAGTCCTCGTTCCCGTCCCCGTGCATCCTTGCAGTTTTGTGCAGCAGGACGTTCACTAAAGTCAATCAATTGAATACAAATAAAAAAAGACCAGTCATTATTATAACAAGTAAGAAGGCTCTAGTCGAGAAATCCCGACTATATACTATACCCTGAACCCTCAGACGGACAGACGGACATGGCTATATCGACTCGGCTGTTGATGCTAATCAAGAATATATATAGTTTATGGGGTCGGAAATGCAGCCTTCTACCTGTTACATACTTTTGCACAAACCCATTATACCCTTTTTACCCATTTTCAATGGGTTCAGGGTATAAAATATACGTGGAGACATTCTTTAAAGTGATACTAGCGAAGTGCATTAAGCCAGCGAGCTTCATTAAATTATAATTAAACTCATTTAAGTAGCAACAAAAGGGGGATTCAAAGTGAAACACACACACACAACACACTCACACCCACAATTTGCATGATTTTTCTCCATCTTTATGTGCGCATGAAATATTAATCACATTTGGTATGCGTATGTGTGTGTGTGGTTGTGTGAGCAGTCTATTTAGACATATGAATACATATTTTAACAAACATATACACTAAAATTTTATTTAAACACATTTGGAGTATCAAGTACGAGCGGGATACAAAAAGCGATATAAAATAAAATAAAATTTATATTCAAAATAAAAAGGATTCTTTTTCAAATTCGATGTTATTCCCATTGATTTTAATACACTGTGACCTTTGACCTCATCCCTTGATTTTTACAAAGTCTTTGTCGCGTTGACAATCTTCAGAACTTTCGATTTCATGATTTCAAATCCATCTTCATTGTTGCGAAATCGGCCGATTTGGCTACTTATTACAAATGGCGTAGCTATGCTAAGATAATTAAGCCCTTAACCACTTTAGTACTTAAACAAGTAAGAAGGCTCTAGTCGGGAAATCCCAACTAGACTATACCCTTAACCCTATAATTTACGCATACAGTCAGTACTTGCAAGTATGTGTGAGTGTCTGTATGTATTCGCGTATATGGCATACTTTCTTAATTTAAATTATCCATATCTCCAGTGTTTCTCAACCGATTTCAATAAGATTGTCATTATTTAGTCTAATCTTTCAAACTGCATCAAAAAGTTTTCCAAATTCAAGATTTTGTTGTTATCGATCACATGTGTGTATCGGAAATGGGAAGAGTTATCGAAAATTTAAAACAAACTTGTACTGCGCGGGGACTAGGCGAGCTTATGTACCAAATCTAGAGTCTCTAGCTCTTAAGTCTCTGAGATCGACCCGTTTATGGATACGGACGGACAGACGGACATGGCTATATCGACTCGGCTGTTGATGCTGATCAAGAATATATATACTTTATAGGGTCGGAGATGCTTCCTTCTGCCTGTTACATACTTTTGCACAAAACCATTATACTCTTTTTACCCATTTTCAATGGGTTAAGGGTATAATAAACTATTTATTGTAAAATAATAATAAAACACTTGTTTACATATATCACATATACAAAAGACATACAATCGAGTTCAAAAGATTCTTGCCACAAATCAAGCAGGACTTAATTGACACCATTTTAGAGAATGCTAGTTGAAAGATTTAAGAGACTGGCCATTATTTTAAAGTGTAGCTGGCCATTCATAGTAGCAGAAAAACAAACCTAACCTAATCAGAGCTGTAAAAATGAAGAATCAAAAACCAAAACAAAGGATGGCCCTTAGCTTTCGAAGTTTTAACTTTTGGACGAAACCATTTCTAAAAGCAACCGTAAATGTTGTATAAATTAAACCAATCTCTGTGCTTGGGGTCCTTCAACGTAAATATTTATGATTGCAAAGCAGAGGTAAATTGACTTGTAGTTTTATCAGTACAACACCAAACCACTCCATATCCCTGATTCCCATAATCAGCCTTTTTTTGTACAGTTATTTCTACTTTATGTGAATTTGTCTTCAACATTGTGTCACATGTTCGCATTGTTATGTGCCCGAAAAAACTTGAGCTTTCAATTTACCTAATTAAGAGCAAGTTCCTTTACTTTCTTTTTCCTGTAAGCCAACTTATGCACGTAAGTCAGTTAGATGCCTAGACACAGGCTTTGGGATGGTAGGCAGGATGTCCCGGATGTCGATTCCAACATGGCATGGCGCATTTATCGCATTATAAATATTTTTGTATGTTCTGATGCCGTTGAAGTTGTGACTCGAGCATAGTTTTTAAACAATGGGCGTATTGAACGGATCCCAACCACTCGAACTAAACCAAACTCTAAAAGCTATTATTTCGTTTAAAGTTTTTACCTATAGAAGTATGACTTATAGCCGTATATTTAAAGTCTTGTAAACACACATGACGCACACTCATACTCAGTATTTCAATATTGAGGCGGCTACCAGCAGCCGGTGGTCATACTTAAAGAGATGGGCAAAACATTAAGCGGATTAGTTGTACTGTTCTGAGGCTGCCCGTGGAACGTTCTTCACCTCTTTCCAGTCAGTCAGTCAGGGGGCAGGCATGAGTTTTGTGTCGTCGGCGTCGTCTCTTAGTTGGCCAACACAGGCAACAACACTGTACGGCTAAATATTTCCTTGGGCTTGGTCTTGGACCACTTCAGCTAGATGTAAATTGTTGGCTATTAGTTTAATGAACTTGGCTCTAAAGCACTGTTGGGCATTTCACTTTGCTTGGCTGCGTTGGTAAGGCAACCCATCCTAACCAAACCCAATTGGCTTATCACGTACAGTGACGGCAAACTATTTTTGAAAACTAATGTTTTGGCATTATATAATATAAACACATGTCACTTAGTGCTAAAATAATTGCTCCCATAAATGGATTACGTAAATACAAATTGAAATTCATATATTATATGTGTTTATATGAATGTTGTCTTTCGAAACCAATCTTTAATAACACTTGTTTACAAAAGGTGGAATTTTAATTCCAAGTCAATTTGTTTGGATATATATTGGCCCTAGTTTAATTTCGATGGCAAAAGAATTGATTCTCCAGCTTTAAGAAATATATATGGAAATTATATGACGTGTTTGACGGATACGATTAGTCATTTGTATTTTTTATAACACATTTTTTGTTAAAATTCCAAACAATTCCGAAGTCAATTTCTTGAGGATAAAATGCTATATCGACTTTATTATAGCCAGGCGTTAAAGGGAAAATAATTGTTTAGGTTTTTTTTTTGTTGTTGAGCTTGCTCGACTAAATTTTTTAAATCAGTGATACGTTTAAAATGAAATAACTAAAAATCATTTAAGAATTCTCGATCCCCTAAACCTCTTAAATTATAAAATTTCCACATCATTACAAATATACTTTGTGGGATCGGAGATACTTCCGTCTGTATTCTGCACACATTTGCAAACTGCAATATTTTGCACGGAACACAAATTAACAGAAAACAAGTAAGAAGGCTCTGGTCGAGAAATCCCGACTAGACTATGCCCTTAACCATACACTTTACGCATACAGTCAGTGCTTGCAAGTATGTGTGAGTGTGTGTATGTATACGCGTTAGTGCATACCTTCTTAATTTCAATACTCCATATCTCCGGTGTTTCTCAACCGATTTCAATCAAATTTTCACTGATTGTCATCATTTAGTCTAATCTTTCAAACTGCATCATTTTCCAAATTGAAGATTTTGTTGTTATCGATCACATGTGTATATCGGAAACGGGAAGAGTTATCGAAAATTTAAAACAAACTTGTACTGCGCGGGGACTAGGCGAGGTTATGTACAAAATCTGGAGTCTCTAGCTCTTATAGTCTCTGAGATCGACGCGTTCATACATACAGACGGACCCTTTTTACCCATTTTCAATGGGTATAACAAGTAGTGCCGAATTTCCATACACTTACATACTTGTTATTTTTCAAAGTAATGTAGGATTAGCAGCTCTAGCAACTGATACTGATAACTATCTATAAAGTCTACTATTAAGTTACAATAATCGATAGTATATCTTATAGTTGTCATTCTGCAAAAGTATTCAGTTGCTGGCGAAAACTTTGAACATAGAAGCGACTAGAAGGTGGAAGCGGCAGACGTGACGATAACAGCAAAAAGAAGAACAACGACGAGAGAAGGCAATCGACAAACAACGAAAACTGAGTATGTTCATTTTGCGACTTAACGCGATATGAAGAACAAAGTGAAGCAGCAGACAAGCATTTTTGGAAAGAATAACGGCGAAAAGAAGAACGACGACGAGAAGATAAAATACCAGAGAAGGCAATTAGACAAATAACAAAAACTGACAGACACACATAGATGCGAAAAGAAGCAAACAACGAAGTGTCAGTCATTTTTTAACCGTGCTTTGAAACACTCTTTATTGATGGCAAGAAAGTCACTGCTTTGTTTGATTCTGGTAGCGATCTGTGTACTATTCGGCCAACAATTTACAAGGAAGTTTATCCAGTTTTTTTTAAGTCGAATGTAAAAGAATTGGTTGGTATAGGTGGAAAAAAGATTTACACTTTGGGTTCTTTTGTAGTTTCGACAAGTGTTGATGGTTTTCCAATTAGAATGTGTTCCATGTCGTCCGTGATGAAGATTGTCTGTACGACGAAGTAAACGGTTGCGATATTTTGAATGTGGTGAATGCATCGATTAGTTCATAAGCTGTAGTTTTTCAAGCAGCGGAGAAGCTTAATGAAGAACAAAATCATAAGTTAGCTGACCATAACGAAGTCCACACTACAATACGTAGAGAACAAAATACGAACATTCTGGAATAACAACGCTTTTCAACAGTTGTTATCAGTCGATATTTTTAACAAGTTAACTCAAGAAGTAGATATTGCGCACTTAAACATTAATTTAAAGGAAAAAGTAAAAAGTTAATTGGGGATTACAAGCCAGAGCAGACGATATCAAGTCCAGTTGAAATGAAAATAATCCTCTCCGACGAAGTCCAGTCTATCAGAGACCTAGACGTTTACCATATGTACATAGCGAAGAAGTTGATAAGCAAATGAGAGATTGGTTGAAAAAAGGGAAAATTCGTAATAGCGTTATAGAATATGCATCTCCTATTGAGTTAGTGTCGAAGAAAAATGGTACTAAAAGGCTATGTTGCGATTATCGAAAACTTAATGAGAAAATTTTTCGTGATTATTTTCGAATGGTTTTGATTGACGATGTTTTACTCTGGACCTACGTAACGGGTTTTTCCATGTCCTAGTACAGGAGGATTCTGGCAAGTATACGTCGTTCGTAACACCTACAGGACAGTACGAGTTCTGTTTCGTTCCCTTTGGAATTTCTAATTACCCGGATGTATTTATGAGGTATATTTTTTTGAGAAGTGCATTGCGAGGCAAGTATGTACGGATACGGTGCAGTTCTTTTGCAAAAAGAACTGTGAAGATATTTCCACCCAGTAGAGCACATGAGTACTCCTATGAATTAGAAGTTCTCGCAATAATTGAGGCTTTAAAGAAGTGGCGTATGTATTTGCTGGGTAACAAAACCAAAATCATAACAGATTGTAATGCGTTTGCCATGACCATGAAAAAAACAAGATGTTCTCGTTAAAGTATCTCGTTGGGCACTATTTTTACAAGATTTCGATTATCAAATTGAACATCGATCAGGGACAAGTATGAAGCACGCAGATGCTCTTGTTACAAGACTCGCTTAAACATCGTATATTGCTGGCACAGAGACAGGATGAATGGATAAATGCAATATGCAAAGTATACAGCGTCAACGATATGGTTGCCCTTAAGCGAACCCAAGTTGGAGCTGGACTAAAACTGAAGGGGAAGTTTCTTGGTCTATATGTTGTGAAAGACATGGACGATGTTGTAAGTTAAGAGATGGACGATACATTGTAGAAAAGTTAGGAGACTTTGAAGGACTGACAAATACTAACACGGTTGCTGAACATATGAATATTTGGAACCCATTATTCAGCTGATACCGACAACTATCTATAAAGTCTACTATTAAGTTACAATAATCGATAGTATATTGTAGAATAAGCTCGTCACTAAAATATGTAACAAGAAGAGTTGTAACTGAACCGGCGAAAAGTTAAGACGTACAATTTAAGAACTTGGAAATTATGTCCGATAAATAAACGTTTTTACTTATTATTTTAGTTTTTAATCAACGAAGTCAAGAAGTTGTTTTATTTGTTTGTGGCTTCAAAAGTTCAGTCCTACAGTAATATCCTGTTAAAGATCTTGCACTTGTATGACAGCTATATGATATAATTGTCCCATCTGGCCGATTTTGAAATATGATCTAACTGTAACAAAAAGAAAACTTTGACCAACGTTTTTAATATACACATTTCAAGTGTATAAACATTGTGAAAACGGAGTGTACCTTATAATATTGCCACCACTGTATATTTGTAAAGTGTATTACACTCAGTAACAGTTCGCATATGCTTACATACACAGAGACGTACACACAGTTAAGCTTAATTTTTCCCGCACGCGGGTGCTCTAAGCCTTAGAAAAATTTTCATTGCATGCTGAGCGTATGTGTGAGTAGGGGAATGCGTGTGTGTGTAAGTGTGGCGATGCACTCTGCGTTTGTGTATTTAATTTGCCACAAAATTATGTATCAGGCACAACAAAATAAAGTTTTTGCGCGTTAAAAAGCTAAACCGAAAAAAGTTAAGAGCGCCATAAAAGCTGTTGGCTTTTTAACTCTGTAATGCAAAGAAAACCGCAAAAAAAAATAAAAAAATTGGCAACACCAATTTTGCCTTTGTTCTTATTGTCGCTCGACTAGCAGATACTCCTATACATAACGTGTTCAGTCAATATTACGAAAATGAGATTTTTATCTCCTTTACCGATTTTGATGCAATTTTCACAGATGGTTAGATGTATATTATGTGTTTCCCATCAAGCATATGTAATCTTAATGTGATCGCACATGACTTCATCTTCATGTTACACAGAACCACAATATTCTTGATTGCCATTTTATGGGTACAATTTGTCTGAGGACTCGGATCTGTTTCATTTACCGTTTTCCCGGGTACTTCATATCTTTAACCGGATGGACTCTCGTGCTCTCAAATCAGTGGAAAGCTCAGAATCCCCCATTTCTCGTGTAGAATGATAATATGAGACCACCTCTTTGACAGGTACCGGACTTGCTATGCGAAAGAACATCCTGCACAAAACTTTGCTCCGTCGAAAGGAATTAAGAAAAGACGAAAAAATGAAGCTGAGGTTGCGATGAAGGATTGGAGTGGTGTGAGAAAAACCTACCTCTATTTTCTGCGTTGTTTAAGAGCAACAAGTAATAGTAACGCATATCCGGACTAGCTCAGGGAAACATTAATCAAGCTGAGCTGGGCATAGACTTTCTAGAGAGGAGGTTTACCAAGCAAATGCCAAAAGCACATTGATGACTCTAATTCGAGTCATTTTAATGCTTTAAAAACGCCAGTATGCTGAAAATATTATGAATCGCGCAAAATATGAAGAAAAAAATAAATCAAAAATTTAGCATGCAAGCGATTGAAATTTTGCTGTATTTGTTGCTATGTAGGCATGCAGTTATATTAAAACGACTCGATTATGAGTCCTCTTCATGCTTTAAATTTGATTAAACTGAAAAAATCAAGCATAAAGCATTCAGCCGAGTGAAATTCGATCAAGTGCTAAAAATTTAACTAATAAGCAGTTACATCATGAACGACAATGATGCCTGATGGTGCTGCTGCCGAAGCCGCCGCAAAAAAGAGGGTCCTTGGTTCAGACCCACGCTGGATTAAAAAAGTGAAATATATCTTGTTAATCAGTCAGTCAGTCTGTCAATTCAAGAGAGTTTTCTACATGAATACATGTTTGCTTTCTTTAATGTCCTAACCCGCTCTTATGATATACTAGCCAAATTCACTAACCAAGCATTGTATCCCAGTTTATATATTCGCAACCTCAATAAGTGTGGAAAAACGTTTGTTGGCTTCACTGTCACACTGCTGGCAACAAGCTGCCAATGCCAATTTCCTGATCATGGCAGAGAAAAAGGAAAAACCAGACACTCGGCACTGAAGCTCAAACAACATCCAAAAACACATCCCCCACCAATTGAATGAACGAAGTAGAAAGCTTCATGCAATCTAGCAATCACACCACCATGATGAACATGGAACACGGAATTCAAAAATCCACCCCTTCCATAGCGCTAACAAACAATAGCCAATAATACAATGCTACAACTGTCATCTCTTCACACAATGGCTTTTTCATATTTCACATATCTGTTCTAAAAAAAAAAAAAAAATTATAAAAAGGATCAAGTCGAGATAGCTCGACTAAGAGATACTCTGAACGCAACACCCAGATATACATGTTGAATCCAACTAAGATTATTCATACTAAATTTTAATATGCAACTATACATTTTAACATCTCAGATACCTCAAAACCACTGTATGGTACTATATTTTTAGTTGAGTCAACATGTTTTGTAGTTGAATTAACTACGTTTCATTAGTCAAATTAACTAATTATATAGTTTATTTTTGTGTGGTTTTTACTCTGGGTTTAGATATAACGTGAAGAGTTACTGTTCGCATGTACTTGTGTACTTGTGTGTGTGTACGCATCAAGCTCTTACCAAGAGCCAACACAGTTCGAGGTTAAGTTTCTGCCGTTCGATGTTGTCGGTGGTAACCAGTTGAGTGTCGGATTATTTGACACATATCATTTAAAGTTTTTCTCGCCTTGTCGAACAACAGCGAAGCTGACCAGCTGCCCTTTAACAGAGGAACACATATCTGTGTATTCAATACTCTCGGTGCGCCACGTTTGTGTTGGTCAGCCTAAAGTGTAAAGGGGGAAAGAATCTTCATGCCTGGAACTAAATCATTTCTCGGCGAACATATAACAAATTTTGCCTAGCATAGTGTTTTCGATAGAAAGTGCTCTTGACTCAATTCCACATATTGTGGGGGATAAAGGGGAGATAATTAGTTACTTTGTGTCGTTGTGGCTCCATTCTCGCAGGTATTGGCTGCCCACGAACATTTCGTTTGCTTGTCTTCCAGGTTTGGTATAGGTTTGTTTCCAAGTGGTGCGTTCCTCGCTCCCGTAGTCTGCAGTCGCCAGTCCGTAGTCTGGTTGGGACTTAGTTTGGCTTAGTACGATATGGGCAAAAGGTCCATCGTCATCGTCGTTCACATTTATTTGTATTGGCTGAGTGTATTTGATTACGCTCTCTACGGTCCAAAGGGTTAATTGAATTTGTTTTGAGTTTCTACCTACCCACAACTCTGTTAGAGGCAGATGATGATTTTCCATATATATAATAGGAATAGACATATATGTACATATATATTCATCTAAAAAGATATATGTATTTTCAGGAGTTGTAGCAGCGTCGAACGGTGCTCTAAGGTCTCGGTTTTCCTTTGATTAACTGCATGTAAAATGGAAAATACCCAACTCGTATTTGGGTATATTGCTTTCGGGTACTTAAAGTTTATCAGACAGTGTAATCGTCTGTGGATTTTCTGGCTAAAAATGAGTTTTTACTTGTCCTGAAAATTAGTTGAACTTATTATGATTTTAGATTAACGCACATCCTGTGATTTAACTTTCGGGTCGGGTCGTCGTCGGTCATTGATTGATTATACTTATCATACTTAAGTTAGCCTTAAGAAGTCAATGAGTTTAATGATTTTCTAATAAGCAATGTGCATAATTAAAAATAATAATAATGTTTGATGCATTATGTGACGTTAAAGTTTAAATTGATGACTCTAGCTCAAAAAGTATGAAAGATGCTCCTAGCAGCAGATCTTCCTTATGGTATTTGTACTTGGTATAAACACCGTTCTGGACTGATTTCGTGCTTTAAATGAAAAACAACAGCAAATATTAAAAATTTAAGCACTAAAAAAATGTGATTGGTATATTTGATTTGTATTTAAAAATCAACTTTTTCTGAGCGTATCCAACAAACATAAATATGTGTAGTATATAATACAATACCAGTCAGTTGGTTCACACAAACATCCTATTACCACACTCTACTTTGTAAATTTCTGCCTCTAAATCTGACAAGTTGGGGTAGACAATATTTAAACAGCATTTGAAGCGCACGAGACGTGAACAACTGGCTCAATTGTAACAGCAATTGTGTATCCAGTTAATATGATGTGCATTTAGCAACCAACTGGCTAATGGAAAGCACAACCATTGGGCAACAATCGTAGTATCTTGCAGTTACAAAGATACACACTGTAAAGCATACAAGCAGAACATGCACAACCCTCAAACGTTTAACGTTAAATGAAAACAAGTAAATAATTTAGTAGGCCAGGAAAGAGCGTTGCGAATTGAACTCTAAAAACCTTTCGTGTTTATTTACAATTTTTACATTTTAAGCCGATGATAGGCGAAAAAGGACGTAAGATGTGAGTGTATGGATGGTAAATAAAATGACAAGCGTTTGACACAAGCACCGGAATATCCGTCAGTTTGGCGACGATGCGAACGATGTGCGCGTCCGGCCACCAGACACCAAAAGTTCCGTGAGTCGAGTTCAGTTTAGAAAAATGTCCCGCACAAACTGTCCTGTCCTCCCCCTTCTTTCATTATTTCTTTCTCTCTGTGTCCCTCTCTCTCGATCTCTATCTGTACTTCCTTGCATTGAGCTCAACATGCCTTAAGTTTGATGACTGCGTGCACGTTGTTTGCTTGCGTGATACATCTACATTTATAATACAAAAGCATACGGAACTTGGCAGCCATCACAGCATCATTTCCTACGCCATTTTTATACCCTAAACCCATTGAAGATAGGTAAAAAGGGTATAATGGTTTTGTGCAAAAGTATGTAGATTTAGTACATAAGCTCGCCTAATCCCTGGGCAGTACAAGTTTGTTTTACATTTTCGATAACTCTTCCCGTTTCCGATATACACATGCGATCGATAACAACAAAATCTTGAATTTGGAAAACTTTTTGATGCAGTTTGAAAGATTAGACAAAATAATGACAATCTGTGAAAATTTTATTGAAATCAGTTGAGAAACACTGGATATATGGAGTATTGAAGTTAAGAAAGTATGCACTATACGCGTATACATACACACACTTACGCATACTTGCAAGCACTGACTGTATGCGTAAAGTATGGGGTTCAGGGTATAGTCTAGTCGGGATTTCTCGACTAGAGCCTTCTTGTTTATTCTCCGTCTGCGTCAACTATTCTAATAGTTACATACATACATGCACCTAGTACACTACATACTATATCAGTCTGTAGGTGTGTGTGTATGATTAACAGTTACGCTGATTGCGGGGATAATGCGAGAACTGAGAATGGAAGAGCTCGCAGCACTTGAAAGTTACAACGGCAGACTTACTCACACACATATACACACAAACGAAATGCCAAATTGATGCGAAAGCTGGGGAAAACGGAAAAGCGGATGTTGCCTTTATGCTATTAAGATTATGAATCAAAGTGGAAATATTAAAAAAAAAGAAGATAAAATAACAAGTAAGAAGGCTCTAGTCGAGAAATTCCGACTACACAATACCCTGAACCCCATACTTTAAGTGTACAGTCAGTGCTTCCAAGAATGTGTGTGTGTGTGTACGCGTATAGTGCATACTTTCTTAACTTCAATACTCAATATCTCCAGTGTTTCTCAACCGATTTTAATAAAATGTGCACAGATTGTCATTATTTAAACTGCATCAAAAAGTTTTCCAAATTCAAGATTTTGTTGTTATCGATCACATGTGTATATCGGAAACGGGAAGAGTTATCGAAAATTTAAAACAAACTTGTACTGCCCAGGGATTAGGCGAGCTTATGTACTAAATCTAGAGTCTCTAGCTCTTAAGTCTCTGAGATCGACCCGTTCATGGATACGGACGGACAGACGGACATGGCTATATCGACTCGGCTGTTGATGCTGATAAAGAATATATATACTTTATGGGGTCGGAGATGCTTCCTTCTGACTGTTACATACTTTTGCACAAAACCATTATACTCTTTTTACCCATTTTCAATGGGTTAAGGGTATAAAAAGTGCAACTAAAGGCTATTGCATTTGCCGTTGACTAAGTGCCAACGGCTGCGAACTGTGACTTTGGCTTTGAGTGCATTAAGAAAATTGTCGAAGTAAGTAGACAGTTGCAGCAACTTAGTACAAGCAGGTAGGTTGCTCTGCCCTTGCCAGCAACAACTCTATTATTTAATAATGCAATTTTAACATTAGAATGTTTAACGGCGATGGCAATGGACATTTGGCTTAAGAAAGGAGCATTATCAGACAATAAGTCATAGACAAAAAATGTAAATCGATAAGAAGGCTGTAAAATTCCTGTAAATTTTAATTTATATAAATAAAATATATTTTTTTTTTGGATATTCTTTGTTAACATCTCATTTCCACAATTCTTAAAAAATTCTACATTTCCAGACAGATTAAAACTATTGTTAGAAATTCAGCTTCTGATCTCTTATGAACCATCCACATTACATTTACATACGGACGTATATCCCGACTTATTAGATGATGTCACTCTAAATCCGCAAGCTTCGACCTAACAATTACATTTAAGGCAACATAAATGTAGTCTGTTTTCAATGCCAAATCACAACAGACCTTACTTAAGTGCGTATTAATATATATGTGCATTTAAACTCAATTTATTTTCTATATGTGTATCCCCGAGTATGTAGATATTCATATGCATCTTTTCCCCATTTACTGTTGCAGTACTGTTGCTAGTATGCTATAAGCGCATTAACGCAATTCAATTTTCTCTGTTTGCGTGACAACATCACAACCAACAACAACAAATATAAAACAATGTAGATGGAGCCGCCTGCGTGAGCCGTCAGTGGCAAAAAGGCAGGTAAACGAATTAACTTCCGTTCACTTTTATAGGCACAGGCAAACAACAATAACTTCATGATGTCCAAAATCAACGTCCTCGTTCCGAAACCACGTCCAATAGTCCATTATCATGCAGAAGCAGCCGCAGTAGGAGCAGCATATACTATACATGCATGTGTATTGGCATGTTGGCTAACAAAGTTACTACAACAACAGCACACTGAGAGCAAAATTGTTATTGAAGCAAATTAATTATAAATCAGCACAAAAAAAAAAAAAAAACAAAAAAATATGATTTAGTAAAGCAACAAAATCCTCTTCCATAACTGTTCAATTATTTCAAAATTATTTTAAAAAGTTTTTAATTTTATTATGAACATCGTATGTGTTGCTTAAGCCCCACACCAATTAGATGGTATGGTATATCAAACAAAATAACCTCCAAATATTGTCTGTCGTCTTTCGCAACCTTGGTGAAGCTTCGTGATTATTGTAGACTATCGTCCAAAGTGAAGTTAGATTAACAATACTTTTTGGTTTAAACTAGCGGTCGGGGAACAGGGGCAAATTACTCCTTTTTGGGTAAAACTGATATTTCTGGGGGTAAAAATAAAACTTTTGTGAGTAAAAAGTAAATATTTTAAATTTGGTATTTTGTAAACCTGTTAGTATTTTTTTTCAATTAAAGAACTTAGCACGCCATCTCCCACCATAAATAGAGGGGATAACTTTTTTTTTTGCTCTTTTGCCAATGGGTAATATCAGTTCCACAAAAATATTTTGGGGTAATGATTAAAAAAGTTCCCCGACCGCTGGCTTAAACTATGTCTGCTGTTTCAACTTCAGATAAAGTATTAGTTTTAGGGGCATATTCATAAAACTTGAAATGGAAACATTAAAATATACATGTGAACTTCGGAGGAAAACAAACCCCTTTGAATAAGGAAACGGTAAGTTTTAAGAAATAAAATATAAATGCCTTATCATTATAAATGCCTTAATACTAATAACTTTACTAATCTATATAAAGTAGTTAGTTCTAACTGATGCACCAGTGAAATATTTTGCTGTATAGTGTATAGCTTCTGTGATCTACTCGTGCGAATGACAGTTTGTTCAATTTTGGATTGAATTTGCTCCCTGCTTCTGCCTTTATTGTTGTTATGGGCACCGGCGCAATAGGAGAAGCACTTTCACTTTCTGCTGTTATTTTTTTTTATTTTCAAAGGAGTACACTGAGTGCCAGGTGTGATGTGTGTTTGATTTTGTAAGGCGATTTGAGCAGGGTTTAAATGGATTTTTCAATTTGGAAAGTGCATATCATCGACCCAGTTGACGCACAATAAATCGGTGTACATGCAAATTTCTCATTGTACACTTTTTTTTTTTACTCTTTTATGAGGTTGAATAAATAATTAAAAAAAAAAAAAATATTTTTAAATTTAAAAGCATTTAAAGTTGAATGCAGATACACATTAAAATGAAAACAGTTTTCTAAAAGATATTTGTTTTAAGGTATCACAGGATTTCACGCTAAAAGACAAGCGACATTTTTATACCCTTAACCCTTTGTGCAAAAGTATGTAACAGGGAGAAGGAAGCATCTCCGACCCCATAAAGAATATATATTCTTGATCAGCATCAACAGCCGAGTCGATATAGCCATGTCCGTATGTCCGTCTGTCCGTCCGTCCGTCCGTATGTATGTACGCGTCGATCTCAGAGACTATAAGAGCTAGAGACTTCAGATTTGGTACACCAGCTCGCCCAATCCCTAGGCAGTACAAGTTTGTTTTAAATTCGATAACTCTTCCCGTTTCCGATATACACATGTGATCGATAACAACAAAATCTTCAATTTGGAAATTTGAAAATTTTATTGAAATCGGTTGAGAAACACTGGAGATATGAAGTATTGAAATTAAGAAGGTATGCATTATACGCGTATACATACACACACTCACACATACTTGCAAGCACTGACTGTATGCGTAAATTATAGGGTTAAGGGTATAGTCTAGTCGGGATTTCTCGACTAGAGCCTTCTTACTGGTTTTTATTGGAACTGTAGGAACTTAAATGAATTTCTTTAATTAATATTTTCAATATTTGTTATAAGATTAAAGGGTTTTAAATTTTCTCACAATTAAATGTGTACTTGCGAAAGGGGCGGTAGTGGATGACTTCAAAACTGTGTATCAATAATTTGGTGTCTCAAAAAACAGCTTCAAAAATTTGTAGCCCATGCGCAACCCTTTCGTGTAAAATCAGAATCGTTCTTGTGCCGTTGATTCAATTATTATTTTTTAATTCCAAAGACAAAGTGTTTTCTATTACACTTATTTAATATTAGAATCGCAGCTCTTATCTAAGAGCGTTTAATGCATTGAAATAACTGGTTCTAATTTCTGGAAGCTTGTTATTCCCAAGAGTTTTTGAGCTAAAGTTGCTAAATTTGGTTTCAAGTTAGCTGGCGATGTCATATGATGAAAATACATTTTATTTTTAGGTTATACTTTTATCTTTATTTGAAAATTATGTTCTTAGTTTGAAAAATATGTTCTTAGTTGAGTCGATTTTTTTTCCATTACATGTATATTTATTTTCTATCTACCTATAGGTAAACAGCAAGCAGTATAAAACCACAAAAGCACCAATCGAATTTAGGAAAGCTCTCATGTTTGTATATTTTGAGAATATTTTTACCTTACATACATATATTAATTTCATTTAATCAAGGCAAATTTTACCGAACTGAAAAAGCAAACACACAATTAAGTTAGTAGACAAAAAGGATGCCCAATGAATATGGTCAAAAGTTAAGATTTAAATCAAGTTATGAAAGCTTTTAGCTGCGAGCGCACATACGCACTAAGATAGGATGGATTCGACAAGGCACGCGGATAGAGAGAAAGTGTGGGACACAGAGAGTGCGGAATTATGTCAACGTTAAGTTACCAGAGAACTTCCTGTGAACGGCCACAACAAAACAAGGTGCAGGACAAGGAGGCCACCCACAGCTAGTAAGCAAACAAGCAGGCAGGAGGACAGAACAACAGGACAAGCCAGCCAATATCCTGCACAACAGGGCAACACAATGCAAACAAACAAGCAACAGAGCAGGCACCTCCAGCATGTAAAGCAACTAATGAAACTGTCAACTGGCCCTGCACAGACCTATGGGGCAGGTAGAAGATTGTAGTGGTTGCCTTCTACATTTCAATACGGTAGGAAAGGTGGCTGGAAACAGCAAATAGGTGGGCACCATAGCATCATTGAAAAAAATGTTCATTAAAAAAGTCGACACCAAATTGGTGGGCCAGCCAGCAGTTGATTAGCACTCAAGGCTTAAAACTTATCAGTCCGGCCATTTCTCGCATATGTCCCCAGGTACGAATGCGAGCTATTGTCAAAATGGAAATTCAATTTTCACAGACAATGGCGGGGAATGCAAAAAAGCATCGAGTAAAAAGGATGGTCAGTGGGTATCAGCTGATTTAAAAAAAATAAATGAGGAGGCAGAATCGTTGAGTCAGTTATAAAAATGGGTTTTCCAGCCATTCACATCTGTATCTGTATGTAGTATTTATATTATGCATAAGCCGCTAGCTCCCCAGCCACCTCAACAATAGCGCACCACCTGCTTTTATGCTGTTGTTCTCAGCCAAAAAGTTCTCATGATGCCCTAACCAGCGTTGAGGGTCATTGAAACATAAAACCAGATAAAACAGCATACGTTTAATTTTGCTTTTTCGATAATCGAGAACTTAATCTATAAGTTTAACTACGTCCAGTTGCTGTGCAGATCCAAAAAAGAAAAACGAATTAAGCGTATAGGAAGTTTGTGAATGTAGGGTGTATCTAAAGTAATCAGTACAGTGTAATCAAGAAAGTTCCTAACACTCCACGAAAAAAATTATGTTAGCTCTTTTATTAATGGTACATAAATAAATATTGCGTATTCAATATGCACAAAGTAATATGAATGGGCATGATGGAAGAGTATATAATTTCCAGTATGCTGCAGCTAAAAACAAAATAAAAAGAAAAATTGCTCAACCTCTCGTGCATATGAAAATTTATGACAGGTGGCAATGGCTGGTTGATAGGCACAATGTGCGGGTGGAGGCATGTTAAGAGGAGCTGATAGAATGTTGAGTTCTTTGGGGGTCGTTGGCGGTACAGCGGATGTGAACGGTTTTGCCCCTTGAGTGAATGTTTGTATATGTGTTTTTTATAAAATAAAAGAGTGGCTTTTTTCATAAGTACACACACATATATGCAATGGTGTGTGCGTGTGCGAAAGGTAGGCTTGTAACGGGTTTTTGCTGGGTGGTTGAATCTGTCAACACGTCATTGACATAAACGTGCCGAAGTGTCCCGCCCACACACACACACACGCACGCAAACAACACAATCACATATATCGCACACATACATGCACTCACAACATTTGTTTGCACATGTTTTGTTGCATGTGTTTGACGTTAACACGGCACAATTAAGTCGCTCAAGTGCGCCTATGCTCACACAAACACATTCACATACTCCATATACACATGTATGTACATGAGAAAGCCATTATACATTTCAATTTGAAGTGACAGAAAGACAGAGAGAGAGAGAGATAGAGAACAGTACAATATGGGCAAATGAGTGCCACTCTCTTTTAAAAGCTGCAATAACCGAAAGCGAGAACTTTCTTAATGAAATTTCAATTTATATGGTGGTAAAAGTGATATGTAAATTTCTTTGATGAAGTGTCGTATTTGCATTTTTTGTACTCGAATTAGACGTATTGTGAGATTGCTTTGCTCCATTTTAATTGCGCATATTTTAATTGCACGTTCCGAAAGGATAATGCGCTGAGTTTCATCTTTTCATATGACATCTAAATAAATATTAAAATTAAGACAAATGCGCTCAACTTTTAATTGTTTAGAATGGCATTGAAGCGCTTCATGTAAAGCCTTTGAGCTGTTTCAGTCAAGAGATGCAAGTGAAGCACAAATTCAAATGTAATGCAAGTGGAAAGTTGCCTTAATTTAGGGCAAGGTTATGGATTGTAGGTTGTAGGGTCAGTAGATCAGATGAGGCAAGCGAACTTGTTGAAATCAAGCATTGTGAAGCAAAACATCAAAAGCATGTTGGTTAAGACACTTCATAAAACCCCTGTCAATATCTCTTATCATTCTGATATTTAACATTTATTGCTTTCCGTCAATATCAGAAGAAAAAACATGCTAGTTCCGATTAGGTCTTTTTGCTAACAAGGCATCTGAGTAACGTCCACAATTTACACAATTCATAAAATTGTGTATTTGATATATTAAAAAATAAATATTCAATATTTGCTTTTATAATGTTAGTAACGAGCTTAAGTTTTGTTTCGGCACTCACGTATATTATATACTTTCGTTATTGCACTAACATTCAAGTGGACCAACAACACCAAGCACCGGCTTGTATAAAGCGCGGACCCAAGCATAAAGCAACCCACCTCCCGCCCGACCGATCAAGAGGCGCACCGCGTAGCATGCGGTTACGAAGATCGCGAACATGTACAAAGGTGGCAAAAGACTTGTTTTGCTGGAGAACAAGTAAGATCAGAAATAGGTTATGGGTAGCATAGTTAGAATAACAAGCTTGAAGACATATAGGTAAAAAAAATTTAGTATTTCTAATCGGAACTGCAAAGCTCATTTGGTTTATTAATTCAGAGGTATCCATTTCACCATTAATTAATTAATTTGTGGTAAAAGGTTATTCCAAGCATTGTTCTACGATCAGAATAAGAAAGAAGATTTATTAGTAAAAGTCTGCTATGATAAGAGTAAGTTAATGGTATTATCCCAGTTACGACCCCGAAGGGCAAAGAGCAAAAATTGTTTTTGCACCGATTCTATTCTATCCTGATTAATCGTGTATGTATATACAAGATCCATTCGAGGATAGGTCGTATGAGAGAAATATACAGAGTTTTTATTATATAGGGTTCGTCGAATTCTTTCGACCAGTGCTATATGAACCCCAAGGCACTTGATGCTCGATTTGTAATGGCAGAGATATGCTTGTCAAACTAAAGCTTTGGGTCCATTAGTACACCCAAATCCTCAACCCATTCAATCCGATCAAGTGGTTTGTTATCCAGAATATATATATTAAAAAATGACGTTCGTCTATAAAAAGACATTACTTTTCATTTACTGCAATTAAGTTTTAATAAATTTACTCTGCACCAACTTGGAAAGATGTCTAAAACATTTTGTAGTTTATGACCACACAGAAGAGTTGCTTCATGCATAATTTTACATAATCAGCATACATCAACACCAGAGAGTGATTTATTACAGACGGAAGGTGACCAAGGTGACTGCCCAGAGGAACACCAGAAGTGACCTGAACTGCTTTGGAAACAGAGACATTAAAGTAGACCTTCTGTGTTTTACAAATTAAGTAATCTTTAATCCAAAAAATAAGATTGTTAGAATAGCCCAAAAGATTAAGTTTATGAATTAATAGGAAGTGATTTATAGAATTACTGAAATCAGTGTAAATAACATAAGTTTGCTTCTTATCTTGAAAGTACTTAATAGCAAATGATGTGAATTCTAACAAGTCAGTGGTAGTAGATCTTTGTTTCATGAATCCGTGCTGACACGGTGAAATCAAAGATTTACAAAGATGTTGAAGATGAGAGGTTATTAATTTCTGAAAAACCTCAGAAAGAGCAGACAACTTGGAGATACCCCTATCATTTTGAGCATTAGATTTGTTTCTCTGTTTATGCATAAAAAATGCATAGTATATCCAAATTTTTGGAAAAGAGCATAAGTCCACGGACAATTTGTGCAAAGGCTTTGAAAGGCCCTGAGCAAAGTACCTAAGCACACAGCTTGGTACTGCATCAAGTCTTGGAGCAAATATGGTCCGTCTGTACATTTGATTTTTTGGTATCTATCTATATGAACGCATCGATCTCAGACTGAGGGCTAGAGACTCCCGGATATATTGAACAAGTTAAGTGAAGTGTACAGTATACGCGTACTCACAACCACAAATACTGGCAAGCACTGACTGAACACATTAAGTATAGGGTTTAGGGTATCGTCTGGTCGGGATTTTTAGACTAGAGCCTTCTTACTTGTTTTACAGTACAGCATTTGAAAAGTATTTTCCAAAAACTCAGGTCATGTGAGGTAAAACTAATTAGAAAATATGCTGTGCACCGGTGATCTCACTGATTTTTGTTTTTGAAATTTACATGGTTTTACAGTTTGCTCGCAGTTTTCTCGAAGCGACTTTTAAAAAAAGCTGGTCCGACCAGAGTCCCATTGATAAATTATTGAGTCTTTATTTATTACTGGCTTCAGACCGATTTGGAGCTCATAATGTAGCTAATTTGATGGTAATTTGATCTAAGTTCTGAATTTTGAACAGTTCAAAAATTGAAAAGAAAAATGTTTTAAATAAAAAGCTAATAACGAGGTATTACTTTTTAACTAGTTGTCGTGACCAGAAAAAAGCACATAGTTGTGCAACCAATTTTAACTTCAATCAGTTGCAGTTCGATGGTTAGATATATACCAAAATCATATTGTAAAGTGAACCAACAAGCCAATTTGCTGTAACACATTGAAATTTAAAGTTACATTTTACACACCGATTCTAAATAATTAGAAACTCATAAGCCAGCACAACGCACTGCGTGTGTTGGCGGCAGGACAAAAGAGGCAGAGAGAATGCTCATGGGATAGAGCGGGATTGATTCTTCAAAGTGAAGGCCTTGTCCATTAACTATTCACTCCTACATGAGCCTCAGGTACATACAATACGCTGTGCGAAAAAATGGTTCATGGGAAATCAGCCCTCTCACTGTGCAATACCTCGATAATGTCATTCAGTGGCATTGTTAAACTAATGAATCAATGTATCCATAAGCTCGCCTGTGCCACTATAGCTGCTGGTTATACGATAATATGGCTAAAAATGGCAAATGGTCAATGAGGGCATGCAATTGTGTGCGGGTAAGGGCAGCTAAAACCGGTCTGCAATTTCCAATTATCGATAAATAAGTAAATTGAAATGTTGGGAATATGTTCGTTGATATTCCTGTTTTTCCTCTCTCATTTTTGCTAACTTTTGCCCGGTGACAAGAACTCGTAAAATCAACAAGTCTGTGCGGGCAAATTAAAGAGAAACAAGAGAAACGTTATAGCCTAATGTGAAATATCCTGTAAAATGAAATATATGACAACGTTGCACTCGGACGCGGCTGACAGCGGAAAGCTGTTACACCAGCAAAAGGCTTGAACATTTAAGTGCAGATACTTTAGAAGTACAAAAGTGAGAAATAAATGTTTATTATCGATTGACTTGTTTTTGGTCCAAGGTATCGCCAAGTTTCAAGTTTCTAGACATAACATTGATACTTATATACTTTTGTACCGTACAGAATAGGAGTATACAAATCGAAGTTACATTTTTACCATCATCATATGTGATAACTTTAAAACTTATTAAAGCAAAAACAGTATCTATCTACAAATGTCCAAAGTTTACGTCCATTCAGTTTGCATTTCCAATTGCATAACAAAGTTTGTTGCCTTGCAAGGGTATTAAAAAGGGACTGTTGTCCGCCGACCGAGTGGAAAAAGGCACCAGGGCGTTAGGAAATGCAGACTTTGCCAAGTTAATATACAAAAGGCCAAACTTGGTCTGTGCTTCTTCTGGTCAACGCTGAGGTTTTCACATAAACGAACGTTATTATTTTATCAAACGGATGACATGGAACAACAACCGGACGACAGAAGCAACACGGACAGTGTTGCCATTATTCGATATTCCTGCCGTATTTCTTTAAATACTTTTAAACCTTCGTTTTAAGAGTAAATAGGTTTTGTGTAATGACCGCCGTGCTGTCCATCTGTCCACTCTTTCGACAGATTTCGAGCTATTCAAATAAATTAGTGTTTTGGCTGGTAAAATAGAGTGTCGGGATTGAGATAATCGCCCACTGGGGCTGGGAAATCTATAAAATATCTGAATATCGATAAAAAAAAAACCATATAGCCTTAATACTGGACAAAATATGTAAGGCAGCCCAGCAGATTCAACCCTTGTAAAATCAAAAATGTCTACATCTTCTGCAGTTTAAGAGCTGGAAAAAGAAAATTTAATGGCAATATAGCTGGTGAAGTTAAAACTGCCTCCGTTAAAACTGAAAAGCAAATAGCATACTACCCCTATATACATGCATACATGATTAAAATTAACCAACAATAGTTACAGCAACAGAAGCATTACAAAGCAGTTCGTCGCTATTGAACACGCTTCACAGCGCATACAAGTTCGGTTCAGTGTGGGGCAAAGGCGTATTACCCATTGGACAGTGATAAACTGTATTAAAAATGGCAAAGGAAACGACCAACTTCACATGCGCCGAGCGAGCGCATTTTACAAGCCGCTGCTCTTTACTTTAAATATGTTTCAATGCACAAAGCTAAATTAAAATGTATTTATAGGTTGGCCAGCTGAGGGGTGTGTTGTCACAAAAGCATGTGAGCATCCCTTTTAATGACTATTTTTATAAATATAGATAACCTGCCGATGAGCTCTTATATAAGAATGGTTGCTTAGCCTTTTTGTGCACTTGCTTCATTTAGTACAACAAAAACAACAACAAACTGAAACAGATTTATTTGTTTTCATATGTCACACGGTAGACCGCAAGCAGCCAGAGTCCTTTGGCCATAGCCGCCACAGATTTCAGAAGTTGTGCCACAAGGACATGCGACATGCTAAAGGGATAATAATGAAAAGTTCCGTAAATGTTGCTAAGGGGTGAACAATTCCTGTTATTTTCTAAAAGGACTGTGGGGCAGAGTGTTTCAAGAAAATTAAATAACGGCCAAGAAGAACCTAACAAAATCCAATTAAAAGAATATTTTTTAAAGAAGGCTCTAGTCGAGAAATCACGACTAGACTATACCCTGAACCATAAACTTTACGCATACAGTCAGTACTTGCAAGTATGTGTGTATACGCGTATAGTGCATACTTTCTTAACTTCAATACTCCATATCTCTAGTGTTTCTCAACTGATTTCAATAAAATTTTCACAGATTGTCATTATTTCGTCTAATGTTTCAAACTGCATCAAATTCAAGATTTTGTTGTTATCGATCACATGTGTATATCGGAAACGGGAAGAGTTATTAAAAATTTAAAACAATCTTGTACTGCGCGGGGATTAGGCGATTATGTACCAAATCTGGAGTCTCTAGCTCTTATAGTCTCTGAGATCGACGCATTCATACATACGGACGGACAGACGGACATGGCTATATCGACTCGGCTGTTGATGCTGATCAAGAATATATATATACTTTATGGGGTCGGAGATGCTTCCTTCTGCCTGTTATATACTTTTGCACAAAACCATTATACTCTTTTTACCCATTTTCAATGGGTTCAGGGTATAAAAAAAAATGCACTGACTACAAACTGTAAAGTATGTGCAAAATACACATTTCTAAGGGCAATTCGAGAAACTCTTAAATTCCCATAAAAATCATACATAGCAGATTGCCATATCGATAAACCCACAATCAGACTCAACATAAATTTCAATTAGCGCAGCTAACCAGCAAAAGCAGCCATAATTAGCACCAACTAAAAGGGGGTGAGATTAATGCATTTTGCATGCACCATAGAATGGCTCGCTTAAAGGCAGAGATGCAGAGTGGAAGTAATAGACGACGCACAGGATAAATGTCTGCTTGTAGAGCGTGCAGTGGATGAAGGGTGAAAGCGACAGCAATCAAAATGGAGCGACCACAACCGGAGGTAAACCCTTTGCAGTTTGCTCAACCTCATAATCAGCAAAAATGTGGGCAAAGAGTCAGTAGAAGGTATTGGCGTCCGGTTACAGTCACAGTCGCAGTGAGTATTTAAGTTACATTCCTACTTACACTGGCTTATTGAGTCCTGTGTAAAGCAGCCACAGAGCTCCAGCAAGAACAACAACAGTAACAAGAACCTCAGTGGCAGTAAAGCTCAGCAAACAGTTTTATGGCCGTTTAGGTTAATTTCCCTTTGATGATGATAATGGCATGTTTCGCGCGACCATTCAGGCATGCAACGGACTTTCTCACTCCAGCGAGGACACGTATCGGGGGCGTACTGAGCCGCTGCCACCGCTTCCCACACAGAGTAGATGAATGCGCTTCACGCTGTGTGCGCCTCAATAGTTTTGGAACTCATCTCATTCGCACAGCTACATCATATTCAGGCAACATGGATGGTGACAGCGGGCGGCGTAAGTAAAATTAGTCTCGAGTTTGGCAAAACTTTGCCATGCAAAAAAAACTCAACACTCAAAGGCATTGAATTTTTGGTCTCACTCTATTTTACTTTGCCTTACACTCAATATTTCTTACTGCAACACAGAATAAGAATCAAACTATTAAGAACCCTTTAGTGGCAAGGTCGACTAGGAGAATCTTTTATCTCTATACTTAACGAGTACAGTCATTATATATATTAATGTTTGTGTGTGTGTGGATGATACAGAAAGTGCATGTAATATTTCGCTACTGACTGCTTGACTTAACTTAAATCGTCGATATATCGCCGATTTTGATGATCATTATTTGCTCAACAGTTTTTGAATCAAGTGTCAAATTTCAGTGGCTCACAGCATATTTGATGCAATCGATGAGAAAGAAACAAGTAAGAAGGCTCTAGTCGAGAAATCCCGACTAGACTACACCCTTAACCATATACTTTACGCATACAGTCAGTGCCTGCAAGTATGTGTGTGTGTGTGTGTACGCGTATAGTGCATACTTTCTTAACTTCAATACTCCATATCTCCAGTGTTTCTCAACCGATTTCAATACAATTTTCACAGATTGTCATTATTTAGTTTAATCTTTCAAACTGCATTCATTCTATCGGAAACGGGAAGAGTTATCGAAAATCTAAAACAAACTTGTACTGCGCGGGATTTAGGCGAGCTTATGTACCAAATCTGGAGTCTCTAGCTCTTATAGTCTCTGAGATCGACGCGTTCATACATACGGACGGACAGCCGGACAGACGGACGGACGGACGGACGGACAGACGGACATGGCTATATCGACTCGGCTGTTGATGCTAATCAAGAATATATATACTTTATGGGGTCGGAGATGCTTCCTTCTGCCTGTTACATACTTTTGCACAGAACCATTATACCCTTTTTACCCATTTTCAATGGGTTAAGGGTATAAAAATGTTCTGAACTGAAAAGCATAAAAAAAGCATAAACTTAAGAAGTGCGACATACGCGTATTCTTTGCTTTGCATTCATTTTCTTAACCTAACTGTTATTATGCTCTTTCGCATTATGTGAGCATTAATGTATACACTCACAATGGATACAATTTCAACACCCTTCCTCAATGTGAGTCGGTATACATTGTCACAATTATTTCAAATTCATTAAATTTATAAAATGACAATTTTTCTGCTTTGGCAGATTTCTTGTAAGCACATCGGCAATCATATCATTAGTTGCAACATACTTCAATTCCAGATCGCCTCTCTGGATGACTTCCCGGACGAAATGATACCTAATGTCGATGTGTTTCGACCTCGCATGGTAAACCGGATTTCTAGCCAAATCCTGTGCACTGAGATTGTCTCCTTAGAGTACCGTGGGTTTACCTTCTCGACCACAACCAATCTCAATTATCAAACGCCTCAGCTAAAGCGCTTCTTTTGTGGCTGCTGACAGAGCCATATACTCGGCCTCCGCGCTGCTCAAAGCTACGCAGTCCTGTTTCTCTGACTTCCATGAAATTGGGCCTCTTGATAAGAAGTACACGTATCCTGTGTATGATCGACGATTACTGATATCGCCACCCCAGTCTGCATCTACATAGCCTCTGAGTCCTTGGCCACCTGTACTATAGTGTAGCTTTTCATCTACTCTAGAAACATTCTCTCCGTGAGGGTCCTTGCTCCGTTGTGCCAGCAATTGTTGACTGATATGCTGTTACATCTTCTGTCACGCAATTCTCGTTGCTGCACGCCACCTGGAATCCCGCATCCAGTGGAGTTGCTACTGGCATTGCTCCATCTTATGCCGCTGCAGCATATCCCTGATGTACAACGCCTGAATCATCTTTATGTCACCAGTTTCACCGTCTCGCTCGATCTGCATGCCCAGGAACATTTTTAGTCTGTCTTCTTCTGGCATGCTATAAGCAGATCATCAACATAGATTAGTACCAAACATACATTACCTTCTATGTTCTGTTTATATAGACACGGCTCGTTCTTGCATGGGTTAAAACCGATTCCTTGTAGTACAGACTCTAATTTCTGGTTCCATTCCCTTCCTGCTTGTTAAAGCCCATATGTTGCCTTATTGAGCCGAAATACATTATGTTTATTGCCCATGTCTATATATCCTTCTGGCTGTTTCATACAGACCACATCGCTTAACTCGCTGTTAAGAAACACCGTGCAGACGTCCATTTGGTGCAGATACAATTTAAGCTCAACAGCCAAAGCGAAAATTATCCGTATTGGTTTATATCGGCACACGGGTGAGAATGTCTTCTTGTAATTCACACCAAACTTTTGGGAGCATCCTTTTGCCACCAAGCGGGCTTTGTAGCACTCAGGCTCGCCGTTGCTGTCCCTTTTTATTATACCCTGAACCCATTGAAAATGGGTAAAAAGAGTATAATGGTTTTGTGCAAAAGTATGTAACAGGCAGAAGGAAGCATCTCCGACCACAGTATATATATTCTTGATCAGCTACAACAGCCGAGTCGACTGTGAAAATTTGATTGAAATCGGTTGAGAAACACTGAAGATATGGAGTATTGAAGTTAAGAAAGTATGCACTAAACGCGTATACATACACACACTCACACATGCTTGCAAGCAGTGACTGTATGCGTAAAGTATAGGGTTCAGGGTATTGTCTAGTCGGGATTTCTCAACTAAAGCCTTCTTCATTGTTGTGTACCAATGTCCATGTTCCATTTGCCACTAATGCATTATACTCTGAATTCATGGCGGCCTGCCAAAATGATTTTTCATTGCTCTCATGAGCTTCATTGAAGGTCTGTGGCAACGGAACTTCTACGCCAAGCATTCCGTTAAAAACATTGTAGCTTTTCTTTGGTCGCCCTGGTTTGCCTGTGCGAACTAAACTTGGCCTACCTGGACCAATCCTGACAGCTTCTGGGGGGACAGCTTTTTTAATTCCATTGACTTATTTTGGGTATACATATTTAGCACCAAAATTAATATATGACCCAATACACTGTGTTTTCCTCACCTGCTAGGCCGGGTTATGCAGTAAAGTATTCAAATTTTAGGTTACAGCTTATTTGATGCAGTTATAAGGACTCATACGTCCTATAAAACCCCGACTAAGTTGAATGTTGCAATTTTTGATATAAATAGTCCAACTCTTTGTTTCAGTTAAGTGTTATTCTGCATTTCGAGTCTGACACACTAACAATAATGGGTAAACGAAAGACAATGGAACAACGAAAACTCTTCCTGGATCACTTTGAAAATGGATATTCACTGCGCAAAATATCTCAAATGGTCAATCTGAGCTCATCATCTGTGAACAGCGCTTCGTCCGCAAAAGGGCAAAATAGCACCGTAGATGGGTTTCATCGAACATGAAGTTCGGAAGATCATCTGGAAAATTAAGGATTAGCTATCGGCGTTCAAACTGACTCAACAATTGGGGGATGAAACGGGGAAAGAGCAAATATGCACGGGGTCTGCGCAATCATGACTTCAATGTCCAAGTAACCCGGTGTTGAAAAAATACTTATAAATTTAAATAGACTTTATATAATTTGTATTGAATAACTTGAAATGATAATATCAAAATTATTTCGTTACTTTAGCGAGAGCGAAATAAATGTTACAATTTAATCTAAACAAATCTTGTTAATCTATTAAATATTTGTATTAATTGATACGACGTATACCTTTGATTATGGATGCGGATAAATATAATATAGTAGACAGCCGGTCATTCGACACGAATAATATATATATTTGTGTCCCAACTACCCAACTACTGAGCTGTATCCTAAAAACTTAAAAACAACAGTCGAGACATGTCGGAAGCGTGCGTTGAAATCTTTGTTTACTTGTTTGATGAGAGTACAATAGTTATAAATATGTATATCAATAAACTTAAGGAAAATGTACACCAAAACGACGAGAAACTGGGAATCCTACGCAAGTTCCGGTTCTACCAGGAAACCAATTCCGGAATAGTACAGGCCTAATTTAAGCCCAGTACGCTTAACAGAAAAAACCTGGCCGTAGTGGTTTGTAAAAAACTATTTTGAACGGTACGCATAACAAATTAAATTACGTACAGTGTTGTGAAATTGTTAGCAGCTGTTAAATTGTTCACCACTTTTGTACGGTAACAGTAAAAATATTGCCGAAACTTCGTTGTTAATACAGAAGGATATCATAGTTTGTATTAATATTCATATTTAACCTTTTATACGCCAAATATTTTACTTTTTTAAGACTGCATCAAATAAGCTGTGTACTACTTTATTTCACAATCCGACCTTTGTGAAAAATAATATGTAATTACTTAATGACGGACAATTAAAAAATTTTCTTGACACTGCATAAAAAAAAATGTATGCCACTTTATTTAGAAGCGTGGGAGCCAAAATTTATAGCATAACCGTTATCCACTTATCTGTGGTAAAAATATGTACTTTTGCCTAAAACAGTTTAAAAGTAAAGAATTATAAATAGTAAGCAACTAAAAAGATTGATTAAATAAAAATATATAAACACTGGTTTTATATCCTGAACCATGAAATGGATAAAACTGGTACAATGGTTTTGTTCAAAAGTATGTAAGAATCTCCGATTCTTCATGGGCGTCTGTCTGTCGATCACAGATCTACACAAGTATTCGTGGCACTAAATTTTTGAATTGGAAAATTCTGAAAGTTTTTTGAAAATTATTGCCGAAATAGTAAAAATATTCGAAATCGGCCTAGAAGATTGAAGATTAAAGTTCAGTCATCTTGCATTAGCCCAATATTGCAAGCATGGGACATTTAGTTACTATCTCTTTATATGTTAAAACTAACTGTGATTTGTCGATTTGCACATCGTGGTGTTTCGATAGTTATCGACTTCCCTGCCCCTCAGTGAGCGAAGTGCCCTTTTATAGACACTTTGTCTGATGCAGACATAGGCAATGATATTTGCAACGTTTCAAGTGTCTTGCACAAAAAAAAGATTATCTACTCCATTTATGGTGGCAAAGAGCAAAAAAAGAAAAAAAAAAAAGTGCATCCTCCATTTAAAGTTTCACTTTTACCCCCTCCCCCCCAAATTTCACTCTTACCAAAAACGGGGTAACTACCGACCGCTGTTGTAGACAGATGGGTTTTTAAAAAATTATATTTGATTTATTTTATCGGCAAACAAACATTGATAATTGCCAATACCATTTTTTTTTTATGCAAATTCTTACATGGCCAAGTTTTTAGAAGACAGGTTATTACCTGATTCGTTGCTAAGGTCAGTAGCCTTCAGCTTTGTAAAAACTTTTTTGAAATTGTCAAAACTATGCACTATAAGAAGGAGACTAAAACTATATAAGAGACCATTTGATACTATTTACCAAATGCCACGCCAATGCCTCTAAACTAAAGGCTAGTTGAAGCTTATAGCCACTCAAACTAACTTCTTGAAAGGCATTATCATTGTCGTACTCGGAACTGTAAATGCAAATTAATGATAATGATAAACTTGTTGGAATAGGTTTTATAGATAAGTGATTAAGAAGTTTATACAAAATTATTTAAAGCTATATAATATAATTACAATTTTGATATTGTGATAACGTTTATTTTTAATGGTTAAACACCTAAGATTTTCTGGTTAACATATATTATAAAAATTAAATTCGAACAAATTTAAATGTATATATTATACAGCATATATGTGATATGCGCTTGTTTTATCCGATTATACAAAGTACATACTGACTCTGAAGCATTTTAAAGTGCTGCCTTATAGAATCCATAATCAGAAGTATTAGTGCGGAGAGTTTAGTTAGCATACATATATTTTATTCACTTATATGAAGTTTATGTTATATAATTATTTGTCAAACGAAAAAAAATATTAAACGTTTAAATGTTAAAATTTCTTAAAAACATAATTTGACAATACTTTGCAGAGCCAAGAAACGGGTTTCTATCCATTAAAAATACAGTTATGCATGTACATCTCTTATAAGCAAGTTACCTGTGCTAGCCCTATTTTTAGCCTCAAAGCACTTTATGATTACACCGCATCATCAAACTCAATTTCGAGACCTACAAACCCCCCATGCAATGACACAGACTCAGAGACACACCAACCACTTCACGGCCCACTGATATCGACTAAAAATCTCCGCTGCGGGAATATTGAAATTAAAAAGCAAATAATTTAATTCGCTTAAACTTTTGCACAGGGTATATACATAAAAAAAGAGAGATATAGAGAAAGACAGAACGAAATAGAGAGAGAGAGAGTGGGCGGGCTGACGTAGAGATGCAGACAAACCGAGATGGGACAGACGTAGTAGACAAACGCCGCTGTCGGCTCACTTCCGGCCAGGAAAATGGGAATACGGGAACTGGTGGCAGGACGTGCGCTCTTGTACCCCCTTTCCCCACACACACATAAATCCGCTATCAAATTTGAATTCAGAAACGGTCCGGAAAGGTGACAGGGGGAAGGTGGGCGATGTTGCTGTCACTCTGGTCTGCGCCTGTCACGCATTACCAACCACTCGAAAAGCCGAGACGGAGACCGAAGCCGACACTCGACACTCGGCTTCTTTCAGCAGCAGGCTGTCAGAGTTGGGAACGATTGGGGCTTGGGGTGGTATATAGTTCAGTTCCTGGACAGGAACACCACATACATCCGTATGTCGCCCTGTTCGCATTCAAGTCCGTTTTCTAGTCCCGTTTACAGTGCCTGTGTCCTGAGTATCTGCTGTCTCATTTGTTTTCAATTTTAATTTGCCGTGTTATAGCTGAACAACAACAGCAACAAGGTTAAAGTTGCCGTAAGGTATTTGACGTGTCGCCGTCGCCTAAATGCTTTTAAGGGGGTTGTGTTAGTAGTTGATTGCAGGATGAGTGTAGAACGCAGTCTGTAGCTGTGGCATTGTTAGTGCTTTTGGACTTCTGGGCCTTCAACACATAATTTTCACTGTTGTGTTAATAATGATGAGTGAGATTTTCACATTTTGTTTTTTATATTCTTTTCATTCGTTTTTTTATGAAATTTTGTTTCTGATTTTTCCTGCACGCGAAAAGCCAAGCGATGTGTTAATTAACATACTTTGAACGCAGTTGATCCATATTATGGTTTTCTTAAATATTTTAGCCAATTGTAGCCAATTAAAATCGTAAAGGTAATAAAGAAGTCTCGAAGATGATGCTTGTGTGTGAATATTCACATAAATAAATTTTGTATGCACTAAGATAAGAAAATGACAAGCTGAGCATGGTAAAAATACTTGCATATATATGCTAAGTTTTTACCTGTTGTCTGTCATTTTTATACCCTTAACCCATTGAAAATGGGTAAAAAGTGTATAATTGTTTTGTGCAAAAGTATGTAACAGGCAGAAGGAAGCATCTCCGACCCCATAAAGTATATATATTCTTGATCAGCATCAACAGCCGAGTCGATATAGCCATGTCCGTCTGTCCGTCCGTATGTATGAACGCGTCGATCTCAGAGACTATAAAAGCTAGAGACTCCAGATTTGGTACATAACCTCGTCTAGTCCCCGCGCGGTACAAGTTTGTTTTAAATTTTCGATAATTCTTCCCGCTTCCGATATACACATGTCATCGATAACAACAAAATCTTGAATTTGGAAAACTGATGAAAGTTTGAAAGATTATACTAAATAATGACAATCTGTGAAAATTCGGTTGAGAAACACTGGAGATATGGAGTATTGAAATTAAGAAGGTATGCACTATACGCGTATACATACAGACACTCACACATACTTGCAAGCACTCACTGTATGCGTAAATTATAGGGTTAAGGGTATAGTCTAGTCGGGATTTCTCGACTAGAGCCTTCTTACTTGTTTTTTTGCAATATGAGGAAGCTATACTATTTACAACCAAAAACAAAAATTACAGATATCAAACGTTCTGAAAAATAAAATTTCAACTAAAAAATAATATATTACAAATTATTCAATTTACTTCACTACAACGCTTGGGTTTTTTGCAGCCAAGTGCCGAATACGAAAAATTTGGTGGGGAGATAGCTGTTGACTTTCTCCAAAGATCTTAATTTGCGTTGATACAATACGTTTCAATTACAAAAACAATATATAACATTAAAATTACTTTTGCTTTATTTTATTTGTGGCCGAATTTTGTATTGTCTGGATGTATCGCATTCTCTGCTACGTCTTGACTTTACGATTTGGCTAGTCAAATTTCCTTGTTGCTGACAACAGCTGAAATATTTATTCGCTTCCAAATTGTTGCAGCCAAGTCTCACATTTGATGTGGCTGGTCTGCTCTCTTTGTTTCCCTTTTCTTACAAAAGAATCTCCTAACATGCCATAACGTCTTTTGATGGGATGTGGTGCTTTGTCCAAATGTAATGCTCCCGGCGAGGTCCACCGCTTGCTGCATTTCAAATCAGTTTGGTTTGCGTGTCCTTTGGCGCATAACAAAACAGAAATTGATTTTAGCAATTTGCCAGCATAAGCGATAGAGACACTTTGAAAACGTTTTTATATTAAAGGAAACAAGCAAACAGAAAATACAGCCAAATATTCTAAATACGTCAAAGGACTCATATCCTATCCACCTACTCGTCTCAATTTGTATTGGTTGATGTTTCTGATTTTCTGAATTTGATTGACTTACTTACTGACTCGCTTTAGTTACCAACTGATTGACTGATTGCCTGAGCTATCTCATCTGGCTGTCAAGTTGAGAGCATTTCTTTCTGATTTCCTTTTGGTTAAAGACAGTTGGTCGTGTAAAAAGCTTATGGGATAATCGAAGTTAAATGTACATTTTTATCTAGAAAACTCAGCTAAGTGGGTCATTTTAAAATGGTGGCAGTCAATTAAAAGGAGAGGTTGTAGAATCTCCAATATTTCATGCATGTTGACCTCGCAGAATTCATAATTGACAAAAAAACACACATTTTAAAAAGTAGCTCCGTTTATTAGGATATTTATATCTAATGTTCATAAAGAACTTTATATACCTTTTCAAAAATTTTTTATCATAATTGTCATAAAAAGTAAGTATTTAAAACCACAATATTCTATCAACTATTTTATTTTTTTGCTCTTTCAATCCTCTTTTTTTTCTGGGACTCTGTCGCGGGTAGTATATAAAGTGCTTCGATTCTAATTAAAATTACTGTGCATTGCTTTTAATAATTTTTGGCAGTTTGTGTGTGGCTGTTCTGGCCCCACACACAGACCAAACCAAAACAAAACGTTATTCATTTTTAATACACAGCACCACACACAAACAAACACACAAGGGGCATAGAGTAGTAAGAAACTTATGGGTTTTAAGGTAACACCATTGCCTCAAAAGTGTGCGGCTTTATATGTTTAACGCGTGAGTGTTTTTAAGAAAAAACAAGTAAGAAGGCTCTAGTCGAGAAATCTCAACTAGACTATACCCTTAACCCTATAATTTACGCACACAGTCAGTGCTTGCAAGTATGTGTGAGTGTGTATATGTAAGTGAATATTTTCTTAACTTCAATACTCCATATCTCCAGTGTTTCTCAACCAATTTCAATAAAATTTTCACAGATTATCATGATTTAGTCTTTCAAACTGCATCAAAAAGTTTATAAATGATCTTCCGTCTGTTATAAATCACTCTAAGGTGCTGATGTATGCGGATTATGTAAAATTATGCACGTCGGGTGCAACTCTTCTGTCTGGTCATAAACTACAAAATGTTTTAGACAACTTTCCAACTTGGTGTAGAGAAAATTTATTAAAACATAATTGCAGTAAATGTATAGTAATGTATATTTATAGACGAATGCCATTTTTATACCCTTAACCCATTGAAAATGGGTAAAAAGGGTATAATGGTTTTTGTGCAAAAGTATGTAACAGGCAGAAGGAAGCATCTCCGACCCCATAAAGTATATATATTCTTGATTAGCATCAACAGCCGAGTCGATATAGCCATGTCCGTCTGTCCGTCCGTATGTATGAACGCGTCGATCTCAGAGACTATAAGAGCTAGAGACTCCAGTACATAACCTCGCCTAGTCCCCGCGCAGTACAAGTTTGTTTTAAATTTTCGATAACTCTTCCCGTTTCCGATATACACATGTGATCGATAACAACAAAATCTTGAATTTGGAAAACTTTTTGATGCAGTTTGAAAGATTAGACTAAATAATTAAAATAAAATAATTTTTGAAATCGGTTGAGAAATACCGGAGATATGGAGTATTGAAATTAAGAAGGTATGCACTATACGCGTATACATACACACACTCACACATCCTTGCAAGCAATGACTGTATGCGTAAGGTATAGGGTTAAGGGTATAGTCTAGTCGGGATTTCTCGACTAGAGCCTTCTTACTTGTTTAATATCTATTTTGGATTGAATGGGTTAAGGATTTGGGTGTACTAATGGACCCAAAGCTTAAGTTTGACAAGCATATCTCTGCCATTACATATCGAGCATCAGGTGCCTTGGGGTTCATTAAGCACTGGTCGAAAAAATTCTACGAACCACGAAAACTCTGTATATGTCTCTTATACAACCTATCCTCGAATATGGATCTTGTATATGGTATCCCAAATACAGGATTAGTCAGGATAGAATAGAATCGGTGCAAAAACAATCTGCTCTTTGCACTTCGGGGTCTTAACTGGGATAATAACATTAGTTTACCGTCTTATCATAGTAGACTTTTACTAACAAGTCTTCCTTCTCTTTCTGATTGTAGAACAATGCTTGGAATAACCTTTTTCCACAAATTAATTAATGGTGAAGTTGAATCTTCTGAATTCATAAACCAAATGAGCTTTGCAGTTCCTACCAGAAATACTAAAATTTTTTTACCTATATCTCTTCAAGCTTGACAATGCTATCCATAACCCTTTTTCGGTTCTTAACACATAGTGCCACTCCTACATGCTCTCTAGAAAAACAAGTCTTGTGCCATCTTTCTACATGTTCTCGATTTTCGAAACCGCACACTACGCGGTGCGCCCCTCGGACGGTCGGGCGGGAGGTGGTTAGCGTAATGCTTGAGACTCCATGTTAACAAGCCGGTGCTTGGTATCGTTGGCCACTTGAATGTACTGTGTGTTAGTACATCTACGTGTGTTAGTCTAATATAATATAATGGTTGTTTTAATTAACTATGCTGGTTTTAAAAACAACATTTTATTTAAAATGTTAGTTTTTGAATATACGTGCATAGTTAAATTAAATATGGTTCAATGTTTAAAAGAAGAAGTTTTGGCCATAGGTTCGTTCTTAGCTCTTGCAATGTTGCCGAACATATTATCGTATGCAGTTAAATCCTATGTTAACCGAAGATACTTCGGCTCAGCTTCGGGCGGTAATGCGTTCCTATTTTATGAACATTGCTCTTAATTTGCTACGTTACCAGCGATCTTGATTCACGAATGAAACGCCCATTGGGTTTGATTTAAGAAAGTGTCTTTTTTCGAGCCTAGGTTCGGTGATACTTCTTTTTGCCTGTTACATACATTCACACAAATCCAATATATTTTTCTTTTAACACTTTATGTGTTCAGGGATAAAAAGAGTCTGAGTTTAAGGATAGAAAATACGGAGCCACAAATTTAAACATCGTTGTTTTACATACATTGTATATGTTTTTTTGTGCTGCCTACAAGGCGCTTTAATGAGGTTCTAATAAATTTGGGCCACATTGCAGGAAGCTGCTCCTTCTGCTGATACATTGGCAGCGCGTGTAATTGTGATGATAATAAAGAGGTCATTATGTATGAGAACAGGCGATATTAGCTAAATAAAATCCCCCAACTGACCGCTAAAGCATAACTGTAAAATTTGAATTTCATGTACAATAAGAACGCTGATAAAAAGAAAAGGAGTAAAACAAAATGTGCTTAAAATTGAAGCGTACTTTAAAAAAAGTCTAATACCCCGATTCTACTACGCTGCATACTTCTTGCTGCATTGGACTAGTAATGCAGCTTCGGTTTGTATGAGTAACTTGTCAATTCATTGAAATAAAACACAGCAAGGCATCAGTAAAAATGTTAAGCAACTCTTAAATGAAGGTAGAATATAAAAGTAGAATAACCCAAATTGATCCGGTGCATCAGCGTGATGTACGCAGCTTTGCTAAATCGGTGTATTTGTCATTACACTAAATAAAAGTAATTAAAATTTTAATCTCAAATTTGCAGTAAGCTGATTAAAATTAAAGTAAGAAGGCTCTAGTCACGAAATCCCGACTAGAAGATACCCTATACTTAGCGTGTACATACATAGCAAGTATGAGTGTTAATGTTAATTTCAATCTCCGGTGTTTCATAAACGATTTCAATAAAAATTTGACAGATTATCACTATTGTCAACATTAAACGAAATGATTCAAACGCTGTCTTAAAACTATCCAAATTCAACATTTTATCGTTATCGATCACATGTGTACATCGGAAACGGGAAAAGTTATCGAAAATTTGAAACAAAGTTTTGCTGCCTAGGAATTAGGCGAGGTTATGTTCGAAATATGGAGTCCCTTATAGTCTTTGAGATCGATGCGTTCATACATACTGACGGACGGACAGACAGACATGGCTATATCAACTCGGCTGTTGATGCTGATCAAGAATATATATACTTTATGTCTAAGTAGGAGATGCTTCCTTCTGCTTATTACATACTTTTACAAAAAACCATCATAAAGTTTTTACCCATTTTCAATGGGTTCAGGGTATAAAAAACCAAAAAAAATAATTACAGATAGATCTTTTCAATTAATTTAAGTAATTCAAGTATCAGACTAAATACGAACAGAGAGAACACATTACTGGCATTGCCTGTCAATAGCTGCAAAATCAAAAACATCTGCTCCAAATCAGTTTGCAAGAAACTTTTCTATTGCGTTTGCAACTATTTTTATTTGTCGTGTTAGTTTGGTTGTACTATTCTGGTTAAAATCTAATCATGGGGACTTAAACACAAACAGACACAGAAGGTCGGCAGCTTATCGATTTACTTTGGCGATAGGTTAAAACAAGTAAGAAGGCTCTAGTCGAGAAATCCCGACTAGACTATACCCTGAACCATATACTTTACGCATACAGTCAGTTGTTGCAAGTATATGTGTATACGCGTATAGTGCATACATTCTTAGCTTCAATACTCCATATCTCCCGTGTTTCTCAACTGATATCAATAAAATTAAACAGATTGTCATTATTTAGTCTAATCTTTGAAACTGCATCAAAAAGTTTTCCAAATTCAAGATTTTGTTGTTATCGATCACATGAGTATATCGGAAACGGGAAGAGTTATCGAAAATTTAAAACAAACTTGTACTGCCTAGGGATTAAGCGAGCTTATGTGCCAAATCTGGAGTCTCTAGCTCTTATAGTCTCTGAGATCGACGCGTTCATGCATACGGACGGACGGACAGACGGACATGGCTATATCGACTCGGCTATTGATGCTGATCAAGAATATATATACTTTATGGGGTCGGAGATGCTTCCTTCTGCCTGTTACATACTTTTGCACAAAACCATTATACCCTTTTTACGCATTTGCAATGGGTTCAGGATATAAAAAGAAAGCACGGAAAGCAGACGACCAACCAGCCCAGTTGAAGTGGCCGTCTAATATGTAGCGACGCAAATGGGTTTCTGATATCAAAGGCCTGTAAATTAAAATTCAATTACACTTTTCATTAATGCTCTTAACATTTTAGAGAGGGAAACAGCACAAACGTTTACCGGTGTCTGAAAGTTTACATGATTCCATGAGAGCTACGGAGTATTTGAAACAATCTTATTCTGCCTTAGGCTTAGGGGTAGTGATGTTCCAAATCTGAGGTCTTTAGCTCTCATAGTCTCTGACATCGACGCGATCATACAGACGAACAGACGAACATAACTATAACATAGGATGTTGATGTTGACAAGAATATATATATACTTTATGGGGTCAGAGCTGGTCCCCTCTGTATGTTCCATACTTTTGCACAAAGCCATATTACACATTTTATGAGTTCAGGTTATAAACACATTGATGTATTCATGGGTTTTATAGATTTTCGCGACGAGGTGTATCGACTTGTTGTATATTTGCCACCCTCCTATGGGACTAGCTCCCCAATCTGGACCATTTGGCTCACATGGATAAATACATTTGCAAAATTTCAAATCTCTACTTTTAAGGCTTTCGGAAAAAATGCGTTCTCTTTACACTGTTAAAATAACAACAAGTAAGAAGGCTCTAGTCGAGAAATCCCGACTAGACTATACCCTTAACCCTATACTTTACTCATACAGTCAGTTCTTGCAAGTATGTGTGAGTGTCTGTTTGTATACGCGTATAGTGCATACCTTCTTAATTTCAATACTCCATATCTCCAGTGTTTCTCAACCGAATTTTCACAGATTGTCATTATTTAGTATAATCTTTCAAACTTTCATCAGTTTTCCAAATTCAAGATTTTGTTGTTATCGATGACATGTGTATATCGGAAGCGGGAAGAATTATCGAAAATTTAAAACAAACTTGTACCGCGCGGGGACTAGGCGAGGTTATGTACCAAATCTGGAGTCTCTAGCTTTTATAGTCTCTGAGATCGACGCGTTCATACATACGGACGGACAGACGGACATGGCTATATCGACTCGGCTGTTGATGCTGATCAAGAATATATATACTTTATGGGGTCGGAGATGCTTCCTTCTGCCTGTTACATACTTTTGCACAAATCCATTATACCCTTTTTACCCATTTTCAATGGGTTAACGGTATAAAAATAGACATAATCTTCTCAAAGAAAGTTCGTATCTGTCTGGGTTAGCTATAAAATGGTGCCTGGGAAGCTCGCAGCACAAATTTCAATTACGTTGCATAGGACATACATAGTACATATTGAGGGGCCTTTAGCAGGCCTGGCAATGCAACATCAAGCACTTACATCAGCATATAAATAGCCGCAGTCTGTGCAAATTTTCACTTTAATTAAATTTTAGCGAAAACGAAAACACACACACACTCAACCCAACTAGCTGAGAGGGGAGCAAAAAAAAGAGAACTGCAACGACTGCTATGGCCAACGGATAATATTGCTGACATATTGAACGAAAACAACAGATTTTATACGAAATACGACAATATATATAGACAAAATATACACAGACTATTTCCACCGTGTTTTAATTGAGGGTAAGTAACTTCAAGCGAAAATTTCAATAATGACGGTCACTTGTTTATAGTTTTACCAATATTAATATATAAAAATAAAACATAATGACATACAAACTAATAATATTTAACATTACAAATTTTTAAATTTATTTGTTGTTAACTTAGTCTGTTTGTGAACATGTTTACTAATATAACTATAATAATAACAACTGTTTGTAAGAAAACTAATAAATGTTTGTTCTTTATTTAATTTTCATAGAATAATTAAAAAGTGTTAAAATTTCCGTATCTATTTAATGTTTTTTTATTTGATAACCGGTTCTTCTCATGTGGTCCTATATGAATTTGATTTTTATAGGCACATTTAGTTAATATCGACTGCATTAAATCGGTTTATATATAATTTACATATAAAAATACGGAATTTTCCACAAATACATACAAAAATTTTATACAGATGTGTATTACCCCCATGGTATAGGTGTTTTAAAATTGAACCTGATCGGTTGATAAAAAAAAAAGGTTTAACACAATAGTTTTCCTTCAATTTACCGTATTAGCCGATAGAATTTACCCAAATTTCTTTTCAGTGCTTACTTCCAGCCAAAAAGATAACTACTGCAAAACGTAACCTTTCTAGTTACCATTCAGGATAAAACAAAATTATTTACAAGGCACGTTTTTTTAAGTTGCATAATTTTTTCTCCAAAACAATTTGGATCAAAAAATAAATATTTATTTTATTAAAAAAATTTTTATTGTAAGTTCATAAGCAAAAAGGAATCACTAAAACACTTAAAGTATCAAAAGGAAATGCAAATAACTTGAAGTATCATTAAAAACAAACGTATTTGGATTTATTTGATATTGGTGTTGTATCACCAATGGAATAGTTTAATCCATTGCTTTAAAAGATTATATTTTTGAAAGTGTCGATAGATAGGATTCATTGCTTTGGAGCTCGCTTATCTTCGTGAACATTTGAACGAGAGAGCGAACGTTTTCTAACTTTTGCCGCCAGTCCTGTGATACCTGAAGTGCCAGAAGCGCCCATCACCATTTCCAATCCTCGTCTAACGGGGCGAGGCGGCGGCTGTCATTTTGCATTTGGCAGCGCGATGAGAGTACGTTGGCCAAACCACTCGTCTCGTTCCCAGTCGATGAAGAGGCACTTATAGTGCCAGCGCCGTTGCCACTGATGTCTATTTAAAGCAGCACAATTTCTCTATATTCTGCTGTTTCTTTTACGCTTGCAATTTTACGCGAAATATATGCGATATAGCAATAACGAGAACAGAATAAAATATTTGCTGTAATTATTTTTGATTTATAAAATCTGCACCGACCAACATTTATAAATGCATAAAATATTGGGAATTTAATTATACAGGGGACCAAGAAAAATATGCATATTCTTAAAAATGCATGTAAGAGCATGTCTCAAGTCTTTGGGGTGCAATGTAAAATAGGCTAATTGGGCATTGGAATATACATGACAACAGTTTTTCGACATTATGTCATTTGTTTGTTATTTAAATTTTATTAACGCGTTGCGGTTTTTTTCTTTTTTTTTGCAACTAACATGCCTGAGTGGGGTTTGACGGTGTGATTGAAGCATTTTTATACCCTTAACCCATTGAAAATGGGTAAAAAGGGTATAATGGATTTGTGCAAAAGTATGTAACAGGCAGAAGGAAGCATCTCCGACCCCATAAAGTATATATATTCTTGATCAGCATCAACAGCCGAGTCGATATAGCCATGTCCGTCTGTCCGTCCGTCCGTCCGTCCGTCTGTCCGTCTGTCCGTCCGTCCGTCCGTCCGTATGTATGAACGCGTCGATCTCCGAGACTATAAGAGCTAGAGACTCCAGATTTGGTATATAAGCTCGCCTAATCCCTAGGCAGTACAAGTTTGTTTTAGATTTTCGATAACTCTTCTTGTTTCCGATATACACATGTATTCGATAACAACAAAATCTTCAATTTAGAATACCTTTTGATGCAGTTTGAAAGATTAGACTAAATAAAGACAATATGTGAAAATTTTATTGAAATCGGCTGAGAAACACTGGAGATATGGAGTATTGAAATTAAGAAGGTATGCACTATACGCGTATACATACAGACACTCACACATACTTGCAAGCACTGACTGTATGCGTAAATTATAGGGTTAAGGGTATAGTCTAGTCGGGATTTCTCGACTAGAGCCTTCTTACTTGTTGATATTAATTTGTGATGACCAACGAGAAAGCTTTGGAGTTTTGGTCATCAAAAAAAATATATTCATTAAAACGCTCTTTGAACCAAATCAGCTTACTATCTTCTCAGAAACTAAAAAAATTGGCGGCTATTTTGACTGTAAGTGTGCATTAACTGCAGCTATAGGGCGAAAGTGACAAAACACAACAACAATCTATAGTACGAGCATTCTGCTTTCATTACTCAGCTTGCTACGTTGACTCTATTTTTGTTGCATTTGTGTTTTACTCTGGCGCTCAATTATATTTTCTACGGAGCTGCTTGTGCTCTAAGTGCAAACAACCGTTTCTGTCTTCCGTGCTCTCTTACGCGCTCTCTTATATTGGTGTTGGTCGCGGTTAGTTTATTTCGTTGTTGTTGCGTTTTTCGGTTATCGCGCTAGCGCCGGTACGATTTGTTTTGTCTTGTAAGTAGCAATTGTTGTGTAGTCAACTTGTAAACAGCTTGTTTAGAGTGGACCCAACTCTTTTCTATTTTCATAAAAACTACTTAAATTTAAAATTTTTCAATTTCCAAAACTATCTGTTGCGGCTATCTCATCTCATAATTATTTAATTACCTATATTATTTTTAAAGTTCATTCTCATTTGTCTGATTGTATTATGGCTGTCTGCTGTTCTAAAAACTGCCAGGTCCGACCCAATAATAAAATGGGCTTTATTGGCTGTTGAATGTGTCCAAATGTGGCACATGAAAAATGTGCTGGATTAACTGGCAGAATAACTGACCTATTAGCCACGACTAACCTTGAGTGGCCTTGTTGGTCATGCTTGGAACGGAAAAAGGACATTGCGGGTTGTACGAGATCTCAACTGGGCTTTAATGGTATTTTCGGACAGCTTAAAAAACTGTGTGAAAATTTCTCGGCGGTTGAGAAGAATCTCAATGGGAAAATTCTCACGAATGAATCTCCCAAACGCAAAAGGCCCAATGTTGTGTTGTCTTTGGATCCAAAAATGTCTGAAAGCGTTCTAAGCAATGTTGATCTGAGAAATATAAATTTAAATAATTTAAAATCACTTTCTGTCCCTTCTCTAAATTCTGTCGGCCTACAAAATGAAAATAAAACTTCTCCCATGGAAGTTGTATCTTCTAATCCCGATCATTTGGTCTCTATGGAGGTTACAATGTTAATTCAACAACACGAACCTAACATGCCTACGGAACCTAATATCCCCCTATCCGCGCCTGGTCCCATTTCGGAATCAGTACAGGATATCATAAAAAAATTTGTCGCAGTCCCACCGAAAAAGCAAATCTTTCCCCTTTCCCCTAATTTAACATCAGAAGATGTCAAGGTCTATATCAAGGCCAAATCGAAAGCCAACATCACGGTTGAGAAATTTAAATTCTCGTACGAACGAAATATTTCATCGTTTAAAATTTGCGTCTCAGGTCAGGATATCGACACTATATGTTGTTAGAAATTTTGGCCTGAACACATAATAGTGAAGAAATAAATAAGAAATAAGAAAAAACTAACAACTTCTTTCTTACTTGGCTATCAGAACGTAAGAGGTCTTTGTAGTAAGCTCAATAGTTTATATCTTATAGCCTATATTTTCCTTTCCATGTCATTGCCTTTACTGAAACTTGGTTAAGGCAAGACAACCTAAATTCTGAAATTCTAACCAACAGATACTGTATCTATAGAAAAGACCGTACTCTTCGTCGTGGCGGTGGAGTGCTTGTTGCTGTCGATGTAGACTATTCTTCGGAGACAGTAATACTAGGTGATTCTATAGATATAGTATTTGTTGCTGTAAAGTTGAATATTCATGGTGTTGGTATTTTTATTACTTGCTCGTATATACCCTCTTCCTCTGATAACTCCATATACGATGCTCATTTCTCAGCTATACTGTCTGTTTCTACAATGCTTTCTGATCGCGATGTTCTTGTAGTTCTCAGTGATTGCAATATTGCTGAAGCTACTTGGATTTCTTGTCCCGACTTTGGCGCTCTGACCCCCTCGGCTCAGAATGAATTTTTGAGGAACTTACTTGGGATGTGTGAAATCAATGATATCCCAAATTATCGTAGTAAAATGCTTGATCTGGATCCGGCCTCAACCTATAACACAACCTATATCTTATCCAGAAGATTTATACCACCCAACGTTAGAGGTTTCGATTACTTTTCCCTACCGGGTGCAATGTCCAAGTAGAAAACCTTTAAGCCGAGTTCGTCAATTTCGGAAAACCAATTTTGCAAAACTTACTCGGCTTTTATCCATGACTGACTGGTCTCTCATCTACGAGTTAACAACTTGGACGTGGCAATCAGTATTTTTTATAACACTTTAGATTATTTATTAGATTTGTGTGTCCCTTATGGAAAGCCCAACAGGTCTAACAAACCTTTGTGGTTTACCAAAGAGTTGACAATCCTTAAAAATCGAAAATCTAAACTCTACAAGAGTTTTAGAAAATCCAGCTCTTCGATGGCTTATTCTGCATACTTGATTGCTCGTTCCAGTTTCTCAATCCTCAATAACCAGTGTTATAGGAATTACCTGGCTAGGTGTAGATTACAGTTTCAGCAGGATCCCAAAAGATTTTTTGATTTCGTTAATACGAAGCGAAAGTCATCGACACTTCCATCAAACATATTTTTTGATGAAAGGAAAGCCAACTCAGATCATGCCATTGCCAATCTGTTTGCTGAATTTTTTCAAACGACTTACAGCCCTTGTTTTCAACCAGTCGTCGTGCCTTACCCCTATCAGCTAATTGGCTCTAATTGCATTTTTGTACCGGAAATCACAGAGAGTTCCCTACTTTGTGATCTTCAGGTTATTAAGCCAACATTTTCTCCAGGACCTGATGGAGTACCAAGCTGTGTGCTTAGGTACTGCGCTCAGGGTCTTTCAAAGCCTTTGTACAAATTGTTTAGTTTGTCCGTGGAGTTATGCTCTTTCCCAAAAATTTGGAAAGAGTTATATATTATTCCTTTGCATAAAAAAGGAAACAAATATAATGCTCAAAGTTATAGGGGTATCTCCAAATTGTCTGCTATTCCTAAGAGTTTTGAGAAATTAATAACCTCTCATCTTCAACATCTTTGTAAGTCTTTGTTTTCACCGTGCCAGCACGGATTCATGAAACAAAGATCTACCACTACTAACTTGCTAGAATTCACATCATTCGTTATTAAGGGCTTTGAAGATAAAATGCAAACTTGCTAGAATTCACATCATTCGTTATTAAGGGCTTTGAAGATAAAATGCAAACTTATGTTATTTACACTGATTTCAGTAAGGCTTTCGACTCTGTAAATCACTCCCTTTTAATTCATAAACTTAAACTTTTGAGCTTTCCAAACAATCTTATCCTTTGGATTAAAGATTGCTTATTTTTCAGAACTCAGAGAGTCTATTTTAATGGCTCTGTTTCTAAAGCGGTTCAGGTCACTTCTGGTGTTCCTCAAGGAAGTCACCTTGGACCGTTATTATTTACACTTTTTATTAACGATCTTCCGTCTGTTATAAATCACTCTCGGGTGCTAATGTGTGCTGATGATGTAAAAACTCTTCTGTCGGGTCATAAGCTACAAAGTGACTTAGACAATTTTCAAACTTGGTGTAAAGTAAATTTATTAAAACTTAATTGCAGTAAATGCAAGGTAATGTCTTTTTACAGACGAATGCCATTTTTTAACATCTATATTCTGGATAAGAAACCACTTGATCGGATTGAATGGGTGAAGGATTTGGGTATTCTAATGGACCCAAAGCTTAAATTTGGCAAACATATCTCTGCCATAGCGAATCGAGCATCAAGTGCCTTGGGGTTCATTAAGCGCTGGTCGAAGGAAATCGACGACCCCTACATAACAAAAACTTTGTATATTTCTCTAGTACGACAGATTCTTGAATATGGATTTTGTATATGGTTTCCCAAATACAGGATTCATCAAGATAGAATAGAATCGGTGCAAAAACAATTTCTGCTCTTTGCTCTTCAGGCCCTTAACTGGAATAACATTCATTTACCTTCTTATTATAGTAGACTTTTACTAATAAATCTTCCTTCTCTATCTGATCGTAGAACAATGCTTGGAATAACTTTTTTCCATAAACTAATTAATGGGGAAATTATTTCATCTGAATTAATAAACCAAATTAGCTTTGCAGTCCCGGCTAGAAATACTAGAAATTTTTATATCTCTTCAAACTTGTTATTCTAATTATGCTATCCATAACCCCTTTTGGATTTTATGTGCTTTGTATAACGATCTTTCCTACTTAATACATAGTGCCACTCCTACCTGCTCACTAAAAAAACAAGTCCGAACGCTACGCGGTGCGCCCCTCGGTCGGTTGGGCGGGTGGTGGGTTGGTTTATGCTTGGGTCCGCACGTAAACAAGCCGGTGCTTGGTATCGTTGGGCCACTTGACTGTACTGTCTTTAGTATATCTACCTGCTGGAATTTATACATGTATGTGGACGGTTTTATAAGTTTTTTCATGCAAAATGGTGTGGCAGAACGCGCCAATCGAACTCTTGTTGAGATTGCAAGCTGTTTGCTTGTGCATGCAAAGATGCCGGAGTACATATGAGCAGAGGCAGTGAATACAGCGTGCTATATTCGTAACAGGTCACCAACTACTGGACTGGTAGGTAAGACTCCATATGAGGCATGGAGTGGCAGGAAGCCCACTGTGCAGAACATGAGAATTTTTGTCTCAGTGGCAGTTGGTTATAAGAGACGCCATGGCAAATTTAAGCCCAAAGGACAGGAATTTCACTTCGTTGGATATTCAGATGTTTCTAAGGCATACAGGCTGTATGATGAAAGGAAACAAGTGATCGTCATAAAACGCGATGAAACTTGCACGGATGCGCCGATTTCAGTAACGATTCCAGTTACTGAAATATCGTCGGAAACATCTAATCCAGATGTGGTTAAATTGTAGTTACAATTCAAAGACGACGATGTTAATGAGGAATTACTCAGTGAGGAGTATATCAGCGCAGATGAGTCCGAGCAAAATGAGGGCAGCGATCAGGAGCCATCGCAGGAGGTGGAGTTACCACAAACAGAAGCTGTCAGGATTGGTCCAGGTAGACCAAGTTTTGGTTCGCACAGGCTAACCAGGGCGACCAAAGAAGAGCTACAATGCTTACAAAAAATCTGCCAAAGCAGAAACATTGTCATTTTGTAAATTTAATGAATTTAAAATATTTGTGACAATGTATACCGACTCACATTAAGGAAGGGTTTTGAAATTGTGTCCATTGTGGGTGTATACATTGATGCTCACATAATGCGAAAGAACATATTCACAGTTAAGCTAAGAAAATGAATGCATAGCAAAGCAATGAATACGCTGATATTGTATTAAGCGTATGTCGCAATTTTTCAGTTCTTTTTTTGTCCGTAATTAACCTTCACACGAAGATCACATCATTTTTATTTCTTATCAGCTCCGATGCCTACCGTGCATCGACCTTTGACGCGGCAAAACCCCGGATAGAAAATATTGCCATACCCATCTCTGACTCAGGGTATGAAAACTCTTCATGTTTTTTTTGTAACTATTAAAAACGGTCAGTAAATTTTGAAACTTTCAGTCATTTAATTTACCAAATACTCAGCACCCACTAATTTAATAAATTAAAATTGATTAGCGTTTTTTTGCTGTATCTACCATTATAAATCATTGCTAAGCCACATATTTCTGCAGAGCATCCACTTAGTACAACCCCGCCAAGATGTCGACCTACGTTTTAATGAAATGTTGCGGTTAGCTTACATAGAACTATAAATTTATCTCGGGAAGACCACAGCCAACTTCGAATGAGGCCCGACTATGTTTGGAAAAGTAAACTAAAGTCGCACTTTACTGATCATTTGTTATTTGGTGTCTATGCAAAGAGGATAATATTCATTTAAAATTATATTGCGCAAATATGGTAGCACGCCAGAATATATTGCCAATTAATGTGGTTCGAGGTACAAACTATAAATTCCACAGAATTCAACTTAAACGCATGCAGCATCAGCAAAAGCTACTTAAGCACAAAAACTGTAGCATACTTTTGTGTAGCACTTGCAGAGAAGACGTGTGATTGATGTGACGTGAGCAGACAGAGAGTGAGCGTTTGTGGTTTTACTGAAGTTCACAGAATAAGCATTCGGAAAACTTTCGCTCCAGGAGACTACAGCTTACATACCTATACACAGTTTATACATATTAGAGGTTTTGATTTACCGAATAACAAAGATTAACGATTAAAGTTGTCTTTTGGTTCAATGTATTTGGAATGCTTTATTGTCCAAATGCATGAACATTTATTTGCGACATTACTTATTGTTTGTTTTTTTATTTATAACTGAAGATGTGATTTTATTCATCGAAAAGAAGCTAAAACAACTGCAAGCAAACTAACCGTCATACATTTACTAATCAATACAAAAACAACACGCTATCGCAAAGGTAAGAGTCACATGTATCAACATAGAAAAATATATATTTGTACATAGTCCGAGATAAATAAGCGATACATTTTAAACAGATCTTATAGTTGTGTTTTCTGTTACTAGTATAACGGTTATTTTAAAATAACTACATATACATTAAGGAAGTTGAATATACATAGTTATATATTATAAGCTTCAATTTTATTTTTCCATCATTTTGCAAAAGCAACAACAACCAAGTTATCCGGTAGGTTCATAACTCTCAGCAGTTGCAGAAAGGAAATGATAGAAAAAAAATAAAAATAAATTATAAAAAAACAGGTTTTTACTTCGATGTAGTTGAGGATTTAGCCAGCCAGGTACAGCACGAAATTTTATTTACACGGAAATTTATACTTTACACGGTCTCAGATGCATGGTTTAGCCAGGTACATACATTTGCACAAAATCATTAAATTCTTTTTATACCCTTAACCCATTGAAAATGGGTAAAAAGGGTATAATGGATTTGTGCAAAAGTATGTAACAGGCAGAAGGAAGCATCTCCGACCCCATAAAGTATATATATTCTTGATCAGCATCAACAGCCGAGTCGATATAGCCATGTCCGTCTGTCCGTCCGTATGTATGAACGCGTCGATCTCAGAGACTATAAGAGCTAGAGACTCCAGATGTTGTACATAAGCTCGCCTATTCTCTAGGCAGTACAAGTTTGTCTTAAATTTTCGATAACTCTTCCCGTTTCCGATATACACATGAGATCGATAACAACAAAATCTTCAATTTGGAAAACTTTTTGATGCAGTTTGAAAGATTAGACTAAATAATGACAATCTGTGAAAATTGTATTAAAATCGATTGAGAAACACTGAAGATATGGAACATTGAAGTTTACTCAAGCGTTAAGTATAGGGTTCAGGGTATCGTCTAGTCGGGATTTCTCGACTAGAGCCTTCTTACTTGTTCACATTGGTTCATGGTATAAAAATAAGAGTTTTTTTCTTTTTCTGGTCGAATGTATATGTTTACTTGACTCGGTAAATTTTATTTTAATACCCTTTGAAAATGGGAAATACCTATATTTTTAGCGTTTTTTGACCTAGAGTCACCAAGGACGATTAATTATACCATTGAATTCCATTATAGCTTATCTTTCATTTCATGTCCATCAGAGAGATTAGACACTTTTTGTGAACATATGGCCACGTAATTTGAATCTTAATCGCTTTGAAATAGATTAGTTATGCCAAATGAATTCAATTTAATTTATAAATCATAATTAACTCACTTTGGAGCAATAAAGCAGATCACTGTTCGCATCGTATGGTAAGATATGCGCTTTAATTACATAATATTCAAATCATTTTTCTTTATTTACACCTGTATACACACATATATTATTACACAAACATGCATCAATAATTATTGGCTTCTATAACGCAATGCTTCAAAATTATTGCTTCGTGTTTATCAGACCCTTTTATTACAACTGTTGTATTCCTTCTTTTTATAATAAACTTTAAAGTTTTACTTAAATTAATAGAACACTAATGAATTTGTTGTTTTAAAGAATTATAGAGTTATTTTTTCGTTTAGACGTTGATGCACTAACGAACTTTCAGTATTTCTTAACTGATTTTTTGTTTTTTAATTAGACATACATGTGATCGGTAGCAAGAAAGTCTTGAATTTGAAAATGTTTGAGCTTGCTTTAAAACTTTGGACATCGAAATCGGTGGATAAATAACCAGAGATTGAAGATTAAAGTTTAGTCAAACATACAGCACCGCACTTCTTAAAATATCAAAATTTACACATTTTTCGCCAAAACAAGTGTGAACATATTTATCAGCCCGACGAGACTTTCTTTGAGCTATATATATTTATGTAGATGCACTGCTATAAATGACTAAATCATATACCGCAAAATTAGTTCAAACAGTTACCCATGATATTACTTCCAATATCAAAGCCAAAGAGTATTTTGGTTTCGTGCATTAATCGTAGATAGGTATTTTAAATTTTGGCTGGGAATTCGATAAATCGATAGCTTAAATTTGACTAACCATATATTTCCCATATCCTCACAGCAGGAGTAACCAAACTTGGCGATGAGAAATGTCCATAAAATTACTGCATCCTGCCACGGCGACCCCCTCCTTGTCAAAGCCAAGCTTCAATTCCTTGTCTTATAATTTTCAAGATAAGTTACTAGTGACATAGATAATTAATTAGGCATGTAACACAGGGAAATATTTATTGTTAATCCCTTTCAATCGTATACTGAGTCAATGTGCATCTTGGGCACAAGCGGATTTTCACTTCCTATCTTTACGCATTAACTTCTGGTAATAAAGTAACATACCCGCACGGAACTAAAATATTAACAATCTTTTAGCCATAAATTCCCTGTACTAGTGGCAGTAACTGCATCCTGGCACAGTGCCTGAAAGGAAAAAGAAGCGGGGGCAGGTGGTCTGGCATCCGTTTTGCCCCCAAATGAACGTCTTCGCTATGTTAAGAGTAAGGTACTCTAATGCATTTTATATGGCTCGTTGACCTTTTCATTTTTGTTTGGTAAGCCTCGCGGGTGTACATTAAAGTTTGAGGATATGTATGGATGCTTTAAGTTGATAGTTTTGTACTAACCTTAGGGAACACACTTCGGGAGCGGCAAAAGATGAAACAAGTGCTGGCATTTTCGAGACAAGCTAGTTGGTCTTAATACTAAAAAAATGAAATTAAAGAAAAAGTGCGTCGCTGTGTGAGTTTGAGTAATGGAACATTACTCGGTCTATGCAAACAGTTACCAGGCAAGATAGTCAGCCGGCAACGAGATGAACAGAAATGGCAATTGGACTATTACATTCCACTATTCCCACACGCTATGTGTCTGTGGTGCCAGCCAAAAACTTATTAGACTGACGGAAATTGAATATAGTTTCTGCACAGCTGCTTAATACTTTTTCGCTTAGAGCGACAGTCGTCCCTATCCTAGCTGCCATTGACGGGTTGTGTAACAAGTGTGTGGATTTTAATCTTTGTACAACTTTTAAATTGATTGTTACAAATACGAAATGTAATCAGCAAAAAGTAGCAATCTGAGAATATCAACAAAACATTACATTTACTATACTCAGAAAATAATTCCGTTCTCTCCTGTGCAAATACGACGATAATAGTCTGCCTTCATCCGATATGTTTAATTAGGATTGACTTTTTTTTAAATTAAGGAAGGATTTTTAAAACCGCAGTTCTGATTTTAAGAACGAAATGGTCTTGAATTTTTTTAAAAATATGATATCATTTCGTTCTTAATTTATAAACGATTTTTTTTTTTAAGGGAGGAATAACTAGTCTGAGATCAGTCCTTAACACTGTTTAAGGTACAAGAAACTGTACATCCTTATGCGTCTCTGCTAGAAATATAATTTAAATTAGTTTTAAGTTAACTCTCGTAAACAAAACGGATGCCTTAGCCCTTGCGCTTTTGCCAAACATATATATTATGCAGTTCTTAAATTAAGAACGCCGTTCATTCCACTAACTGCTAGAGCCTACACCCACGCCATAGAATGCCCGATAGTTAGCTATAGACTAGTTGCCAACGAGTAAACTTAAGAATCGTGGAATGAAGCTTTAAGTTCCCAACTTTGCGGCTGCGTTACCCCACGAATGAGATGGAAATGACAGACGATGTAAAAGAGTTCATTAATATTGCAAGGTGGAGTAGTGTAAGCAACAGCTAAAGCAGCAAAATCAACGACGCCGACAGAAGCAACAACAACGGGGACACAACATTTTGACTCTGTGCACACAATTATTTTGCAATTTGTCATATTTTGTGGTACTCGGCTCATGTCAAACGCATCGGTCGCCTATTCTGAGGTGCCTTTGTCCAAATTTTCAAGTAGCAAAGTCTCGGGCTCAAGTGGCTCGACGGCCTACTAAATAGGAAATGCGGGCTTGTTGGCTCGTTTTAGCGGTGGGAGTTGGAAGGCTGTGGAAAGTGGAATGTTTCGGATGGATTGTATCCTACCAGCCAGCTGCATAATTGTTTGTATTTTACGCTATACATGAAAGCTATGCAAATCTTTTGTTACATGCACCGTCTACTGCAGCACGGCTACCCTTTCTCAAACCAAACCAGTCGCTTGCACTTTTTCTCTTTCCCACCTACTCCTCCTCCCCACCCCATCGCACCCCTCACAAACCTTATAGCACTTTTTCAAACAAACGGCTTCGCAGATATCTGGCAACCCTTCTTGCAGCTTTTGTTGGCCTTACGCTTTGTATGCATATTCTAAACATGGCGGCGCTTGGCGGCTACTTCAACCTAGTTTTGGGGCCAGACTGTTTCGTCGCCGTTGTTAAGACCTTAATAGTGCCTTCCCCAATCCCTTATGCAGCAATCACCCATCCCTCCCTGTCCGCAAAAACCCTCTCCACCATTACACCCAACACGCATCCAGATAACAGTGAGGCAGTTAGTCAGCCAGTTTTGTTGTTGTACATGTTTACCTAGCCCACTCTTCATCGTCCGGAATCAAAGGCAGCATTACCTTTCAGAAAGAGAGTATAAAAACTATATTATAAGTCGTTGAGAATATGGAATTAATACAGATCTGCTTTTTGACTATATTAAATACTTGCGGGACGGATTATTTATACCTCTATTCATTCCTTTTTATACCCTGAACCCATTGAAAATGGGTAAAAAGGGTATAATGGTTTTGTGCAAAAGTATGTAACAGGCAGAAGGAAGCATCTCCGACCCATAAAGATTATATATTCTCACCCATGTCCGTCCGTATGTATAAACGCGTCGATCTCAGACTCTATAAGAGCTAGAGACTCCAGATGTTGTACATAAGCTCGCCTAATCCCTAGGCAGTAAAAATTTGTTTTAAATTTTCGATAACTCTTCCCGTTTCCGATATGCACATGTGATCGATAACAACAAAATCTTCAATTTGGAAAACTTTTTGATGCAGTTTGAAACATTAGACTAAATAATGACAATCTTATTGAAATCGGTTGAGAAACACTGGAGATATGGAGTTTTGAAGTTAAGTAAGTATGCACTATACGCGTATACATACACACACTCACACATACTTGCAAGCACTGACTGTATGCGTAAAAAATAGGGTTCAGGGTATAGTCTAGTCGGGATTTCTCGACTAGAGCCTTCTTACTTGTCACATTATTATAATATCAGATATTACGATCTGATGTATTTCCTTTAGTGTATAAAGACTTCGTTGTTGTTCTTAGTTGAAAATAATTCGTCATAATTTTCCATCTGTAGCAGTTCCTCCGCCCAATCCTTTTTCACCACTCAGCCTCCTAGCCCAAAGCAGCTCTTGTCCGTTTCTTTTCTTGCTTTCGTTGCTGTTTTATTTTATATTTTTCTTTTTGTATACACTTTTTTTGTTTTTTTTTTTTGTAATATTACATGCACACATACAGAGTCTTGTATTTATTTTAAACTTATGCCCCAGGCCGTTCATTACTGTTCTGTCTATAGTTTTTTTTATTTTTTTTTCATAGTTTTACTTTTGATGCAAATGTGCGGCATGTCGCTTTATGTTCGTTGTTCTTCTATGTTAGACTTTACTATGATATTTACTTTAATTTTATGCATTTAAAATTGCTTACGCATTGCAAACAGGAGCTGCCGAGCTGTCCCTCATTGAGGTTATTATTGCAATTGAACTGGCGGAAGGACTAAAAGATTATTATGGAAATGGAAATACAGAAGCATATATTATAGTACAGCAAACCTATGTTGGTCATATTTTGGTAAAGACCAAATATAACTCTAGTATTTAGATTGTACAAAATATATTGGAAGTCTTAAAATGGTTTACGCAAGAAAACATAATTTCCATTTATTGTTCCTATAAAAGCTTAGTGATATAGTAGTCCGACCCCACCGACTAATGTTCGGGCTTTGGTAATTGACGGATACCCTCATTTGACGGATTCCTCAAATCTTCGCCAACTTAAATCTGCAACAACTAACAATACTTATTATACAGAAAACCTATTTTTACGAAATGCTTAAAGAAATTATGATTCAAGGTGGTGCGAGTCAACGCAATCGCTATCAAATGTTTATCGGTGCGCGTACTCGAATCGTGAGTATTTATTGATTAAAAAATTTCATTTTGGACGAAAAGTGTTTCGATAATGAATATGAAAATAAAGGTTTACATAAAACTAAATAAGTAAAACTGATTAAAAACTTACCTGACAAAAGTTAAGTGGGTTTTATTTATTTACGGACATTGCTCTGTAAATCGTGACGCTAATCGAATCATTGAGCTTGTGTTCAATTAAAAACCTTTGGTTTAACTCACTGATTGGTTTCTGATTATAGTTAAATGGTTTTTTTATTATCCCGTTTGATATACATTTTTGGGCGCCAAAGTACAGTTACAAAACACGCACTCATTCACGGTCACACAGACACTGAGTCTATCACTCTCTCTCTCTCTCTCTCTCTATCTCTCTCTCTCACTGTTTTTTTCTCTTCCCCTCTCTAGCATTCACACAAACACTAACTATTATGACGTTTGTTGCGGTTTGGTGGCGTCTGTCGATACCCAACGGTGAAGGTAGCTAATGCAGTTTATTTGTTTGTTTACGTTTATTGAGTTGAAACAAGCGCAGATTGGGTTATGCAGAAGTTGTACTTGATATTTATTTATATGGCTAAGTGGCCGATGTTAAGTTTGGTTTTCGGTTAATTTGGCGAAGTGAAGCGCACACAGGACACACAACTTGACTGAGCGAAACTGCACATATAACTGAATTGAAATTTTGCCGCACTGTGTAAGGGCACAGTGTGTAGGAGAGCGAAACACGATGGGCGAATGGGCAAGATGGTTGGTGGGACAAACTCGAAGCTTAGCTAAAAACAATTTGACTTTTGCTTATTTTTGGCAGAGCAAACGCTAAATAATTTAAGAATAAATTTCTTACAGGGGAGAGTTTAACTGAGAATACAATCGAGTGTATTTTAATTGATTTTTTCTGCATGCAATTTTTCTCCACTGAGAGCGAGTGCAACTGCGAGAGTAAAAGAGAAGCAGTGCCGTACGCTTTTGTTACATGCGGCGTATGCGTAACATTTACAGTTGCATTCCGCACGCACCTTACTTTGAGTGAGTTTTTTTTCAACATGTTTCTAATGATCTCCTCAACGCCTCGCGTCTAGGTCAATTAATGTTGTCGGTCTCATATTGTTCACGTTTTAATTACCCCTTTTTCTGTTCATTTTCAACAGCCGCCAAAAAAGAAACAGAACCAAAATACAAAAAAATTTGCTGTGGTAACAAATTCTTAATTAATTACATGTAAAAATTCAAACCAAAATGAGTTGCCGACGCTTGAGTGGCGAGCTGATCAGATAATTAGAACTTTTTGCTAGACGATGTGAAATAAAGTTTCCAAAGTTGCCACGTTATTTTCAGTTCTTCTCTTACTCAAATAGAAAATTTTTAATACGTAAAGTGTTATGAAGCACACAGGACTGGGTAAAAATAAATACTATTTAAGCTGAAAAATCCATTCAGATAAATTTGGTTAACTACTGAGTGTCTACTGAGATTGTTTGAGCTATAATATAGCTTGTCTAATAGAAGACATTCCTGAATTGTATACCAGTGTACATATGTACAAATAAGTCCAACTGCTGAAAAAATAAATAGCGAACAAATATTCTTTAAATATGTAAATGAATCACAGTTAAAACAAGTAAGATGGCTCTTGTAGGGACTAGTTGATACACTGATCTTGAAATTGTTTAAGCCAAGACCTAATACTAGTGCATTAAAACCAAACTTTAATCTTCGATGTTACTTCAACGATTTCGATGAAAATTTCACATTTTGTTTTCTATATTTATTTTCAAGATATTTCAAATCAAGATTTTATCGCCGTCAAGTATTTCAATTTTTGAAATACTTGATTTGTACTTTTTTCGATGCAAGTTTTCAAATCAACAACGACATATCTTAGTAATTGTTTTCCTTTATTCTATCATACTATTTTGATTTGAATATAATATGGCTTCAATAATGCATAAATTAATTTTAAATTCAGCAGCCAAGAATCAATATAAACTGGCTAGTCTAATACTAATATCTTAGTATTTTTATACCCTGAACCCATTGAAAATGGGTAAAAAGGGTATAATGGTTTTGTGCAAAAGTATGTAACAGGCAGAAGGAAGCATCTCCGACGCCATAAAGTAAATATATATTCTGATCAGCATCAACAGCCGAGTCGATATAGCCATGTCCGTATGTCCGTCCGTATGCATGAACGCGTCGATCTAAGAGACTATAAGAACTAGAGACTCCAGATTTGGTACATAAACTTGCCTAATCCCCGCGCAGTACAAGTTGCCTGTTCAAAAACCATTGTACCTTTTTTAGCACCTACAACAATATGAGGATTATATCAACATTTTACAGATAATTGTCTGAAACGTAAATTAGGACAATTCAAGTAGAGAGAGCAAACTTTTTTAAGTTTATTAAAGGTCACAGTAAATCAGATTTGTATATAGTTTTATTCAGTTATTAGTAGTTGTTGATTAGCCCTTTAATTGGTGATTTTTCTTAACAGTTCGTTTTCGAGATAACCGCTGTGAAAATTACGTTTTTTTATAAAAATACACCAAAATTTCAGGACATTTTGACTACAACTTTTTGAGATAATGAGCTGTGCACCGGCGAACTAGTTCTTCAAAAAACTGTTTGCACTTTTGTTTCGTAACACATTTTAAAAACGGCTGGTCCAATCCGATTTTCGTTGATACTATTGATATAATGCATGTTTTATATACTTTACTTTACTTTTGCTTAAGAATAATTAAAATCAAAGTCTAAAATAAAGAATTCCGATTTTGTATTCCATTTTGTTTTCACATGATTTTGTGACAAAATGATCCATAAATGTTATATAATGATTTGAAAATAATAACCCTTACTAATTTACTTTTATATTCTCTTTAAAGTTAATGTTCCAAAAAATGAGTAAAATTTGAAGATGGCACCCAACAAAAGAAAATGTTAATATTTTGTTATTCACCGATTTTTAAGTTATTGTTGCATTTGGTATCGCATGGGGTTTGCGAATTCTTCAGAACCAGCCTACAGCGGCTGTCTCTTGCACAAAACAAAGTGCTACTAAATGTTATCAAACAAAGATAAAAATTATGTTTTGAGGTATCATTATTTTACGCACTATAAAAATGGACAAACGTTAGCTATCAATAGAAGTACTTATAAGTTAGTAATAACATACAAAGCAATACCAGAACCTATGCTTTTAGGGACTGTAAATGTAATATACCGAGCACTAACACAACATTTGAGTTAAGACATGCGCAAAGTGAATTCACTCAAGTAGACCACTCGTTACAACAACAATGCAACAATGCAACACCTGAAGCGAACAGCACACAGTCAGGCAAAATAAACAAGTAAGGCTCTAAATGAGAAATCCCGACTAGACTATACCCTGAACCCTATACTTTACGCATACAGTCAGTGATTGCAAGTATGTGAGAGTGTGTGTACTCCATATCTCCAGTGTTTGTCAACCGATTTCAATAAAGATTCACAGATTGTCATTATTTAGTCTAATATTTCAAACTGCATCAAACATTTTTCCAAATTCAAGATTTTGTTGTTATCGATCACATGTGTATATCGGAAACGGGAAGAGTTATCGAAAATTTAAAACAAACTTGTACTGCCCAGGGATTAGGCATGTACCAAATCTGGAGTCTCTAGCTCTTATAGTCTCTTAGATCGACGCGTTCATGCATACGGACGGACATACGGACATGGCTATATCGACTCGACTGTTGATGCTGATCAAGAATATATATTTACTTTATGGCGTCGGAGATGCTTCCTTCTGCCTGTTACATACTTTTGCACAAAACCATTATACCCTTTTTACCCATTTTCAATGGGTTCAGGGTATCAAAATAGAGCACAAAAATAACAATAGCAAACGTCAGCTGCATTAATGCTTGTAGTCCATGGCACATAGCAGCATTGGAGTGAAATGTTCGCCAAACAACTTCAGGAACATAAACAACAGTAGAAACCTAACAAAATTATCGTAAAATAATATTTTACTTGAATCAAATTAATTTTTAATAAAGAAGAAAAGGTATTTCTTGTCTTAATTGACATTTAAAATAAACGCCCAAAAATTATATATACTCCAGGCATAATATTGTTGTTATCGTTGTTAGAACTAATTTAATTACTAACGAAGACTTAAAAGTTATGACAGTCATTTAAATAAACGAGATCTGTTCTAGCAACTTTTTAATATATAAATGTTTAACTATATTTATCAGATTTATGTTATTAACTTCATGGCCTTACAACCCAGGTGAGAAACAACAATAATGCGCAATACTTTTTTTAAGCTAAATCCTTCACAATGAACTTGTATTGCATTGAAAGCGCAGAAAATCATTTTTAATTACATATCAGATCATATTTTGGTTAATACAAATTGGTCACAGCTGACGTCACTTGGCGTTCATGAGCATTGACCATTCGGACCATTGAACCTCAAAGAGTTGGAATTCAACCCAGAAAAAACCCCAGTTATTATACTTAACATCATATCATCAAATTGTAAAGTTAATGACAGTGTTTATGCATAAAACAAGAAGTAGGTGGCTGTAAACGCCTAACATAGACAACTACAAAAAATTAATATATTTTAAATGCCTAAAAAGTAAACAAAACTTTAGTGAGTCATTTGATTGCGAACTACTTTTATATGTTATACCCTATAATCCAATGAGATAATTTCACGGAATTTTTTAGGAACTACGTATCTGGAATAAAAATTACTTATGATAAATTCAGAAGCGAGTGGGCGAAGCCCATTTTTTTTTATTTTTTTTTTTTTCAATCAGCAAATCATTACTAAGTCTTTATCGTTAAACTCGGAGAGTATATGCTTACCTTTGTCTTATTGGTTTAATAATAGATTGCAAACTTTTCTAATATAAGTCAAAAATACTTTTTTTTATCAATTTTTAAACTAATTTATAACTACATTTTTTTTAAAAATTTATTTCCAGAAGCTACCCTGGACAGAGGGTATCTATTAAGTCATCTTTCTTATGGCAATTATATTTTTTTCAAACATATTACTTTAATTCCATAGTAATAATGAAGGTGTTTACATTTGTAACAAATGCGAATTTGATTTTTTGGATGTGCTCCAATGAGCTCACTAAACGCAAAACATAAAAAGCAACATCATCTAAAACGTTAAGCATTTGATGAGCGCTGTTGAATGATTAGGCGCCATTAAAAAACTTTTCATAGTCGAACTAAATAAAAATACATTGATGGTGTATAAAAACAGTAAGCTCTGTGAAGTGCTCAAACAGTATTCACAAATATTATAGTGGAGCTTAACCCGAGTTATTCATTTATAACTATGACATACCAACAGGTATCAACAAACCGGCGTTTTTGGTTACACTTCTTATTGTTAGTAGCCCTGCATAGCCAACTGGGGCAAGCTCAATACAGTGGGTTTCCGTACTTTGGAGGAGCAGGCGCTGGTGCAGGCTCGGGATATGGAGGTGGCTATGGAGGATATGGTAGTGCCTATGGATATGGTTATCCAAGCTATGGATATGGATATCCAGGCTACGGATACACTTATCCCGGTTACGGTTACGGTGGTGGAATCGGAGGTGGCAACTTTGGTTACCCGAGCTATGGCTACCCCGGCTATGGATATGGTTATCCGTACGGTGGTGGTAGTGGGACGAGTAAGTAAAATGTAGTATTTCTGTAAAATCCTTAAAGATTCTTCGTTTATATGGTATATAATGTGCTAGTATTTTGGACATGCTTTCTTTTTTAGACACAGCCTTTGCGAGCAGCAGTGGAGGATTTGCCAGTGCAAGTGCAGGCAGTGGAGGCGGGTACTATGGTTAAATTAACACTGGTCATATTTCTAAGTTAATTTAGTAACTTACATGGTACATAGCGTTAGATATTGTACTGTACTTGTTTTTTATAGCAATAAATTATTCAGTTTTGTAGAAAAAAACGTAATCACCCAGTTTATAAATTCCTATTCCTATATATATATATATAAATAATAATATAGTTCATTTTTAAAAAAATTGTTAATTAATGGAATCAACTTTTTGCGTTTAAGTTTTCCGCTATAAATCGATTGTAAAAATAGTGCTGTAAAATGCTAAAACAAGTGGATCTCATGTTCCCGCGCGGTTGTTTAACGATGGAAAATTCATCGATATATCGTGGAGGGCATTCTCACAAAAAAAAAAGGATGCATGAAATGAATACCAGATTGTGTGAAATTAGTCGCCAATCGAGGTGATTTAGTACAATATACTTAAGAAATATACGATATTATGTAAATACCCATATTTATATTTCAGCCAAATTTGAAAATAAAGTTGGATAAAATATCGATAGATATCAGCTGTGCTTAAAATAATATTACATACATACATTCATGTTCTAACGGATGAATACAAATATAGATAGTCTCGCAAAGGCCAAACATAAAGACTTCGGTGCCTTTCATTTCACATCGTTCGCACAGAATAACTCAAAGTAAGAAGTAATTAATTGTTAAAAATTGCCCTTAAAAGATAAAAATATCAATAATGCTAAGGTCGCAGTTCAATATTAAATTGATATCAATAAACACTAGTTTAAAGTGAATAGCAGTGCAAAAACAAAAAATTGCGTAATGGGGCTCACACACAAAACCAAATTGCACGAGAATGTGTGTGTGTTAATATTAGTCTGCCAGAATCTGTGTATCTTGTTTGCAGCTGAATATCGGTATATTTGTGCGCATGTTTTACTTGGCCTCAAAAACTTCAGACTATTTTTTACAATATATGTATGCATATATACGATGCATGCACTCAATGGTAAAAATCAATCAAACTCTTTTGTATATAGCCAAGTTATTAATTCATATACATACATGAATATGTATGTATGTGGGCCGCATTCGGTTACTGAACTGGACCCTGGGTTACTTTGGTCTGCCCCGGTCAGATTTTGAAAACCAAAAAAAAAAAAACAAGAACGAGTAAAGCGTACTGTAATTTATTTCTCTTTCATATAATAGGAAATTTCCACAGTCACAGCACTGCGACAACAGCTGACGCTTTTCAAAACTTGCCGCTACCTGTGTTTGTGTGTGTGCACGTTCTGCGAGCTTTAAATAAACTCGCACGTTTATACAACACTTGCCCAGTTGGCATTTGCTTTTGCACGAGACATTTACTTAATAAAATACATATGTACATTTAGGTATACAGTGTGTAAGTTGTATTTTATTATCTGTAACGTTGAAAGTGGGTGTGTCACGTTTGGCTGCTTATCAAATAAAACCACGCGACGTTGCGCGAATGTCAGAGTCAGACCCCCAATGAATGTTCAAGGTTGCTGATAAACGCTGCCGCAGAATTAATAAAATGATTTGCTTTTGTATTTTCTTTATCAGTACACAGAGCGACACAATTTTAGTGTTTTCTAACAAGACAAGTGGAACAAACGATCCCAAACCATCCCCAGCTCCAAGATGTTACGATTGATGCGTAATCCGAAATTCGGTACTGCCGTGCCGCAAAACATTGTTCAAACGTAAGATTTGACCAAATAGCCAATTAGCAACATCTTAAACATTAATATTTCCACATTTCCACACAACAGCTATGTACGCAGTCTGGGTAGCGTTATTGTTCAACCGAATCTAAAGGATGTGAGTGCCAAGAATGAACCAATAAAGAGCTATCGTAAGAACTCGGAGGAGCGCAAAGCTCTGGAGGTTGCGCTAAAAGAAACCGCAGCTAAATGTGAGGAAGTGCCTATTGTCATTGGCGGCAAAGAGTACAAAACGGACAAGTGTATGCATCAGGTGATGCCACATAACCATTCGCACAAGCTGGCAAAATTCTACTACGCCGATAAAAAGTTATTGGAGCAGGCGATTAAAACAGCTGTGGAATCACAGAAAGAATGGGACCGTGTGCCCCTAGAAGAGCGGCTACAGATTTGGGAGCGTGCCGCTGACCTAATGGCGGGCAAATATCGTCAGGACTTGAATGCAGCTACCATGCTGGGACAGGCTAAGACGGTCATACAAGCGGAAATCGACGCTGCCGCAGAGCTGATTGATTTTATAAGGTGCGAAGATTAGTATGTGTATTAAATCAAGATAATCTTGAAATCCGAATTATCGTCAGCACCAAAAATCGATATTCGCATAACATTCAGTCAGTTTCTGGTTTAACTTACCGTGACAAAGCGTACATCATTGTTTTGTATATTATAAATTAATATAATTAATATTCTCAAATCCTCAGGATTCACGCATATTTTCTCAAGGAGTGCGTCAAGTATCAACCCATCAGCGAGGACATAAAGGTCACTAAGAACAGTATGCGTTATCGTGGCATCGATGGATTTATAGCCGCCGTTAGTCCATTTAACTTTACCGCCATTGGTGGTAATTTGGCCTACACGCCCGCACTGATGGTATGATTGGAGTGCTAAAAATTTTGTTTTCATAAAAAACTTTCCTCATTTATGTCTGTTATAGGGGAACGCAGTGCTGTGGAAGCCCTCCGACACGGCTCTACTGTCCAACTGGCGCATTTTTAACATTATGCGCGAGGCTGGCGTGCCCGATGGTGTAGTAAACTTTGTGCCTGCAGATGGGCCCGTATTTGGTGATACAATAACTGCTTCACCGCACTTGGCGGGCATCAATTTCACCGGCTCCGTGCCGTGAGTACTAGTTGTTGTTTTATTAGAGACAATTGAATTTCATAATTGTTACGCAGGACATTTAACCGACTATGGAAGCAAGTGGGTAACAACCTGGATAAATATGTAAACTTCCCACGCCTCATTGGCGAATGTGGTGGTAAAAATTTTCACTTTGTACACGCGTCAGCGGATGTTGAGTCGGTGGTTACTTCGACAATACGATCAGCCTTCGAGTACAGTGGCCAAAAGTGTTCAGCATGTTCGCGCATGTACGTGCCGGAGTCCCTATGGCCGACGATCAAAGCAGGATTATTGTGCGAGGTGCAGAAACTAAAAATTGACGATGTGCAGGACATGAGTACTTTCACATCGGCTGTTATCGATGACAAAGCATTTAAACGCATTACTAGCTACATTGAGCATGCCAAAAAGAGTCCCAATTTGGAGATTCTTGCTGGCGGCACATATTCCGATTGCAAGGGCTACTTTATTAATCCAACCATAGTGCAAAGCAAGGATCCCAAAGATCGTATTATGACTGAAGAAATCTTTGGACCCGTGATTTCAATTTATGTATATAAAGACTCAGATCTGCATGAGACCATGAAACTGGTGCATACCACAACACAGTTTGCACTTACCGGCGCTATCTTCGGACAGAATGAGTATGTAGCTGTATAATTATTTTAGTTATTCACATATTTACGTAATCACAATGAAATCTTACAGAGATTTTGTAAAGTGCGCGTTGGAAGAATTTAAAATCGCAGCTGGCAACTTTTATATCAATGACAAGTCCACGGGATCTGTGGTGGGACAACAGCCATTTGGAGGTGGTCGAAAGTCGGGCACCAATGACAAGGCAGGTGGACCACATTACATACTGCGGTGGACATCGCCGCAGTCCATCAAGGAGACATTTGTGCCCTTGCGTGACGTCGTCTATCCCTACATGTGTGATTAAAAGTAAAATGGAAGGAAAAATAGATGAAAAAAAAAACATTTTAAAACAAGAATCTCATATTATCTACTAAATTTTATAAAAAGGAGTGTATATGTATTTTGTTGATCTATTTATAAATACGGCTTTTCATCCCACATAACCGATACATTTCTATGTTATATGTTATATCGAATCCCTGCTGTATTTTTCCGCCTCAAACATCAAAATGCCCGAAGAAGTTGTAAATTGATATGCTGATTATATTTTACATCTCATATTCATACAATTTGTAACTCGAATAATATAAAACCTACTAAATTATGTGAAGTAAAGTTTTAACCAATTCTGATAATTAAGTTATGTAATTTGTAATTATTTGCCTTTGTTCCGCTTTTTTGTTATAGCCAACGATATAAATTTTACATGTAGTTACTATTGCTATACATGTTCTTAAATAGCAAAGTCCCCATACCGTATTAATACTACAAGCAAGCCACTTGACAATACATTTCAAATACTAAATGTGAATATATTATAAACAAATACAAAAAACGAAACAAGCAAAGTTATATGTAAACACAATATTGAAATTCAGATAAATAAAATTATAATTTTAAAATCAATGGAATTCAAATTTTTCGATTGCACATGAATATATCAAAATATTATATTTTAGATTTAACATTAAAATGGAGTTAAATGTGGATAACTGCACAGCTTAAGTGCTACGTAAATTTTCGCATTTGAATTAAATAAAGCTTTAATAAAATTGGTATTTATTTCTATTAATTATTTTGAACCTGGTTGAATGATAAAAATAAAAATTTCGGGCGTCCATGTCCATCTCGATGTTATTCATCTCTAGTTACAGGGCCCAATGGTTTACTTGACAGAGAAATTCGAAATGCTTTATTTCTTTAAAAATAATGTAAACATTTGGAGCTTTGGCCCATTCTAAGGTTATAGTAAATAAAATATTGTCTATATTATTCCAAGGCGATGCTGACTAAAATATATATAGACCTCTTATAAAACCTTTTTATATAGACACACGCAGATATTTTTAAATCGTACCACACGAAATAATCCAACCAATTTGCGTTGATACATCACATAAAATAATTAAATAAATTCATAAAATCCAGTTTTTTTTGTACACATATTTATTTAACACTATCAAGGAAATTTATATTTATTTTTTATAATATATTGAAGTTTTATGTAGCAAAAAAGCGCCACTTAATATTTAAAACTATTAAAGTTTTATTGGTTTATAGTGGCATTTGTTATGCTTTGTAATCATTTACTTTTAACATAAAGGATCTATTTTCCAACAAAATTTAATTTTAGACATCAAGTCATTGTCCGAATTGGTCTGTGTTGTTGATGGTTTTAACAGTCAAAGTGCTGTTTTACTCTTGTATGTAGGTGATTTGAAATGGGTACAAACTAGATATTAGGGTTTATTAAAATATTTATTGTATATGTTATGTGCTAACATAAATCTAGTCAAATTTTATTGAATTGACGCCCGTATCAATTTGACCGCCCCGATAGCTGCCGCGCTTCTTTTTGGTCTTTTCGTGTTTGAAGGATTTGCCGCGAGTATGTTTTAAATCCAGATTAGCGCGTTCACCCCAAGAGCCGGCAGCGTTTCTCTGTGTTTTTATTAAACGTACAACAAAATTGATTAATATTGACAAATTTATATTGTGTGTGTGTATGTGTGAGTGTCTGTATGTGTCTATGTGACGCTAAAAACTAAACACCAAATGAAAATATTTTGGTTGTAATTTCATTTGGGTTTGGATTTCTGTTTAGTGGAGATATCTATGTCTATACTAATATACATATTAATTGTCAAAGGTTATTTTCTTATTTTGTTTTGGTCCCGAATCAAAAGATTTGTTGCCAAAGCCACCGCCGCGTCCACCGCCACCGCCTCGACCAAATCCACCGCGTCCTCCACGATCGCCACCACCGCCACGGCCACGCCCAAATCCACCACGCCCGCCACGATCGCCGCCGCCCCGACCGAAACCACCACCGCGACCGCCGCCACCACCGCGCTGTCCATCAAATGGCTTGCGATCAAAGCCGCCAAAGCTCTTGCGATCGCCTGTTTTCTTAAATCCACCGCCGTCACCGCCATCTCCGTTTTGATTGTTGCTTTCCCAAGTGGTACGATCCGGTCGACCGGCAAAACCAGAGCCACCACGTCCACGTCCGCGTGGTCCATTGTTAAACTTCTTAAAACCAGAGCCATCCTTAAATAAAAAAGCAACGCAAAAATGGTTAAACACAAATTAGCCAAGCAATGCAAATGGCAAACACAATTTAAAGTAATTTTAAGGCAAGTGCCACAAATAATTTGAGTTCAAGTGGCGCTTTTGCTAATTTGTGTCTAACACTGTTCCGCTGCTCAATCAAATCACCTCGACCTGAATACAACTAAAATTCCGTCACATAGACACACATACAGCTCGCCACTCTCAAATGCATTTGTGGCACTTACCTTCGCCTCAAAGGACATATCCTGAACGCGGGAATCTACCATCACATCCTCGGTGCGCACACGCCGGAAAGGTGACCTACGACGTCCACTTCCAGCGCCACCACCACTGCTGTTGTTGCTCAATGGCTTGATGCTGTTGTTGGGCGTGGAAGTAAAACTATTTCGGTGCTGCATTAAGCCAAGTAGTATTATATATTAATAAATAGTTGGTTTTGTATTTAAAATCATGTACGATTGGACGGGAACAGCAACGAAACAGCAGTTTTTAACGGACACTACTTCGAAAAAGCTATTTAATTGCTTAGGCCAATTACCAATTCTAGACCTAATAACAAAACAATTGACTATGTATGTCATTGAAAAGTAATAGCAAAGTATTTACGGACACTTCCCTTGCCAACTTTTTAAGAACCTATAGTTGTTAAAGTATACCTCATTTTAGTTGTGTTATTATTTTTGTGTTGTTTTTGCCATTTCCTAAGATTTAATGCTTGAAACTCACCTGCTGCTCGCCCGACTTAACAAAGTTGTTATACTTTTTGTTTGGCGTCTCTTCCTCTACGTCACCACCGCTAAACTTGCGCTTCTTTCCATTCTCCAATGGCTGTGACTTTTGAGGGGCCTTCACTTCTCCGGATTCATCACTATCAGATGACGAGCTGTTTGAGCTGCTGTCATCCTTCTGAGGCTCTGGCTTGGCAGCTGCCTTTTTTGCTGCTGGTTTTGCTGACTCTTCCTCATCCGAATCCTCGTCAGATGAAGATTCCTCCTTTTTGGCAGCTGGTGCGGTTTTCTTGACTACCGACTTGACTGAGGGTTTTTCATCTGCGGAGCTATCGCTGTCTTCAGACGAGTCTTCAGAATCAGCCTTGGTCGCCGGTTTAGTTGGCGCCACAGCTTTGGCAGCTGCTTTTTTGGGCGGCTCCTCATCATCTGAGGACGATTCTGAACTGGACTTTGACGATTTCTTGGCTGGTGCAGCCTTAACCGGTGATGCTTGTTTTGGGGCATTCTCTTCATCGGAAGAATCATCACTGCTAGAGCTGGCAGCTTTCTTTGCAGGACTTGTCTTAACTTGTGGCTTGGCAGCACCTACTGGTTTTTTTTGTTCTTCCTCCGAGGTGCTGCTTTCGCTACTACTGGAGTCAACCTTCTTGGCTGCTACCTTGGCAGCTACTGCCAGAGTCTTTTTTGCAGCCACTTTATTGTTGTCATCACTTTCCTCCTCGCTGCTGGACTGTTCTGCTTTTTTGGGAGCAGACTTGGCTGCTGGCGTAGCGGCAGTGGTTTTCTTAGCTGGCTCATCAGAGGATTCTTCGCTACTGGAGCGTGCAGTTGCTTTTTTAGAAGCTGGCTTCGTCTCCTTTTCAGAATCACTTCCCTCACTGCTTGTATATGCGGGCTTAGCAGCAGTCTTTGTAGCTTGCTTTGCAGCTGTTGCTGCCTGCTTTACCGGAGGCTGCTCGTTATCCGAACTGTCTTCACTGCTGGAAGATACAGTTTTTTTTAAAACCGCAGCCTTGACAGGTGACTTTTTAGCTGGCTGCTCTTCTTCAGACACGCTTTCATCAAATGATGTTTTAGCTATTTTTTTTCCGTTTGTCACCGGTATCGAGACTTCATCAGATTCACTTGAATCGCTAGTATTGCCATCAGATTTATTTTTTTTTACGGGCGGTATGTTTTTTGCGCTCTTATAAAACGCCAAGATATCCGGTAATTTAGGTGTATTTTTTCCTACAGTTTGCTTTAGATGTCAAAAGAAGAGGATGCAAGAAAAGTTTTTGGTTAGTGGAAGCACGTGTTTTTAGCGTGGCCAGACTATGATATTAAGCCCAATACCGCAGAACACGGAATTTTGTTTAACGTGTAATGATTGCACACACTCAGACTATAACTATACATATGTATTTGACGACAAAGCCGCCCCATGTTCACAAACGTATTTAAAATTCTATGCACATACAAATAAATCAAGTGCACACAAAACTCACCGCTTTAGTTTTAAGTTCAAACACCTTTGCCATATTTTTGTCTTTTCCTTTTAGATATTCTAGCACAATGGCATCCGTTAGTTTTTGGAGTTCTGCCATTGTTAGTGATTAACTCTATTTTAATTGTCAAAACAAATGTTTTAGCAACGTCTTGTGCGTTGCAGTCACAATATAAGGCACAAAATCGTATAGGGCACACACACGTGTTCTTTCGATATATTCGATATACCCGATGTCTTCCGACTTCTAGTTTCTCAGCACTGTCAAGGAGTGCTGTAAAGCATACAAATTTCAGTGAGTTATTTATATTTACATTAGGTTCATTTGTTGCAAAATATTGAATAATTGTGGGCCATTTGTTTTTATAAATATAAATATTATTAAATTTATGTTTATACATATTATTAAAAATTAATTAATTTTGATTATACTCATCTATATGAGACATGAATCGATCAGCTTAACAAATATGCAATAAAATAAGGAGAATTAACAAACCAAACCACAACAGATGACACAATAAATTGTGCAAAGGAGGTTGTTCCGAACTAAACTACACAACACTATTTCTGTCACTGTCGTCAAACAGCTGAGATACATTTTGTTTGTTATGAGGCGACTTTCAATTACTTTTGTTTCGTTTTAGTTAAAACGAAAAGTCAAGTTAAGCACTTAACAAAGTAATTAACAGTTTTTTCCGAAATATAATTTGGTATGTGTAGTTATGTTAATCAAATTTAAAAGTTAAGCAAATAGCCAAAATCTTTCAGTCATGGCCGAAGCGCCGTCAAATACTCTTGCCACGCCTCTGCCAACTAGCGGACAAACGGCAGATATTTTCAAACTAAATAATGATTGTCTGGAATGCATTTTTGAGCGGCTGCAGGATCTGCGTAGTGAAGTAGCTTTTGCAAGAGTGTGCCAGCGCTTTCAATGGATATGCCTGAACCGATGGCGCACTTCTCATACATACGACCAGCTGGATATGGAGAAGTGGCGCGAACTATTGCCAAACTATGAGGAGCTGTGCTATTTTATAAAAGCAATGCGCCCCTTCATTCGCCACATGCATGTTTCGAGCTGTCTGTGCACCTTGTTAAAGGATTTAGATGAAATGCAAGTGTATGTGTTGCCCAATGTGACAAGCTTCTACTATGATCCAGAAGATATGGACTGTTATCCATCGGACCGGAGCATATTTAAAATGGCTAAAATGATGCCTAATTTGCTACGGCTTCGTCTAACCACACCTATTCAGGGGCGATACCTATCTGACTTTCAACATCTGCAGGAGCTTCATTTGTATGAAGACCAGCACAAAGCATACGAATTACAGCAGGAATATCTAGACGAGATATGCAGGTAACTGTTTTTACAGAGTGTTTTTCTTGTAAAGCATAAGTTTTCTTTCAATCCACACAGTCACTTGCTTAACCTTCAAGTGCTGGACATACGCATGTATGATGTTATAAGCAAACTTCGTCTTAATAACTGCGTGGACTACCTTAAGAATCTCAGAATTTTAAAACTTAATCTAGCCTCTTTAAAAACGATTTTAATTGAGGTGTTGAAGTTACCAGCGCTTAAACAACTGATTGTTTTGTTGGACACGGAATGGTGTATACCACCATTAGCTAGTGTGGATAGCTACGATCACAAAATTCGAGAGGTTCACGAGTTCTTTGAAATAATGGAGCGTAAGGCACCGGAAATTACAGGCGTTGCTGTCGATGGGTATTACATGCCCCTAGAACCAGGATGGGATGCGGATTTGCCCATTTGGTCGCATAGAAAGCTGCAGCGGCTGGCCATTTGCAGTTGGACACATGCCATTGACTTTCTGGAACGCTATACCAGCATGAAGAACCTGCAGCTTCTCTGTCTACGTAACTGGACATACTTGTGCGATGATATGCTACTCAAATTTATCGAACTGTGTCCAAAGCTTCATCACCTTGATGTGTCCTACTGTCGGGAACTGACACCCAATTTTTTACAACGTGCACTCAAGATTTTAAAAAAACGTGATCCAAATAAGCATCATCGTAAATTTGGGCGCACACAACCCCTGTTCATTTATTATGTTTTATGTGGTTTTGAGGATTACGTTGATATAAAGGTTAGTGTCATAATTGAAATATTCTGTGCTTTGCGTATGTTAACAACTCTCTTTGCAGGAACTTAAACATTCATCGGATTACAAAGATTACATTTTGTTTATGGACGACTTTCCTGTTAGCTCTGAGCGGGGACTTAGCTTCGTAGATCGCGGATATCAGTTTGACTTTGAATAAAGCAGCAGGCAGCAAACATTTTTTGTACAATTTACATAACAGCTCATCAGTTTTGATTATTAGTTTCGTGACTTAAATATTTTTATTGTATGCAAAAGACAACCAATCAAATTCACTTTACCATCAACATTCTAGATTTAATACTTAAGTAATTATTTTGTGCTAACTACTATCATACCATAAGTAAAAGCTAACGAAAGAAATTGGGTACGTCGCTATGAAAAATTGTGAAATTTAATTTCTAAATATTGCGCTTTGTGCGATTATATCTTTACTACTTTGTCTTAGCTTCTGTTTTCCGACGATTTAACGACACTGTACAGTTATCGATAACTCCTATGCTTTTGACATTTTATTTTGTAAAGGTTGTATATGTATTTTGTATACATTCATTTGAGAAAAAAATAACAGCTATGACCGACAAACATATTAAAAATGAAGCTATTCGCTCCACGGGAATCACTAATATATTTAAAGCTATTAACGCCGAAATTAATTCAACACAGGTACGCATACAGTTCTGTTCTTAACCAAACTAACAAGTATCTTTTGCAGAATAGAGTTTTAGTGGGTCTGGGGCTAGTTGCAGCAGCTGGAGTATTTGGCTATGTTACCTATGTGCGTCACAAGTACGAACGTCTTGGCTATTACATGGCCCTAAGGGAAGATGGACGAACGGAGTTTATTAAAAAGAAATCAAATTGGGAATCATAACTGCTTGACATTATATCGCTTAAAATTTAAAGTTTAAATCTTTCATCAATTTATGAAAGCTAGACACTTCAATTTTCAAACGGTATGAAACTACAAAAAATGTTTTTGTAAACGTTGGCTTAGCCAATATGAACAGTAAAATCAACAACAAACTGTCATATGTGAAAGCTATCCGCTACTTTTATTTCTCTAACTAGCTTGTATATATAAATACAGAATTGCTTTATTGACATTTGGCTTCAGCCACTAACGATAGAAATTTAACTTTCTGTAATCAGCGCATGGTAGCCTTAAACAATCGAACATTAATGAATTAGTTCTTCTCGATTGTTCTGCCACTCGATATTGCAGCATTATCGATATGTGGCACACATGTTTTTAGTTGTTTACTAGAAGTGTGCAATCTGTTGCAGTGATAAAAAAAATATCACTGATTAATAAAAATGAGTAATAACCAAGAATCTAAGCCCGGAGATGGCATTCGTTCCATGCGCAGCACAAATGTATTTAGACTTATTAACTTTGAACTATATACAAAACCGGTATGCATAGCAGCATTATTTAAAGTGACGCAATACTAATTGAAAACTTTTGCAGAATAAAATTATAATGGGTCTAGGACTGGCTGCAGTGGCAGGAGTTTTTGGTTATATAGCGTACATGCGCCATAAATATCAGAGCCTTGGTTATTATGTTGCAGTAAAGGAAGATGGTCGCGAGGAATTTATAAAAAAAAAATCCAATTGGGAGACTTGAATGTAATTTAATGTGGAAATTATTTATTACTGTGTAGCACAATTTGGTACATACATGAGTTTGTTGGTTTTGTTGTTGCCAAATATATTCAAAAATTACAATGGTAGAAAAATGGTTATTTTTTTAACTTTGAAAAATTTGCGCACGTAAAATAAACAGCACATACACTTCATTTTAAAGCAAATACAAGAAGTACGGAAGTACATTACTCGAACCCAGGAAAATTCTCTCTAGAGTGCTAAGTGTTGTTGCAGTAAACATTAATTTTTGTTGTATCACACATTTAACAGTTGATGGCATGTCACTCAGGCGGACAATTTGAGCGCCTTGAGCTCCTCCAGGTATTTGGCTTCCATTTCAATTTTGTCCAACTGATTCAACTCCAACGTTTCGCCTTGACCCTGACGCGACTTAAGTTTTTTAATTTCGGACAATTTCTTGGCAACACTACGTATCTTGCGATCTTTGTCGCTATTATTGCTGTTGCTGGTGTTATTGTGCACAACATTGCCATTGCCATGTGGACGTGGTGTCCCCAGTTGTTGTTGTTGTTGATGATTTTGCTGTTGTTGTTGCTGCCTGGGCATCGGGCGCTGTCGTGGCTGGGCAATCCTGCGAGGCGATTCACCAATAGTTGCACCGAGTCCTGTTGCAGGCTTTGGCTGCGATTCCACACAATCTGTTGGAGCTCCGTCATTTGCAACTGGATCTTGCACAGTGGCATCGCCCGTTTCACGCTTATTGCTGCTGGTGTTATTAGATCTTGGTATTGTTATTCTATTATTATTTTTTTTCTTGTTCTTGCCCGCACCTGGAAAGAGATGTGGGAAGCAATTAGCGATTGTTGTTATAAAATATTAATAGACCGAACAATAATTTTGTGCCCCAAATATTACTAAGACATTTATCTCCTATATAAAAGGGGGTAATGAAAAACCTATGTTAAATTATTATATTTGAATTAATATTTTTTAAGAAACAATATACAAATAAAGGTTTTGCCTTTTTGGTTGACATTAAATGTTTGTTTAAATATTATATGTCGGAAAGTGCTATAAAACATACTGAAAAATAATTTTGTTCTTGATTTTTCAATTGTGATAATTTCCTGCAAAATTGCTTCATTTGTCGCCGACAAGCACTACAATTTGAATGCATTATTTAATTGGCCTAACGAACCAAAGAAATTTTGTAAGCAATGTACTTGTTTACTTACAGCCACGTGCTCTAAAATCCTACACAATGCATTTTGGGGTTTGTATGAGTGGAATGGAATGATGAATCTTTACAAATTAGTAGCGCCTATGCTGGTAGGGTCGGTAGCGTCGGTTGGATCGCATTGAACTGGCATTTGAGCTGACCTGGCCCTGGCCCTGCTCGCCCGGGCCAGGGTTTCGCCGCATTATCGGATTATCCAAGTCATATTGCCTATGCCAAAATTTCCGGATGCTATTACCTGGTGGTGCTACTGGGAGTCCCGGCACCGTCGGCTGCGGTAGATACTTTTCCGGATTCTTGCCCTCCTTAAGCAAACGTAGATGGGGCGGTGTGTACGCCTTCTTACTGGCCTCTGGCTGGCTGGACTTAATACCCTCATGTTTAGCCTTCGTTATTTTCGGTTCGGCAAACGTATTGTCCGCATATAGCTGCCACTCAATGCCGAGCAGTTCCTGCCCTTGTGGCCACAATGTCTCATGCAGTAAGGCGCCCGAGTAATGATAGATTTTAAATCTGTAAAACAAAATTAATTAATATGTATGATTCAATGTATTAATATAAGTTAAATATTAGGACTATTTATTTCGTCATTAAATATTTAACGTACTGGTCGAAATATTTCGAACTAAAAACCAAATTAGGTTTATTTATAAACTCATAAACGCAAAGGTAGTATTTTTTTTAGAATTAAAATTTTTTAAGATTCAGTAACTTACCCGTTGCTAATTCGCAACCGGGGTGCGGTGGTAGCAGAGACAAACCACTCTCCATTTGGATGCCATTCAAAATGCGTGGTATCCGCACATTTAATATTGGCGATTCTCTCCCGCTTGCTGACGTCCCAGACCTCGACTGCACCGGGCAGATTGCCAAAGCCGGCGAGCACCAGGAGGTTGCCAAACGGATTATAGTAGGCACAATTACGCGGACCTTCCCCAAAGTCAAAGACGACATCACACTTAAGATTGTACAGCGCCGCTTTGGATGGCATGAAGCCGTAGACGACAACAAATTCATTAGCTTTAGGGCTCCACTTGACGCTGTGCACAGGTCCCTCCTTCGACAATGGCACCGAGCATGTATCGCCCTTGGTGGCCATAAAATGTAAGGCCTGGTTTCCATAGTAGGAGGCACCGCTTTTATCTACCTCCGTGCTGGTTAATAGCAGAAGACCGCTTCCGCGTTTGTTCCACAGCATCTCAACGCGGTCAGCTTGAAAGAAGCTTTTACAGGCAACAGTTTGATTCTGACCCAAGGCAGGATACTTGTAGAGCTTACACATGGAGGGTGCAGCTTTGGCACCGGGTGTATAAAAAGCCAAATACGGCGGGCTGTTGCCCGGGCCAAGAGATAGCATACCACCACGACTGCCACCAATCTTGCGCGATGTGCTGGCAAATCCCTCAGCTGGGTCAGCTGCTAGATCATAGAACAGCGCCTCTCCGCCAACGACCAACGCAAAGATCGATTCATCCGATGACCAAGAGGGCTCCCAGTCCGTTTGATTTTTTTGCACAATTGCAAAGACCTCAGTGCCAGTGGCAACACTATAGACGAGTAAGTTTGCAGCGCCCTCGGGACGATCCTTTGTAATGACATAGTGCTCCCAGGTGCTCAGATAGTTTCCACGCGGTGAGAACTTGAGATAAAAGGCTTTTGGACGCGGCAGCGTGCATTGTACCGGCCATCCGCCAACAACGCTGTCAGTTTTGGAAGTGGGCACGTGTAGCACCTTCACAACAGCGCCATTCGAGTAGGCAAAATATCGACCATCCGGACTGAAGCAGATCGAACGGGAACTTTTCGTCTCCTCTCGCGGCAAATTGGGCTTGTGTTCATATGGCTGCTTCGCACCAGCGGACGACCACAGCTCAATAGCCACGCTAGAGCGAACTGTAAATATGTATGAAAAAAAAACCTTGTAACGAAGACATATGTATGTATGTATGTTTGTACGCATATGTACACGCGGTTAGGGTGGTCAGAGAAACGTCTATTTAATAAGCGCTGACAGTGGCAAAACTTGGCGCAAACAAGTGACTGACAAAGTTTACTTGATTATGCATCAAATTGGATAAAATTTAATAAAGTTAATTTGGTGTATATTTACTTGCAAGGGTAGGAACAACACCGTCCGCAGCCGCTGCCATTGTCTTCAATCTCTCACACACACACGGACGGTCACTGTTAAAAGTGTTGGCCAACAGTCGTTTGTGTACGCACGGTTGTATAGTGTTGTTGTCGATAACGCTATAGCAACATGGATTGGGCGCGCGTAAAACGAACATCAACCAGACGTATTCAAAAACTGCAACAAAATTGTTTTTCTCTACGTGAATTTAAAACATTTTTAGACTGAATAATCCTAAAATCCTTAAACTTCAAGGCATACTTTTAAAAAAAATCACAAACTTGATTTCTAAGTTTATTTTGCCTTCCCTTTATTTCAAATTCTATACGCAACTTCAGAGTTTTCATTTCTTTTGGCAACATATTACGACAATTTATGTTTGGTTGATGAGCAAAAAAAATAAAAGTAACGCATTATTGGCGTTGGAACTTGTTCGGTTACTTTCGCTAAAAAAAAATAAAAAAAAAAAAGTAAGACGGCTCTAGTCGAGAAATCCCGGCTAGACTATACCCTGAACCCTATACTTTACGCATACAGTCAGTGCTTGCAAGTATGTATGAATGTATACGCGTTAGTGCATACTTTCTTAACTTCAATACTCCATATATCCAGTGTTTCTCAACCGATTCCAACAAATATATTTAGTCTAGTCTTTCAAACTGCATCAACAGTTTTCCACATTCAAGATTTTGTTGTTATCGATCACATGTGTATATCGGAAACGGGAAAAGTGATCGAAAATTTAAAACAAACTTTTAAAAAAATCTAGAGTCTCGCGTTCATACATACGGACGGACATGGCTATATCGTCTCGGCTGTTGATGCTGATCAAGAATATATACTTTATGGGGTCGGAGATGCTTCCTTCTGCCTGTTACATACTTTTGCACAGAACCATTATACCCTTTTTACCCATTTATTCAGGATATAAAAAAACAAGTGAATGAACAATTTTGCAGTCGGGCGCAAACAACTGCGAAATACTCTGATACTAATATTTAAATATGTGGTTAATAGTTTGTTTTCTAAGGGAGGTATGGTGATGGAAGGGGTGGTCGTGGCCGTCAAACATTTTGTGATGCAGTACGGGGCGTACTTAATACGGACGGACACCAAGACTAACCTATCACCGATTTCTATGTTAAAAATATGCCGTTATAAAGGGATTTAATTAAATTTAAATAAAATGTAATAAAATAAGTTGAGAGCAAATTGCCATAAGGTGTTGTAATTCATGTAAAACCAAAGCTTAAATTATAATTTTTTAATTCTAGCCCATTGTGTGATGATGGCAGACGATGCGACGCTTAGATGCCAACTGTGTCGGGAAGTGCAGAAAGTATCAATAGTCAATATAGTATATAGTCAATTGTTACCAATAATTTAATATCATTTATACCTAGCCGTCAACAGTGGAAACACTTTATCTGCACGCGGAGAGACGACAATTGATTTCAAATTTCTGTAATTTACTAAAGAGAAAAGTTAACACAAGTCCAGTTTTGAAAGTTTTGTAACTAAGTGTGCACATGAACGTGTTATTTTTTATTTCATCTTTTGATAATAACCATCACAAATTAAAACTACAAAAGCTTGGCGACGGCAACGTCAACTTTCCCAAAATGAAAAGTGGCTTTAGCTGAAACGCACACGCATACATTTCTGCAGAATATGCTATTATGCAATATTATTAATTGTAATTCAATTAAGTGCCGTCTATGGCTCAGCCATTTCGCAATGCTTTCAGTTTTGATTTATGCAAGTGAAAACATCAATGCCATGTTTTCATATTATTAATATTGATAGAAAGCATATTACAGAACATTATCAAAAATAAAAGTAAAGGTAGAGTAACTAACTGCTGGGGCATCGCAGAGAACATTAATTTAATTATTTTACAAAGTGTAGGCGTTACATTTAAATCTGTCTATGAAAAATAAGTTCCGATATTTCATCCTTTCTGTGAGCTACAGTTGATGTATACATACATGTACTGTGTAGGTATGCAATAGAACTATTCGAGTGAGTCTTACTTAAAAAAGGGCTGCAGTAGGCTGAATAAAAACCAACATAAGATTACAAAAAAAAATAATCAAAGTCATGTTTTTTTTTGCCAATAACATATTTTGTGTTTAGATGGCATCTTAAACCTTATATTTGGGGTCTGTGTCTTTTAGCACTTCATCCATTTAATGAGTAAAAAGGGTTTTGTGGAAATGATCGATACAGACAGGAAAAAGCATCTCCAACCCCATAAAGCTTATATACTTTATGAGATATATCCATGTCCATCTGTCTTTACATCTATATAAGCTTACGTATATTCTTTGGGTCTCTGAATCCAAATCCGATCTGTTGCACTCCTGCACATCAGTATATGGATGAAGCCCTTAAAATAAAATTTTTATTTATTTTTTCATTGAGGTTATATCAGAACCCTGATCTGATGGAGTGAAATAGACATCGTATTTTTTTTATGAAAAACGTAAAGATCACGTATTTTTGAGGGTTTTCATTATGTTTTTCATCCAAAAATTACATCTAATTGGTCTTAAATTAAAGCTTAAGTCTTATAGAACTTTCCACTGCTCCATCATTCTCCGTTATTCACCGTATTGAATGATGGTCTATAATTAAAGACCGTCATGCGTGTATATTCTCATAAGGCATTGACAATAATTATCCGGTCAATCATTCTCGACGGCATATTGACGGCCGATATTTGATTCTCTTCGAGTAACTTTTTCGTTAAAAGTATCGCTTTTATTTTTTAGATAAATTCTCGAAAGATATATTTAAAATTGTGTCTGCGCATCGAATGCTTGCTGTTGTAATTTTGGGAGCTGTTGCCCTTAGGACAGAGCATTTTTCTCAGTCTTTTGCAGTAAACACAAACCAAATGGCTGATATATTTACCGTCCAGTGGAAACAGCTTTCGTGACCGATCGATAGTATTTACGGTACTATTACACTACAAGACTCATAACCGTAGGACTACGGTACATAAAAAACCACAATTTAGCTACTGGATAAAAACGGTCCTATTTTTAATGTTACTTTTTGAACATCTTTTTATTTCATGTCTTACAGATATGGGTCTTGTAGTGTACAAACTACGCTAACGTCAAACGATCATATATCCGAATTGATTTTAATATATATATATTTTGAAAATTTATTTAGTGTAATAAACTTGTAATATCTGCTCATTGGTTAACATTTGCATATATATATATATATCTGGGTCATAGGCAAACTATCTACGTGTGAGGTATATAATTGTCAGGCTTGCCTGATGGTAACACTCCTACTTGTTTATTGAGTTCTTCATAAATTTTTAACAATGAAGATGTAGACTGACAACTGCCAAATAATGGGTAAATCTACCACAACAATAATTCGTTCACAGTGAATTTTGTGATGTTATTGGCAAAATTGTATGGCAGAATCGTTTGTTTTACTAGTGTTTCTCCATTCCCTGTGTGGTTTTGGTGTTCGTCTGTCGCGTTTGCTGCAGTTTTTTTTTTTTTAGCGCTCGGCGTTCATGAGCCCAGCCCATGGCCAATACCAATACCGAGACCAAGACCGAAACCAATTCCAGAGTCAACAACGGCTGCAACAGGTTACGACCAATGCGGCGCCGTCGTTGCGCAGTCGCGATGTCGCGCAGACGTAGACACAGCGAAGAACAGAGCGTCCAAGTGCTTAAGGAATGGTTAACGTTACCTGTGCATGTCAGTCCAAGGTGAGCGCCCGTGCTGTTCGGTTTGATTTTGGTTTTGGTTGGTTTTGCCAGCAGCATTTTTATTTGGCCCGCGATTGAAATTGAAATTCTTTTGTGCTGGACCTGACTCGTGAGTCCGTTACGTGTTGTTTCGATCAAGTGCTGTGAAGAAAGCAAATCAAATTTGTATACACAAAAAACGTTTAAAAAAAAAAACAAAAAAAACGAAAAAAAAACTTACTGGTCTCCCAATTACCAATAAACAACTTAATAAACTTACAGTTTTAAAATGGAATACCGGTGCTTAAGTAGAAGTTCTGTCAAAGTAAGTGACCCCAATAAGCTAAAAGCAAAAAGAAGAGAAAAGATAAACTTTAAGTTCGCTAGGCTCGTTTGGAAGATACTATGTACAAAGTGCAATTCTTTTGTCTTTCATGATTTCATGTGATCTTTGACAAGGCAATCAATTTCTCAGCACTTTTTACCTTCAGCTTGAGTATAGTACAAAGTAGTGTTTAGAACGACATTTAAAAGACCAACAACAACATAAGCTAATAAAACGCACTCAAGGAAGCTTAACTCTACTCAACTCCATTTTGCTCACAAGTTGCGCTCTCTGTCTCTTTTGCCTTGCATTGAACTTGGCATTGTTCTCAGTCGCCGTTGTCGTCGTTGTGTCTGTATTCCTTTTAACGCTGCAAACCAGTATGCCATAAAACTCTATATTTATGAACGTATGTGTGTGTGTTTGTGCTCATAAAAATATGTGTATGTGTATGTGCATGTGCATGGGCATGCAGCCTGACTGGCCCAACCTACCAAACAGCAAAGTCACTAAAACACATTGGTGGTCCATTAAAGATTAAGCGATTTTGCGGTTTGCCTTCTAGGCATTGCTGTGTTGCCTGATTCTTCAGGAATTTATGTCTGTTTTGTGGCACGTTTGTCATAGCCAACGACGACGACCTATTTTGGCTGGTCAGCCAATCACTTGTTGAAATTAGCACCTTTCATTGACTTTCTTTTTACCTGCTGTGCTCATATACACAGTTGTAGCCTTAACGTATTTTAAGTGAATTTGCTTTGCTCAAATAACTTTTACTTGCCACTTTTTGCCTAGACACGTCACGTTTTAAACATTCATTTATGCGACTTCCTTTAATAGGTTTAACAAACCACAAAGTGGTGGATTGGAAATGTTTTTCCTTTGTTTTAACAATATTGCCCAATATTGATCATAATTCACAATTCTGCAGGATACATTTAACCAGCAGAGAGGTACGCAAATAATCGATTAACGGTGTACAAAAATTAGTTCACGTGCTGTTCGCTGTAAAAATATGTGGCAGCCCAATACTTTCTTCGAAAATCTTTGCAATCATTCCAAATTGGATTTTTAATAACATGATTCTTATATATTCAACAGCCAAGTCAAAGTCATTTATACCCTGAATCCATTGAAAATGGTAAAAAAGGGTATATTCGTTTTGTGCAAAAGTATGTAACAGGCAAAAGGCATAAGACAAAATAAGGAAAATCTGATGAAATTTTTATTGAAATGAGATATGGAACTTGAAATTAAGTAAAGTATACAGTATGCGCGTACACACACACACTCTCACTTACAAGCATTGACTGTACGCATAAAGTATAGGATATAGGGTATCGTCTACTCGGGATTACTCGACTTGAGCCTTCTTTCTTGTTTTTGTATACTTTAAGCCCATGAAACAAAAAAAAAGTTATAAATGTTTTTTATGCTACTGTATTTAACAACAACAAACGATTAGATTTAGTCCCATGTCCGTTTGTCTGCCCTGGTGTGAGAATATGTTGATCTCAGAAAACGTATAGATTTAAAATCTAGATTTAATAGATTTTGAATAAAAGTTTTCCTAAACCATAGGCAGAGCAATGCAGATTTTATGTTTTTTTGCTTTATGTTTTCGGTATATGCAAGTTATCGATAACAACCAAACCTGGATTTTTTCGAGAAAAAACAATTAAGAAGGCTCTAGTCGAGAAATCCCGACTAGACTATACCCTTAACCCTATCCTTTACGCATTCAGTCAGTGCTTGCAAGTATGTGTGAGTGTGTGTATGTACGCGTATCGTGGATACCTTCTTAACTTCAATACTCTATATCTCCAGTGTTTCTCAACCGATTACAATAAAATTTTCACAGATTGTCATTATTTAGTCTAGTCTTTCAAACTGCATCAAAAAGTTTTAAAATTCAAGATTTTGTTGTTATCGATGACATGTGTATATCGGAAAATTTAAAACAAACTTGTACTGCGCATGGACTTTATGGGGTCGGAGATGCTTCGTTCTGCCTGTTACATACTTGTGCACAAAAACTTTTTACCCATTTTTAATGGGTTAAGGGTATAAAAATACAACGAATATATATAATGTTAAAATTGTTTTAACCGACAGCTTTTAATTGACGTGTACTTCATTGATGATGTACTTATTTAATCGCTTTTCAATAAATTATTTTCCATTTTGTTGATTAAGTTCTTTGAAATACTCCTGTAATGAAAATTAAGTACGCAAAACAAACGAACTATTTTCAGAGCTTTATTAAGCTGAGTATTGTTGGATTATCTATTCTTAATACACTTGATCTCATCGATAACAAACCTTAGGTTAACACTATATATGGTAACACTATGGTCCAAACATTCAAAACGTGATCAGTAGCGGTAATAATGAATATTCAAAACATACTGATTAAAAGAGTCGCAGGTAAATTACCCCAAAGCATAATATGTAAAAAAAATGTATAAAAAGTAGGCTAAACATATTCATACTTTGACTTTTACGGTTCCCCGTAATGGTTGTTTCTTTTTCGTTTGATTCTTTTTTAAACCCTATCCTATGAAATGCATATGAATTGTACAATGTTTTGGTGCAAAAGTATGTAACAGGCAGAAGGAAGCATCTCCGACCCCATAAAATATATATATTCTTGATCAGCCGATTCGATATAGCCATGCCCGTCTGTCCGTCGATTTAATAGACTATAAGAGCTAGATACTCCAGATTTGGGAACATAACCTCGCCTAATCCCTTGGCAGTACAAATTTTCGATAACTCTCACCGTTTCCGATATACGCATGAGATCGATAAGAACAAAATCTTGGATTTGGAAAACTTGGAGATGGCATTTGAAACAACGCTTGAAAATACTGACAATTTGTGAACTTTTTTTTTATTGAATCGGTTGAGAAACACCGGAGATATGTAACATTAACATTAAGAATAGCATGCGGTATCCGCGTATATCAGCGGTCGGGCAACCGGGGTAAATTACCCCTTTTTGGGTAAAAGTGAAACTTGAAATGGAGGAGATGAACTTTTTTTTTTTGCTATTTGCCACCATTAATGGAGGAGATGACCTCCTTTTTTTTGTGTTCCTTTACCAATGGGTGGGTAATGTCAGTTCCACAAAAATATTTAGGGGTAATGATTAAAAAAGTTCCCCGGCCGCTGGCGTATATACACACACACACACACACAACACTAGCTGTACGCGTAAAGTATAGGTTTCAGGGTATAGTCTAGTCGGGATTTCTCGACTAGAGCCTTCTTACATGTTGTCTATTAGTTTTTGAAGCCGGTCTTTTTATACGCAGACAAAGGTATTCTTAAAAATATACTTACATATATACATATTTATACCTGAAGATACATACATATATGAGCGGACAACCCATTCATGCATTCCCAGCTTCATGGCCCCAGTTGTTGCTTTGTTGCTGTTCTTATTCTTCTTCTTGCCTGTGCGAAGAGAAGCCCAACCTTAAAAACAATTTGAATTTGTGCAAAACGGTGTATAAACGGAATGAGAACTGTAAAACAAAGAAGTAGAAGAAGAAGAAGGTATCTGGGTCAACAAGTAACTTTTGTCTTTCTTTATTTTGATTGGCTTTGGTTTGCGTAAATACATATTTGTGTATGTAAGTTGATGGCACCTCAAAAAATTGTTGTAAGTTTATGTTAATTGGCTTATTTAATGTAGCGCCAAGAACTAACATAACTTATTCAGCTCATGATTGATGAGTCGTGCCTGCCTGGAGTAATACGTAGCTGTAGCTAATTTTTATTTTTATTGTTATTGTTATTATTTTTACAGTTTTGTTGGGACAGCGAAAATTTTTTGTTTTATTTGCTCTTAACCTCGTTTCCACGCGCGATCGCAAACTGCCAACATCAGCCGGACAATGGGCAAAGTACGCACACAGCATGCGAAGTAGCCCGAAATGAAAGCTATCGTCATAGTGTGGGAGGCCGAAAGAGAAGCAGCCACGGCAACCGCAGCCATTGCACTTGTCTTTGCCTATTTCTGTCACATTGCTTGTTATCTGCTTTAAGCAGCAGTGCCTCAAGCAAAAGCTACATACACAAAAGCCAATATTCGTGTGCTGTGCTTTCAAAGTCTGAGAAAACGTGCTTTGCATGCCTACAAAGCAAGAAAAGAAACCGCAATACAAGTTTTGTCGCTTGGGGTTATCATGGCAAAGCAAAGAGTCTTATTATTGTAGTTTCCTAAGCAGCTGCAGAAATAATACAAAAACTATCTAATGAGCAACGGTTAAAGTCATTGAGAGAGACTGGGAACTCTCTGCTGCTGTATCTTCGTCACAATCGATTGACAAATGTAAAACATTCATGATAACTTGTGCAGCAGATTCTATATACATATGTACATACAATTAAGCGTTCGTGAGTTGTTCGTGCTACATGTTTGTTGTTTAAACCTCCAGCAACAAAGCCCTTTAAAATTGTGTCATGCAAGCAAACAAGCCAATTTTAATTGCCATTGACTACTTCTCTATTTCATGTGATTAAGAATGTTGGACTCTTTGCGTGTCGATAGCGGCAAATGCTTATCAATAAACCAGTTTCGAGTTGCTTGATATTTGTTTGCTGTCATTAATCTGTCGTCGCCCCATTGCGCTGTGCCATGCTCTCAAAAACCAATTTTCACTTGAATCATAGTCGCTGAGAGTTCCACATTGTCTGAGCCAATTGCTGCATTGAATAGGAACTTAATATTTTTTATATTAAACGTTATTCTTTTTTTTTAGTCAGCTAGGTAAAACGCAAAGATTCAAGATAGCGACATCTGAACACTAGAAAAGATCATGAGAGAGGCAGCCAAAGAGAGACGAATGTGGGTCGTTAACCTCGTTATAACGGCACCTAATATGTATATATGTGTGTGCTTGTTTATACATAAGTCTACATGTGCTCTTGATAGTTTGCTGCTTCTTTTGTTGTAGCTTTTTTTCGTATTCTTTCCAACCTTACTACAGCTTTAATGTGTTGTTGTTAGGCGTTAAGTCACCAACAACACCATATGAATCTCGTCTGTACATATACATACAATAACATTAAATGCGTTGTCGTAGCTGTTTTACATTGCTGCTGCTATAGTTGTTGCTCTCTAGCTATTATGTAAGCGCTCTTTTGTCGTCGCTTAATGACGGCGCATTAGTCCAAAAATCAAAAATCGTTGCCTTGAGCGCCTTCAATGACTTTTTGATTAATGCATGATTTTACAATTTCTAATCCAATTATAACTTTGATAAACAAAACAAAAAAACTGCCGAGCTTTTCATAATTATGATAATTATTTGCATATTTTTTTGTGCAGTCCAGTCCAGTCCAGTCAAGTCATTGGCACGGCAACAATTTCAATGAACTCGTCTGATGAAAGGCGGCTTGGAAATGTTGCCCCTCATTAGGCTTTTCAGGCAACTAATTGCTATTCACAAGGGTGACGAGACACTTGAATAACTGTAATGGTTTTCAGATAGACACAAACATTAATACTTAAATGGAAAATAAGTTTAGTTAGTAAAAGTAGAAGTAACTTAGCTCATACGGTTATGATGGCTATTAAACGAAATTGTTGGAGGGCCACAAAAAAACAGAAAGTTAAAAACCGGCATTGACAATGGCGCGTTTAATGACAACTACTGAAGAATTTGACAAAAGCGGCAGAGCCAGAGTTCAGGTGAGAGTTGCCCAACAGCAAGCACTGTGAATGAAGGAAGCCTGTGAGAGTTGATGAGCAACAAAAGCAAGTTCATTAATTTCTTGTAATGAATGTGAAAAGAATTAAATAATAGAATTTCGCTTTCATTTACTTCCCAAAGCACGAACACGCAATGGCTATAATAAGTCCGGTTGGCATTTGAAACATTTCGTCAAATGTGCAATTGAATAGAAAGTTTACTTAACTTTTGCTCTTGTTGTTGTTGTTTTTAGTGCTTTCGCACGATACAGTTTTTCTCTATCATGCAAGCCGTTGACAAACGGTAATGCGAATAATACAAGAAACGGTTTGAATCAATTGAAAAATAACTTAGATTTTTTGTTGTTGATAAACATCAAATCGTTACGGTGGTGGTGAGGGCAGTGCACTTTTGATTTTGTCAGCGATAGCAATGGTCAGACTTCAGCTTATTATTTTTTTAAGACATTAATCTTTATATTAAGTATGTATCTCTGAAAAAAAAACACACAAGCAAATTATTTGCTGTTGCAATTTAATACAATCGAAACTGGTTTTTCGGCGTTGGCTTCTTGCCATCTTTTTGTTTTTTGGTCAGGCCAACATTTGATCAACAAAATATATGCACAGAGAAAGTAAAAGAAAATACCAAAATAAAGAAACAAATTAATAAAACCAAGAGAAGTGGCTATAAAATGTTAAGACTGTATTAGAAGTCAACTTTGCATGTTGTTGAAAAATATACACATGCATGTATTAATGCTGTCACTTTTGTTTGGCCGCGCCAATTGGAATTTCTTCTTTTGTTGTTACTTTCACGTGGGATTATGGGGGCGATTGTGGTTGTTTAAAAAAAAAGCAAGTCCGTAGAAAATAGTCTTAATTATATATCGATTCGACTATTGGCTTTGAATCGACACAGGTGATTTCACTATGAAATTCTGCCTTGAATTAACAGAATCTGTTAAGTAACAGCAGATTGATTTGTGGTGTTTTATACTCCTGCTACTTTTTTTTTTTTTTATAATAATAATACAATTATAATAAGATAGATAAAATAGTTTTAATGAGTCTGAGCAACACATATGTATGTACATACGAAATGGCGTACAATACAATTTATATTATGATATTTACTACGATGAGATATTTGTTTGCATAATAAAGTATTGTAACCGTTATAAGTAACAAAATCCATAACGTATTGATATGTATGCATTTGTTTCCCTCTTCACAGCAGTTAGCGGTACTCTGCGTCATCAGCATTGCACTATCATTGCACGCCGACGCGGCGTTGTGGCCCAGCTTTAGCAGCAGCAGCGTTGATGATGCGCCGCCAAGCAAATGCAGTGGTGCACGTGGATTGAAATATTTGTCTGGTGATGCGTTGACAGATTCATTAGACTGCTTGGGTCCGAATAATGCACCGTATCCCAGGTATGCAAGCGTGTGTACACGTACATACATATGTATGTGTGTGTGTGTTAGTATGATTCATTATGCTACATGGACACAATGCGCAAACTTTCTTTTCTAACGCACCTGGACTGTTCATTTACATATATGTATTTTAGTGCGGCCGTTGCTCGTACATTCTCCAACTGGAACGGAAATTCGCGACGTGGACGCCAAAGCAAATTGCCCAATACGCTGGATCCGGCAATAACCACGAGTGCGTTGTTGAGGGCCTACGACGAAGTGAACAATGAGGCTATCGGAAGCAAACGTTATGGTAAGGCGGTCAGCCGCAAATGCTTATAATCGTGGCCGCAATTGATTGATTGACTATTTGATTGATTGATTGCTGAACAGGTCGTTCGATAAAGAACGCTACGCCAGCGCAACAGTGCAAAAGCGATACACCAGCGCGACTATGCAAGACGCGATATAATACCACGGCGCCAATGTATGGCGTTAGTTTGACCTCAGGTCAGCCCGTGACCATTGTGCAAAAGTTTCCAGATCTGCTGCAGCAAGTGGTCTTCGAGGTGTGCGAGTAAGTAATCAATCAAATGTAATGTGTCTGAGTTGTTATAATAATATCTAGTGATCTAATGACATTGGCTGTACAATGAAATTGTGCTACTTTATTTCGATTGGATTGCGTTTGGCTGGCAACAATTTGTTTTGCTATACTACATTGTTTATCCATTTTTTTTCAAAGCATTTCTTTAAAATGGCTTTTGTAAATGATGTAGTTACTAAATCTAAAATTTAGCATACTCAATTTGGCTTAAAAATGTATCTCCGTTGCCGAAACCTATTGGTGGGTGGCGATGCTTAAAAAGTCCTTTCACTTAAAGCGCGATAACTTCGATAACTTATGTGTGGTCCGGTGTCATATAATTTTCACAAAATGTCAGTGAAGCATGTACCTTTCCAACCAATAGAGGGCGCTACCAGAACCCTATTCTCTCTTCTCTGCCGGAGATACTGCAAACGAATTCCACTATGAAATGATGCAATGACTTAACATAGTTTGTTACGGAACAGCTTATTTCTAATTTTGTGTTTCATACATTCATGAAAAATCCATATAATATTAATAATCAAACGAAACCGAAAAGTTGTTCAAAATCGGTGAAAAAACATCAATTATTTAAGTTTTTAAAGTACGCTGTATTTACTGGGACTCTGGCTTGTTTACTTTAAATATTTTTGTGAAATGTCAATAATAACAATAACGATTTATTTTATGTTAATAGATCCTCAGAATGCGACGTAGTGCGCGGCGAGTGCACGCAAACTTATGTACCGTATTTGTTCCTGGTCATACCTCTTGGCCCAGTAACGCTGACCGGTCAGGATTACGTTCTGGTGGAAAGTGGATGTGTTTGTAAACCGAAGTACTCGACGGGCGCCGCACAGGAGCCAAATATGATACCGTAGGTGGATGAAGAAGTGTGATCACACTGGTACACAACAGTAACCAAAAGAACTGAGCGAGCTAATGGGGTGGAGCGGCATAATTTACTTAAATGTGGATTTATTTTTTGTAGCAAAATCAAATTTTCAATGTTATTTATTCGTATCAAGTTTGTCTCTCTTTATCTTTCCCTATCGCTGTAAAAATGAAATAGATTTTTGCTCGGAAAATAATACTTATATTTAGTTTTAAATTATTATAAATGCATTACCATTAAATATCATAAAATGCGAAAAGCAGCTGCAGACAAATAATAATTAGACTTGTAATAAAAAACAAAAATCGACAATTCAAAAAATGCAGCTTACATGACAAAAACAACTTAGTTAATATTTATATATAATAAATTATTTATAACAATTTCCATTTAACGTTTTGTTAAAATATTAACATATGTATGTACTTATTTTAAATGAATTAAATTATTTTAAATAAAAAATGGATACAGTAAATTTTACTTAATGGGGGTTTTATTACAGTATTTTCAAAGTAAGTTTCCAAAATCTCAGGTCATTTGGACTTAAGTGATTTTTCATAGCAAAAATATTTTTAGGAATCTTAAACGGCTGGACCGATCGGATTCTCGTTAATCGAAATTTGTAAATACATGTTTTTTGCATTGTACCGGTTTTACGTATGGTAAAAAATCTAAACTTTGACTTTATCGTACCCGTACAAATTAATTCGAATGTTAATGTATTTAATTTTAACAAAACACAAAATAATGATATGTATCGAGGTGAATTTAAACTAACTGCAATCAGTTGCACCGAACTAACCACTATCGATATTTTTCCTTGTATATGCTGCTGCTGCAGATATCGTCTCATCACTTGATTGCTGTGTATCGTTTTGCTTCGTGCCAGCTCTAGATGCACGCATAAATTTGTAGCGAAAAACTAATAAAATAGCAACCAAAAGCTGACAAAAGTTTAGGAAGTGTTATTTAAATCATAGCTAAATACTAAAATTGTGGGATTACACTTATTTCAAAGGTGTATTTTGTGCATTTAGCCCGCTAACGTCGCACCGCACTTACATTAGAGCACACACGTTGAGTGCTGTGTGTGTTGTGTGTATAGGTGACAATTTTGTTGCGTGGTGCCGGGTTACAGTCAAATATTAAAATTTTTTGTTGATTTGTGAGAGTGATCTTCAATTGTGGTATGAAATAAAATCAACGCTGATTTGCCGGCCCAGTTAAAACCACGTAACGCTAGCGGCTTACAAGTGCGTTCATCTCAAAATGATGTTCACGGTAGGTTGTTGTTACGCCTTGTGTCAGGGGGTGCCTATAATAAAACCGATGGACAATCGATAAATGGCACTGCAGAGCTGCACGCCAAAAGAGCGGCAGCTACTGTGACTTTGTTTTTTGATGCAATTTTTCCGCTCTTGAGTGATTTTCTTCAAGCGCGGCTTAAGCGTTTATATTATATATATATATATATATATGTGTTAAATCGAACAATGAAATGCTTCAAAACTATCACATTAGAAAGTACATGGGCCACATAAAACCCCTTAAATTATTCGTTCCTACGTGTACTATACATATGTTATCTTCTGTTTATGTAGGGCACCAATCAGCAGCAGGACACGCGTTTCAGCGACAAGGAGAAGAAGCTGATGAAGCAAATGAAGTTCGGTGATTGTCTCAACAAGCGCGTGGATATGTCCAAAGTTAAACTGGACGTGTTGCGACCTTGGATAAGCAAAAAAATTACCGCTATTCTTAATATAGAGGATGATGTTGTCGTTGAGTTTGTCTACAATCAGCTGGAGGAGGAGAAATTCCCCTGTCCCAAAAAGATGCAAATCAATATGACCGGCTTCCTCAACGGACGCAATGCGCGCCAATTTATGGGTGAACTATGGGCGTTGCTGCTTTCCGCGCAGGAGAGCGATAGCGGCATACCGGCCGAATTCATACAGCAGAAAAAGGATGAAATACTCAAGCGCGAGGAAGAGCAACAACAGCAGCAAAAGCAGCGCCAACAGCAACAGCGTCAACGTAACTTATCACGTTCCCGCTCACGTTCCCAGTCTCGCCCACGGGACAAGCAGCGACGACACGATAGAACCAAGTCACGATCGCATAGCCGCTCAAAACCTGACGCATCCGCCTCGAACAATGGGAGCATCAACACAGCGCCGCACATTAACAGTGCAGCCCGCGAAGCGGCTGCGAATGCAGCGGCGCGTATCCGTAAACGTGGGGGTGGCGCTAGCTCGCCAGGTGCGTCAGGTGGCACAGCAAATGCAGTAACACCAGCTCCATCGGGCGGTGGGCGGGTCGCGTCCAGAGAACGGCGGTCCAGCCGCCGACGCTCACAGTCTCGCTCACGCTCTAACCGCTCAGCGCAGCGAGCGCCCTCTAGGGATACAGCTGGCGCTGCAAAGACTTTAAATGGACGGCACTCAGTAACGAAAAAGTCGCCACCTTCATTAGCGTCCAAATCAAAATCAAAGGCCAAATCACGTTCACGATCGCGGTCATCACGCAGTTGCACCAGGTAGAAGAAGGGTTAAAAAAGCTACGAAACTGTAACTGTAGTATCGTATAAATGCAATGAAGTTTCATAATTATATTTTTGAAATATGTTAAGCAAGTGTAGTTTAGTTTGTTATTGAGTAAAAGTTGTGGTTTGTGCACTGCATCTAACCGGAAGCTACTCTGAATAGTAAAAATAGTGAAAAACGGGGTTAATCTACTTCAAAACATATTTTAATTCTATATTTCGCAACTTGACATCTTTAAGCTTCATTAAAATGGCCGGCAATTTGATTAAATGTGTAGTAATTATAGATGTGCAGTATTTAAAGAAAAGAGTAAGTTTCCAACAAAGTGTCAGATTTGAAAAATGTCAATTTAAAATATAATTAAAATTAAGTTATTAACGTATTTCAGTATTGCCTGTATTTCAACCGTTACAGTTTTGATTTTCAATAGCAACTATCGGAACTGAAGTATTTTCTATTTACCCGTTAGATCACGCAGTGGAGGTAAACGCAAAGGCTCAAAAGCGGCGCGATCCAGATCGCGCAGCTCGTCGCGCTCCTCGGCACGTAGCAATCATCGCCGGCGTAGGTCGCATTCGCATGCCAGCAGTATCTCGCTATCACCACATCGCCAGCAGGATCAGCAATTCGAGCATCGGCGCAATAAGAACAGTGTGCAGAATAAACGACAGTATCGAAATAATCGAGATGATTCCGCCAGCTCCATTGAGCGTGGTGATGGTCGTGGCAGGCAATTTGGTGGAAGTGGCGGTACCAGTGGACGACGAACTCAGCCCCAAGGCAGACGGTTTTCGCCACGCGGACGCAGTCCATTGCGTCAGGACAATGGCGCCGGTGGTGGTGGACGTTTTCAGCGCTCAAATTCGCGCCGTCGATCTCGCTCCCGCATGCTTTCAAGATCGCCCATGCGCTACTCTAGATCACCCAGACGGTAAGAATATATAACAATACGAGAATCTTGTTGTCTTTGCACACTTAGGACTGCCTCGCAGATTGCCTATAGAACTTTCGATAAAGAAATTTAAAACTAAATTTGGGTTAAATATTTTGGGAGTTCTCGACTAGAGCCTTCTTACTTGTTTAAATTTGATTTCAGTTATAATAGGCATTTTCTGTTCAGTAAAAGAATAATGAGTTTTCAAAAATCTATCGGATTTAGAGTCATTTAAAAATTTTAATTGCTTCTGCACTAAAGCTGGTACTGTTACTGCTATTAATGGGTCACTGGATTAAACATTGAGTTTGAACCTAACTCGACAGAAAATATAACAAAGACAACTAACGAATTTCATTAGCACATGCCAGTGAAACGTATAACTCCGCTAACGATTTGACTGGAACCATTTATCCTGGTGTAAATCATTAGCATTGACCAAGGACACTCCGTTTCTTAGTGCTGAAAAATATGTAATGCCCCAATCTGATTACAATTAAAGTGCGATAAATTCTTTTTTTTCTTTCGAAGTTTTTAATATATGTATTTTTTATCACTTGAAATATCGAACCTTTCTCGTTTTAAAGATGTACAATATTTGTACATTGGTGCGAATAACAAAATCATAAATAACGATAATTGTCAGTTATGTGGATTTAGCATTGTCCGATATTAGAGTTAAAGTTACTTTGACTTAACGGTATTTTTTGCTACTGATTAATTGGGCATTGAATTAACTGTCAAAAACGTTACGTCACTTCGTCATAATTAGACTTTTAAAATTTTTACATTTACTCGATTCTTCGCACTCGTTGCTTAATTGTTTTTTCTTAAAATATATTTAACTCAATATACTAATGAACAATTTTCGTAATTGTTTTTCGCACAGATTTAATAATCGGCGTCGGTCACCGCAAATGCATTATCGTGGTGGCGGTGGGCGTGGTCGCGGAGGCAACCATCGTAACATGTGGCAGCAGCAGCAGCAACAGCATCGCGGAAACAGTCCCAACCATCGGGGCGTCGGTCGCATACACTGGCAGGCCAGGCAGAACAGTCCCAATGGTGGACGCCGCTTCGAGCGTCGTCAATCACCGGCAAGTGGTGGCCAGCATCGTTATTCACGCGACCGCCGCCAGTCGCCGGGTGGTCAGTGTGGATCCGGAGGCCAGCAACAGGGGCAACAGTTCCGCAAGCAGTTCTCTCCGGGACGTCGCTTTGATCGCCGCGGCTCGCCACAAGCCACTTTTAATCGCTGGGATCAGCCGCACAACGAACAGCGTCAGCCAATGGCGCCCATGCGAAATCAGCAGCACCAGCCGCATCAGCAGCGCCCGGGACGCTCCAGTTCCAGCAGCGTCAGTCCGCCGCCGCGACGCCAGCCCCTGCACCAACAACGCAGCATTAGTCCATTGCCCAAACGTCGCAGTCGCAGTCAGCGAAGTCGCTCTAGCTTGCCGCCAACTAAACGCAGTCGCAGCCAGCGAAGTAGCAGTCAACGTAGTCGCAGTCGATCCACTTCACGACCGAAGCAGCAGCAGCGCAGGCGTTTAAGCGCCGCTCCAGTGCGTCGATCTGTTGAATTTGCGGGCCCAGCTGTCAACACCATCGATCTCTGTCGGGAGGAACCGCTGGCCCAGCAGCAACCACTGCGGAAATCCGAGCCGTTGCAGCCACAGTTGCCACAGTCGCAAGTAGCACCGTTACCGTTACCGAAGTCGCAGTTGCAGTCGTCGCGTCGTGATTTTGCAAGCTTGTCGCGCACTCCGTCGCCGTTCCTTAAGTCGCATGAGCGTAGTTCCGTCAGCGCTAGCGCGGCAACGGCACCAAAAAAAACTCGCGACAACAGTCAAAGTAGCAGTTCAGATACCAGTGCTGACGATAGCGATAACAGCGACGACGAGGACCAGAAGAAGCTGCAGAAAAAGCGTCAACAGTCGTCTCGTTCGGTGCCAGCCACCAACAGTTTAAAATCGAAACTTTCTGCTGCGCAGGAGCCTAAAAAGACTAGCAACAAGGCAAAAGCTTCTCGAAGCTCGGCCAGCAGCAGCAGCAGCGGGAACAGTGACGAAGACAGCAGCGATGATGGACATAAAAAGAAGTCACAGCTACAGTCAGTAAACCAGAAGCGTAAAGAGGAGCCAACGGCTTCGAAAGATAAACAGCGTCGAAGCGGAGACAAGAAACTGCCGCGCAGCATGTCTACCGATGTGTTGCCAACGGATGAATTGGTCTTGCAGAAGCAAAAAATCATGGACAAAAGCCGCAAGCGAAGTCATAAAAAATCACGCAGAGATGCAGGTACCGATGAAGCTAGCGACTCTGGGGATGAACGGTTGACCAAAAAGAAACGCAAGAAATCGAAGAAAGCGGTTGATACAAGTGAGAGTGACTCTGCTTCCGAAGCTGAGTCGTCGTCTAAGAAGAAAAAACACAAGAAACACAAGAAACACAGCAAGAAGAGCAAGAAGCATAAGAAGCATAAGCGAAAGAGCAGCAACATCGCAAAGCATCGGCAAGAGAGCAGCTCTGAGGCCAGCAGCGGCGATGACGATGAGATTGCAATGAAGGTTGGCAAGCGGAATGGAAAGTTACCACTGCTGATTGCTGGCGGTCCCGGCATCAATGAGGATTTGGAAAAGCAGCTGCGCGAGCGTGCTCTCAAATCCATGAAAAAGTTGGACTGAAATAACAACATCTACAATAAATTGACTAAAACGAAGAGAAATTAAAAAATACGACCCCCTCATACAGATACATTTGGACACACCGACAGACATACATATGGACAGACATGCGTAGCCATTTAAACACTAATGTAACATTCATATATGCATACTACATTTATTAATATTTCTTACAATTTATTTTCTACACTTTAAGTCTCACTGCGCGTCAAAACTAATATAACAGGAATTCGTGCATGGTAAACACAATTTGTATTATGTACAAAAACAAAATATTTCTCAAAAAAATAAAAATAAATAAATAAAGCAAAATAAAAAATCCCATGTGCTTTAAAAAAAAAAAAAAAAGGAAGAGAAATACATAGAAAAAAAAACGTAAACGTTACTACAGTTATTCAGCAATGTTTGCTTAGAACACTACTGTTTAATGTCTAAGTAGGTTTTACAGAATGTAATTAGAAATAATTAAATTGAAAGCATTATTAAAAATTATGCATACAATAAATAAACATTGTAATGGAAGTAATTTGTATTTTGAATTTATATCGATTCGCGCGTAGCTTCTAATCGTAAACGCGTAGACGTCACTCAACACTATTTAGATTTGGTCACACTGATTGGGGCCGGGTGGCATCACTGCGCTTGACTGTCAAATGCTTTGACAGCGCATCAACTTCCTTTCCTTTTTTACGTATCGTACGAGATGGTAAGGTTAAAAATATAAGTGAAATATAAATACACTGCCATCGACGCGCAAAACAAACAAAATAACGGTGAACAAATAAAAAAATTGCGCTACAGACAATGCTATTATTGAATATGAGAGCATTTACGTGAAAGTGCGTTTGTTTAAATTAACAATTTTAGTTTTTGTTTGTTGCAGTCGTTTGCCTAAAAATAATCAAAATGATTTTAAAGTGTTCAATTAAATATTTGTAGGCTCGTGGACCTAAGAAACATTTGAAGCGTTTAGCCGCACCCAAGGCATGGATGTTGGACAAATTGGGCGGCGTTTTTGCCCCACGTCCCTCAACTGGTCCACACAAGCTGCGCGAGTCTCTGCCGCTTTTGATCTTCTTGAGAAATCGTCTAAAGTACGCTCTCAACGGCCCCGATGTGACCAAGATCGTCATGCAGCGCCTTATTAAGGTTGACGGCAAGGTCCGCACGGATCCCACATACCCAGCTGGCTTTATGGGTAAGTCTAACCCCTCTTTGCACATCGGTGCATTTAAAAATTGTTTTGTTTTTTTCTAATATTATAGATGTCATCACCATTGAGAAGACTGGTGAATTCTTCCGCCTTGTCTATGACGTGAAGGGCCGATTCACCATTCACCGCATTTCCGCTGAGGAGGCCAAGGTAAGATATAAATTCGCTTGGACATAGTGTTTGACGGGCTTAATCGAAGACCGTTTAGTGTTTTTTAGTATGCAAATCGGTTCAAAATTAAGCCCAAAGCAATTTTTGATACGACGGTCTCTGATCTGTGCATTTTACCAGCCATTTCGGTAACTTAAACGTGCAATTACAAATTAACTAGCAAATTAATACGTAGGATTCGATAAAGACCTGGGGATGGGTTTTTAAACCATTAATGAATCAATGTTGCAATAACTTAACATCCAAATATTGAAATCCAAAGTGATATATATATATATTTTATATATTGAAATATTTACGAAGCGAGTAATTGGATTAATCTTCTTGATTTTTACAGTACAAGCTGTGCAAGGTGCGCAAGACACAATTGGGAACCAAGGGCGTGCCTTTCCTGGTAACTCACGATGGCCGCACCATCCGTTATCCCGATCCTCTGGTACATGCCAACGATACTGTGCAAGTGGACATCGCCACCGGCAAGATTACCGACTACATCAAATTTGATTCGGGTATGTTTATGAACGTTTAATTTAAGGAGGCTGGTTCGAAGACCACAAAACGCACTTCTTAAGTTGCGTGGTTCAAAAACAAAGCCAAAAGCAATTTTTGATACGACGGTCTCTGATTTGTGCATTTTGTCAGCCATTTCAGTAACTTTTACGTGCAATTACAAATCATATCACAAAAGGATCAAACTTAAACAATTACTAAACATAGCTTGTTAATTTACAGGAAATCTCTGCATGATCACCGGAGGTAGAAATTTGGGACGTGTCGGTACCGTCGTTAACCGTGAGCGTCATCCCGGATCTTTCGATATTGTGCACATCAAGGATTCGCAGGGTCATGTGTTTGCCACTCGTTTGACCAACGTGTTCATCATTGGCAAGGGCAACAAACCCTACATTTCCCTGCCAAAGGGCAAGGGTGTGAAGCTTAGCATCTCCGAGGAGCGCGACAAGCGTTTGGCCGCCAAGACCCATTAAGTAACATGCCAGCCGGGCAGCAACAAGAGCCGCATATAAGGGGACAAGAGACTAATAAGGATTTTTACTTGTTAGCATAACTGTACGTTAAAGCTACGAAAATACAAAACGTAAAGAAAAGAAATTAATTGTGTTTTTTTTTTACCTGATTGCAACATGATGTTAGACGGATAAAATAAACTCTTATTCTAAATAAGAGTATGCTTTACTATATGAAAACAAAAATCGAAAATATTGCCGGGGTGCATAATTTTCTATCAGCAACACTAGCTTACACAATTGATCCTATGATGTTGAAAACCTTCAAACGTGGGCCAAAATTAATTTTAGTATATGTCGGATATATTGCTATTAATGCAGCTTAGCTTTGAATTCAGTGTTGATAAATGAGTCTCCAGGGCTGAAAAGCTGCGATAAATGTCTATAAAGTACTAAAATTATCGATAATAAGTGTTGTTTTTATGTGTAATGCGGTAAAAGGCTTGCGCACTGAGCAAATAAGTTTAAGAAAATCTTGAAAATCAACTCGCCCAATGGAGTAAATCGTATGTAACTAATACTAATAATTGGAAGCCACATAACTGCTGGCACCCACAGGCAAACTCAGACCGCTTTTACTTATGTGTGCTGTTAGCCCACATACATACAACGACTCATACTCACACACTCGTGCAAATATATATATGTTTAAATGTATGTATGTATGTACAGTGGTCATATGTTAGCTTGTCTGATAAACGTTGTTCTGAAGTGAATCTTATCTTTTATTTATTTGTATATGGCGAATCGCATTAGTTTACAAATAGTTGTGGTATAATTGTACCCTCACATAACTCAAGTAAAACTCTGCATTCTCATACCGTCGCGTCATCGAACAGACCAATTCGAAAACGAAATACCAGACAGACAGATCTGGAGTGAATACAAATCAAAAACAAAGACACATACAATACAATAAGTATGGCACAGGCACTAAATAATCCAACAGGAGGCAGCACTCATCGCGATTATGGGGCAACGTCTAGTGCCACACCCGATGTTAGCTTTGCTGCTGCTTCAAGTGGCAATTCCGGCTTCAGTCCCACCGAGTTTGTGTCGCTGAGCGAGGATATCGGCCACAATATAACCTCGATAAACAGCAGTACCAAGCAGCTGGAGAAACAGCTAAAACTGATTGGCACAGCCAAGGATTTGTCGGCATTGAGGGAAAAGATTCACAGCATCAATACAAAATCTAATGCGCGCGTCCAGACTACTAGTTTGGACTTGCAGCGTCTGCAGGCAGTGGTTCGTCATGGCGATCGGCAGCAAAATCTGCAGTTAGATAAACTCACCCGGGAGTTTCAGAACGTTGTCGAAAAATACTCAACGCAGCAGAAGAGGGTTTCTGAAGCAACCCGGCAAAGCTACCAAGCGGCCGCCGCAGCCGAGCGTGAATCTGTAGTGTCTGCTAGATCAGAGCTGCTGCAGCAGCAGCGTCAGGAGCAAGCGGGGCTCGAGCTTCAACACGATATGCTTCTGAAACGTCGGGATCAAGTCGAACAAATTGAGGCTGATATACTCGATGTCAATGTTATCATGAACAAGCTGAGTAGCTTGGTTGATGAGCAGAGAACGGTAGTGGGTGAGTACAAGTCCAGTGTATACGAAGATCAGTTAAGACAATTCTATAAATAAGCGTTCTGTATTTTTGACGCAATTTAATGTAAATGAGGAAATACCAAAATGTCTACACTCTGACACCGAAGGAAAAAAAACTCTTTTAAAGCTACGGAATTGAAGCTTTAAAAAAATTACACTAGTCTGCAACAAAAAAGGTTTTTTTTTTTGAATTTGAGACCTGTATTGTATTTAGTTTTGTGGGATTAAAACGATAGCGCTTTAAGATTTTGCGTATCACGTCAGAAAATACATATTTTTGAGGGTTTTTAGTATGTTTTTTTCTCTCTAGCTGATATCGTACTCTAAAAGACTCATATTCGTGAAGCCTATAAAATATATTAACCCCCCATTTTTCTCAAAATGCTGACGTGATACGCAAAATTTTCGATCGCCATTGTGTTTAGCGCATAACAATATTAATATTGGCTTTAGTTTAGTTTTTTAAAATCGGCAATGCATACTTGATTGCAACAGAGTGATATCTCCCAAAGATCAGCACCAAAAAATAGGAGAAAAATATACGTTATTTGGTTTTTTACAAAACTAATGTGATTCGCATTTTTGGAAAACGGGATCATGTACAGGTTATAAACAAAAATTGGTAATGACACAAAATTACATAAACAAAACATTGTGGATTTGTGTTATCGATAAGATAGCTGAAGATTGGGATTTACGGTATCTCCTAGTCGGTCTATCTCGACTAGAGACTTCTTACCTCTTTAAAATGAATAAGTTATTTTGCACATTTTTATTTTATTTGTAACTATTCTCATTTAAAATCATAGATAACATGGAGAACCTCATTGATCAGACGGCTGCTAATGTAGAGGAGGGGAGCAATCATATACGCAAAGCGGAGACTAGTCGTAATAGCCATCGCCGTAAGATACTGATACTTTTAGTGATTGCTGTGATAATAGGATTAGTTGTAACTGGCATTATAGTCGGAAAATTGAGTTAATTTTGTATACACGAAAAAAAAAACACAAGAACACACATACATACACATTTTATTAATAATTAATGTTTTCTAAAACTATTTTTATAAAAAAAAAATGAATAATGCATTAATCACCAAGTGAGTTAAAGCACGCGCCAAGCGAGCAAAGATAAAACAGAAACATTAAATACAATAACATGTTTAAATCGTAAGCGCACTGTAGATTTTAGTTATGTGTATGAAAATAATAATTATAAATATATACATATGTGTACAACAAAAGAAACCGTTGAAATTAAAATACTAAGCACTTTTAAATAATTAAGAATGTTGCAAAAAACGTAACCGATTATGAAAGTATATTAGACGTGACTCGATCGTTGGTAACGAACTTTTGATATAATGATGATCCAAATTTAAAATTGTATTGCCTTCACAACATTTTTTTAGCCGGAGATGGATGCGGCTGAATATTTGTTAAGCTCGTTAGCTCCTGGCAATCTACATTCCAAATTGTGGTGACACTAGTTAAAAAACTTGAACCCTAAACCAAACCCAAACAACTTACAGGAAACTTGAGCCGAACCGGTTCTATTTTTATTAAAGGGTTCGATAAAAAAGACTTCAGTATTTATAATTTTTCATCAAAAACCATTTTTTGTATTAATGAGTAAAGATGAGACCAAATAACATGTACAGACTTACATACTAGACATGTGCATAAATATATAAGAAACAAGTAAGAAGGCTCTAGTCGAGAAATATATATACTTTATGTGGTCGGAGATGCTTCCTTCAGCCTGTTTCATATTTTTGCACAAAAGCATTATACCCTTTTTACCCATTTTCAATGGGTTCAGGGTATAAAAAACGCCTCTTAGGTTATAAAAAAATTATCTGAGGCACAAAAATATCACCAAATGCGTGTGCACTATGCGCGAAGTAATACAGTTTGACAACAAAGTGTTTACACACCCTCAAAATTTTTGATTTTTTCACTTTACACACTGGTTGTTGTTTTTAATTTTTATTAATAATTCAATCAATTGAGACGAGTTGGTGAAACAACAAATACTCACATGTTCACATGCATGAAAATAGTACTTCCATATGTTTGTGTATAATTTATTGGAATATAACAAGGAATCCAAAAGATATCTGCTTTCTCTTTATTACTCTTATTGGCGCAATTTCTGCTACGCTGGCGTTCATACGTAAGTACCAATTAAGCTATAAATAAATAAATTCAAATATTTTCATTAAAATAAAACAAATGTCTGTCATTTTCAACTCAACGTGCCAAATATTTCGAAACTGGGAACCTCTGCGAATTATCGCCAAGGGTTCGGAACTTGAAAGTGAGACAAAACGTATTCACAAAATTAAGTACATGAAATGTACAACGAGTATATAAAAGAACAAGAGTGGAAAACAGTACGCCTTTTTGCTTAACAGAAAACGTCCCTGCTTTTCAGAGCTCGTGGGAAAGGGGGAATAGGGAATTATACCTACTCTGCTTTGTCAACTCATTCTCATGCGATGCATGAGACAAAGATTGGTTGTTGCCATACTTGCTCTTGTTGTTGTCACAGAACTTGAGCTTGTCAATTTTCGACTTTTGGTTCTATGTGCTTGCTAATGCCTAACATGGGAGGGTAGTATAGACTCTATAAGAACTTGGTGTAATTGTATGGCCAAACGTGAGATACTTACTCTATCATATATGCGTATGTATATATTAGGAATTAGGTTGAAAATTAACAAAAAATAAACGCATTTTGCATTGAAATACTTATTATTAACTCTCCTGGTATTAAGAATATATACATTAATATCATTGACTTTAATTGAATATAGTAAAAAAGGGTATTAAAATGTTTTCTGCTTGTGCGTCCCAGCAACGACAATCATAACGTATTGTTGTTGTTAGTCTTGTTGCGTTTTGCCTATTCGTTGGACGCACACGCATGCATACACACAATGACGGACCTCGGCTACCTGCAGCCGTTTTGGCATTTATTGCGAGCAACTGCGCTTTTTAAAACCAGAACCCGTTGAAAATGGGTGAAAAGGGTATGCTGGTTTTAGCGAAAAGTATGTAACAGACAGAAAGAAGCATCACCTACAGTATATGTATATATTCTTGATCAGCATCAACAGATTCGACCAGTCATTGAAATTAAGTAAATATATATATATATATATATAGATAGATAAGATACCCTGAACCACATATATAATATATATACAAGCACTGACCGTACGCGCTAAGTATGTGGTTCAGGGTATCTTCTAGTCGCGCTTTCTCGACTAGATACTTCTTAATATCTTCAACCGCCATCGTCGGCATATTTAATTTTATGAAACTAAATTAGCATTAATAGTAGCGATTTCTATAATTTTACTTATTAATCTTTTATGTTTAAATTTAAATTTATTACTCAATAATACTAGAATAAAATTATAGAAATCGTTACTATTAAATAAGCCGACGATCAGATGGCTCTAAAAATTTATCACATTGTATTTTCACATTATGTACATGTTATTTGTAAAAATTATAGATTCAGTTTTTTATATTAAAAATTTTAAAGCAGTTGATTGCTTTCATTTATTAACTTAAATAACAATTTCAGCAACGAATAAATTAGCGCCAATTTCAAAACAGACCATTTCAAACATGAATAGGGACAATACATTGGTATGAACTCTTATACATACATACGTACATAAAGACAAACATATTCGGTTTTCAGCAAACAGACAGTGCCAAATACATACGACAAAACAGTCCATAATGAAAACAAAAACAAATTCAAATATGGCGGCACGCCCAGAAGAAGCAAAGAAGCAATATACGAAAAATGCTCGTTGGTTTGACTAACATAAACAGCTGACTTAACACGAAACTAGTAAAGTGAAATTACGGAATGTGCTCATTTCACGCGGAGAGTATACGAAATTGCAGTGAGAAATTTGCAAAACTCACAAAAAAAAACGAATTGATAGAAAAACTAGCAAATTGCGGAAGCGGTAACCGGTTTTTCTTTCATGAGATCAGAATTTTTTGATACCAAATTCATACGAAATTTGTTATAGAACTTTTCCACTGCTCAATAATTCACCCTTTTGTATGATGGCATTGATTCCCAATCAACGGCCTGAAATATTAACGTCCGGTGGTTAAGCGATGTTTGGTTCTATTCGGGTACATTTCGATATAAAGATCGATGTTAATAGGCTCTCGCCACTTCGTTAACAGTCTCATAGTCGCGCTTACAGTGCGGGCAACATCTACGAGTATGTAAAAATACGAGTGAAAAATAGTACTCCCACCATCTGTTAACTTCTCCGTGTTCAAGTATGGACTAGAGTTCGTGTTCAGTCATCAGTCAGCTAACTGCTTATGTTTTGAATATTGCTTCTTTGCTTTTACATCTGGGTCTGCCGCCATATTTGAATTTGGTTTGATTATGGTCTGTTGATGTTTTGGTGTATGTATGTATGTAGGCACTGTCTGTTTGCTGAAAACCTATATATACTCATGTTTGAAATGATTTTTTTTACATAAATAATTAAGTTACATTCTCATAATATACTTTTCATATTTATATATTTATTAGCTGCAAGAAAAACTTCTAGACAGTAATAGCAAATAAATAATTGAGATTTGCCGATGTATTAATTCTACATTTGTATTAATCATACATTTATTTCATTTTTAAATAAAATATATATTTTTAACACGAGCTCTCGATAGCGGTGACATTTTCTGTTAAGTAAAAAGGCGTGCCGTTTTCCATTCTTGTATTTTTACATTTAAGCAATATTAACATATCGGCTTGCCACCGCAGTTAACATCAGATCAGCTGTAAAAGCAAAACAAACAGAAGAAAACGTGCTTTTGGCGTAGTTATTGGCTCTAGTGCGTTTATAAACACAAACACAATGCCTCAAGGTAAATTTAAAAAAGCCAAGCTACCAGCTTCTATACAAAACAAGAAGAAACAGCACAAGCAAGCAGCGTTTACACGCAGATCAAGTAAGAAAAGATACATACAATTTTATTATTTTACTTAAAGTTTACATTAACGTACATTTGCAGATGCGCCAATACAAGCCAAGAAAGGAAAATTTAATGAAACGCAGAAAATTAAGGCGGTCATTTCAAAATCGGTCAACAAAAGTGTGGAGAATGAGCTTCGTTCGCGTGCCCACGAAGGGTACATTCAGCTGAGCAAAGCCCAGGAAGCTGTGGCCAAACATCATGCTACACAGGCGGCGGCAGCAGCAGCTGGCAGCACTAGTAAATCTGGCGAATAATCTTACGTAGTTTTAGATATATAGAATAAAAAATGTTTTATTTTACTACATCATGTTCTCGTCTGAGGGCTAATTGTAGTTGTATATTTGTGAGGTATTTGCATTGGGAATGCGAGTGCAGGGTGTAAGATAACCAGTTTACTGTAGCTTTTATAATGTAACAAAATAATTATAAAGATTCAAATTCAGCTCGCTAAGGGTTACCCTAAGGTTAAGATTTAACGCATACTGATTTTCTATGTTTATGGAGGTCTGTGCACGTGGGTTAAAAACTAAAATTTATGCACACTAAAAAGATTAATTTTGATGCAAAAATACGTTGCTTTTCTATTATACCCTTAACCCATTGAAAATGGGTAAAAAGGGTATAATGGATTTGTGCAAAAGTATGTAACAGGCAGAAGGAAGCATCTCCGACCCCATAAAGTATATATATTCTTGATCAGCATCAACAGCCGACTCGATATAGCCATGTCCGTCTGTCCGTCCGTCCGTCCGTCCGTCTGTCCGTCTGTCCATCTGTCCGTCCGTCCGTCCGTCCGTATGTATGAACGCGTCGATCTCAGAGGCTATAAGAGCTAGAGACTCCAGATTTGGTATATAAGCTCACCTAATCCCTAGGCAGTACAAGTTTGTTTTAGATTTTCGATAACTCTTCCCGTTTCCGATATACACATGTAATCGATAACAACAAAATCTTCAATTTAGAAAACTTGATGCAGTTTGAAAGATTAGACTAAATAAAGACAATCTGTGAAAATTTTATTGAAAGCGGTTGAGAAACACTGGAGATATGGAGTATTGAAGTTAAGAAGGTATGCACTATACACACACTCACACATACTTGCAAGCACTGACTGTATGCGTAAAGTATAGGGTTAAGGGTATAGTCTAGTTGGGATTTCTCACTAGAGCCTTCTTACTTGTTTTTATTTAATTAAAAAAAAAAATAAGAAAGCTCTAGTCGAGAAATCCCGACTAGACTATACCCTGAGCCCTATACTTTACGCATACAGTCTGTGCTTGCAAGTATATGTGTGTGTATACGCCTATAGTGATTACTTTTTATACCCTGAACCCATTGAAAATGGGTGAAAAGGGTATAATGGTTTTGTGCAAAAGTATGTAACAGGCAGAAGGAAGCATCTCCGACCCCATAAAGTATATATATTCTTGATCAGCATCGACAGCCGAGTCGATATATCGATATGAACGCGTCGATATTGAAATCGGTTGAGAAACACTGGAGATATGGAGTATTGAAGTTAATAAGGTATGCACTATACACACACTCACACATACTTGCAAGCACTGACTGTATGCGTAAAGTATATGGTTAAGGGTATAGTCTAGTCGGGATTTCTCGACTAGAGCCTTCTTACTTGTTTTTATTTAATTAAAAAAAAAATAATAAGAAAGCTCTAGTCGAGAAATCCCGACTAGACTATACCCTGAGCCCTATACTTTACGCGTACAGTCTGTGCTTGCAAGTATATGTGTGTGTATACGCTTATAGTGCATACTTTTTATACACTGAACCCATTGAAAATGGGTGAAAAGGGTATAATGGTTTTGTGCAAAAGTATGTAACAGGCAGAAGGAAGCATCTCCGACCCCATAAAGTATATATATTCTTGATATATATATATATTCTTTATTAATATATACGCAAATCTAGGATTATACTAGGCATTCAGCTATGACTACGTTTATATTAAGCTGTAAAACTAAAATTATGTTTTCCGCTGCTCGGTTGGGACGACCGTCAGCCATTGCCTCGCCTGAGCTGCAAAATCCATCATACTGCGATTGCAGCTCTTTCTCTTTTGAGGCGTCTGAATTCCCATCGCTGTTTATTAGTAACCATGATGTTGATAATGTTCTCTGCCAGACGCATACGATCCGCTTTAAAGCGCGGGCCCTCGAAGAAGACGTGCTCGGTATTCTCTTCCGTGCTGCCGCTGCACCATGTGCATGGAGATAGCTCCTGAAGCATTCGTGCCCACTAAGCATCTGCGCAAGGTGGAAATTTTCCTCGCCAAGCTTTCGCCCCAGCCAAACTGCTAGAGTCCGTATAAGCCGGTACATCCATGGACCCTTCATCCATTCATGCCATCAATCTTGCCATCGATCGATGTTGCTTTTCCTGACTTCCGTCCTGAAAATCGATTGTCTGGGCCTTGCCCCGTCGTCACTTTGCAGTATAGAGCTCGATGCCTCACGGGCAAATTCGTCGGGTCTGCACACACGATCGTCGACTTAGGACGTTTCTTCGGATCCTCGTGTTAAGCACCATTCGCGCGAGAGCTCTTCCTGTTCTTGCTGCCTTTCAGATATCTCCTCAAGGAGCAGAGCCTCGTATCCAGCATTACACCGAGTTGCAAGTCTGTGTGTGTGCATACTTGACATAACTTCAATGTTCCATATCTCCGGTGTTTCTCAACCGATTTCAATAAAATAAAATCACAAATTGTTATTATTTAGTCTAATCTTTCAAACTGCATCAAATAATTCAAGATTTTGTTGTTATCGATCACATGTGTATATCGGAAACGGGAAGAGTTATCGAATTTGAAACAAACTTGTACTGCCTAGGGGATTACGCGAGATTATGTACCAAATCTGGAGTCTCTAGCTCTTATAGTCTCTGAGATCGACGCGTTCATATCGATATATCGACTCGGCAGTCGATGCTGATCAAGAATATATATACTTTATGGGGTCGGAGATGCTTCCTTCTGCCTGTTACATACTTTTGCAGAAAACCATTATACCCTTTTCACCCATTTTTAATGGGTTCAGGGTATAAAAAGTATGCACTATAGGCGTATACACACACATATACTTGCAAGCACAGACTGTACGCGTAAAGTATAGGGTTCAGGGTATAGTCTAGTCGGGATTTCTCGACTAGACTATAGGAGCAGAGCCTCGTATCCAGCATTACACCGAGTTGCAAGTCTGTGTGTGTGCATACTTGACATAACTTCAATGTTCCATATCTCCGGTGTTTCTCAACCGATTGTACTAATATTTCGCAGATTGTCAATATTTCTTCTAATGTTTCAAAAGCCATTTTCAAGTTTTCCAAATTCAATATATGATTGTTAACAATAACGTTTGTATATCGAAAACGGTAAGAATCAGTGTTTTAATATAGGGATGAAATTTTATATTCGGTCAGCTTGGGCTTGAACTAAAAATTAAACTAACAAATAAGAAGGCTCTAGTCTAGAAATCCCAAATATACCATGAACCCTATACTTTACGCATACAGTCACTGTTTGCAAGTATGTGTGTGCGGACGCGTATAGTGAATAGTTTCTTAACTGCAATGCTTCCAATCGGATAGATCGTTGATCTCTCTTCGTAACCACGATGTTTTAAAGTACGAGTTGACTTCGGAAACTTTTTATCTCTCATGAAGGTCAAGAGTATATTGGATTTGTGCAATGTCCGTCCGGCCGTCTATCCGTCTGACTGTTTGTCCGTTTGTATGATCGCAACTTGAAACTTCGCAAATGTCTCTGTCTATGGGTGAGTCATATAAAGTCTCAAGACAGGTGTGCGACGCCCACTGGGGGTAACCAAATCTTGCCCTTGGCACGAGTAGTGTTGTAATTGCAGCTGAGTGCAATGCATTTGCATGTTGCTGAATACTTCAAAATTCACAGCATAAAACTAAAAACGGCAAAACGCTAAAGTCGCACCCCACCCAAACATCGCACCTGGTCATACCTTGCTTCTGGTGCGGAGAGGAGTGGAATCAAAGAGAAATACGAATCAGCATAGAAAAACAGAGAAAACAACCAATTGATAGCGAATTTTGCGTTAATCCATGCAGGGAGAGAACTAATTAAAAGCGCATCAAAAGCACCAAATTTGCATAGCAAAAAAAAAAAAAAAAAAAAAAAAAAAATTTTTAGTTTTAAATTTTTTGCTTATTTTGCTTAAATTTTTTTCTTTTAATTTTTTATGCTGCCAATGTCGAACAAGTTTTTTAATAAGTTGCTCGGTTTGAGAGGAGCCCAATAAATGTCAGCGCACAAAACTTTGTTAGTAAACTATTTTTATAATTAAACAAATGCAAACTAATTGCGATAATTAGTAAAATAACTTAATTTCAGAAATATTCTCACAGCTGCTCAGGACCATAAAGTTGCCAAAGTTTCATATTGCCTGCACTTATTACACTATGCAACAAAATGAGAAATTCCTATGAATTTTGGCATCCGGCTTCGCATTAAGCGCACTCTCGACTTAAACCTCCTTACTTGTGTTTATATGAAGTTTACAATGCGCAGCCATTGCTGTTGACACGAGACGAAGATTTGCTTTTGAATTTTTCAGGCCATGATATAAAATAACTAACACTGAACTTATGAGGGTCACACGGCTTAGAAGCTGAACTTTAGTTTTAAATATTTACGATAATGGCTCATCCACACAGCCGTTCGCAGGTGTGGAGTTTGTAACCCATTAAAACAAAGGATAATGAGCATTACTAAAGCGGAAATCGCACGGCCAAACATCTTTTACACATTTTTCAATTTAAATGTATATTTTGTAGGTGTACTTATTGCCCAAACGCGCAGCCGGAAAAAAAAACAAAAACAAGAAAAAAATTGTATTTGAATAACGACGTGTGGCCTTTTTCCATTGTGTCCAGACCAATGCCCAGAGAGAAATTTCTAGCCTACATGTGGCAGCCTCATTGTGTGCCAGACGCGCATGTAAATTTGTCAAACTGCATGCACAGACAAACACATGAAATGTTATAAGACGGTCGACAGTTGTAGCCACCTGCGGCTTTTATTAAATTCTTTTTTTATACCTTTAACCCATTGAAAATATATAATGGTTTTGTGCAAAAGTATGTAACAGGGAGAAGGAAGCATCTCCGACCCCATAAAGTATATATATTCTTGATCAGCATCAACAGCCGAGTCGATATAGCCATGTCCGTCTGTTCGTCCGTCCGTCCGTATGTATGAACGCGTCGATCTCAGAGACTATAAGAGCTAGAGACTCCAGATTTGGTACATAAGCTCGCCTAATCCCTAGGCAGTACAAGTATGTTTTCAAAATAATAACTCTTCCCGTTTCCGATATACACATGTGATCGATAACAACAAAATCTTGAGTTTGGAAAACTTTTTGATGCAGTTTGAAAGATTATACTAAATAATGACAATCTGTGAAAATTTTATTGAGAAACACTGGAGATATGGAGTATTGAAATTAAGAAGATATGCACTATACGCGTATACATACACACACTCACACATACTTGCAAGCAGTAACTGTATGCGTTAAGTATAGGGTTCAGGGTATAGTCTCGTCGGGATTTCTCGACTAGAGTCTTCTTACTTGTTTTGTATATATTTAGGTTATCTTAAAATTGTACATTTTTAAAATATATTAATACCAAAGAATTTAAAACGCGCCCTTATATAATTTTAAAAATACATATGCTTTATGTAGCGCAACGCCTCGATATCAAATTGTATCTACAATTTCTATTTAATTATAAGCTACGCAGGGCTCATCAAAATGTCTGCAGCGAGTGTTGCAGGTGCAAAAGGGGAACTTAACAGTCCTTCAGTCAACCGTCTTCACCGATCCCAGCTTATTTTCGGTTCCACATTATTATTATCCACGCTTTGTGGCCCGGTCTCTATTCCGCTTACGTCTGGTCAGGCTGTTCGAATTTGTTGCCGGTCGCGATACAATTCATTTGCAAACCGTATCCAAAAATGTTGATGGGATTATTATATGTTGTTCTTGTTGAACTGCAGGTGGAATTTCAAAATACCTTTGTGTGTATGTGTTTGTGTGGTATCTTTTTTTAATGTCGTGGGGTTTTTATTTGGTTCTTTAAGCATTCAGTATGTATAACAAGTTAGAAATCCCTGTGGACAGGTGAATTTGCTTGTGGTAGTCATGGCACAGAAATATATAATTTGGTATTGCTAGTGATGTTTTTAATTATAAATGCTAATGGTAATTCAAGGACAGGTGAGACAAATTTAATGGAATGCAGCTTGTGCGAATGTGGGAAAATGTTAAAAGAAAACAAGTAAGAAGGCTCTAGTCGAGAAATCCCGACTAGACTATACCCTGAACACTATACTTTACGCGTACAGTCTGCGCTTGCAAGTATGTGTGTGTACGCTTTCTTTCTTCAATACTGTCTTAACTTCGATGTCCCATATCTCCGGTGTTTCACAACCGATTTTAATAAAGTTTGCACAGATTCTCAATATTTCGTTTAGTGTTTAAAATTCAAGATTCTATTGTTATCGATCACATGTGTATATCGGAAACGGGAAGAGTTATCGAAAAAAAAAACTTGTACTGCCTATGGATTAGGCGAGCAGCTTATGTACCAAATCTAGTGTCTCTAGCTCTTGTAGTCTCTGAGATCGCCGCGTTCATACATACGGACGGACAGACGGATGGACGGACAGACGGACGGTGAAAGCACGCACCGGAAGTAAATGGGCCCCAGCTGCATGCCAAACTGCAATGTTTATCAATACACAAGGAACAAAGCCAATTCGTAAAACAAACGAAACAGACAACAACAAAAAGCAAAAAGCGAATTTCAATAACGGATGTAAATAAACCACAAGAGATCGATTACCTTCCCAGCGTGCGAGATGCGGAGACGGCAGTGACAGCAGCAGCGTACAAAGAATCGAGTCACCTGCCTGCTGTCATGATAACAGATGCGCACAGGTACGGCACACACAATTTGTGTTTGGCATGCAAAAAGATATCAGTTCACTGTATAAATAGCGCAACGCAAAGAAGATTCAATTTAGGTAAACGAATATGTTTGACTGTTATGTACCCTGGACCATAAACAATTATCTTCCTTTTAAGGCGTTCTTTTACTTTAAACACAATGAAACTCCATCGTTGGAATGTTATATATCCATTATTGCCACTATTCACACATTGATTAATCATTAAAATTTAATCATTAACATACTTAAAATATGACATATATGTAATTATATTAGCTAACAGTTAATCGAAAACCTTTTGTTTCTTCAATTAGTCTAGAGTAACTAAATCCCGTAAACACTGGTAAAAATATTCTTACCCGAAATATTCGCGGTGATCCATTTTTAAAGGTTTTAAATTAAAATACCTTTTCTTCTTTACTTTTCACTGATTGCTTTTAAATGTCCTCAAATTTAGACGTTTATTTAAAATATTTTATATTAAAATATATTTTCGGTATCTAATCGTATAATTAAAAGTTTAGTTAAGCTAAGTTTTGTTTTATAACTGGTTGAGGAACAATTTCTTCAATTAATATTTTTAAATAATTAAAAAAATTTTAACTTTCTAATATTTGTTAAATACTCATGTGAACTGTCAAAAAGTTTCAGCGTTTCAACCCTATCATCTGTGAAACTTAAATTTTTTAAAATTTTCAGTTATTTTTTCAGGAAATGTTTAATAAAAAAAAATAAAAAAAATGTGGAATAAAACATATCTGACCATATAAATCTTATATATTCTTGATCAGCATAGCAAGCTATGCCGATAAAGCCACGTCCGTCTGTCGAATGTTTCTGTGCAAACAATTATTGAGCTATCGACCTGAAACTTTGGTCAAGGTCTTTTTTGTAGCAGTTAGATATTTTGTCTAAATCGTCCAGATCGGACCCTATATAATAAAGCTGCCATACAAATGCAAGATCTTTAACAAGATTGTACTACGAAAACCAAGTAGGCTTTCACGTGTTTATAACATTCAGCATGCCGAATACTTGTTTTTGATACTTCTGCACATATACATACATATATCGCATACCGTAAAATGCAAATGTCGAAGAGTATAAACATCTGTCGTTTCGAAAAAAAATCTTGCGTGTTGTGTTTAAAAAAGAGCCACGTGAAAATGCATTGAATTTTATCCAAAGGAAAAAAAAACAGCAGCCGCAAGCGCATTTAAATTCGCCAGTGGTACGCGTAGAACAGGCTCTAGTCGAGAAATCCCGACTAGACTATACCCTGAACCCTATACTTTACGCATACAGTCAGTGCTTGCAAATATGTGTAAGTGTGTGTATGCATACGCGTATAATGCATACTTTCTTAACTTCAAAACTCCATATCTCTAGTGTTCCTCAACCGATTTCAATAAAAATTTCACAGATTGTCATTATTTAGTCTAATCTTTCAAATTTTCAATAGGTTAACGGTATAAAAAGGTTGGAAAATTCGGAATAAACTTATTTTATTTGAATAATTTTCAGTGATAAATAACATACACCATTTTCAGGTAGCTCTGACCGTTTTAGATATAATACCTTAAAACTATTTAACGAATCTTTATTCTTGTTTCTAACTTTTATAGAAAATAAAAAAAATTTAATTTATATTTTTGGCATATATTTAAAATATGTTCTTTGATCATTCCTTTCGCTAATTCAAAAGTTTTAGCTGTTTCATCCGTTGAAACACAATGCTACGTTATTGATTTTAAAATATATGTGATATCTGTTTTTAACGGTAATGTTTTGACTGGCAATAAGCTTGATCTAATAGTTTGAAAAGGTCAGAAAATTAAGAATATTAATTTTTCTTTTAATTTTTTTTGTAATTATCTAAGATTGTTAAAATAATAATTATAAAATTGATCTTTCGCAAATTTTTATTTTGAAAACCCATAAGTAAGCATCTACAAGTCGTAGAACCTTTTCCAAAGGTTGAACAATTATCTATTAAATGACATTTAAATCATACGAAATCTCAATTGCCTTAAAAGCAATGATGGTTGCAACGCAAAAATTCAAATGGCACCACTGTGCGTCGGTCACTCGTTAAGCTTGACAAGGACAGAAAAAGCAACAAAAACGCCAACAACAACATCAACAAAAAATAAAAGCTCATTAAAGTTTTGCACCTGGTGCATCTTTGTAGTAAGAAGCTTAAAACGATATCAAGACGAAAACTGGTCCTGGTCCGTGCGCCTGCGCAAATGGCAGACGCAGAAATCGGGCAGTTGGTCGCTTGAGGGCGATATTGTTGAAATTCGTAAGATAAGACAGCGGGCAGTCGGCCAGGTATAATGTAAATGTGTTGATATTATTACTGTAAACAGGCTGATGCATTTTAAATTAAATTTAAGGTCACTCCTCTCTACTCTCTCTAATTGGGCTCAGGAAAGTGGTTCACAATGGGACTGACTTATCATCAAGCTGATGACCCAGCGATTTAACGTAATGGCTTATGGTAAGGCATCACTTGAATGAGTAAAAGTTTGCACGCTCAATATAAATACTTTAAAACAAGAATGCCTGTCTCAATAAATGTATGTGCATGAGTAACCAATCTGACTTATTTTCACCTGGCGAATTATTGTATAGATGCTGTTCCTTGGAAAAATAATTCAAAAGTCATCTATGGGTTTCTCATTGTAAACACATTAAGTCAAAAGAAGCAGCCGTCTTAAGGTGTAAAGAAGAATGCTGCGCAGCCGACAAAGAGCCCAGCTAAAAACGCCTACAGACACACAATGCCTCTATAGAAACAGTCGCAAAAGAATCCAAATTGGCAACATTGTACCAAGGTTGAACCATTAATAATGAAACCGATATGCAACTCGTGTCTACCAAGTTTAAGGTCATAAATGTCTTCAGTGAATTCAGATGGTTACCAATTCACCAAACGGTTGCTCTGCAGCTGAAAATCACACATGTATTCTGCGTACAGCATTTTACGAGAGCATCAATTCCGTGCGGTCCAGATTATACAAAGGACGAGTGAGGTCAAGGCAAGATTAATTTGAGATTCGTTAAAGAACAATTACACGACGTTTTGTGGAACAATTACCAGGTGTAAAAGTGCTCAGGGGCGTAAACTAATTGTTCGACCTGGTCCAAGATTCGAATTTTCTTGTGTAGGACTCTTTTGATCGCATGACAAATGCACTGGACAGGACTCAGACTGCCACTATGAAGTTTCGCACACTCGTTCGATGTAATCAAGTGCATGGTTGGGCTCAATGTGCGCTGTAATTTTGTGACTCTTTTGTCCGTTGTTGGTTCAATTGTTTTGCTGCCTTTGTCGGAAATTTTATTGAAAAGCATCGGCACCGACTATTGGCATTGAGTAGAGTAGTCCCATATATACAAATTTCTACGTATTGGCAATTGTGCGGTGCAACTAAGCGTTATTAACGTTGGTTGGCTTCTGGCCAAAAGAAGTTTTTAATGACTATGCCATTTGATTTGTGCGACAAGAAATAATTTTACAGACACATAAATATACGTGCAAAAAATCGGACATTTCACATAATATTTGAAAATCGACTTTTACTGAATTCTCGTATTCACATTATTGAAAATTTGTATACTCTGATACCAAGATAAAGAGTATATTGGTTTTGTAGTATGTCCGTCATACAGTCTGTCCGCTAGATCGTCTGGGGCAACGCGACTTTTCTCAACAACTTTAAAACTTTGTAGATACCTTTATCTATGGACTGTTCAGACGGAGTGTCAGGCAACTGGGGGCTGGAAAATCGATAAGATCGATACCCGAATTTCGATAGACCAGATGACTACATCATTGTAGTTAGAGTTACCAAATTCGGATAAGAGATTACTCCTAAAAGATGCATTTTGAAATTGAAATCGTCTATAGCCCACCATTATTTCCCCCAGCCTCCTTTTGCTTTTTGAAATAAGAAATGGTGTCACTGCTTTTGAACTAGATCATTAAAATTTAGTGTCAAGATATATGATGAACCCAAAATGAACAGAAAACGCCCACCTCCGCCTCCCTAAAAAGTTTTCTTTTTAAATAACAAAAGCATTTATCTTTCATAGTTGTTAATCTACAGTCAACCAAATTTGGTTGGATGATCGTTGATGACATTTTCCAAAGACCTAGGACCCGCCACGTCCGCCGCTCTCTTGGAAAACGCAAATGCCTATATCTTCAAATTTAGTAGGAAGATTGTGGGTGACGTCCTCCAAATTTCTTTGGTAGCTACGACCACCCCTGCTGCACCAAGTGCAATTAAACTCTTTACCTCATGTTATAATATTGGTATCCAAATCTTTTAACAAAATGATTATTAACATTTTCAAGAATTCATTCTTCCGCCTTGTCTTAGTTTTTCTGTTAATCTAAGTTAATCTATCTTGGTAATCTTTGACTTAAGTTACTTATTTAAAGTTCTACCTTATTAACAAACATGTGTTATAACCTGAACCCATTAAAAATGGGTAAAAAGGGTATAATGGTTTTGTACAAAAGTGTGTAACTTGCAGAGAGAAGCATCTCCGACCCCATAAAGTATATATATTCTTGATCAGAATCAAAAGCCGAGTCGATATAGCCATGTCCGACTGTATGACCGTATGTATGAACGCGTCGATCTCAGAGACTATAAGAGCTAGACTCTCCAGATTTGGAACAGTAGCTCGCCTAATCCCTAGGCAGTACAAGTTTGTTTTAAATTTTCGATAACTCTTTCCGTTTCCGATATACATATGTGATCAATAACAACAAAATCTTGAATTTGGAAAATTTTAAAATGGCATTTGAAACACTAGACGAAATAATGAGAATCTGTGAAATTTGTCCTGAAATCGGTTGAGAAACACCGGAGATATGGAGCATTGAAATTAACAAAGTATGCACTATGCGCGTACACACAAACACACAAACACTGACTGTACGAGTAAAGGATTTCTTGACTAGAGCTTTCTTACTTGTTTTTAACCTACCAATGGATATATGGAACTTAACCCTGGCCCTAATGTTTCTTACATTTTGCTTTGTCAAAATCGCGTCTCGCATAAACGTATCGAAAATCCATCTAAATTTTGCACATGCCAAAAGTGCTTGGCAAATGCAAAACACTTAAATGGGCCTAAGCCTCACTGTACAATTAGGTTGTCGTGCTATCTATCAGGAACATCAGAGACAGCAGCTCGGTTATGAACCATTTCTGAAACGAAGTGCTCCAGTTCCTGGTTCACCACCACTTCCTTCGCTTTGTGTGTCTGTGTGTTTTTTATACCCTGAACCCATTAAAAATTGGTAAAAAGGGTATAATGGTTTTGTGGAAAAGTATGTAACAGGCAGAAATAAGCAGCTCCGACCACATAAAGTATATATATTCTTGATCAGCATCAACAGCCGCGTGGATATAGCCATCCGTCTGTCTTGCCGTCTGTATGTATAAACGCGTCGATGTCAGAGACTATATGAGCTAGAGACTCCATATTTGGAACATAAGTTCGCCTAATCCCTAGGCAGTACAAGTTTCAAATTTTCAATAACTCTTCCTGTTTCCGGTTTACACATGTGATCGACAACAATAAAATCTTGAATATTAAGAATTTTAAGACGGCGTTCGAAACATTAGACGAAATAATGACAGTGTGTTTTTTTAAATCGGTTGACAAGCACCGGAGATATAGAGCCTTTAAATTGAGAAAGTTTGCACTATACGCGTACACACACACATACTTTCAAGCAGTGACTGTACTCGGTTCAGGGCATAGTCTAGTCGGGATTTCTCGACTAGAGCCTTCTTACTTGTTATACCCTGAACCCATTGAAAATGAGTAAAAAGGGTATAATGGTTTTGTGCAAAAGTATGTAACAGGCAGAAGGAAGCATCTCCGACCCCATAAAGAATATATATTCTTGATCAGCATCAACAGTGGAGGCGATGTCCGTCCGTATGTATGCACGCGTCGATCTTAGAGACTATAAGAGCTAGGACTCCAGATTTGGAACGTAAGCTCGCCCAATCCCTAGGCAGTACAATTTTTTTTTAAATGTTCGATAACTCTCACCGTTTCCGATATACACATGTGATCGATAACAAAATCTTGAATTTGGAAAACTTTGAGAAGCCGTTTGAAACATTAGACGAAATAATGATAATATGGAGCATTGAAGTTAAGAAAGTATGCACTATACGCGTACACACACACATACTTGCAAATATTGACTTTATTCGTAAAGTATGTTGTTCAGGGTATAGTGTAGTCGGGATTTCTCGACTAGAGCCTTCTTACTTGTTTTTATTTGGCAAGCGTCTCATGTGACACAGATTACCTCCACAGAGGAAGTAGGTGTATAGATTGTGGTTGATTCAGGCTGCCTGACTGGCACAGGATACACAGGATACCTGTTCTTATGGAGGTTATGAAGGAGGGATTCTGTTACTTCTGTAAGCTGATACGAACACGTTGGGAACGCGATATTTTGGCATTAGTTTAAAATGCGGTATGGCATTTTATTTCTAATTCAATATTGCATTGAAACTAGAGCTCTGAACACAGTGCTTCGATGAGACTGGGTATCTGGGGGGATGTTAAGTGAGACCCGAGAGAAGTAAGCTGAAAGATGTAAGCTGGGAGGTAAAACTGTGACTGGCTTTGCCACAGATATTTCATCGTGGTTGTTGGCTCTTTGGCCACGATATTCACTTATGTGTATTTGACGTTCGTCCATCGCTTCTATATTTATTTTGCCTTTGAGAATTTCAACTCAAATTGTGCGTGATGCACAGTTGACATGTCAGGACAGGGCAGGGCATCGACTTCTGGGTATTACCTGTGGGGCAACTCGCTTGGCGCTCCTTAAAATGTCAAACGTCACATGTGGCGCTTGTGCCGCTAATGGAAATTGGGGCAAGCAAACTGACACTCGGCGACAGCCTGCCGGGTAACTCGAAATTTATGTTAAAAAGGTGTTACTTATACATTTGTGAGTATGTGAAATATGTATGTTTGGGAATAAGTATGGTATATTCTAGAAGCCTTTTACAACTGATTTCTGGCCTTAGTAAATGAAAATGTTCTGTATTTTACAAATTCTTTATTTTAATTGTAACAAGCAAATTTTTTTATATTTTTTTTTTAAATCATTGATGACATAAATATGCGAAAAACAAAAACTTGTGGAAGATTCCCTGAGATTTAAATTACATAGTTAAGCAAGGGTATACATTTTAGAAAAGATTTGTAAATTGATTACTTAGTTTAAGCGACAACTATTTAAAAAAATGTAACAACCCGCTTCTTTTAAGAAAAATGTAGATTAGTAAGTATTTCTTTTGGTTCAAAAGGTAAGGAAATGTATTCAAGTTTCGATTTTCGAATTTAAGTAGACATTTGTTCCCTGGCGAATCCCTTTTGTTGGCCTGCGGCACGTTGCATGTTTTTACTTTAAGTTTACACATAACAAACATCTGAACTGAATACTGGGCCTGCCCTTTGACCTATTTGTTGGTTTGTTGGCGCTTGTTTGCTTGTCTCTGCAACGCATAATTTTTCGCTTGTATTCTTTTGTGTATGTCTTCCACGGTGTTGCATGCATGCAAAGCGTAGGGCTTATATTTATTTATGTGCCTTTTTTTATCCCTTAACGTACACACTGACATGGGCAATTTCATTTCAATCTTTAAATGTGTGTGTGTTTTTGTTCTGACTGTTGATAAATTTGCTTAGATTATTATCCTTGTGCGGTTTGCTTTTTGGCGTTATCTTTAGCTGTAACTAGTCTCGTGCTTGTTTGCGCCGCATTTACACAAAATGGTTTTTTATGGCGCCACACGCACATATAACCCCCACACAATGCAGGATGTCAGACAGTTTGTCTGATAATATACAATAGAGCTGAAAAAACATTTATTTTGTTTAATTTGTATGTGAGTTTGGGGCTTGGCAAATTGGATTCCATGTAAGAATATCCAGTGTTAATCAAGTGTTGCTTATATGTTGCTGAATATGTTGTAAATTAAGTGTATTAAGAAAACTAGAGATTTCCATAACATTTGTTAATATAAAAGTCCACCCACAAACATATAAGTGATGTCTTAACTATTTCTTTTTTTTTTCTTAAGTACTGTTGTGTAAAACTATGATCATTGTAGATCCTTAGCCCTGGCAACTGAAATCGCATACAAAGGCGGTAACATAAAAATATTTGCAATCTTTTCCATTACGGCTAATTCAAAATCCTTGCTCGGCCATAGTAAACATGTTGCAACATTCGCTAATGCGCTTAGGAGAAGTCTAAGCCATGGTATTAAATTAGCTTAGAGAGTTGCCGAAAGCCGCCTTAAAGGTAAAAGGTGTATTTTTTGGGCATTGATCCTTTTTCTTTCGATAGTAGGTGTGCACCGCATAATTTTACACTCAATGTTAAATAGAAACATCAAACCAAAGAAGAAGTTTTTTCTCGCCCTGGCTAGGACAATCAATCATTTCTTCTTGGCCAACCCGTCAAGGCAGCCAGGCACATTGACATTCATGAAGTTTACCCGGTGAATTGTTTCTTAAGTTTTTCAACAAAAGGCTCGATCAACGCTCGTTCGCCTGACAGTTTGACTTCAATAAGATTTTCATAATTTCATGCGCTTGTGCATATTTGGAGTCAATTAATGTCAAAGTAGTTTGGAAACGCTGCAATCGATCAAATTATAAATGCAGTGAAATGGCGGGAACAGGGGCAATAAATTGTCTAGAGCCATTTTGTTGGTCTAATGAATATGAATGTTGATGACTTGGGCCCAAGCAAAGAAATTATGATTTTTGATTAGGCAGGAAACAAGGTGTTGATGTTGGTGATGTCGTTTTGGTGGGAAGAGTAAGAACACTAAATTAGATTAGGCGGTTGCACCTTATCCTATTAATTTGATACGCTCATGTGCAGACGATTGTTGAGTTCGTTAGATAGGAAAGTCTATATAGTCAGTTCAGTTAAATTGAGATAATGATGCAGAAATATGCAATAAGACATGCTGTATATATCAAGAAAAGAGTATTTTTATATTCATTTTTCTGCAATTGTGGGAGCAAATTGACTTTTTATACCCTTAACCCATTGAAAATGGGTAAAAAGGGTATAATGGTTTTGTGCAAAAGTATGTAACAGGGAGAAGGAAGCATCTCCGACCCCATAAAATATATATATTCTTGATCAGCATCAACAGCCGAGTCGATATAGCCATGTCCGTCTGTCCGTCCGTATGTATGAACGCGTCGATCTCAGAGACTATAAGAGCTAGAGACTCCAGATTTGGTACATAACCTCGCGTCCCCGCGCAGTACAAGTTTGTTTTAGATTTTCGATAACTCTTCCCATTCCGATATACACATGTAACCGATAACAACAAAATCTTAATTTTGGAAAACTTTTTGATGCAGTTTGAAAGATTAGACTAAATAAGGACAATCTGTGTCACTGGAGATATGGAGTATTGAAATTAAGAAGATATGCACTATACGCGTATACATACACACACTCACACATACTTGCAAGCACTGGCTGTAAGCGTAAATTATAGGGTTACGGGTATAGTCTAGTCAGGATTTCTCGACTAGAGCCTTCTTACTTGTTTTGTCTTGGGATAGTCTTCAAGTCAATAAATGATTTATTGGGAGTAAGAAAGTTCAGTTTAGTTCTCTGTTTCATCTTAATTTGCGCACTTTTTTATGCAAACCATATTCAAATTAATTCATATGTATTTAAATGATATGTCATAAAATTATTTATGTTTATTGCAGTCATTTACATATGTACAACATCGACAATGGTATTAACCTTTCGCCCATTTACATTGCAACATTATTATTTACAAATCAATATTGACTATTACATAATTATTGTTATTAATTAATAATTGTATCTCTTTTTAAGCCTAATCTTTTAAGTTAGCCAAACCACTTAAGCCTCGGCACAAAAACATTTAATTAACTAAATTAAAATAAACCTGAAAAGCCCACAAACAAATTTCAATTTTCAATGGTATTTAATTTTATGTATTTAATCCAATTGTTGAGGCGTGCAAAAAGGACAGCTATTGTGTTTATATAAAATAATAATAAAACCGAATTGCTAATTAGATAAAAATTATAAAATTCATATAATTCATTGGTGAATTTAATTGTGGTTCATAGCCGCATGACAAAGTCGATTCAAGTTTTGTTTGCAAAATGCACGTATTTAATGTAAAGTATATTTCGAGTATATGTCGAGAAATCCCGACTAGAACCCTATACTTTACGCGTACAGTCCATGCTTGCAAGTATGTGTGTACGCGCATAGGGCATACTTTCTTAACTTCAAATTTCAAAGATTCTCATTATTTCGTCTAATGTTTCTAACGTTTTTTAAAAGTTTTCCAAATTCAAGATTTTGATGTTATCGATCACATGTGTATATCGGAAACGGGAAGAGTTATTGCAATTTTGAAAGAAACTTGTACTGCCTAGGGATTAGGCGAGCTTATGTCCCAAATCTGGAGTATCTAGCTCTTATAGTCTCAGAGGTCGACGGACAGACGGACATGGCTATATCGACTCGACTGTTGATGCTGATCAAGAATATATATACTGTATGGGGTCGGATATGCTTTCTTCTGCCTGTTACATACTTTTGCAGAAAACCATTATACCTTTTTTACCCATAAGTGAAAAATAGGCCATTTTATTTGATTAATGACACAGGCTGCAAACAAATGTCAGCGGGCATAGCTTGGAATAGTTTCAACGATATGTTATGGATACTCGCAGATACTTAGACTGCACAACATTTGTTGACACATGCTAGATACTCGAGGTAAACCACACCAGCTTCAACAGACGCATTTACAAGTCTTTAGAACGCCCATAGAAAGAGAGCCGACTAGCTACTTAAAGAAACTGTCAATTTCCAAGGATAATGGCATTTCTGTAATATAATTTATGCATATCTACGTTCAAGTGGATATATTATTCCTACGCCTGTTCGCAGCTGTGTCTATGTGTTTCGTGTATGTAACCTAAGACTTCTCAGACACAGCCCATGATTTTAGGACCATAGGCGGAGATTGGGTCCTTGTCGAATGCTTAGTAAATCATATCGTTGACTGCAACTGCAACTAATTACAAATCAATTTGGACCAGCCCCAGTGGAAAAATTGGAAATATCCAAAGCAGCCCAATTCTCACAGGAAATGAATGCGGCACAACCACCTACATTTTTATGTGGTTGCCTTTTTGACAATTCTTGAAAGTTTTTCAAATTTATGTGTTATGCGTATATAGTACATATGCCAAGTTCTAAATAAATTTATTTAAATAAAAGAATAAATAAAGCAAACACATTAAAGCACTATATTTTAAATTTAATAATGATTAGGATCCATATGTTTATTTGCAAAATTCATTTGCAAATACAGTGCTCCCTCCAAAGAGTGAACACTCGATTATGTAAACCACTCATAAGAGTCAACACAAATTTATTTTCGTTGACAACTCCAAAGAGTGAACTCTTTAAATAATTTCCATTCGAAACAGTGAACAGATCGCTAAATATTGAATATATCGAGAAATCCCGACTAGACTATACCCTTAACCCTATAATTTACGCATACAGTCAGTGCTTGTAAGTATGTGTGAGTGTGTGTATGTATACGCGTATAGTGCATACTTTCTAAACTTCAATACTCCATATCTCCAGTGTTTCTCAACCGATTTCAATTTTCACAGATTGTCATTATTTAGTCTAATCTTTCAAACTGCATCAAAACATTTTACAAATTGAAGATTTTGTTGTTATCGATTACATGTGTATATCGGAAACGGGAAGAGTTATCGAAAATATAAAACAAACTTGTACTGCGCGGGGACTAGGCGAGGTTATGCACCAAATCTGGAGTCTCTAGCTCTTATAGTCTCTGAGATCGACGCGTTCATACATACGGACGGACAGACGGAGATGACTATATCGTCTTGGCTGTTGATGCTGATCAAGAATATATATACTTTATAGGGTCGGAGATGCTTCCTTCTGCCTGTTGCATACTTTTGCACAAAAACATTATACCCTTTTTACCCATTTTCAATGGGTTAAGGGTATAAAAATACACTTGTTTCTTCGCTCGATGCAGTGAACACTTCGATAGAGTGAGCACCATTGCTTTTAATCGGTTCACTTTTCGAGATAGCACTGTATATCTTTAAAATTTGTATTTTATATAAATAAATTATAATTAGTATGTGATATTTTTCTCTACCTTCAGCTGCAAGGAGCATACATCAAATAGCTTCCTCGACTTTAAACTCAAGTATGCTTCTCTACCTTTATAAGCACTTAAGTCTTAGAAATCCATTGCTCAACATAACAACGCATTGAGTTAAATATAAAAAATGAAATCGTTTCTCTTCTAATTATAATTTCAATAGGTTAGCAAAATCAAAAAAGGCGTAATTCGCTCTCACCAGTCCGTCAAAGAGTAAACGTCTTACAAAACAATGGCGAGGTTCCTTTAAGGCGGCAAATCAAATCAAAGAACTAACAAACATCCCAAATAATAAATATAAATCTGTACAAAGAGACGAAACAAAACCTGTACATGTCTGGTCGTGCATATGAATGCCATTGTTGACAGGCTCAGACCGCAAACAAAAAATTCTTTTTTTAGCCAACAAAGGAGCGGAAAAAGCGATCAAAGAGAGCTGCCAAAAAAGAACCCAAATATAAGTAAGAAAAATAAAGGAGGTACCAACACAGCTCAATTGTACCCCGTGTTCTTAAACAAAACGAAAGCATCAACACATTTACCATTTGTTCCGTCCGTATTCATATACTGCTTTTCACTCGTTTTGCGGCCAGCTTAGGGCCGTACTCATCACCATCATCTGCTTTTGTTGCCACAGCGATTCGGTGTCTTAAGCCTTAAACCGCAATTCAAACATTTCAAGCAGAAGGCAGGCGACTATATTAGTTAGCTGCTTGTTGAGCAAACATTTTGTTCAGCAAATACACTGACAAAAATGTTATTTCTTCAATGTTTTAGTTTCTCAAAAGGACAATACAAATGTTTTTAAAAGCAGTCAGCTAAGCAAAATTTCTTGACTGTTCGTAAAAAAACAGTTGGATTTGTTACAGTGTTTAAATTGTTATTCATAATTTATATTAGGAATTTTTGTTTCCATAGATAATATCTTAAATAGAACATTTTTAATAAAAACGTATAAGGGTAATTTTCTTGTCATATTTCCGTGTTCACACACACGCACTCTCCGGCAAGAATTAGATTCAGAGCAGAACGCTTACCATATCCAGCATGCTGTGCGGACAAGCAGCCACGTAATCAGCACAGTCCAAGTTCAGCGTGCCTTTGGCTGATGCCTCATAAAGGCTATCCACGCGCTGCAGCCGCAACTCGGCGGCGCTTGCAGTTGGCCTATAAATGGCGTGATGCTACTAATTAGAACTGAAAATTGTCCTCACATGGGGTCACTTTAATAACCCAAACTTACATGAATAGAATTTTGAATATGCTGCCCAATAAACCATTGTGGACATCCAGTGGAGCAGCGCTTATCTCGCAGATGGTACGCAACAGACAGGCGCTTCCATTGAAGCCGTACTGACCCAAATAGTTAATAATCGCACGATAGAAGTCATGACGTGTGAAGCATGGCGGTCCCGAAATTGAACGTTTCTCCATATTACCATTGCGTCCATCTATAGGCGTGACATCGCTACCAACGCCAAGAAAATGTTCATCCAGATCCCACTGTATGGAAAGCAATATATTAGATGGTTAGTGGGAGACCAAGCTCTATTTACTTACCCTATCGATCCACTCATGGTATGAGTTATTCGATGGCAGACCATAGTTTGACTCAAAGTTAAAGGCCATATACACATTGCGATATGTCAGATCCAATGGAATGGCCACTGCGGCCAATAACTAAATACACAAGCAATAAAAAGTGGATTTTATAGAAGATAGATTTGCTTACTCCTATTGAGCCGCCACGTGGAAAAAACAGCACTGCATTCGTCAGTGTTACTGCAAGAGAGTTTACTACCAATCCAACTAATGAGATGGCACATGAATGCGAGCATTTGGAACTCATCGCGAACAAAGTGTTAAGTGAACTGTTTGCAGTTTCGACTTGTAACTTTTAAGTTACACGTTGCACACGAGCAAAAAAAATGGGTGTTGAAAAAAATGATGTTTAAATGGGGCTAGGTTATGGTCGTGTCAAGATTACTCTAGTCAAAAGAGCTCGACTTGTAGATACCCAAATCCAGTAATAAGATATAACTTATTATCACGTTATCATATCCACGCTGTTCGCACACAATGCTTCAAGTGTAAGACCTCTAAAACTTCCATTACCCAAAGCGGGAGGAGAATTAAATGTGTGTAGTGTCCTTCAGTACTGGCAGACCTCTGTCAGAAATCATATTTTATCGAGAGCTTCGTGATAAGAAATTTCAAAATGATCGAAAAGGGCTGGTAACATCACTTAGTTATTTAGTGGACACGAGGGACCTGAGCCACTTTAACAACATACCTTCGAAGGCAACAACCTCCGGTAGCGGACGTAGATATAGTAACGGACTTGTAGACAGAGGACCCAAGACTATTTTTTTTAAGGAAGCAAGTAGCAGTGTTAAATATGAAAGGTCGGAATGGTAGGTAGGTAGGTATGTTGCACATAAGATCCGAAAAGGGTTATGGATAGCATAGTTAGAGTAACAAGTTTGAAGAGATATAGGTACGAAATTTCTAGTATTTCTTATGTACAAAATATTTGGTGTCCCAGGTGAGACGTGAAAAAAACTCGAATTCGGAAAAAGCGTACAATGTTGGGACAGAAAGTGTTTTAGGTGCTTTATGTTAAGTGATTTTAATACCCTAAAAAATGCATAAAAAAGGAATAATGGTTTTGTGCAAAAGTGTGTAACAGGCAGAGAGAAGCATCTCCGTTTCTCCGCCCGTCCGTCCGTCCTTATGTATGCACGCGTCGATCTTAGAGACTATAAGAGCTAGGGCTCCAGATTTGGAACATTAGCTCGCCCAATCCCTAGGCAATAAAAGTTTTTTTTTTAAATGTTCGATAACTCTTCCCGTTTCCGATATACACATGTTATCGATAACAAAATCTTGAATTTGGAAAACTTTGAGAAACCGTTTGAAACATTAGACGAAATAATGATAATATGGAGCATTGCAGTTAAGAAAGTATGCACTATACGCCGTACACACACACATACTTGTAAATATTGACTTTATTCGTAAAGTATGTTGTTCAGGGTATAGTCTAGTCAGAATTTCTCGACTAGAGCATTCTTACTTGTTTCTTTTTGATTGGAGTGAAAATCAATTTTACGAAAATCTGTCTGCCTACTTTTTGCAAAATGATGTAATCTTAATTAAGTCTAGAGCGAAACTAGGTTATTACCTTTAGTCATTTTTTAATGAATTTACATAGAGCTAAGCATATATTCAAAAGCTACGGTTATGTCTCACAGCTTAATCTGGAACATGCTAGTTTTACAAAGTATTTGCATCAGAGATAACCTACTTCTTTGGCCATCAGTCAGTAGAGGGTCTCATCAGAGTCAAGGCGTTAATTGGTTGGTGCTAATCAAAAGAATTTCTTACAGTTCTATTTCAAAAGTTGTATTCACACCGGAGGTTTGTACCTTTATTTGTTTCACACTAATTTTTGTATGGTAAATTTTAAAGCTAGAACTATTAAATGTTGTCAGTAGGGCCTCGCTTGCCAAAGCTTAAACAACTTGTGCAGATTGTATCTTTCGAAATAAAAATACATAATAATAATTGCAAAATGAAAGTGAGAATATCAAGTTCATTCTATAGCTTAAGTATATTTTTCAATTTAGTTGCAAGTTCGATTGCTGCTTATGGAAGTCCATTGAAACACGAGCGTAGTAAGAGAGCACCCATACCATGGCTCATTTTTCCAGCTACGTCGCCCACACGTGTGCAGGTGTGTTAAATTTAGACTGTTAATTTTACAAGTGAAGATCGGTTTAACCTGAATAAGTTTTTCAATCAGTTTATCGGTGGCATCGGTATACCGCTGGAGGATCTCGAATATGAGGCTGTGACAACAGGCTATGTACTTAAGGCTGAGTACTGGTTGCCCGAAACTCCCAATTCACTGCGCACGCCGACAGCTTTGCCTATTAACCAGGTGCCAACGCTCGGATCTGTCGGAGCACGGAGGCATCGACCCATGTTCGAGAACTTTTTAGTCGGTGTCGATGATTTAGGAAAGAGTAGAAAGAAACTACTAACTAGAGCCAACCACGTGTTTAGTAGTTATCGTTGGACGGTGTACAAGGGTCTGGAGGGTTTGGCCAAACGTCTGGGTTACCAGGGTCGAATTTGTGTTTTAAAGAGTATTTGTGAGGTAGCTGAGGAACCGTTTCATGTAACAAATGGACTTATTGCCGATTTATTGAATATACTTTTGACGTAAGTGAAGCTTTCTTTATATAAATCATGAATTGTCCTAAGTCTCCAACTGTTTTTAGCCCCTCATCATCAGTGGATAAGCTGTCGGAGCATGCGGATAATGAATATTATTATGCTGAGAAGGTGGGAAAAACGCACACAGGTTGTGAGAATGTCTTTAAGGAGTGTCGTCACAGTTTGTTGCAACACTTTAGTGAATTGCATCAGAATCTGGATAAATTAATGTTTAGCTAATAAAAATAATTTTTTTATGGTTTATGAAATATTACTTTATGGGGTCGAATATGTTTCCTTCTCGCAGGTCTAACGGCTACGGTATTCAATTAAATTTTATTAAGGGACTTAGCTACTGGGCATTAAGACCCAGCACTGATCTACTGTGTTGGTCGGCGTTCTTATTTGTTGTTTGACTGGCCAGCAAATAGGCGTTTATATGCAAATGTTCGCGTAGTAATTAATACTTACTTAATTAATAATGCTAATGAAAATGTAATGAGTTGCCCCAAACCTTGCTCTTCGAAACAGACAAAATATGCAATTCACAAGTGAAATGCAGTCGAACTGACTTGAGACTGACGGTTTAACGTGGTCATATATTCGTCACTGCGGACCATTGTTTATGATTTTACGTACTAATTAGCTGTGACAAAACACAACACTGCTATTAAAAAATTAGTAGGCATATAGTTTGGGTCTGGGAACTGAGAACTGCATGTCATTGTCTGTGTCTTTCTCTAATAAAGTTCCCAGCGAGAGGCATTTAATTTGCTGTTTGGTTCTAGTTCACTTGTGCATTATTTCAAACGATGACAACATATGATAAGAGCTGCCTATTTGACAGGAGGTGCCGCCATTCTCTTTAAAACATAGGCTGCCTTTCCTAAATCGTAGAATCCGACACAAGCTAGAGTCTCTGGTCCAGATAATCAGAGCGAGATGTTGTTACTGCAGCTTGTTTCGTCTTTTTTTCGTTCTTTATTTGTTTATTTATTTAGTGTAGCTTGATAGTTTCCACAACCCAGGCACCTTTCACAAGATTCATGTTGTTAAGATTGCCTTTAACCCTTGCCTTCCTTGTTTATTTTTGGGCAATAACTTTTATTTCCATTGCCTTTCTTTGGAAACAATTTGTACCAACATGCAACTTAATGAATTAATCAGTGTATGTGTGTTTGATACAGCAGGCAAGCGGCTCTAGGAAGAGTCTAGGGCAGATTTAGATGCTTATCCCGCCGGGCTGCGACATTAAATATTATGACCTTATAGTAGTTCCCCCGAAACGCTAGTTATGTAAGTATCATAAGAATACACAATATTAAAAAGAAGTTTTAATATTAATAAATATTTTACAGTGTAAAATATGATTAAAAATAAAATAAATATGTTAAAGACTACATGAAAAAGTCAACCATTAAGCTATTGAGGGTTAGCTGCGTTTGTTTCGTTATTTTTCTCAAATACATACATTTTTAATATTTTAGCTATTTTATAGACATTAAAGAGCTGCTGCATCTTTTATACGACTTGCCGACATATGATTACACTTCGAAAAACTGGATCCATATCTCTATTTGGTTTTAACGGTTCATCAGACTAGTTTTCCCATATAAACTTTTGATCATTGTCAATAAATTACACACATTATCAATGACTTGGTGCATTTGTGTGTAGTCCATGCTAATTAGCAGACAAATATATTCACTTTGCGATATGGAATAATTAATTGCGTTTAATTTTCTTTATCGTCGAGACCAGCTTATTTTACTGTCCCCTAACTAACTTAATGGCTCACGGATTAAGTTGTATCAGTTGTGGCATCAGTTTGTTGATTTTAACCGTGAGAGACTTTGCCCCAACCACATGCCGTATGCGCATTGTCATCATTACTTTGCCATTGTCGAAATCTGATGAAATTTTTGCATAATTTTATGAATGTTTGTGTGTGTGTGTGTTTACAGGTGTTTAGGTGAGTACTGCAGTTTATTATTTAAACAACGTGACTAAATTTACGTAGTGCCGCTGGGTAAGCAACAAGAAATAACAATAGGAGATGCGAGGAAACCTGGACAATAAAATAATAATAGCAATGTTGGTTTGCATATGCAAAGCGATCGTAGCCCTCGCCCATTCAGTATTCGCATGAGAAATCGTTAAAAGAATATGAAAAAGCGCGAATTGTAACTGAAATCGCAGACACACAAAAGGAGTGATAAAGATGCAGCAGAGAGAATAAAATACGTGGAGGCAGAGACAGAGGGGCGTTACAGCTGCTTCTCACCCACCTTTTGTTTATGCAAAAAGCTTCGCAAAATTGGCGCTACGTACGTGCCAAAGCATTTCTGGCAACTTAATACAGGCCCTTTCGCATTTGTATCTTCTAACTGAAAAATTCCCCCGTGCCAGTCTAAGTTTCCATTTGTTATGCATATATATACACACATATATGTATATATACATATACATATACACACATATATGTATATATGTGTGTGTGCACAATCCATTCATCAACTGTGTGTGTGTATTTTTATACCCTTAACCCATTGAAAATGGGTAAAAAGGGTATAATGGTTTTGTGCAAAAGTATGTAACAGGCAGAAGGAAGTATCTCCGACCCCATAAAGTATATATATTCTTGATCAGCATCAACAGCCGAGTCGATATAGCCATGTCCGTCTGTCCGTCTGTCCGTCTGTCCGTCCGTCCGTATGTATGAACGCGTCGATCTCAGAGACTATAAGAGCTAGAGACTCCAGATTTGGTACATAACCTCGCCTAGTCTCCGCGCAGTACAAGTTTGTTTCAGATTTTCGATAACTCTTTCCGTTTCCGATATACACATGTGTTCGATAACAACAAAATCTTGAATTTGAAGTTTGAAAGATTACACTTAATAATGAAAATCTGTGAACATTTTATGGAAATCGGTTGAGAAACACTGGAGATATGGAGTATTGAAGTTAAGAAAGTATGCACCATAAGCGTACACACACACACACATGCTTGCAAGCACTGACTCTATGCGTAAATTATAGGGTTCAGGGTATAGTCTAATCGGGATTTTTCGACTAGAGTCTTCATACTTGTTGTTTTTAGAACTGGCGCTCACGTGTAAATTTTCTGAAATAAATCATTAAAAGCTGCGCGCCACAAAAGCAGAGGAGAGATGCCAGCACATTGACAGGGAGCCTCCGCTCTTTTCAAATGGGCTCGCATTTGATATTATTCAACGCGGGAGTGCTTATTGTAAGTGCTCAGGCGAGCCTGAGGCATTTTGTTTCCTTCTCTCCAGGGACCATCCGCCCTCTCATTCATAGAATTGCATTTTCTATGCTCTATTCATAAAGCATACAGCGCCTCTTCCTCCTACTATTGCACTCAAATGAGTGTGTGTGTGTGTGTATGAGTTAGTTAGTGGCACTTTAGCGCTAAAGTTTATACATAAATTTGTCATTGGCATTCAGCAACCAGCCTGTGTGCACACTTCAGCTCATTTTCTAAGCACACGCAAACATTTGTCTACGTTTTCCATTGGAACCTTAGTAATGCATTCATATATACCTATGTTTGAGTTTACTTTTCAGCTTCTTTCTTTGACGTGTCTTTGAAGATAAAAAATCAATACTTCTTGCTTGTTATTTTAATCTGCACTTTCTTAATAATGCAATATGGCTTTGCTTTTAAATTAAAATTGGGTAAAGGAAAAGCTTTCCAGATACCAAACCCACCAAAAGAAATACACAAACAAGTAAGAAGGCTCTAGTCGAGAAATCCCGACTAGACGATACCCTGAACCCTATACTTTTCGCATACAGTCACTGCTTGCAAGTATGTGTGTGTACGCGTATAGTGCATAGTTTCTTAACTTCAATGTTCCATATCTTCGGTGTTTCTCAACATATTTCGATAAAAATTTCACAGATTGTCAATATTTTTATATTATTTTTATTTTATTTATGTAAATTTTTCCATATTCAAGATGTTTTTGTTATCGATCACATGTGTATATATATATGCATGAAACAAACTTGTACTGCCTAGGGATTAGGCGAGCTTATGTTCCAAATCTGGAGTCTCTAGCTCTTATAGTCTCTGAGATCGACGCGTTCATACATACGGACGGACGGACGGACGGAGGGACGGACGGACGGACAGACGGACATGGCTATATCGACTCCAATGTTGATGCTGATCAAGAATATATGTACTTTATGGGGTCGGAGATGCTTCCTTCTGCCTGTTACATACTTTTGCACAAAACCATTATACCCTTTTTACCCATTGTCAATGGGTTCAGGGTATAAAAATGGTATTTGATAATTGAGTTATTTCTTGTATTTTGAGTTGGTATTGATTGCCAATTTTAATTTTAAATAGATCAAAACACGAATTACTTTTAATAAATAGAATGTCTAGCTATTCACATGTCAACATTGTTAGCTAGCTTAAATATATTGTGTAGCCGGAAACGAGTTTATTTATTTCATTTTCTAATGCGATTTTCCAAAAACTATTAAAACATTTTCAATTAGGTGTAAGAAAGCCTTGCGAAAACCGATGGCCATTGAGCGCAAGGTAATTTAAAGTTGTTTACCTAATAACTGAAAAGAATTGGAGCAGTAAGCAGCGACGTTATCACCTTTTAAGGACAAACAGCCTAGGAGGTCCTGGGCTCAGGCAAGTGAACATCTTACACTTCGGGATTTTTGGGGTCGTTAAGACTTCATTCGTTTGACTTTCATTAGCAAAGCTGTGGCAAATTTCCATATAAGGAGCATATACCATATCTACCTCAATGGCACAGTCCCAGCATCACAATCGTCGGCAGCGGCGGCGGCATGGAACTGATATGGTTTAAATATTACAGTGGCATCGGCAGTTCAAAAGGATCCGATTGACGAGCCTACAACACATTTTGATTAAGCATGAAGTCGTGTTGACGCCATCGGACTGTTCGGGCCTTTGTCAATACACTAAGTCCCTTTGTTTTTTCTACGCATTAAAATTCTTAATTTATTTCTGTTGCTGGCTGGTTGAAATTCAGGCAGAAGCGATGAGCAGACCATCGTCATCATCATCAGCTGGAACATAAGAAAACAGGGCTCAAGTGCACGCACATTAGGCACAGTCATTCCAGACCGATTCTCCGCTCTACAACACTGAACTGTTGTCTATTTGTAGACCGGGTGTGAAGTGCTTCACATATTCGAAAATGTGGGCGATCTCACCGATTCCAATTCGATACTGTGCGAAGTACAAAAGAGTTTGTGTGTGTGTAAAGTGGGTGTGGCCATTTTGGTACTCGCATTGGCATTTCCGTTCACATCAGAGGCGCCTCAAGTGCAACACTTGTGCGGTGATTGTGCAATACAAACTTTGCGAACAAAAGGGGGGAAGGTAGGTCGTAGAGCGATACGGTGTAAATTGCTGGACTGCCACAGCTGCGTCACATTCGATGCGCTTTTCATTTCGTTTATTTATGTTCATGTCGCGATGCGGTTGTTATGAGAAGGTGCCAACTCATCTACAAAAACATATATCCTGCGTCCAACGAGCCAGCGATATCAATTTGTTAAGCAGCTGATGCCAGATGGTGCTACAGCAGAAAGCAGGGTATTAATAAGACTGTAACAGATTTCTTATAAATTATGTTGAAATTAATGGAGATATAAAAACATATTTATAGGAAATGTGCTAAGGGTGGCATGCCAAGTAGAGAACATAAATGTTAAGCTGTCACAGATTGTGAGCAGTGTAAAACACTATTATGTTAAAAAGAAAATAAAACATGTTTTAAAGAAGTATGAGCAAAACTTACATTACATACATATATATCTCTTAACTTAACGTAACTTTAGACCAAACTCGAAACTTCGATAGCCTTGCAAACATTGTATCTTATGTGTTACTAACAAGTCCTTCGTTTTTTTAAACTTTTGAGGGTATAATGCTCTCAACGGAAAGGTTTTACCACAAAAACAAAAAATTAGTGGCACTTTTCATTTGTGAATGTTAAACGTAAGCAGGTGGCCAAGCCTAAGCCTAAGAAATATTTGACAAACATCTTAAAAAAAAAAAATAAATTAAAATAAAATCTTGAATCTAAAAATTGTGAATTAACCTATTCAAATGTCCATGAATCAGTAATCTTAGCTAACATTGCCTCTATCTTCTTTATTATCTACACCTGAGTTTTATGGAGATCTCCTGTCGATGCCATCTACGCTAAACTCAAGTATTCTGTTATCTAAGTCGATTTAGCAGCTCTACAACACCACATCCGTTAACATTCCTCATTTTATAACACACAATGTCATGAGCATATGTCAGGCGTGCTTGTTTAAGTTTCCACTCGACACATTCACCAGCATCAAGCAGAATCATTACCGACACACACACAAAATTATCGCTTGGGAGAAGCAAGAATCACGGCACAGCCAAAGAAAACTTCCGATGAGCTATTTGTCATAGCTCAACTAACCGAAAATCCCCTAACAAACATTTGTACAACACCTACGAGTGTCATACCAGAAAACCACGACATCTCTACACATGTCGTGTCGGGCTTTTGCTTTCATTTTTTCAGCCTCGTTTGATATATTTAAATTGTGATTATTTGGGCAATGATAAGCGACTTGCACTCTCTACTGAGTTATGTTGCACGGGGCCGAGTCCTGAGCCCCAGATAAGAGACACAAACGTCGAAGGTGTTCGTTTTTGCACCACCGCAGCGTTTGGTTGTGCTTCAACTGGGACGTGATATTTGACAGTCGTCGTGCAAAAGTATGTAACAGGCACAAGGAATCATCTCCGACCCCATAAAGTATATATATTCTTGATCAGCATCAACAGCCGAGTCGATATAGCTATGTCCGTTTGTCTGTCTGTCCGTCTGTCCGTTCGTATGTATGAACGCGTCGATCTCAGAGACTATAAGAGCTAGAGACTCCAGATTTGGTACATAAGCTCGCCTAATCCCAGCGCAGTACAAGTTTGTTTTAAATTTTCGATAACTCTTCCCGTTTCCGATATACATATGTATAAACTTTTTGATGCAGTTTGAAAGATTAGACTAAATAATGACAATCTGTGAAAATTATTATAATTATTGAAATCGGTTGAGAAAAACTGGAGATATAGAGAATTGAAGTTAAGAAACTATGCACTATACGCGTAAACATACACACACTCACACATGCTTGCAAGCACTGACTGTACAGTTAAAGTATGGGGTTCAGGGTATAGTGTAGTCGGGATTTCTCGACTAGAGCCTTCTTACTTGTTTCATTCTCTTTTTGCTTAAAATTTTCTCATTAAGCAGTTGAAGACGAACCGGCAAATGGTTCATCATAAATTTTCTCATTTACAAACTTTTTTTGCAAATAATTACCTCGAAATTCACATGGCGACAAACCGTCGCTAAAGCCACTCAGGCAAGCGTTATGGAAATTCATAAATACCACTCCCTCCGCTGACTCTTCGCCAGCAAATTTGGGATGTGTTTTGCCTGCAGTGCGGGTGGCGTTTTGTGCCTTTCACACAAGCATTTCAGGCAATGAACGAAAAAAATAGAGAAAATCATGTATCAAAAAGGATGTTGTTGCCGGTCGGTCATTGTGTGTTCCTGGCAAGCAGCTGCACATTAAAGCGTACATAATTAAGCTGTTGGGATTATTTTGATGTGTCACAAGCTGATAGCTTGACTATGGGAATTAATATAAGCCAACTTGAATGTGAGAGTTCTAGCAGCTGGGCCTGTGAAAAATGTCGCGCAAAGTAACAGGATCCAGGATATGAGTTTAACAGAAATGGAATCACACTACGAGCATTTTTTGATGCATGATCGTCAAAATACAATGTACTTTCTTGGAATAAAAGTACTATAAATGTAATTATAGCGCATTAAGCCAAAAGTATTAATTTCATCTAAGCGTTAGGAATTATAATATTATCAAATAAATGAATATTATAAATAAGAACATGGAACAGAAAACAAAATATTAATAAAAACAAAATCATATCTTATTGTAAAATTGAATTATTTGGGCTTTAGCTTATACCAACCATTTATGAAAAAAAAATGTGTGAAATTATTTATTGTGTCGTTAAAACTGCATATTCCTTTTTCTGCAACTCTTACCTGGCGGAAAATGGAGGGTAAGGTTGCATGGCCAACTTTGCTAATAATAATAAGAAAGAGTAAACTGTATGCAAGTATTATTATATATAGCCATTTTTACTAAAATCCAGTTCCAAAAGCTGATTTAATTTTGTGAACTAATACACCGTAAATGTCCGTCTGTTTCTATGCAAATTAGCCTCTCAGCTCTTGTGCTATCGAATTGAAACTTTGGTAAGGGATTTATTTTTTCTGAAGTTAGATTATAGTTAGATAGTTGAAATTGACAACCCGATCGTAAGTAAAAAAAATGTATTTTGTCACTCTTTTCAAGACTTCAATTTTAAGAGACCATCGGTTAAAATAATCAAACCCATTTTGACACTATCACAAATGTATTTTCGATTAATTAATGGAACTGAAACTAGAAAGAACTGCTTAGCATTTTAATGCCTGTTACATTTCCGCTCTTTTTTTAAGCGCACACAGTCTGAAACGAACGTAGACAAAAAATTTTCGGAGTGCAATGTCATCAAAGTTACCCAGCTGGAGAGCTTATTAACATTTAATTGAAAATTGAATTGAATCCAGAACTAACAAGTCAACGGCGCTAGTCGAGAAATCACGACTAGACTATACCCTGAACGCTATACTTTACGCGTCAGTGCTTACAAGTATGTGTGTGTGTACGTGCAAACTTGACTTAACTTCAATGGTGTTTCTCAACCGATTTAAATACCAATTTCACACATTGTCGTTATTTCGTATAATGTTTGAAATGCCGTCTTTTCCAAATTCAAGATTTTGTTGTTATCGATCACATGTATGTATCGGAAACCCAAATGCACGTACATATATAGCCCTGCAGTTGTCAGGTGCCAGAAGTGAGCTCTCGGCATAGGTTGAATAGGTCGATCAAAGTTTATCGGCTCTTTACATTCTTTTTTGTAAACAAAAAGCGTAACTCAAGATTTCACGCTGTTAACATTTTTTTGTCTAGCATTATGGAAATATTGTCTTAAGCGGATAAAGAAATTATTGAATTTATGCATCAGTCAAAGCCTTATACATTAAAATCCAAAGGGGGCCTAGTTACTTATTCACATTTATTTACACGCATGTTAACCGCATTGGCTTTTATCGACTTTCTTTATATGCTTTATGGTTTTTATATCCTTAACCCATTGAAAATGGGTAATAAGGGTATAATGGTTTTGTGCAAAAGAATGTAACAGGCAGAAGGAAGCATCTCCGACCCCATAAAGTATATATATTCTTGATCAGCATCAACAGCCGAGTCGATATAGCCATGTCCGTCTGTCCGTCCGTATGTATGAACGCGTCGATCTCAGAGACTATAAAAGCTAGAGAGTCCAGATTTGGTACATGAGCTCGCCTAATCCCTAGGCAGTACAAGTTTGCTTTAAATTTTCGATAACTTTTCCCGTTTCCGATATACACGTTGTGATCGATAACAACAAATTCTTGAATTTGGAAAACTTTTTGATGCAGTTTGAAAGATTAGACTAAATAATGACAATCTGTGAAAATCGATCTCAGAGACTATAAGAGCTAGAGACTCCAGTTTTGGTACAAAAGCTCGCCGGGATTTCTCGACTAGAGCCTTCTTACTTGTTTTTAATTAATACATTCCTTAAGCGAACGTCAAACGTCGAATCATTTTTAACTGTGCTGCGACAGCGCCTTCCCTTAAGGATAAGATGTTGCGGAGTTAAGCCTATAAATTAAAAGATGCTGACCATTATAAAATTCATGTTTTACTGCCGTAGCGCACACAAAAGTGATGGCTCAAATTATAGGGTCCATAAGGAGGGAAGTAAGATGTAAGAGAATGCAATCGTAGTTCTGTGCTGTCTTTAAAACGAAGAGCAGCCAGGACAATGCGTGAAGGTATTTTCAGATGTTTATCCTGGCACTGTGAAGTGTGCAGGTGCATTTTACATATTAAAGAATGGGAAATTGTTTTCCGATATGCAATTATATTCCAAGCGCAAGTTCAACGTTTGTAGAACTTTTGCACGTTTCGAATGTTGGCATCTCTTATCGCTTACTTAACGCCGACTTTTTAAACTGGCGCAAGTGCATGAGGGCAATATAAACGTTGCACAGTGAATTGGCTGGTGGCCAAATGAAAAATCCAACCCAAATACCGAAAATCGAAAGCCAATAGAAGTATGGAGCTTAAGATTTTTTAAGAGTTGCAGTCGTCTGTATCTGCATGTGTTGTTGTTTGCTTGGGCCGATTGGAGAGCATTTCACTGATAACGGCTTGAATAATGTGCCGGAGTATTACAGCTTTTGTCTTGGCCCCTCACCAACATTGGCTGCTTGCCAGAGACGAGAGAACAGAGACGATAGAGTCGACAACAGATACTGATGCGGGTCATTGGCACAGTCTCTCTCACGTCGAATGCTTTGACTTTCCTTTGTTTTTAATTAAAATAAACTTTAGTTAAGATAAGCGCATTTCAATAGAGTAGCCCGAATGCTGCATCGACGTTTTTGGAGCTCTAATTATACCCTTAACCCATTGAAAATGGGTAAAAAGGGTATAATGGTTTTGTGCAAAAGTATGTAACAGGCAGAAGGAAACATCTCCGACCCCATAAAGTATATATATTCTTGATCAGCATCAACAGCCGAGTCGATATAGCCATGTCCGTCTGTCCGTCCGAATGTATGAACGTGTCGATCTCAGAGACTATAATAGCTAGACACTCCAGATTTGGTACATAACCTCGCCTAGTCCCCGCGCAGTACAAGTTTGTTTTAAATTTTCGATAACTCTTCAGTTTTCCGATATACACATGTGATCGATAACAACACTAGAAGGTTCTAGTCGAGATATCCCGACTAGACTATACCCTGAACCCTATACTTTACGCATACAATCAGTGATTACTAGTATGTGTGAGTGTGTGTATGTATACGCGTATAGTGCATACTTTCTTAACTTAAATACTCCATATCTCCAGTGTTTCTCAACCGATTTCGATAAAATTTTCACAGATTTTCATTATTTAGTGTAATCTTTCAAACTTCAAATTCAAGATTTTGTTGTTATCGATCACATGTGTATATCGGAAACGGGAAGAGTTATCGAAAATCTAAAACAAACTCGACTCGGCTGTTGATGCTGATCAAGAATATATATACTTTTTGTGGTCTGAGATGCTTCCTTCTCCCTGTTACATACTTTTGCACAAAACTATTATACCCTTTTTACCAATTTCAATGGGTTAAGGGTATAAAAAGAAAACAAATATCGTCCAAAAGAAGACAGAGAAAAGAACTTGTCAAACGAAAAAAATTCCAGGTGCATTCACAAATTTGATGCCGTTGGCATCCAAAAGCAAAAACGGACGGTATAGAAAATAAAACATGTTTAAAAGATGCATAATACAAGATAAAATGATGATGCTGATGATGATAATGTTGTTGGCCTGATGTTGGCCGACCACGATGTGGTTACAGAGTGTACCTTGCCCATAACCAGGACCAGAACCTGGCTAATGGCAATCGTACTAAAGGTAAAAGAGATACACACAGAGGACAAGGGCACGCGTTTTATACCTGCATAAAAAGGTATAAAGGTACGTTGTGATAGATACAATTGCCCCTAGTTTGACTGTTTCGTATGAAAGGATGCAGGTGGAAACTGATTTTTAAGACACAAAGAACAAAAAATTAAACAAAGGTTCCATGGTGTTTGTGAGTGTGTGTGGCAGCTTAGAATCGAATGTCGGATACTAGGTTTCGCGAGAGTCATTCTAGCTAGGTATAGATTTTAAATTTTTTTTGACAATTCAAAAGAAAACATGAGTTTTTTTTAAATGTAATTATAATTTAAAAGTTTGAGCTTATTCCTATCATTATCGTTCATTTTAATTGAGTATATATTTTCTGTATTTGTTCCTTATAACTTATCTAAGCAAGTTTGCTTTATGGTTTATTAATTTACTAACACTAATTTGATCATTTAACCACACTTAAAGCCAAAAAAGTAGCTTAACATTTCAATTGCAGCTTCCACGGATATTTTTAAATGCCATTTGTATAAATTTATGCATAAAATAAGAATATGTCTCGGTGAAAAGTTTTATTGAAAACGTGTCTCCATTACCCTGGGCGATTCCTATTCTCAGCTCTCAGTTGCAGTCCCTCTGTTTCAACATCATTCCCAGTTCCTGAAGTCTATGCCTATTCGCATGCGTTATAAATCACGCAAAAGTTTGAAAAGCGCTGCGGATAACTTTGCGCTGAAGCAGCAGTGGCATAAGTTTCATGTCATCAAGTTTAGCGAGTCTCGGCGAAGAACATACTTTCTTTAACTTTAATTTTGGAAGAGATCATAGTTCAATGAGCAAATTGCACGTTGATTTTTTGCACTTGAATTTACTTAGCTCTCGAGTTTCTAATGGAATTTTTTGTGATGTGCCGTGTGATTAATGAGCTAAGACCGCAAAAACTTTACCTTGAGCGCATAAAAAGCAATGCAGTAAAAAATAAAAACTTAAAAAGTCCAGTTGAAACTTATTAAAATCAACGAAGCGTTGTCTGAAGCATTCCAAACTTTGGGAAAAAATTTGTGAAGCAGTTCAAAAAAGAATTAAATTTAATCGGCGTCTGCATTCAAAAAAAAAAGGTCTCGTGACAAATGTCATTTGAATTTGGAAACTACTATATTTTAACCGGCGACTTCTCCAAATGCTTTTGGAATTAACCAAACGTATAATTTTTCAGCACGCAGCTCTTGGGGACCGTACATAGTACACAAGTAACTGCCAATATCTTAAAAATATGGGTTTTTAGGAAATTAAATCAAATACCATTTCAAGGAATTTTAATATTAATTTGGATTGATTTGCCTGCCAAGGATAGTAATTAGCTATTTGAAGCAAATATATTTTGTATATGTTTTCGTATTGGACTTATGCTTGGGCAGAGCATAAACAAGTAAGAAGGCTCTAGTCGAGAAATCCCCATTAGACTATACCCTGAAGCGTATACTTTACTGATCAAGAATATATATACTTTCTGGTGTCGGAGATGCTTCCTTCTGCCTGTAACATACTTTTGCACAAAACCATAATACCCTTTTTACCCATTCTTAATGGGTAGACGATACCGGGATTTGTCGACTAGAATATTCTTACTTGTTTTATTTGTGTCTCAATTGAACAGACTACAAGATCTTCAAGCATTTTAGCAACTGCTGGTGAAATTGGCTGCTCTTCGTGCTAATGACAACAAACTACGAAATAATAATTGTCAAGTGCCGACACGTACAATGATTACACATGTCCAAATGCCAGCTGGTATTGCAACCAGCAACACATCCAAAAAGCCAAGCCAGGAGGTAAGGCCAGAGCATGGCTGCAACTAATGTAATATGTCTAAGATGTGAGACAGGCCCTAAGTAGCCTTAAGGCGGGATATCAGACAATATATGTGACACACATACACAACTACAAAACCGCACACATAGGCAACGCACCTTCTAAGTGGGAACGCTCCATGTTGTCGTAATCCTCAATTAAATTTTATTTTAAAGCAATTTCGCAAAGTAGTTTTTCTTTTTGTTGTCAACACTGCCAAAAAGAAAAGCAAACAGTGGCGAACAAAAATTGTATAATGGTATTTTTGGGTATTCGAATTTGTATTCTTATTCGTTGTCGACTTTTGGTTCTTGGTGAAATTCTCTCAGGGACAGTCTGTAAATAGCCCCGTAAACATGAGGATTAGCCAACCATTTGCCTTTGTGCTCTACCGCTTGCAAGGTCCTGGCTAAAAGTGTCACTCACTTAAAGACAAATATTGTACAACATATAACAGCAAAAACACAAGGAAACGGAAATACTCGCTACATTGACCAGGCCAAAGGCAACAAAGCAAGGAAGTGGCTCCATGAGTCTTACACAGCTATTGCTTCTGTATGCGTATGTATGGTTCTGTATATGTTATCCTTGCTTTTCCGTCTTCCTCTGGCCATTGTGCTAATATTTATGTGTCATTCACAATTGTATGCATGACATTGATGGCTGACAGTGGCAGCAACAAATCCAATTGCGCAGCTGTTACGATGGTTCGCTTGCTTTAAGTAAATAAGAAACAAATCTATACCATGACTTTGCTGTTTGTTTTCTTAGCAACCGAAAAGGGGAAGTTTCCATTTCCACACTCCCCTGTCAATACGATGCTGTAAATTTTGCAATGAAACTGTCTAGCAATGAGCAAAGCATTTTGACATGGTTTGCCATACGAAATGCATTTTGTGGCAATATTTCAGTTGGATCTTACCACCTTTCTAATTGCAGGTAGCGTTATCTAATAAGCGTGTCTAATGTTTTGCGGAAGACTTGTGTGCACAGAAGACAGGAAGTGAACAAATGTAAGGATGTAGCAGACAAAGAAAATACAAAACCATAAGCAACGCTTCTAATGCTGTCTAAATCTTTTACTCTAATAACACAGGCACACAAAAAACAAATGAGAAGTCGAGAATCTTCGACTAGAAGATACACTGAACCTCAGTAAACGGACGGCGGGAGGTTGGGTCCGCGCGTTAACAAGCCGGTGCTTGGTATCTTTGGTCCACTTGAATGTACTGTCTACGTCCAATAATAAAACAAGTAAGAAGGCTCTAGTCGAGAAATCCCGACTAGACTATACCCTTAACCCTATAATTTACGCATACAGTCAGTGCTTGCAAGTATGCGTGAGTGGCTGTATGTATACGCGTACAGGGCATACCTTCTTAATTTCAATACTCCATATCTCCAGTGTTTCTCATCCGATTTCAATAAAATTTTCACATGTTGTCTTTATTTAGTCTAATCTTTCAAACTGCATCAAAAAGTATTCTAAATAGAAGATTTTGTTGTTATCGATTTCATGTGTATATCGGAAACGGGAAGAGTTATCGAAAATCTAAAACAAACTTGTACTGCCTAGGGATTAGGCAAGCTTATATACCAAATCTGGAGTCACTAGCTCTTATAGTCTCTGAGATCGACGCGTTCATACATACAGACGGACAGACGGACAGACGGACAGACGGACAGACGGACGGACGGACGGACGGACAGACGGACATCGACTCGGCTGTTGATGCTGATCAAGAATATATATACTTTATGGGGTCGGAGATGCTTCCTTCTGCCTGTTACATACTTTTGCACAAATCCATTATACCCTTTTTACCCATTTTCAATGGGTTAAGGGTATAAAAAGTGCAAAATCTTAATGTGTGGGTGTGCATACACAGAAACTTAAGACTTCTATAACGCTGATGTATCTTATGGTGTCGGAAATGCAAAAACTATTATACCCTTTTTAACCATTTCATAAAATCCGTGCTGGCACGGTGAAATTTTAGATTTGCAATGATGTTGTTGGGTTATTTATTTCTTAAAAATCCTAGGAATGGCAGGCAACTTGGAGATTCTGAACACTATATTGCTTTTCATTTTTATAGAGAGGAATAATAAAAGACTCTTGTAAATTTTTGGAAAAAAGCATAGCTCTACGGACATGCTAAAAAATGTATACAAAAGCTTTAAAAAACACTGAGCACAGTGCCCAACATTTCCTCGAAGAATACATTTGATGGGAGTATCGAAGACCTTTGATTCGCATAAACGAATTCAAAAAACCGCTTGGGTTACTGCTGAAACTATAATCTACACCTAGTTAGGTAATTTCTTTAAAACTGGCCATTTATAACTGAAAAACTGTAAGGAGCAATCAAGTATGTGGAATAAAGTGAGATAGAGCCAGTTTTCTAAATCTCTTGTAAAGTTTAGATTTCAGAATTTTAAGAATGTTTTCCACAGTGGCATAGCGCCTGTGAAGGTAAAGTGCTCAACACCTCCAATGGTTGGGTGGTATAAATATTTAGGATAAGATATAGGCTGGGATTGGGAAACGGATAAAGAGGATTCAAAACCAAATGAGGTCAAGCATTTTATTAAGAGGATAAGAGAGAGCATTAATGTGGCTCAATGACATCCTTAGTAAGTCGATTAAAATGTCATTCTGACTCAAGGCAAGAAATCCAATTACCTTCAGTAATATTGAAATCGCTAAAAACTAGAAATCACGATCGGGGAGCAAATATTTATATAATATACCCAAATATTTCCAAAGTTGCAAGTGTCTAGCCAACATACTATTTAATTTCGGTATCAGGGTATAACGAGAAGGCTGTTTTCGAGCAAGCTCGACTAGTAACATGAACCTTTAACATAACGCCTACGGTCATGTCCGCACTATTTGGCTACTGCATGATGATTGAATTAAAACGTTATATATCTCCGGTTTTTTCAACATTCCATGAAAATTTCACAGACTTTAATTTTTTCGTCTATAGTTTCTAAAACAATTTTCGAGTTTTTCAAAATGACGATTTTAGTGCTATCGATTGCACGTGCATGTCGTAAACACAAAAATTTATCGATAATATAAAACAAACTTGTTCTGCCTATGGCTTAGAAAAGCTTATATTCAAACATGGAGTATCTAGCTCTTATAATCTCTGAGATCCACTCGTTCATGCATACTCGGCTGTTTAAGAATAGACTGATTAAGAATATGCGCAATCAGTGTTTAATCATTTTTGCTTATATGCTACAAATGTAAAGGGTGTTTTTTTTAGAGGTATTGAACTTATATATGGAATAAAACAAAGATGATTTTCTTTATTGATATGAAATTTACTTTATTCGAAATACAAACTTCTGGCATTATAACTTAAATATGATTTTTGGCATATTGCAACCACGGCTACCTCGGACGTAGTCAAATCTAGAGGTACCATTTTCGACGACTTTATCCAACATTTGTGGCCGCATATCACAATAACGCGCCGAATGTTGTCCTCTAAGTGTTCAATCGTTTCGGGCTTATCGGCGTAGACTTGGCTGCCAGTTAAAAACTTAGAATATTCTTACAAAAAAAATCAGAACATCTTTATCTAGAGTTTTCTTTGACCTCGAATAACTTTATTTGAGCACACGAGGATACATCTTATGATGTTCCCAACGGTTCTGCCAATATTAAGCTCTATTTTGTAAATACAGTGGCCCGATTAAAGATTATAAAGAATAACGCCACTGTTTGCAGAGATGCGGCTCATAAGACTGAAACGCAACTTCAATTGCAATTCCGAGAATATTTTATGGTTGTTGAAGAAAACAAAGTTGAAGCAACCGCCAAAGACGACGACGAAAGCATTGTCGAATTTTGTGTTACATGCTTGCCTGTGCGACTGGACGCGATTCTTAGTAAGGTGACGAAGCGGAGCACAACAGAGCAGAGAAAAGTAGAGCGCATGTCGAGAGTACAGTACTGGGGTTCAGTGTTTTGTTTTCTTTGCACTTAAGTTGTATCACATCAATGGCCATTGTGTACGTCAACTTTGATGTTTCGGCAAAACTTGTGAAGTGTGATTATTTAGACGTTCTTATTGCACTTACCCGCTGACCACCACAGGAATGGTAGTCTGAGTCGGTGTCAGAATCCGAAAGTCGTTTCAAGTGCCTCTCTAGCCCATTTCTTGTTATGTTATTTTGGTCTGTTGCCTTGCTAGCGTGTTGTCCAATCCAAATCAATTTAGGGCTTTTAAACGGAAAGCGCAAAAAAAGGAACCACGTCTGGAAGACTGGAAAATCAACAAAGGCAGGAGTTAAAGTCGAGTAAGGCTTAGATGACCAGAGTCTGTTGCTTGATTTTGTATATTTATTTTTGTTTACATATTTCTTTTAAATTTTTTGTTCTAATTGAATAAGAATTGTGGTGATCGTGCAGTTTTCATATCACACATTCAGAGGAGTTAGCTCAGCTATGCTCCACTCCATCATTATTATCATTATCATCTGTAACAACGTATAGGCGGGTATAATTGGATTTTCATACATGCCCCGAATCAAGGCGCGATGTTTGATTGGTGTTTGTATAATGAACTTTCAATATTTTCTCATTCCAGGCAAAGCTAAGCAGTTGCTCTTGTTATAATAATCATGTACCCTGCGTAAAAAGACGCTCCAATTATACTCTGACAACGAATGTAAGAGAGTTAAGTATCTGTCTCTCAGTCTGTATGAACGAATTCTTTTTAAATAAAATAAATGTCTTCTGTTTGAAGTAATTGTAGGCGACTTTGTTGATTTATTTTATTATTGTTGCCTGATTAAATGCAAAGGAGAAGACCACGAAAAATGTTTTTCTTACAATACAAATTTGTTAGTGCTTGGGTAAGCGTGCTGCGCTTAATAACAAAACAAGTAAGAAGGCTCTAGTTGAGAAATCCCGACTAGACTATACCCTTAACCCGATACTTTACGCATACAGTCAGTGCTTGCAAGTATGTGTGAGTGTGTGTATATATATACGCGTATAGTGCATACATTCTTAATTTAAATACTCCATATCTCCAGTGTTTCTCAACCGACTTCAATAAAATCACAGATTGTCATTATTTAGTCTAATCTTTCGAACTGCGTCAAAAAGTTTTCCAAATTGAAGATTTTGTTGTTATCGATTACATGTGTACATCGGAAACGGAAAGAGTTATCGAAAATTTAAAACAAACTTGTACTGCCTAGGGATTAGGCGAGCTTATGTACCAAATCTGGAGTCTCTAGCTCTTATAGTCTCTGAGATCGACGCTCATACATACGGACGGACAGACGGACAGACCGACGGACGGACAGACGGACATGGCTATATCGACTCGGCTGTTGATGCTGATCAAGAATATATATACTTTATGGGGTCGGAGATGCTTCCTTCTCCCATACTTTTGCACAAAACCATTATACCCTTTTTACCCATTTTCAATGGGTTAAGGGTATAATAATTATATGCAGCAACCAAAGAGAATATGAGATATAAAGAGTGGAAAAAAAAGCTCCTCTCCACTGTTAAAAAAAAAATCCCAGAGGTACGGTTAAGCTCGTCTAAAGTCAATGATAATGTTAGATATAGTATCTATATTCTTGATTATATTCTACGATTTATAGGTAAGGCTCGCATAGTAAAATTTAAAATTTCTTAAGTTGATTTTCTAGTGGTTTTTTTTCTAAGTGTAAGCATTATAAAGAAAATAATCACCTGAACAATTGCAAAAATTTAATGTGTGTTTTTTGGCCTGTAAGAAAAGTGGTGTATGGTGTTATTTTAAACTTCGCAACTTTATATGCACATGCTCTGTTTTGTAGTCCTTGTTTTAATTGCAATAAAAGCTAGTAAATCCAAAAACACACATACAACGTATTATAAATACACTGCCAGTTGGTCGTTTTACGAACCTAATAAAGCAAACAGAAACGGATTTCCTTATATCTGGAGCATAGAAAGCCGCCTAATGAGCAGCGCAGGCGAGGAACTGCAACAATTTTTAATGGTCTAATAAAAATGTGCCAAGTGGGCTGGCATCGGCGGCGTTTATGATGAAAAAATTAAATGCCTTCAATAATTAAAACACCTGTTTTAATTAGATAGAAGTGGATGTATACCGTTCGGTGTTTCTTTTCTATGCTACCGTGAGAATAAAAAAATAACTATGTCAGCGACAACTCAGTAATATTTGTTGAAACTTCTTTAAGGTGTTAAACTGCAGACACAATTAATGACCCGTCGGCGGCTTCAAATTTGGTACAACTTTATCATAAATGTGAGCCCAAGCAGCTGGAAGTTTCGTTTTTGTTGTTAAGCCGGAAGGAGCTTACAGCGATTACCGATTTACCGCTATTGCGTTTTCCAAGTAACGATGTTGTCTACTCTTGTTATATGTTCTGTGTGCTCTTTTGACTGCGGTCACAAATATGCCAAAACATCATTATAAGCATTTGTCATTCCATTGTATTGAAACCCGTGCACACCCCAAAACTAATCCTTTGACTGTGGCTATGCCTTCTGTCCATGCATACCTGTCAATGCCTAACAATGACAATTGCATTTCACCCGTTTCTCTTTAAGTTGTTGTCTGGCTTGGCTTCTATTCGTACCTATACTTCTACTTCAAGTGAAGTGCATTTATCCAATGGCAATCCTTTTTTCTTTTCGTCTCTTTGCATTGCTCTGTGCTGTGCATTATTTTACTTGAATTTGCGTTGACATCCTGCCGACGAATGCCTGATTATCGCTTCTCATTCTCCGCTACTGTATATATATGTAAATATAACGAGCATCTGTGACATATCCTATAACCATTATTAAAAACGTAAAGTAAATGAAAATTGTTTTGTGCTTACGCATCTTAGCACACCTTGAAAACAATGATAAAGAATACCACCACAACAAAACACAACAGGAACAGAACTGCAATGAACTTGAGCTAAAAGAGACATAACTAGAGTTTCAGGCTCATCGTTTTCCGAGTGTTTCCACATGCACTTAAAACTCTACAGATTTTCCCACTTAACGATAAAGTTCCTCTTGAACAGCCTACCGGTTAACTTTGGTTTAGGACACCACCGCTCAAGGTCTCTTCTCTACCCCAACCATACATGCTTAAATGGAGTTGTTAAATTATTTTCTGAAATTGAGTAAAGTGTTTGTTTTTGTCGTGTGCGTATAATACCCAATGTTTATACGAGTGTGTGCCATATGTGTGTACGTGTGACATTGGCATTGGAGCTCCATATACTTAGCTTTCGGCACGTCGAGCTGTAAACGGAAGTACTTACCTCCTACGCAAAGTAGCTCTCTATTTCGCAATTGACTCTGTGCAAATGTATTTAAAAGGCAGAAAGAAGCATTTTCGACCCCATAAAATATGCATTGACATATTGTCGACCAATTAATATTTTACTGTTAATTTTTTTCTTCTTACAATGTATTATCTGGTGCAACGTAAGAGTTTATATAATAATATTTTCGAAAAAAAAAAAAAAACAAGCTAAGGCAAAGGAAAGCAGATAAAAGATTGAATTTTAGATGTTATTTGCGGAAAATGCGTTCAATAAATGCTTGTCTATCTGAAATTGTATGACCGTCGTTGGATTATTATACACTTAACAAGTAAGAAGGCTCTAGTCGAGAAATCCCGACTACACTATACCTTGAACCCCATACTTTAAGTGTACTGTCAGTGCTTGCAAGTATGTGTGTGTGTGTCCGTACGCGTATAATGCATACTTTCTTAATTTCAATGCTCCATATCTCCGGTGTTTCTCAACCGATTTCAATAACATTTTCACAGATTTTCATTTTTCGTCTATGTTTTTCAAATTCATTATCGGAAACGGAAAGAGTTATCGAAAATTTAACTTGTACTGCGCGGGGATTTGGCGAGCTTATGTACCAAATCTGGAGTGTCTAGCTCTTATAGTCTCTTAGATACGGACGGACAGACGGACATGGCTATATCGACTCGGCTGTTGATGCTGATCAAGAATATATATACTTTAGGGGGTCGGAGATGTTTCCTTCTGCCTGTTACATACTTTTTTCACAAAACCATTATACCCTTTTTACCCATTTTCAATGGGTTCAGGGTATAAAAAGATTATTTTTTATCTATCGTTTTTATGGTAAATAGGAACATTTTTATTAAACAACAGTTTATGTTTTTGTTTGAATGGTTTTAAATACCAAAACTTATTATTTTGTCGATAACACCCAAATTTGGAATCTGGAACTTGCTTCGGAAACTTTTGGCTAACTATTGATCAGATGTAAACATTATATCAAAATCGGTCAAGAAACACAAAAATGCAAAAAATTAATAAAATAATAAAATAATAAATTAAATAAATAATAAATAATTGATTAAGTGAATTTACACACGCAACATACATACACACAATGACATTACGCGTAATGTCTGGTGTATTAGGTTGTTTCTTACTTATTGGCTACTGAATACTTTTTGTTGTAAATATGTCCGTAGAAATATCTTTGACCTACTTAATCTCCCCAATTTACCTTCATAAACGGTAAACGACCCTTTTGAGTGATATTACAAGCCTTAATCGCAAAAATAAACTAAGCGCCAGATTTTTGAAATTCACTTTTGATTAGATAATACTCTCACCCACCATTTATCATAAACTATAGCTCATAAATGAACATTTAATTTTCTTTAACAGCGGCTTAAACATTGTATATTTTTTAAAAATCAACCAATAAGGCAAAAAAAAAAAAACAAATCTTGAAATGTAAACCAGACCAGAGCCGTACCAGTTTTTCAATCCTTAAGCGAGTCAACTGCTTCTGGCCATGCCAAAGTTAGAGCCGCAGAGGCCAAAACCAAGACAATACCAGTGTAAACGGGCGCAACGGACTCCTAAATACTCTGCTAGCAGTATGGTTAATAGTTTTTTGTCTGACACATGAACCAAGAGTTTGGCATGATTTTAATACTCCAGCATAAAGAGGGTTCGTAAAGACGCGTTCATATACACAGAGAAACACATTGTGAGACTCAATGACGGACATTGCACAAAACCAAACTTTATTTTATTTTCGGTATCAGAGAATTTAAAGCTAATATATGACACTTACAATATAAACTGAAAAAAAATTTAAAGGAGTTACGAAGAGAAATGACAAACATTTATAAAAATAACACTGTAGACTACAATTAAAGCAGCTGTGTGAATTTTGTATGCATACCAACATAAGTGAGTACGTAAGTGTGTGTGAACGTAAGTGTAAAAAAATGCAAAACAAAAGCGTCAAAATATGTTTTTGGGGACCGCGTGGGCGTAGTAAACAGAGCGGCTAAGTAAAATCATCAACAACGACGACGAGCACCAACCGAACCACTTCCAACTGTCATTCGCATGGAGAACGACGATATACAGTTGCACTGGGCAGCATCAAAAACAACAGAAGCAAAAATAGGTCGACAAAGGGCGGATTTTGTATACTCTTTCAAATAAAATGTACCAAAACCTTTTTTTTTGCTTGAACAAAACGATTATAATATGCAATTTTCAGCAGAGTAACCCCATCAGAAGTTGTCAAAACATATTCCAACGCGTAATGATTTACACTGTAGACCTGTGATATTTTAATTTAGGTTTTAAACTCATCAAGAATGATAGAAAAAAGACTGCGCCTCACGCTCATTAAATTTGTCCCCAGTCCCCAATGCACTTCATTTTATGGAATTGTGTGTTTAAAGTTTAAAAAAGTTGACAAAAATCTCAAAGATGTGTAAATAATAATTCTTTTTAAAATGATATAAAAGGCAACATCACATAAAGGTAAAAAATACGCAAGGCACAATCTGTCTTGTAGCGCCTATTGGCACAATGCAAAAGCACAACCCTCTTAATGTAATTGATATATGTACTTCCGTCTAGTGTTATTAAAAATGTTGCTGCAACATTTGGCAGCAAGTGGTGAACGACGGGCCAATAATAAATTATCCATGGGTTGTGGTAGTCAAAGACATTGCCTGAAGAGGAAAGGGTACGCAGGGTGAAAAATGGTTGCGGGGAATAACCGCAAAATGTTTGCTGAACATCGTTTCCGTTATTGTTGTTGCTACTGCTTACAGGATCTCCAGTCAGCAATATGCAAACACAAAATGCGAACAAAAAGTGCATCTGAGCTAAAGCCGGAAAACGGAAATTGTGGCAAACGCAGTCTTCGGCTTCTACACGCCCTTATGTTCATTCCTCGCCCACTGGTTCATTACCCTTTCTGGGGCCATTTTTCGTGCTGTCCCAATCTGAAAAACCACATGACTTGCGACCGCTGTTGCCAAGGATTTATGTTTCACCACCGTTAAAGTCAGGCCAATCTGTTGACTTCTCCTTTCTCAGCTGCATTTGCGCGACTTTTGTTGTGCTGTGCATTTTAAAAAGCAATTTTTGGCTTTGGCTTTCAATTTGCAATTGCAATTGGCTACGAAATGTCTGCAAATTACATTTCGAGGTGACACTCGCTATGAGGCTCAGAGACCAGATTCTCAGTGTATTGCAAAGTCATTCAGTAATGAGTGCATGTGGATTACTAGAGTTGATATCTTTACTAAAAAATGACCACACCGAAGTAAGTTGGCTCAAATATAAAGCTTTGGAAAGTGTAGGACTGGGATAACTAGGCACCGGATTTTAAAATTATTACAAATGTATTAACATTAGGATAACTATTCTTGACTATATTTAACTTACGAAAAATATTAAGTTAGCTAATACTACGAAGTGGCTCCACACACTTTGAACCTTTCATTGAGTACGTCCTTAAATCCTTCCCACCCTTTAAGCTGGAAACGTCTATATAGTTTACCAAATTTGGTGGCAAACTGTCACTAGCTATCTTTTCAGCAAATTCTGCAAATCTAGCTGTAAACATTTGGCAAATATATGGCTTTATCGATTTTCGGTTATCGATTTTATCAATTAGCCAGCCCATATTGGGCGTCGGACTCAAATTTTGACACTTTATCTGAAAAGCCCATTGACAAAGATAAGCGTAAATCAAATCTCTGATTTTAAGGGTGTCGAAAAACTAAGTACAGATATTGCACAAAACTAATATTCTTTTATCTTTGGTATCAGAGTAAAAAAAAACATTCTAAAAATTTTTGTTACTGAATTTCCGCAAAATTGACATATGGATTTAACTACCTAAATAATCGCAATCAAGGCACTGAAATCAAGGCGTACAAATGTTGACAAAAGAACGAAACAAGCAAATGCTGATTGCTTTTAATAAAATATAATGAAATAGCATTCAAAAACCATCTAATTCGCCAAACGAAAATAAATCTAAAATCGAAACGAATGCGCAACGCAACGATTGAGGACAATGATGACAATTTAATTTGTCCCACAAAAACTGCCCGTAAAGGAGCAGCCGAAATTGACATATTGACAGCCAGACAAAAGGGAACACACGAGCCATTTTATGGGGTGGACTAAAGCCAACCGCAATCGCAGTGCAGTTGTCAGCAGCGGCGTCAAAAATAACAAAAGATAGCGTCAGCAATAAAATGTCATAAAACAAAGTATATTGCTAGATTTGTGTTGGCCAAAGATTGAATGCTCTTTAAAATTGGTATAAATGTATCTTAAATAAATCAAAAACTCGTGAAAAAATACACACTTTTACATGTTACAGATTTTGGGACAAAATAATAGTACGTGCAAGGGTATAAACCTGACACGAATAGCCTGTCGCTGAATTGAAGCTGCATCAACTACATTCTAAATCTAATTAAAACGCAATGAAAGCCAAGAGCCAAGGACGATGCAAACAATAATAATAATAATACACACACATGCAGACAGACATTCAGTCATTCAGTTTGGCTTCTGATATTATTGTGGAAAATAATCACAACAAGGCACAACATTGTTAAATGCACGTAAGCGATATAGATACACACTCTCATGTTGAGATATAGATACAGCCGCAGTTCCAAACAACCACAGGACGAAAGGTCAGTGTCAAAAACGTAGCCGCAGTCATCGTAACGTCACTACAGTGCAGTCACCTTACGGACACCCAAACAAACAAATCCAATTTGAGACACAGTGCAAAAATTCTCTTTTTGTTTTTCTCAGATTGTGTTTCCAAACCCAATAATAAATTATTTCTGTTCAAAATTTATGTTTAAACGCATGCTTATATGTATGTTTATAAATACATATATATATATCTAGATTTAGATTAGATTTGGATTTTGGAACGTAAGCTTCAATAATTTTTATTCGCTGAAAACGATGACGCTTTCAGAATATGCGTATCACGTTAGGATTTTGGGTTTTGTAGTGTTCGGTTGAAGACTTAATTTAAGGTCATTTACATCTAGCTCGTCAAGTTAGGGAGAAGAACCATACTGAAAACGTGACTAGGGTCTTTACCACCATTTTTCTTAAGATCTTGAAGTTTTACCTTAATTTTTAAAGGCGCTAAAAGAAATTAGTCTAAGATCAAGCTTTTTTGTTACAGACTTATCTTTTTTTTTTTTACTTCAAATTCAGCAAGAAAATTAGTTGTCCAACATGTGTTGCGTGGTTTGAAAAAAACACAGAAAAACGTAATCAGACCAGTAGTATGAAGCTAGTGGTTATGACTAAATAAATAAAAAGGATATCTCCTTTTACGACTGGGATTGAGGCGTCAAAGGATAGAACGGAATATGTTAAAGTCGGAGCATATAACACGAAATGGTTCATCAAGGTTAAGGGGTAATAAGTTACGGGAATATCTAACTGACACAGTTAGTTTAATTCGACTCAAAATAATGGGTGACTCGATTTCACCGATAAGTAAATAAGTAACAAATAATGCTCCGTGTATTGTCCTTCGTAACATAAACATTTGTATTTCGACGCGCTTAATATAAATTTAGGCTCCGTTTGGCCAATACCATAAAAAATCTCAATAAACTACGGCAAATATTTTTTTTTATTTTTTCAGATTATACACTTTATAGAGGTGAAATCATAATAAACATTAAAAAATATTTTATTTGAAATCACATTTAATTTCCTAGTTTAAATATACGTGCTTTAATTTCAGGCTTTCGTCCGTAATCTAAATCTCTTAAGCTTTTTATAAGCGCATCTATATCCTAACCCTAAGTCCTTTACCAGAGCTGACAACTAATTTTATGGCCATCACATCAACCAACGCCAACAAACAACTACCAGGCTAATCAAACATGACCCCACACACATAACATTCTAGCCCCACAGCTCATAAAAAGCGCCCACATGACAAATAAGACAAAGCACACACCCCAAAAACATATCCCGCTGATAAGCGCTGACAAACAAACGCTTACAAAAAAAATAATATGGCTCTAGTCGTGAAAGCTCGACTAGGAGATACCCTGAACACTAAATATGTACTGTCATAGTTCAACTACTACATGCTTGACTAAAGTTTAATCTTCGATATCTTGGAAGTGTCTGATCCGGATTTGAATAAATTTTCACAGATGATTATTACTTTTAAATTGTTCATGCTAGCCAATTTGGTGAGTCTAGCGGTTTAAGTGCATGTTTTATCGATTTTCACATCGACGTATATCGACGTGTAGCCGATTTTCATGTCCCTCAGTGGGCATACTTTCCAGCCTTGACAAAGTTTTAAATATGTAGGGCATTGCAATCTATACGCTTTTCTACATTAGTTATCTGAGTGTATAAACAGAAATTTATTAGCTGTGTTATGTAAATTGCACACAAGAGTGTCGAAGCAGGGCAAAGAGAATAGCCCCTACAGAGCCCATATATGCATGTACGTATGTGTATATAAATACTATATGGAGTTTGCATACATATATACATAAGTATACATATTTACATTTATGTAAATACAAGAAATAATAAGCATCGCGGAGCCGCATAAAAATCCTCCATTTCAAAGCCAAGAAAAATATATAAGGAAAAATTATTTTCATGATGCGTTGATGATGTTTACGATACGACAAATATGCAATAGGCTGACATGGAAATGGGTGTGATTGGAGGGGCGGCAGGCACTGAAATCATTTTGTAATATAATTTGTGTTGTTGTTGCTGTTGTGGGGGCTACACTTTTATGGGAGCCCAAACATAATCAACATTATCCAAAATCCGCAACCCGCCTTCAAAATGCTGAGGCGCGGCCCTCGTGCGGTGCGAAAGCCTGGTCGCATTATCATCTCATTGCACAGGACTTAATTCAGCGTCAAGTTATTAAAGCGTAACGCAACGTTCTTTCCCACATTATTGTCCTCGGCCATGTTGTCGACGTTGTCATTATAGTCTTACTTTTCGTCGCCCCGATTCATTGTTCGCGCTGCGCTTAACTTGTTTTGCATTCTGTGGAACGAGTTGGGCCAAACCGAAACCTAAATAGCCAAGGCGAATGGAGGCGCTGCCTTAATGCTAAATGATCCAATATCCTGTTTCCTGCATTTGTCTGTGCAGCATCAGCACCCCAACCTGCAGCAGCAACCTTAAGAAGTCCTTTGTGACCTGGTCTCAACTCTTCTCCGTTCCGGCTATTATTTACTCAACTGTGCCAACTTTAAGATGCCGCTACTGAAGACAACTTCAGTACAGTTATTTGCTCAACACGGAAAAAATAAAGTTATACAATATAGCAAAATGTAAGTCGTACAAAAGACAAAAAATGGTGTATTTGATTCTTTGCATAGGGCAAGTTAAATAGCAAGATGCAAAGTTTTAATTATGCAACTTGTCATCCTCAGATTGTTAGTCTGGGCACTAGTCCCCATTTATTTCGTCTGCTAAAGATGTGATGCCCAAAAGTTAAAATACACATAATTAGCATTAGTTTTTTGTCGTTTGCGCAGTACACAAAGCGTATTCTCTGTTCTTTTCTATACATAGTATTTGGCTCAGCTGTCATTCATTGTAGATGTATTTGTGTATCTTTGGGATATGCTAGTCCAGTGTCAAAAACTATGCTAGCAGTTCCTCTAAGTACTTTCTGCTGTTGACAAAGCGACGAGGCCTTCGCTAATTCAATAAAAAAATAATTATAACAAAGAAATAAAATACACTTTGAACTTATTTGACTAAGAGTACAGTGATTAATTCAGCGATTATATCTATCCTATATACTTTTTATAAAATATCTGCAAAGCACATGTATAGTTTTTATCAATGCGCTTAATTATTAAAATTTCTTACTTTTATTATTATGAGTAGCAAATGCAAAGATATTTTTTTTTTAAATATTATTTTAAAACCATACAAATTTATTTCCAGAGGAAATAATCTTGAGCGACGATAACAAGTCTGTTTTCAAAATCCAAAAAGTTTTTTCAGCCAGCAAATTTTAACGCAGCGGCGTTTCCTTTCGTGCAGGTTTTTTATACCCTTAACCCATTGAAAATGGTTAAAAAGGGTATAATGGTTTTGTGCAAAAGTATGTAACAGGCAGAAGGAAGCATCTCCGACCCCATAAAGTATATATATTCTTGATCAGCATCAACAGCCGAGCCGATATAGCCATGTCCGTCTGTCCGTCCGTATGTATGAACGCGTCGATCTCAGAGACTTTAAGAGATAGAGACTCCAGATTTGGTACATAACCTCGCCTAATCCCCGCGCAGTTCAAGTTTGTTTTAAATTTTCGATAACTCTTCCCGTTTCCAATATACACATGTGATCGATAAAAACAAAATCTTGAATTTGGAAAACTTTGATGCAGTTTGAAACATTAGACGAAATGATGATATTCTGTTAAAATTTTATTGAAATCGGTTGAGAAACACCGGAGATATGGAGCATTGAAATTAAGAAAGTATGAACTATACGCGTACACACACACACACACATGCTTGCAAGCACTGACTGTATTCGTAAAGTATATGGTTAAGGGTATAGTCTAGTCGGGATTTCTTGACTATAGCCTTCTTACTTGTTTTTGGTACAAAATGTGACAAAACCTCTGGGTCGGGTAAAAGACTTGCTGGGGGCAAAGCATGCGCATAAAAGTTACATTTCCTAATATTCACCAATAACAACAAAATATATATGTATATAAAAAAAAATGCCACAGGCATGAGCATGCCAAAAAAAAAAAAAAAAATAATGTTGAGGGACGTAAACAATGAATGAAAAACAAATTTTTTGTTTGGCCTAGCACAACATAATCTTGTTAACAATTTGTTTGTGTGGCTTGTGACTGTCGTGGACACATTCGACAACAATCAAAACAACAATGACAGAAGCAAGAACATATTTGAGTTCTTTAAGTGAATGGCGAACATGTAGCATTTATTTTGTTCAACATAATCCTGTAGGTGTGACATATGTATGTATACATTTCAGCTTTGATCCTTTAAAGATAACTCGTAGCGCTGTGGGACTGCCAGAGCAACAGAGGCAATTGCCGACTGAAACACAATACAAATAAACAAAAACAGAAATTTACATATATATGTATGTATATTTCTTATGATGTGTGCGTTTTGAGGATGCAACACTTGAGGCGTTTGACATTCCCCGTAAAATTCTCCTACTGCCAACTTAAGTTGTCAAAATCAGCTACAAAATTTCTTTTCTTCTCACGAGCTTCGTGTTATTTTCATTTTATTCAACTGTTATGTTGTTTGTATACTCTCATTTGTCTTTCTTAGCCGCTGGTGGCTTCGACTTTGCTAAAACATTTTGCATGTTTGTCTTACAAGGTGTTGTGATATTTGACCGCGCGAACAACATCAAAGATTTTGTTTTTGAAAGTTGCTAGGGGCATCTCATTATCGCACCTTTTTTTACGTTTTCGTTCGATTTGATTTATTTATCTTTTATATAGAGCTGGTCTTGTACGTTGTATGTTTTGTTTTTAGACTAAACAAGTAAGAAGGCTCTAGTCGAGAAATCCCGACTAGACTATACCCTTAACCCTATAATTTATGCATACAGTCAGTGCTTGCAAGTATGTGTAAGTGTCTTTATGTATACGCGTATAGGGCATTCTTAATTTCAATACTCCATATCTCATGTGTTTCTCAACCGATTTCAATAAATTTTTCACAGATTGTCTTTATTTAGTCTAATCTTTCAAACTGCATCAAAAAGTTTTCTAAATTGAAGATTTTGTTGTTATCGATCACATGTGTATATCGGAAACGGGAAGAGTTATCGAAAATCTAAAACAAACTTGTACTGCCTAGGGATTAGGCGAGCTTATATACCAAATCTGGAGTCTCTAGCTCTTATAGTATCTGAGATCGACGCGTTCATACATACGGACGGACGGACGGACGGACAGACGGACGGACGGACGGACGGACGTACAGACGGACGGACGGACGGACGGACGGACGGACAGACGGACGGACGGACAGACGGACATGGCTATATCGACTCGGCTGTTGATGCTGATCAAGAATATATATACTTTATGGGGTCGGAGATGCTTCCTTCTCCCTGTTACATACTTTTGCACAAAACCATTATACCCTTTTTACCCATTTTCAATGGGTTAAGGGTATAAAAAGTACATAAAACAAGTAAAAAGGCTCTAGTCGAGAAATCCCGACTAGACGACACCCTGAACCCTATACTTTACGCATACAGTCAGTGCTTGCAGGTATATTTGTGTGTGTGTGTGTATGTATACGTGTATATTGCATACTTTCTTAACTTCAATGTTCCATATATGCGGTGTTTATAAACCGATTTCAATAAAATTTGCACAGTTTGTCATTATTTCGTCTAATGTTTCAAATGACGTTTAAAACTTTTCGGTATTCAAAATTTTTTTGTTATTGATCACATGTGTATATCGGAAACGGGAAGAGTTATTATAAATTTAAAACAAACTTGTACTGCCTAGGGATTAGGCGAGCTTATGTACCAAATCTGGAGTCTCTATCTCTTATAGTCTCTGAGATCGACGCGTTCATACATACGGACGGACGGACAGACGGACATGGCTATATCGACTCGGCTGTTGATGCTGATCAAGAATATATATGCTTTATGGGGTCGGAGATGCTTCCTTCAGCCTGTTACATAGTTTTGCACAAAACCATTATACCGTTTTTACCCATTTTCAATGGGTTCAGGTTATAAAAAAGTGCTACAGGGGCAATGAAAATGTAACTCAGATTGAACTATTAAAACCACCCAGGTCCTCCAATAATAGCCCTCAGCAAACAAACAAGACGATCATGACAACCAAAAACAGCAATTTGAATAACATAAGTGGTTGCAACAGTAGAAAAACAAAAACAAATGCAACTCCCTCCTTCCTACATCGACATAAACTGCCCGCAACAATTGCACTTCCTGTTTTATTTATTTTGCACTGTATAGCGAATTCCCGCCTATGCAGACTTAAATAAAAATATCTAAATTATGACATATGACAAATACATATTACATTGCTTAGGGTTTGGCGACCCTCTGCGCAAAAAATTACAAAAAACTGTACAGAAAATGATGAAGAGAAAAAAATGGGCGCGTTTTCTGTATGACATCAGTGATTAATCATTGTGGTTGCTACAAAAAAAAACCAGTAAGAAGGCTCTAGTCAAGATTTCCCGACTAGACTATACCCTGAACCCTATACTTTACGCGTACAATCAGTGCTTGCCAGTATGTGTGTATACGCCTATAGTGCATACTTTCTTAACTTCAATACGCCATATATCCGGTGTTTCTCAACCGATTTTAAAAAAAAGGTCACAGATTGTCATTATTTAGTCTAATCTAACTGCATCATCAAGTTTTCCCAATTCTAGATTTTATTGTTATCGATGCCATGTGTATTAGGCGAGCTTATGTTCCAAATCTGGAGTCTCTAGCTCTCTGAAATCGATGCGTTCATATATACAGACTCATCAAGAATATACATACTTTATGGGGTCGGAGATGCTTCCTTCTGCATGTTACATACTTTTGCACAAAACCATTATACCCTTTTTACCCATTTTGAATGGGTTCAGGGTACAAAAACAAGTAAGAAGGCTCTAGTCGAGAAATCCCGACTAGACTATACCCTTAACCCTATACTTTACGAATACAGTCAGTGCTTGCAAGTATGTGTGTGTGTGTATGTACGCGTATAGTGCATACTTTCTTAATTTCAATGCTCCATATCTCCGGTGTTTCTCAACCGATTTCAATAACAGATTATCATTATTTCGTCTAATGTTTCAAACTGCATCAAAAAGTTTTCCAAATTCAAGATTTTGTTGTTATCGATCACATGTGTATATCGGAAAGGGGAAGAGTTATCGAAAATTTAAAACAAACTTGTACTGCGCGGGGATTAGGCTAGCTTATGTACCAAATCTGGAGTCTCTAGCTCTTATAGTCTCTGAGATCGACGCGTTCATACATACGGACGGACAGACGGACATCGCTATATCGACTCGGTTGTTGATGCTGATTAAGAATATATATACTTGATGGGATCGGAGATGCTTTCTTCTGCCTGTTACATGCTTTTGCACAAAACCATTATACCCTTTTTACCCATTTTTAATGGGTTCAGGGTATAAAAAGAATAGAAAATTATAAATTTAAAAAAATAGGGGCTGTTTCTGCCTGCTTTTATACTTACTGTTACCCTGTCTTCTGCACCATGGGGCAACTGTTGACAGTAGTAGTAATTCCATTTGCTAGTAAATGGTCCATGTTGGTCATTTTGTGAACTTAGTTGCCACGAACAGCAACGCATCTACACGGTCGTGCCATGAAAGATGTATTGCTCTAAGCCGATTACGAGGTTGTCGCTCCGACCCGTCCGTAGTCACAGTCGCCATCGTTGCAATAAGTAGCAACATTTGCCAGGCTTTGCTTTGAGTCCTTGCAATGGCTGTGAATCTGGTGTTGATGTCGCTGAAAGTGGTCACATTAAGTAAGCTTAGGTCTTAGTAGCTTGTAGACTTTGTTGATGGCCTCTGCACTACCAGGGTTTTTGTAAAAGTCAGCGGAGATGTTTCCTTCTGCCTATTACATACACACATACATATTACCATTATACCCTTTTTACCCCTTTTCAATGGGTTCAGGGTATAAAAACACTTTCTGTTATAATATATTACTATTTATTCTAAATGTGATATTCACATAGGAATTCACAATTAGATAAGAAATTTAGTAAAGTTTAATGCAATTTTTGTAAATCCATAATCTTCTTTGCACTTCCTTCTCTTTCTGATCGTAGAACAATGCTTGGAATATCATTTTTCCACAAACTAATTAATGGCGAAACTGATTATTATTAAAGCTAAACCATTGCCTTGCATTAGCTTTTGGCTAGGCTTAAACCCCCATACCAATAGAGAATTGTCTTAAGGGCCGAATACTGCAACAAGAATAATCGTCAATGTATATATTTTCGTGCAACTTATGGCCGACGCTTACTCATAAATTTGACTAGAATGCACTTGCAAACGAAAAAAAAAACAAACAGATAAACTGACCATGCTGGTTGATATCGATAAGTGCTTCAATGTGAGACACATAAAATGTCAGCAAACGGCCAGTTCGAGTACTTTAGGACATACTGATAAATAATACGCACTTTCAAAAGAGCGCAATGTAATGAAAAGTGAAAAATTATTAGAGCGCATTAAATGGCAGTTTGACGCATGAGCCGAATCGATGTATGGTTTGCCTCTTGGAACTGCGCAGTGGCAGCTGTTATTGTGCCACACCATAAACAGAAACTCAACAACCACCCTGAAAGTCACCCCAGCATCGCGCAGGGGCAAACACGCAAATGTGTTAATTCCGCGTGTGTTCGCTTATCAATCTGCAACTTTATCTGCCTCTCGACTTTTCCCCGAACATTTGTTTGCCACATGGTGGGATACTTCTAGGCAGAGACCCTTTGTTCATCCACTATGAGTGTGTAATTTATGCCCAAAAATGCTAGCATCTCTTATGGTAACATAAACACACGTTGTGCAAATCAAGTAATAATCATTAAAGAAGTTTTATATAATTATCGGGCGCTCAGTTGGATTTCTGGGTGGGTATTTATGGGATTGTCAGCATATTATTATATTTTAATTTATCGGTAGCTGGGGAACTTCTACAGGCCGTCAGGTCGGTGCTAGCCTCTGTGAGATATTCCACTAATTCCTACTCCAAAACCATCGATTACACTCGATTAACTCTAGCCTGTTAAGGCTATTTTGAGTACTCTAACGGCAACCTTTGTCGACTCGAAGTTATATTATTAAAATTTGAAATTTGTATTAAAAACTTTAACATACACAGTTTGACACAGTGCTTAAAATCAAGAAAGAACATACTTTTTTTATACCCTGAACTCATTGAAAATAGGTAAAAAGGGTATAATGGTTTTGTCCAAAAGTATGTAACAGGCAGAAGGTAGCATCTCCGACCCCATAAAGTATATATATTCTTGATCAGCATCAACAGCCGAGTGGATATAGCTATTTCCGTCTTTCCATCTGTCTGTCCGCATGTATGATCGCATCGATCTCAGAGACTACAAGAGCTAAAGACTCCAGATTTGGAACATAAGCTCGCCTAATCCCTAGGCAGTACAAGTTTGTTTCAAATTTTCGATAACTCTTTTCGATTCCGATATACACATGTTATCGATAACAACAAAATCTTGAATCTGGAAAACTTGATGATGCAGTTTGAAACATTACACGATATACAAATTTTTATTTAATTTAGAAAGTTTGCAATATACGCGTACACACACACACATACTTGCAAGCAGAGACCGTACGCGTAAAGCATAGGGTTCGGGTTCGAGATTTCTCGACTAGAGCCTTCTTACTTGTTTAAGATTAGAATTTGTGAAGACACTATTTCGCTCTTTCTTCAAAGCAAAAAAATAAATGAAAATTTCTCTATTTGAACAAAATTTTAATTTTATGCAAAATATTTGCCTTAGTGACATAAGTCGTTTCAAAATATATAATGTTACTTTAAAAATGCTTTGCTTAATGAGTTATTTACTTTGAAAAGTTTATGGTGCATTCAGCAAAACACTGCATGTCCATGAGACGTTACTTTGGGCTTAATAAAGTGCCATTAAGCGTGAAAGTATGTACAATACCATTATGATTTCTTAGAGTATTCTGACCGTGAACAATGCGTTCTTTATCAGCACACGCCCGGCACGCCTAGCGTTCGATCATTGCAAGGTCGACTTCACTCTACGCATGCGCGCTGCGTCTTACGAGTAACTCACAAGTCAAACGACGCAGCATAATGGCCTTGAATATTCTCTAATGGCCCAAGGCTACAATTAGACCTTGACTCACCTGGCGCGTATATCTTTTTGTTATTCATTTAAGGAAGCAAGGACATGCGCGATTGCTTGTCTTACCCATTTTGGGATTTTTATGCGCAAGGTCAGTGCGTCCTTCGGTATTATTTATTATTCGTGTGTGTCCAATTTTCACCAGTGAGTGAGCGTCCTTGCTAGCCAATTTTCTTAGCTAATGGTATATGTGAAACTAATGTATTTCTGGCTTGAGAGCATCATAGCCTGTTGATAATTGGTGTGAAAATAACAGTGAGATGGTGTGCACGCTTCTTGGAAGGTGCACATATATCTTTGCAAAATAATATGTATCTAATCACACACAAATCTGAAAAGTGTGGATCGAACGAACGTTTTTCTTGTCCTTCTTTTCCCAACCATGGGTCATGGCTACCCTCTTGGCTGTTGTAAAAATGCAATTATTATTGTATTATGGTCGCCTTTGTGTTTAGTTTAAAACCTTTTGCCGATTGATTGCTTGTTTGGCAGACCCGCATCTCTGCTATGTCAAAGCCATTTTCTCGCTAAATCCTCTTGCATTATTCTCAGCTGCACACTGTGCAATTGTCTTTCGAGCCTGCAAACGTCATCCACATACAGTTCAGTCCAGTTAGCAATGCTGGTCGATAGCTAATAAATAATGTACGCATTATAATTTCATGTAAGTTACCTTTTGTTAGCTGATAACAATGCGTTGTGTGTCTTTTTCTTCTTCTTTATGATTCTCTCTATCTCTATATAGCTGGTTTCTGTGGTATGTGATATGCAATTATTGTACTTTTAGACGAAACTAAAATATTAAATTTAGTTTTATTTGCTTTTAGTCATTTAAAAGACTTGCATGAATTCCAAGTGAAATGTTGTGGCAAACGCAGAACATTTAAGAATTAAAAATACATTCTGTGTGGTTAGTGGAGCTTATACCCTTATAATTTATTATTAATGATGCACCTTTCCTTAATTTTATTTAATTGACATTGTAGTCGAATAATATGATACGTTGATTGACGTGCCCAAAAGTCTATAAGCCTTTTTAGTTTTGAGTTTATGTTCTTTATTTAATTAAACGATAAGTGCCAGCAGCAGCCGCATTTTTATACCCTTAACCCATTATAAATGGTAAAAAAGGTTTGGTTTTGTGCAAAAGTATGAAACAGGCAGAAGGAAGCATCTCCGACCCCATAAAGTATATATATTCTTGATCAACAAATTTAAAATTTTCGATAACTCTTCCCGTTTCCGATATACACATGTGATCGATAACAATAAAATCTTGAATTTGGAAAACTTTGAGATGGAGTTTAAAACAAAGGATAATTTGTGATCTTTTTATTGAAATCGGTTGAGAAACACCGGACTTCAGGGTATAGTCTAGTCGGGATTTCCTGACTAGAGCCTTCTTACTTGTTATGTCTAGACAACGATGACAACACTTGCTGCGGGTCAACAAAATAACTATAATAACAAAAAAACGATGCTTACTGAGGAATGCTTTTAATTTGTAAGCTGTGCCGTTGAAATCATAAATCAGAATCCGACCGGTGGAAGACAAGTGCCGCTGTGGTCCCAATCTGATAAGCAGCATTTTGTATTTGACGGATCGCGCAGCTAATCGAACATATAACTGAGCTCTCGGACCTAGGGAGGGCCATCATCCGCATAAATTATACAAATTGAATTTCCATGTCTACAGTCCTGATGGATCATCGGCTGCGTCGTCTCTGTTGCTACTCGTACGATGTTAAATGCTCAATGGCTGATGCTCATCAGCATAATCGTTAAAACAGCGCAATGCACTTTGATTTCTGTTGACGACGAAGAGTGGCTACCGTTGCCCAGCCGCAGCCAGTGGCAGTCGTCTATTGCCCGCAGCTGGCCCCACGAGACAGATGGGGAGAAAAAACAAAACTGGGCGCCTCTGGTTAGGCCATTGCTTTTGGCAGTTTGTTTATTGTGTCGGTAAATTCGGAGGCATGTTTAAACAGCGAAATGAACTTGTGGATAAACACCTTTATGGTTATTTGGCATCCACTTTGGTTGCTTCTACGGTTATTTGTTTGTCCACCAACTGCATTGCCCCGAAGCCAAACAGAACAAACAATTTGAACCTTCTCACTTTATCTACCATAGACCTGACCATGCCAAAGGAGCATCCTTCCGATAATCCACTGGAAGCCACTGTCGGCGTTCTGTTTGAGTTGGATTTAGTTATTTAATGCAAAATGGATATTCTCATGTTGAGTGCGACCTGTGACTTTTTACTCTCTCAGTTGTGTTTCTGAGACGCTTTAATCACGAAAATATTGTTGTTAGATGATGAGATTGTTCGTGTTGTCTGTGTAGGTGGCTACAGAGCACCACTTTTGTCGCACTTTCGCGTTTGTGACTGCAGCTCTGGGGTAATACACCTCTTAAAGCAGTTGAAAATATATCACAACTCACTTCTTCACAAGATATCTTGTTTATTTTTATACTTCTAGTTAAAATAATTCACTTAGCTGACAATACAGAAACTATGAGTGCTTCAAGTGCCACACACAAATATACTTATGAACACAAACGCTCATAATAAAACTAATTTGATACGAGACGCTCTTCTTTCCTCAATCAATAACTTTTTTATTAAATACACATTAACAATTGTTTGGTTCTTAAAATTCTTTTTGATCTTTTTTGTAACAAATTTAATTAAGAAGGCTCTAGTCGAAAAATCCCGACTAGACTATACCCTTAACCCTATACTTTACGCATACAGTCAGTGCTTGCAAGTATGTGTGAGTGTATGTATGTATACGCGTATGGTGCATACTTTCTAAACTTCAATACTCCATATATCCAGTGTTTCTCAACCGATATCAATAAAATTTCACAGATTGTCAATATTTAGTCTAATCTTTCAAACTGCAAAAAATTTTCCAAATTCAAGACTTTGTTGTTATCGATCACATGTGTATATCGGAATCGAAAAGAGTTATCGAAAATTTGAAACAAACTTGTACTGCCTAGGGATTAGGCGAGCTTATGTTCCAAATCTGGAGTCTCTAGCTCTTGCAGTCTCTGAGATCGAAGCGATCATACGTACGGACAGACAGATGGAAAGACGGACATGGCTATATCCACTCGGCTGTTGATGCTGATCAAGAATATATATACTTTATGGGGTCAGATATACTTCCTTCTGCCTGTTACATACTTTTGGACAAAACCATTATACCCTTTTTACCCATTTTATCAGCATTCGGTTGCGTCTGACTGCAAATATTTCACTTATTGTTATTTAAAATTTTTTAGTTGGTTCTTTTGCACAGATGAAACCTTGACTTATTTGTACGACACAGAAAAAGTGCGTTTTGTGGCAACAAAACTGGTGACGTCCACTAAAGATGGCATCAAAAATATTTTGTGCCCAATCTCGCCGGTCTAGCCAAAAATTGTTTAAAACCGAAATCCATTTATTTCTTAAAGTATTTCTTCTTGAGATACTCAATAAATTTTGTCCCTGGTGTCATCCCCAAGACATGTTTTTAAGATTTTTAGGTCATGCCCACTCCCGCTGATGCAATTGTGATATAAAAACAAGTAATGATAAGATGGTATATTGAAAGCATTTTTGGTGCACGCCTCTCTCAATTTAATCAGTAGTTTGAGAATTTTTTGTCAATACTAAATTCTGAGTCAGTGAAATATGGCAGAGCGCTCCAGTAAATCCACTAATAGTCAGAATCGTGGACGTGCTGGTGTACGGATCCAGCAGAATGTGATTCCGCCAAATGATCTTAATATGCTAATCAATCAGCTTGTCGACTGTGAAAACCCCGCAAGAGGCGTAGCTCTTCACGAGAATCAAATACAGTTTGTGTGCACGGAAGCCAGGACAATCTTTCTGAAGGAAAGAACGTTGCTTGAGATAAGGCCACCTATCAAAATATGCGGCGATGTGCACGGCCAATTCGGGGATCTTTTGCGTATTATGCAGTCGACTGGCTTTCCGCCAGAAAGCAAGTATCTTTTCCTGGGCGATTACGTAGACCGTGGCCTTTTGTCCATTGAAACGTTTACACTGTTGCTTGCTTATAAGGTTCGCTATCCGCAGCTTATGATAATGCTACGGGGCAATCACGAAAGTGCCAGTATCAATCGCGTCTACGGCTTTTATGACGAATGCAAGCGTCGGTATTCCGTTAAACTCTGGCGTTATTTTGTCGATACGTACGACTGCATGCCCCTGGCGGCCTTGGTGGGAGGTCGCATCTTTTGTGTTCATGGTGGACTTAGTCCTAGTCTGAGAAGCTTTGACGACATACTGGCAATCAAGCGACCTTGCGATGTACCCGATCAGGGCCTTATTTGTGACCTACTATGGAGTGATCCTGATGAAAAGGTTCTTGGCTGGGGTACCAACGATCGCGGCGTTAGTGTCACCTTTGGAGCTGATGTTGTGAGAAGCTTCTGCTTTCGCATGGGCATCGATGTTATTTGCCGTGCCCATCAGGTCGTTGAGGATGGTTATGAGTTTTTTGCCAAACGTCAGCTGGTTACGCTCTTTTCCGCACCAAACTACTGTGGCCTGTTCGACAATGCGGGCGCCATTATGGTCGTCAATGCTGAGCTCATTGTCAGCTTCGTAATTTTGCGGCCCACTTATTCAGTGAGACAGGTGCCAGGCAATGTTAAGATAATGAAAGCATTTGGCAAGAATCGCAACTATTAGCTATATGATATGACATCTTTGTGTTTAGATGTCGAACCGGTTTCAGTTAAATAATAATGAAGTAAAGTGCAATAACAACTTTTTTTTTTGTATACGCCACTAGAAAGCAAATTTGTTTTCAATAATTCCAAATATGACTGTAATATGTAGTTTTTTCCCCGTTCATACTTGATAAACCAATTTTAATGATCATATTTTAAAATATTGTAGTTCGTTTGGGGTTCTATATAGATATGGTTATAATTCGAAAAATCAAAAGCTTATTTAGTATTTTCAACCGATTGCTATGTATTGCACTAAACACGTTTTCAGAATTTGCGAATTACTTAGCGATTTTGAAAAATAATAAAGTAAATACCCCAAAATACGTGCAGTACAAGTTTGTTTTAAATTTTTGATAACTCTTCCCGTTTCCGATATACACATGTGATCGATATCAACAAAATCTTGAATTTGGAAAACTGTGATGCAGTTTGAAACATTAGACGAAATAATGACAATTTGTGAAATCTTTATGGAAATCGGTTGAGAAACACCGGAGATATGTAGAATTGAAATTAAGAAAGTATGCACTATACGCGTACACACACACACACATACTTGCAAGCACTGACTGTACACTTAAAGTATGGGGTTCAGGGTATAGTGTAGTCGGGATATCTCGACTAGAGCCTTCTTACTTGCTTGTTATGTATATGATAGTATGCCATGCTTGTATAACTCTAGCAATACCTAGGAATTCCCTCCACTGGAGACTAAACCATTCAAATTGTAGAAGTCATTCCTACAAGTGCTTTATGAATCCTTTTTCTAGCATTAGAACAACAATGCTTGTGAAAATTGGACGATGGCTTTGTCTTTGGCTATGGCGACATCGGAATCTACATCGACAATGACAGCACGACGTCTGCACTTAACAATTTCGGCAATGTTGCATGTTTTGTCGCATGCTGAATGTTGCATAAATAAACTGCAGATCACACGCAAACAAAGCTAAGCTGAAGTTGTAGACCAACGTTGGCAGCGGTTTTAGCTGCTTGCTTGACTGCAGCACACGGACACGGACAACATCAAAGTGTTGACTTGACATTTTGAACGACATTTAAACCTGTTTAGCGGCAGCGACCAAGCTAAACCAAACAAGCGTGGCCAAAACCAAGTCAGCGTACCATGGCAGTGGCATCATTGGGGTTCGTTGTCAAGTCAAAGAGCCAAAGCCAAAAGCCCCATCCACAGTCGAAGTCACTGCTGAGGGGTAAATGAAACTGGCGAAGCAAACAACATGCCATGCGGCAGTACGAATGACTGCACGCTCTTGCAGTATACTTACTTTTCAATTTAACAACGACTAGAGCAGCGATATGCAGCTCCTAAAGATCTTTAGTAATTGACGCTAGACTGAACCACAAGTAGAGAGCCGAAAATCGCGTTTGCTGATTTATGTTAAGTAAACGAGTAAATTTACAAATGTTAATTTAACTTTATACATGTATTATTATTATTATTATATACAATTTTATTTTAATATTACTGCAACCTAAAAATTTATATTTATTCATAAGCTTATCAAATATTTGAATTAAAATATGTTTTAATAATATTTCTTTAATTCTATTGATTGTCACCAGTTATATTCAAAATCAATTAAAATTGTATTGATTTTTGGTTATATTTTTTCAATAACAATTGCTCGCTCTTAAGTAGTAAGCGAATACGTTGTGTTTGAATTATTTAAGACTCTGCTATAAAGTGCATTAGAAATTCGTACTCTAGTAATGAGCGTTGTAGTTATCGTTACTTGGATTACTGCTGCTGTTGATGATGACGCTGATTCGCTTGTGCCGTAATGTTGACTCGACTGGTTGGTTGTTTGAGCTGTTGTTAATTTTCCAAAATCAAAGCACAGTATTCACAGGAAATGTAATCCCCGTTGCGGCAACAGCAGCAGCAATAACAACAACAGCAACAGCAGTAGTAATGGTAATGGCAACGGTGTCCAGCTGCACTAAAACGAGAGCAAGCACAACAAGTAAGAAGGCTCTAGTCGGGAAATCCCGACTAGACTATACCCTTAACCCTATACTTTACGCATACAGTCAGTGCTTGCAAGTATGTGTGAGTGTATGTATGTATACGCGAATAGTGCATACTTTCTAAACTTCAATACTCCATATCTCCAGTGTTTCTCAACCGATTTCAATAAAATTGTCAATATTTAGTCTAATCTTTCAAACTGCATCAAAAAGTTTTTCAAATTCAAGATTTTGTTGTTATCGATCACATGTGTATATCGGAAACGGGAAGAGTTATCGAAAATCTAAAACAAACTTGTACTGCGCGGGGACTAGGCGAGCTTATGTACCAAATCTATATACTTTATGGGGTCGGAGATGCTTCCTTCTGCCTGTTACATACTTTTGCACAAAACCATTATACCCTTTTACCCATTTTCAATGGGTTAAGGGTATAAAAACACAACAAAAACTGGAACAGAGTTTAGCAAGAAAATGCATTTTGCCTTTGTGTTTACAAAGTGGCAGTAAAAAAAACCTATTTGGTCGTTTATGCCTCGTTTTACGTGTACATCGACTGGCTTAAATTAAAATATTAAAATTTATGAACAAAATTTAAGTCAATGCCCAAAGCACCAAAAATGTGGCAAACGTGCAACTTAGCCTCTGTACGCGCTCTTTGTAGCGTTCGTAGCCTCAGTTAAAGATTAAGCTGCTTAAAACGAAACTTAGCCTCTGATGTGGCGCAGATGATAAATAATCCACGCAAACAGAAGACTCGAACCATTGCTCATCCGGCAGGTGCAAACCGCATCTGACAGCCAGACACTTAACTTTTTTGCGCTGAGTGACCGAGAGTAGTCGAGAGTTGTAAGAAAGCGTGCAAGCTAGCCATCTCGAGGGTGACGCAGTCGCAGTAGGACTTGTAGTTGCAGTTGCTGTTCTCTGCCAATGCAAACACGTAAGTCAACAACTGACCAAGCAGACAGCTGGCTTCCGAGACAGCGGCCAGCGGCCAACAATTTTCGTCCAGGTTCACATCCAGATGTCTGGCCTGGTATGGTGCCAGTTGCTTGGCCAGGGTAGAAGTAGCAAGCCTGGTCATTTTTTTTCACAGTTTAATCACAACCGCGAGATCTTTGTTTGCCTTGCTTCTGTTGCTTTGACTGCTTTTTATACCCTGCATCCATTAAAAGTGGGTAAAATGGTTTTGTGCAAAAGTATATAACAAGCAGACAGCATCAACAGCCGAGTCGATATAGCCATGTCCGTCTGTCCGAAATTTCAAATTTTGCAAAACTCTTCCCGTTTCCGATATACACAAGTGAACGATAACAACAAAAACTTGAATTTGGAACTCTTGTTTTAAACATTAGACAAAATAATAACGATTTTTATTAAAATCGGTTGAGAAACGCCGGAGAAGTTAAGAAAGTATGCACTATACGCGTTCACAGTGACTGTAAAGTATAGGGCTCAGGGTATAGTCTAGTCAGGTTTTTACCTACATGACCCTATAAGGAAAACATGTATGTTCTTAATAAACATCGAGCTGTGTCTGTTAATCTAGTCACTCAGTAGTTGATTTATGGAGCCGAGACTTTGGTCAGGGTCTTCACAAGTAGGCTTTCGAAAGTGTGTTTAATATTCGGTGTGACGAAAATGAATTTTACTGGTTTTTTAGTTACTATGTATATTGTTCTTGTGGCTGTCTGGAAGCTGTAGCTCCACTCTTAAGACCCTCATAGACTACAAAACCTCTGCTGCCTAGGTTAAGTGAATGCAATTAAAATTGACGTTAGTCTGCTGGAATTCTGATGTTTTGTCATGTTTGCGCGCTAAAGATGTTATTTTGTTTTGACATGCAGTTGGCTATGGCTGGCTTGTTAGCAGCAGCCTTTGAGGTTGCCAGCCTGGCAAATTGGCTGCCTTGCCGCCTGATACTCCAGGATAGAACAGGGTCGAGTAAACAGAAATACAATGCAAGCGTAGTCAGCAAAAAGGAACTAAGGTCAGGGACAAAGCAGGAGCCAGAGACTGAGAGAGCTAGAAAAAGAAAGACAGTGCAGTGGTCGAAGACCCTTGGCCACGTTAGTTGTCATGTACATGTAGATCAACCTATCTAACTAACGCGTTTGGTGTTTGCCTGCTTCATGCATGATATTTAAATTGTTATATTATTTGTGGCTTGGCAAAGCTTGGAAACATGGGAAACTTCATTCTGTGTCAATGTGGCTTCTCCTTGGCGTTTTGACTTGTAATGGCTTAGCTTTAATCAAATTGTCTGAGTAGCCTTGATGTTGATGCTGGGACGGGTCTGTGGAAATTTTATCGAAATCGGTTGAGAAACACTGGAGATATGGAGTATTGAAGTTAAGAAAGTATGCACTATACGCGTACACATACACACACTCACACATACGTGCAAGCACTGACTGTATGCGTAAAGTATAGGGGTCAGGGTATAGTCTAGTCGGGATTTCTCGACTAGAGCCTTCTTACTTGTTACATTTTAAAACACAGAACAAAAAAATTGTGTGATTTGGATTCAGCACAAAGTATTGTCTGATTCTGCAAAATATTATAACATAAGAGCGAGTTTTCGAGGATGGTTTGGAGGTTAAAATCACTTTGTTAGTTTTTACCTAAATCATTAAAAAAATTAATCTTCTATTACCTCTTATAAAGGGTGTTTTTTAGAAGTATAGAACTTGAAGTTGGCAACACTTTTTTAACTGGCGGCCATTTTTTCAGCTGTTAAGTGATTTATGTTTAGTTTGGTTTGGCATTTCAACGTGAATAGACTGACGCCTGAACAACGCTTCCAAATTGTGCAAATTTATTTTGAAACTCATGGTTCTGTTCGAAGTACGTATCGCGCATTACGTCCATTTTACGGTCAACATAATCGTCCATCAGAGCAATTAATTCGATTAGCTATGGAACATTTTCGCGCCACGTTTAATCGAAATGATAATACGCATCCACAGAGATGTTGTACAGTGCGTACAGAAGAAGTATTGCCGCTGTAGAGCGTAGCGTAGAGGAAGACCCGAATCAGTCAATCCGCCATCGTGTCACATAGCTCGTGCCACAATTAATTTATTGAAGGAAAAGTTTGGTAGCCGTTTCGGACCCGTGCATTGGCCTCCAAGATCGTGCGATTTAACGCCGCTTGACTATTTTCTGTGGGGATGTGTGAAGGCGTAAGTCTACGCCGATAAGCCGGAAACGATTGAACACTTGGAGGACAACATTCGGCGTTATTACCGATTTACGGCCACAACTGTTGGATAAAGTCGTCGAAAATTGGACTTCTACAGTGGACTACGTCCGAGCCAGCCGTGGTAGACATATGCCAGAAATCATATTTAAATTATAATGCCAGAAGTTTGTCTTTCGAATAAAGTAAATTTTATATCAATAACAAAACTCATCTTTGTTTTATTCCATTTCAAAGATCTATACCTCTAAAAAAACCACCCTTTAGAACACATATATATGTTTGTTTGTGTGTTCAATTCATATAATACCCATATTTGGGCCATCTTAAATTGCTACACATAGCTAAGCTATAAATCTTGAGCTACTATCTTTTGGACTGCACACACTTTTGGCTGTTATTAATACAGCCAAAATTAAGACACCCAAATGGCCTGCATTGTGGTCCGGACAGTTCTTGATCCAGATGCCGGCCGTAACTGCCATTAACATTGGCACTTAATTTACTTTTAGCCGAAACCAAAACAAACACACAAATGACGCAGTTAGCCAGCATTCAGCTATCTTATTATGTTTGGTCAACAATGCGGGAGAGCCGAAATAACAGACAAAAACAAGTAAGAAGGCTCTAGTCGAGAAATCCCGACTAGACTATACCCTGAACCCTATCCTTTACGCATACAGTCAGTGCTTGCAAGTATGTGTGAGTGTGTGTATGTATACGCGTATAGTGCATACTTTCTTAACTTTAATACTCAATATCTCCAATGTTTCTCAACCGATTTAAATAAAATTTCATTACTTAGTCTAATCGTTCAAACTGCATCAAAAACTTTTCCAAATTCAAGATTTTGTTGTTATCGATCACAAGTGTATATCGGAAACGGGAAGAGTTATCGAAAATTTAAAACAAACTTGTACTGTAGGGATAATGCGAGCTTATGTACCAAATCTGGAGTCTCTATCTCTTAAAGTCTCTGAGATCGACGCGTTCATACATACGGACGGACAGACGGACATGGCTATATCGGCTCGGCTGTTGATGCTGATCAAGAATATATATACTTTATGGGGTCGGAGATGTTTCCTTCTGCCTGTTACATACTTTTGCACAAAACCATTATACCCTTTTTACCCATTTTCAATGGGTTAAGGGTATAAAAAACCCCAACAAAATTCAACAACAATTAAAACCATTTTCAAACAGCTCTTCGTGTCCATTCCACATTGTCCTGTGTCCAGAGTCTAGAGTCCAGTATCAAGGATTCTGTGCTTATTTATTAGAGTCTTTTACATTGTTTGCGCTTCCTTTAAATAAGGAAACTAAACTAAGGAAAAAGGAATAAGATATATAGAAAAGAAAGTCTAATGGTGTATGAACGTGGCTTATATTTTAACAGTTTTCAATTTAAGCTTTTGTTGTGCAGTTCGCGTGCAAACAATAAAATCAAAAAGTTAGAAGATGGAGAAGGAAAACCCACACAAAAAAAACCAATTATATAGCCTGGAATGCTCCCTCTGGACAACAAAGCGCACAACTATATTTAAGTGCCTTCGTCTTATCTGCCCTTTGAACACATTAACCTGGGGTCCTTTTTGAAATCAATAAAAAAATGTTGACTGAATAGAACCAAAAACAAAACTGTATTCACTGTTGCTGTTGTTTTCTCGACCATAAGTTGACTTTTATTCAATTCGATCATCACTAGCACAATTTTACACAATTTTCACAACATTTTCCTTAATTCGAAAAGCATAGCAATGCAACTTATGGTCGTTTTCGTACATATGTCGTCTCATAAATTTGTTATGTTTCACGACAGTGAGAGTAATGATGGGAAAGGCAGAGAGTGTGGGTTTGATGTTTAAAAAAAAAACTCAAACTGAAAACCTCATATATTGTCCAACGTTGCTCTTGTTTGTGTATGCGACAGTTTTCTGAAAGGGGGGATTGATTTCCGGCACTTTCGTTGCACTCGTCGCTCTCCGTTGCGCTTCGGCGCTTTCGCCAGGCGCTAATGAGCTTCAGCATTCAGTCGTATTAGAATCTGTCAGATACTTTCGGGCTGCATGATCGCAATGATTAAAATGTTTGTATGCCTGAATGCTGGGACACTTATTAAAAAAAATTTTCATATTGTTTCCGCCTGTCCGCCTGATAGAGAACAAGTAAGAAGGCTCTAGTCGAGAAATCCCGACTACACTATATCCTGAACCCCATACTTTAAGTGTACAGTCAGTGCTTGCAAGTATGTGTGTGTGTGTGTGTGTACGCGTATAGTGCATACTTTCTTAATTTCAATGCTTCATATCTCCGGTGTTTCTCAACCGATTACAATAAAATTTTCACATATTGTCATTATTTCACACTACATCAGAAAGTTGTCCAAATTCAAGATTTTTTTGTTATCGATCACATGTGTATATCGGAAACGGGAAGAGTTATCGAAAATTTAAAACAAACTTGTACTGCCCAGGGATTGGGCGAGATTATGTACCAAATCTGGAGTCTCTAGCTCTTATAGTCTCTGAGATCGACGCGGTCAAACATACATACGGACATGGCTATATCGACTCGGCTGGTGATGCTGACCAAAAATATATATACTTTATGGGGTCGGAGATGCTTCCTTCTGCCTGTTACATACTTTTGCACAAATCCATTATACCCTTTTTACCCATTTTCAATGGGTTAAGGGTATAAAAAACTGGTCACTTTTTAAATCTTGTTGAAAATTGTAATTTTATATTAATGCCACTTAACATTTATTGTGTCTATGCATTGCCCATCAATCGAAGTTTAAATGTGGCATAGGGCGTGAAATTGCTTTATTTCCTGTGTCCGCAAACAGGCAAACCTTAATTACATTCAATTTTTTAACAAAACAAGTAGGAAGGTTCTAGTCGATTAATCCCGACTAGACTATACCCTGAACCCTATTTTTTAAGCAAACAGTCAGTGCTTCCAAGTATGTGTGTGTACGCGTATAGTGCATACTTTCTTAACTTCAATACTCCATATTTCCAGTGTTTGTCAACCGTTTTCAATATGATTGTTATTATTTAGTCTAATCTTTCAAACTGCATCAAAAAGTTTTCTAAATTCAAGGTTTTGTTGTTATCGATCACATGTCTATATCGGAAACGGGATGAGTTATCGAAAATTTAAAACAAACTTGAACTGCGCGGCGGTTAGGCGAGCTTATGTACCAAATCTGGAGTCTCTAGCTCTTATAGTCTCTGAGATCGACGCGTTCATACATACGGACGGACAGACGGACAGACGGACGGACGGACAGATGGACATGGCTATATCGACTTGACTGTTGATGCTGATCAAGAATATATATACTTTATGGGGTCGGAGATGTTTCCTTCTGCCTGTTACGTACTTTTGCACAAAACCATTATACCCTTTTTACCCATTTTTAATGGGTTAAGGGTATAAAAAATGTGGTATCTAAAAACCAGCGTGATCGTTGAGGCGGAAAGATTAATACGCCAAATCGACTTGAAAGAGGATAACTACCTCCACGCATGGAACATCTTGGTTGACGCATATAACAATCAAAAATAAAATCGCTTAAGGAACTATACATAGTCACTGTGGAGTCCCTTGCATCTCTTAAGGGACTCAGATTAGACATCTCAACGTGGGACCCAATTTTAATAGCGGTCATACGAAATAAGCTGGACAGCACAAATAAGACGCTGTACGAGCAATCACTAAGCAACTCGAAGGAAATACAAAAACTGGACACCATGCTCCAGTTTCTTGAACAAAGAGTTCGGGTTTTAGCCAGCGGATGCAAACCACAAGCAACGCAAAGAGAAATTCGTTGGGAGAAACTTGTGCATATTCTTCAACGGCAAGGAAGGATTGCCTATTTTGCAAGAAATCTAACAAAATCCAATTGTAGCATCAGCAAGTAGCAAAAATATAAATCTACTTGCAACAGCAAAGTTAATAGTCCAAGGAAATAATGGACAACAAGGCACTTTCAAGACTTTGCTAGATTCTGGATCACAAATTACTGTCTTTAAAACGACACGACTCCACACTACGAATCGAATGCATCGGTGGACAACCAAAGACAAGCTGAGCTTCCTCGCACTGGAAAGAAGGACAGCGACAGGAACATGGGAAAAATATGTAGCCTTCATGAACGAATATGAAGCATTAGGTCACATGAAAGCTGTGCCTCGGAAACTCCTTCCAAAAAAACATGAATTCATCCCTCATCACTGTGTGCTGAAACCTGAGAGCAGCACCACGAAGCTAAGAGTAGTCTTCGATACATCATGCGTCGACGGGAAAATCTTTAAATGACATAATGAAAGTAGGTCCCACTGTGCAAAGCGATCTTATGTCCATCCTACTGAGGTTCAGAACACATAAGTATGTATTTACTGCGGACATGGACAAAATTTACCGCCAAATATGGATCAATCCAGAAAACCAATTTCATCAGATGATAGTTTGGAGAAATAATCCGAATGAGGAATTAAAGTACTATCGACTTAAAACGATGACCTATGGCACAGCATCGGCGCCATTTCTAGCAACTAAGTGTCTAAATCACTTAGCCCACTTCATAGAAGCAGATCACCATTAGGATCCTCTGCCTGATGATGATGATTTCTACGTGGACGATTGCCTCACAGGAGCAAACTCGATCCACGAAGCAATCTAAATTCGACAGGAATTCGAAAAAATACTGCTCCCCAACGGATTCAAGTTACGCAAATGGTGCTCAAACAATGAGTAAATTCTTCAAGGAATACCCAAGGACGACATAGTAAGCGGCATTAATCTTGAAGAAACACTGGAACACTACAGTGTTAAGACATTGGGCCTTATTTGGATGCCAAAAAGGGATCAACTTTGCGGACGTACGCAAAGCAGCACAATAAAAAGGATAACAACAGGAGTAGTTTGCTTGGAGTTGGCACAGGTCTTCGATCCTTTATGTCAAAAATGTTTATGCAACGACTCTGGGAATCAAAACTCAACTGGAACGACGAACTAACTACGAATCTTCAGAACGAATGGAAGGACTATTGAGAGGATTTGCAGAGTCTTAACTCAATGCAAATTCCAAGGCACTTATATGAGGGAAAAACTCCAGTCACGAAGGAATTGCACACATTTGTAGATGCTTTCGAGCAGGCATATGGTGCAGCAATATATGTACGCGAAACGTACAAAAACAAGCAAATATCTGTGCGCTTACTATGCTCAAAGTCTCGAGTGGCGCCGACCGCAAAACAATCACTACCTCGTCTAGAACTATGTGCTGCATTATTGGGTGCTGAGCTCGCGGACAGGATTCGTCAAGATCTCAACTTTGACTCCACCACAGTACCAGGATACTTCTGGTCGGATTCTACCGTTGTTCTTTCATGGATCAATGCACCGTCTTCCACGTATAATACGTTTGTGGCCAATCGAATAGCAAAAATTCAGGCAGTGACAAGTCAAAACAATTGGCGGCATGTCTATGGCTCTATGGACCACTCTTTTTGCACGGCACTCCAGAGGAATGGATAGCCCCTCTCATCATCTCTCCGAGCACCCTGGAAAGGAAAACAAAGCATATAAGCCTAGCTGTAACTCACTTAACAATAGGTGATGTGTTTTATACGTCCCGTCAGAAGCTACAAACGGTACAGATCAGCGACTACTGTGTAAAAAGGAACTGGACTCGCAATTTAATTTTGAAGACGATACAGCAAGCTGAGTTCACAGACGCCCTTAAAAGTTTGAAGCGTTACAACACAGTGAACAAAAAGAGTCCTATCTCCTCACTCTCACCAATACAAGGGTCAGATGGACTCACGCGAGCTGGAGGTAGATTGAAGCAAGCCCCACTCCTTTACAATGCAAGTCACCAGTTTTTGCTGCCTTACAACTACCCAATAGTGAAAATGATATTACGAGAGCTGCATGAAGACAACATGCACTGTTGTGCCCAAGCCTTACGAGTAACTGCAAGACAACAATATTGTATCCTGAACGACAAAACTATGTCTTCTCTACAAAGGCGGTCCACCTCGAATTGATCAGCGATCCGATTTCAATAAAAGTATTCACAGATTGTCATTATTTCGTCTAATGTTTCAAACTGCATTTTCCAAATTCAAGATTTTGTTGTTATCGATCATATGTGTATATCGGAAACGGGAAGAGTTATCGAAATTTTATTGAAATGGGTTGAGAAGCACCGAAGATATGGTGCATTGAAATTAAGAAAGTATGCACTATACGCGTACATACACACATACTTGCAGGCACTGACTGTATGCGTAAAGTATAGGGTTCAGGGTATACTCTAGTCGGGATTTCTCGACTATAGCCTTCTTACTTGTTACCTATAAATATTGTGACTTTTCGTTAATAAAAACAGTGTTTAAGTACACAACAGTTACAAGACTATTCACTCAGGACTCCCTCTCCGCAAGTCCAACTAATTACAAGTGCTAGTTGCCACGCCTTACTCGTAGTCAGTTTATGTGCTGACTGCTTCCCTTCTTAACATACACAAACACCCTTTGTTAAACAAAATCTTACAATTGCATATTACATAGCCTATTGTCAGATTAAAACATTCAGCTTATTCATCAACTGCAGAATGATGTTGCTCAAAGACACAGCAAGTTCTCAAAATGAAGCTTGACTGAATTTTATCTATTTGTCAGCTTGTTAAGAGAGATATTTCCAAATCCATTAAAGCATAAAACTAAATATTTATTTTGTAAAACTGGCGCACAGGAAACCAAGTCTTGGCTATGTAGCTGACAAATAAACAGACAAAAACTAGGTATTTTTTATTAACATTCCCAAATGTAGTGCCTTCAGTTTCTCTATCCCTCGCTCAAATCTGCTATGTTCGGATCTGATTAATCGTGCCAAAAAGTATTCTAGCTTAAGTCATCATAATAGCTTCATCAGACTCTCATGAACAAACCTTCATCAGTCAATGAGGCGGCCTAACTTGTCGCTAGCCATATTGATGGCTGGCTCCTAGAAAGAGATTCCAAACTAACAACGTAGCGAATGGGCGAATGGAGTGCATTGCGCTCATAAATTACAATTTATTATGACATAATTTTTTCCGGATTACGAAACAGCAATGCACTCGATGCCACATGTACATGTCGATTTGAGGACTTTTGCTTTGCTTGTTTTTTTCCCCATACCATTATATTGCATTCCTCTCGTCTACTCTGCATAAATTTTCATAGGCTGTATTACGAGATGTGGACCGCGCATTGAATTGTCAGCGCTTCTTCCTAGTCATAATTTAGTGTGCTTTTTCGATGCCATTTCCGTTGTCGTTGGTTGACTTCATCTTCGATACCTACCCTCATTCTCATCCTTAAGGTAGCTTTGTGTGCAGTGCAGCGAGCCGCCCGGCCTGTCTGAACTGCTATTTTATGCCTTTTATATCAGAAATACATATCACATATACATATAGTAAGGTATAATAATGTTGGTTTTGCCAATGGCTCTCTGCTCTGATTGTCGTTTTCATTTGAACTTCAAGGCCTTTCCATAGGCAGCTGTGCGTACGTTTTGTCTACATTTTCAATATCATAAGGCAATGATTTATGAGAGGCTATTTATCAGGCGTCGAAATGCGCGAGTGTACAGTGTACGGTGGGCCCATTCTCATTTTATTTCTCAGACATTATTCAGTTGCATTTCTCAATTGAAATTGTCATGAAACTTATTTCAGACATTTCAAACCGCACTTGCTGTCAAGATATTTAACTGCTAAACTTAACACACAAAGTTAATCGTTACATTAAAAGCTGTTTAGTTTCGTATTTTCAGTCATACATACTTGAGCACACCAATTGTTCTAAGAATGACCTTTTTGTTTTTATTGCCTGCAATTGGCAGCAAACAGTACCTTTTTGATCTTGGAACTCTTATGCCTATTAGCTTATAAGTAAGGCACCCCTTTTATGAAACTAATTAAAATGTGTTTCTGTTGCGCTTAAACGTTGCCAAGGCAGTTTAGAACTGAGGCACAATTATAAACAAGTAAGAAGGCTCTAGTCGTGAAATCCCGACTAAACTATACCCTGAACCCTATACTTTACGCGTACAGTCACTGCTTGCAAGTATGTGTGTACGCGTATAATGCATACTTTTTATATAATGAAAATGGGTAAAAAGGGTATAATAGTTTTGTGCAAAAGTATGTAACAGGCAGAAGGAAGCATTTGGTACATAAGCTAGTCTTATCCCCGCGCAGTACAAGTTTGTTTTAAATTTTCGATAACTCTTCCCGTTTCCGATATACACATGTGATCATTTAAGATTTTGTTATTATCGATCACATGTTTATATCGGAAATGGGAAGAGTTATTGAAAATTTGAAACAAACTTGTATTGCCTAGGATTTGATGTGAGCTTATGTTCCAAATCTGAAGTCTCTAGCTCTTATAGTCTCTGAGATCGACGCGTTCATATATATAGACAGACAGACGGACATGGCTATATCGACTCGGCTCTGGATGCTGTCAATAATATATATATACCTTATGGGGTCGGTTCCTTCTGCCTGTTATATACTTTTACACAAAACCATTGTACACTTTTTACACAATGCGTTCAGAGTATAAAAAAGTGGTCTAAAATAACTCACTACCCAATAAAAGGAAAACCACTTTTAAACACTCAAAACATTAAAAAGTCATTTAGAAAAGGCATAAAAACCTAACAAAATAAGAAGCAAAGCAGATGAAAACCCAAAAGATATACTAAGTACTCAGTTGAAGTGCGCGGCAATTAACAAATTTTTAATTTGATATAAGAAAGAATGAAGTTGCCACTGCAGCTCTGCTGCGATGCTACTTTTGGCGCACACCAACGCTGTCAATCAGCTTTATGCCTCGATTAAGTTATATCCATAACAGTTTAATCTACAATCAAATGACTAAGTACAGATTGCAGATACGATCTACTTTAACTATGGACTTAAAAGTGTCGCAGCATTAAGAAAACAATCTCAGCACATGTATAAATCTCGAGCTATGATTGAATTTAACTTAGACCATTTACCATTGAATCACATAAAATTCGTTTTTATGAATACAAGTTTATTTTGTTCTGAAAAAAAAAAAAACAATTGGTCTCGAGAGAAACCTGAAGATTGTGGTCATTGAATGGGTGACACACACATAGATTTTCATTTTCTAAAGAAAGATCAATGCTATGCTTGTTGTCTTGAGATATTCATTGGCTTCCATAAATTTTCCCTTGCCTTTTTCTGTTGCACCTTTTGATTCCCTATTGTTCTTGTTCTTTTATGAGCATTGTCAGCGTTTTTGATTATAATAAAAATCAAAATAAGTTGTAGCCTCTGTTGTATAGGAATACAAACCCTTTTGATAGCCTTAAAATTACTGGTTTCATGTTAATCGAATTGTTGACTAAATAGTAGATTTATTAGGTGATATGGTTCTGAAATACACTATGCATACAATTTGTTAAATTTTTATTTGAGTCGGTTGAAAGTATTAAAAATCCAGTCCCTTTCATCTACTTTATCATCTGGCTAAGAAATCTAAATCATTACAACAGACAAAGAGAGAGAAACGATTTCCAAGCTAGTGCAGCCCACCCTCAAAGGAGTATATATGCAGGCTTAAAGATAGGCTTAATGCAACGCGAGAGTCAAAATGCGAAGCACAATAATCACAGTCAGTCCAAACAGACACATCCACATACAGCAACGCTAGTTTTAAGTTATAACCGCCTTGCATCCTGTTGCTAATGGCGTATGCTACAATTAAAAAAGAATCTTTTTCAAGTAAGGCTGGCCCGGTCTTGGCCTTTTCCTTTACTGCTGCTTTTAAAAATTGTGCGCAGACCAAAACACGCGCCTCACCAATCACCCATACAAAGTTGCTGGCATATAAGTGCAAGTTGCTACGATTTAAAGCTGTCTGCAGCAGCAAGAAATGAATACACGTGCAAATTTTTCGCCAGCAGCCGTAATTATTTTCCCATTTGATTTATACTATCAAAGTTGGGGAGGACGGCAGACGAGAGAAAGGCATTCTGCACATACAAAATAAAGTTAAAGAAGAACCAACGCATTTCTAAATCACTGCCCAAATTAGCTAGCTGATTCCAAAAGCCAAAAGCTGATAGATGTATGTACCTGTATTTATATTTTTAGCTGCTGCTAAAGCCAGCCATGCGTATGTTCGGCGCTGTGGCTGCTAGCCGCCGTTCACAAAATGACCACAAGTTGCCACACTTAGAAACTGAACCTAAGATGTGATGCATACCTTTATCTGTTGCCTGTCTGCCTGCTTATTCTGCGTGAGAAACACACCTGTCCCTGACACACAAACGCACACACACACACATTTCTATCTGTATCTCGAAGTTTACGTTCTGTGTGCGGCTTGCCTTCAGGCTGTGTTTACACGCGCATCGCTGGCGCTGTTGCGGATGTGCGTCCCTGCATCTGCTTCGAGTTTTCTTTCTTACACACTGTCCCTTTTACACTGTGTGTTTTTTTTTGTCTGTGCACTTATGCACTACCCTGTACTTTGTCCACAACGGGTTATACGCTATGAAAATAAAATATTTCCAGACGCATATTGCAAATATTATAGCGGTCAGAAATTACAGCGAAGAAGTCAACCTTGGGAACCCTACACATCAAAGAAACTTATGTTTAACCGAGAGTTTTGGCATTAGCTCAAAAAATAAAGGACGTGATCGACAAGATGAAGAACAAAGAATCTTAAAGGCAAGCGGAAAGGAAATCTGATTGCGAAAAAAAGGATATTCGATGGAAACGCACAGGAACAGGGAACGTAAGCAGTCCCAACAAGATATATAAATATATCAAAACTAAGGTTAAACAAATCGGTCTAGTCTTTCACAAATCTTCGCAACATTATCGAATGAATGGGAATTATCTGAAGATAATTTGCATATAGTATCCCGGAAAACTTTAATCAAAAAATATGTGTATATAAATAGGAGTCCCTTCAAATCCTGAAATGCCCGCACATCCGTTGAAAGTTAACGACACTGTTGTAATTGCTTTGCTGATTAAATTTCCGTCACAGATTTGATTATGGATTGTAAATTGAATTGTAGTCGCGTACAGAGAAAACTAAGCAGCATGCCAAAAATAGCTGAGGAAAAAATAAAAACAAAAATAAAGGAAATAAAATTACTGTCAAGCAGTGAATCTATGAGATACGCATATCGCATTTGACTTATCTGAACAGCAGACCAAAAACAAATTACGTGTCGGGCACAGCCGCAAGCAGCAACAAACTGGCAATTGCAACTTGATATGCAAGCCGTGGTCTGTTGGCTTGGTCATCGCCATCTTGATCGTGATATATGCCACCTGATAAATGCGTGTCGCAGTGAAACACAGACAATGCGGAGACACATGTTTGCATAGAGTATTTTTTGCTGGCGGATCGACGCATCAACCATATGGAAGGATCATTCCTCTTAGCGTATCCAAGCAGCAAATCGCACGACTTGGACACATACAACGTTCATACGTTCACATAGCTAACCGGGCAGATAGGAGTACATTGTGGAGTGCATTGCGTGCTCGCTTGCCAGCTTTGTTCCATCAATTGCCTGTCTGTGGTATGGTATATAGCAAATCTATCTCAAATATTGATTATAATCGGTAGTCAAATGTCCAGGTTTGAGGCTGCTGCCGGCAATTTATGATCCGAGGCAGGCAAATTATAATTTATGGAGACTACCACGGTATTAACTTGGAGATTGCGTGCTTGTTGGATCAAGCTTGTCGTGGCGTTTTCTTTTTTTTTTGTAAATGTATCTCACAATTACGCTCACTGATACAGAAGGTAGAACAGCATGTTAGTTTTGTGCAATGTCCGTCATGCTCTCTGTCTGCTTTCTCGTCCGTTTGTCTGTAAAAACGCGCGTTTCTTTGACACTTTTAGCGCTAGACTCTTCAAAATATGTAAGCATTTCCAAATTTTCAAACTCTTTCTCTCCTTTTGTTTTAGAGCTGGTGGCTTCATAATGGAAAGGCTTATCACTGACAAAATTATTCAAAGGCCGTGTCCACCTAGCCCACACACATCCCCCTTTTGCAAGCAGACTATCTGTTTTCAGCTGGTACCATACTGATATCAGAGTATGCTGAAGTTGGTAGCGCCCGACTGAAACTTTTTCCTTTTTATTTTGGAGCTGTAACTCTTGCTGGCTTCATATGGCACTGCATCATCAACAATTTCATATTTTGACAGCACGCTAACGTCATTTATTAATTTAATCCAATGTTAAAACGTTTGCCCCAAAGACGTTCTCCAACCTGTGTTTTTGCCTTGCTTCACCTGCGCCCACCTCTAGTTTGGAGGTAATTACATATCTAGCGCGCACTCCTGCGGTCATCTTAAATTTTCTTTGGATACAATCATTGACTGGCGCCTGAGTTTTTACTTCGGTGGAAATCACCCGAGACTTGAATTTAATTTGTAGGGCTATCAAATGTGGGCAAAGTGAGCATGTTGTGCGGCCAATCGTTTCAAAATCTTATTTTCTATTTTTTGGTGAGTGTCTCCAATCTGGCAGTGAAAATATCAGCTCGAGCATCAGATGTAGGCTTAGATCTTCAAGAGTATGTGTGTGTGTGTGCCCTTACCAGGGTGGTTCACAGTTAAGAGGAAAACAAAAGTGTGGGCTTAGCGTGTATGTGATTCGATATGGGCGGAACTTTGTTATTTTATTCAAAGAAAGTAAATTCTGCCAAAGGTGATTTATGCATATAGATCTCAAAAGTGGAAATATGCAATGATGGATTTTAAGAGTTAGATATTGTCTAGAAATGTATATTTAACAAGTTTGAACAACGATAATGGTATGCAACAAAATAAACATGTTTGTGTCAGGCATTTCACTATATTTTTCTTATGGATTTTGACCTCTTTAACTTTGTTTTACAATCGCAATAAAATGGATACATAATTTTTTGATATTCAAACCAAAAAGTGTAGACAACAAATTTGTTGAAAAATTGAGACCATGTCACATAAAAACAGTTTTTTTTTTATTAATTTCCATTATCACACTATGAAAATTTTTTTATAAGTATTATTTTTTTGTATATGAAAGAAAATTTGTTGAAAGAGGCAGCAATTTAAATATAGAAAAATAAAAGTTCTGACAGAAATAAACAAACATTTGGAAATTTTTTTTAATGAATTATTTGAATTTGGTTTATTTTATCAAACAAGCTTATGTATGATCTGTAGAAGTATTGAGAAATTACTTTTTTTATTCCTTGTTGTATTCTTAAAAATGATACACACACATATGGATGTATTTCCATGCTAGCGCCTTCTGTCATCTAACGCAGTGCACAACAAATTTTTTTTAGGAAAATTTTGATCAAGTGCCGTCGTCATGTCGACAACGAGCTAACAAAATCAACTCATTGACACATAATCAAAACGTAATAGAAATGAACTAAAAGTTCTACAAAGTTTTACACAGCTTGCCGAGATAATTTTGCGTAAGATCATTGCAAAAATAAAATCCACATTTTGTACATATCATTTTATATAGTCAATGATATAAATACAGTTAAATTTATCAATCACTTTTTAAACATTTCTAAGAATAATATTTGAATTGTTTTTATATAAGATTTTATTTGTCAGTAAACTATTAACTGCAAAGCCGTCTAAGTAATGTGTCGACTATTTTGTTTACTTTTGCTTAAAATGTACCGAGCTGAAACAAACCTTTTAAAGCTTTTGAGATCTCTTAAGCACCACACACTTGATGATGCTTTTAGTTCCCAGCCTGAGTTGATTTAGCAAAGCTCAGTACACAAACGTCTTGAAAAGGAAAATGGAAGAGGAAAATATTACATGTCAGCAAACGGTCAGTTACCTATAAACAATTGACAGAGTTGTATGAATCTAAGTACCGACGAATGTATTTGTGTGTACGTATGTATGTAGGTTGTAGGTATTTATTTACTCATGGCATAGATTTAAACTTAACTTTAACCAGGGGTTGGCAGAGGCATACGCAGTCTGTTCGGAGCTTCATTGTGTCTGGCTCTTTGGTCCATTGTGTGCTCACTTCCGTTGCTGCTTTTTGTTAGCAGCCTTTCTTCTTCGGCTCGTTGAATTTAACGCTCATTTCTTGATTCATTATTTATTGTGATTTCACTAAACACGAGTAGCACCAGGAGACGACTTTAAAAAGTGTGAAGCGTAATTGGTAGGGAAAATAAAAAGAAAAACACGAAGAAGAAAATAAGGTATCACAATGTTGAACAATGGCACAATGAGATTCCTTTCCGGTTAGAGGTTCTCCGGCTCAGGCAATGGAAACCATTCAATAGTTACCATTCCAACTGCCCTTTGCACATTTAGAATATGATTAATTACAAGTCAATTGATATTTTATTGGATTATAGATAGCTCGCTAAAGGAAATGAACCCAGCGATTAAGGAAATGGCATTTACCATGGTTCACGGCGGTAAACAGGCACCGGAACTTTCTGTCTAGGTCTATGTCTAGAATAGCAACAGGGCTTGTTAAAATGTTTTTCTAAATACTGATAAATGAGCCTGGACACAGTCAAAGGCAGCTGAGTGTTCAAAGCAGCCGGCTGGTGACTATGTCGCCAAGAGCAAACAACGAGTTTTATTTTTGGTTTGCTGGTTTTTATTGTTTGCCTTAACCCTTTGCAACTAACAAGATTCTTGTTTAGACAATGGCTCTAATAAAGCAGCAGCAATGCGGCTTACGGCGCATGCGTAGCAAGCAATAATGTATTTTATACCCTGTTATAAACATGATAAAATCAATACTGAATCCAATATACTTTATTATAAAAAGTATTCTCAACTAAAATGTTATATTTGGATAATTTGAATATTCGAAATTATTTAAAGATACAATTTAGTTTTTTTTTTTGGGACTAAAAAGTATATGTATGTTTAATTAATAATAATAAATGTGTAATGTATAATTTTAAGCATTTTGATAATATATAACCAAGAAGAAACCAGACAAAAATTAAAACAAGTAAGAAGGCGCAAGTCCGGAAAAGTTGAGTACGGAAACCTAAAGTTTAGCCGTGAAGTACAATTAAACCTCTTTATGCCATCTCATGGGATCAGGGTATGAAAATGTACAATATAATGCAAAGTTAGGGCAGGGTATCTAAGAATCGAATGTCTTTGCATGGATTACAGTCAAGTGATTTCGAGTATATGGATGGACGGTCACTTTGAGCGTTGTCATATATATTTAAGTTACCTCTCCCTTTGTTTTGTTTGCCCAAAGTGCGTCGTTTTTGTTTGTATTTTTTGTTAGTTGTAAGTTGTTGTTAAGCTCTTTTCTTGGCTGCATTTTAACTCTTTGGGCATATAATATTTACATTTATGATTTTTCGAGTGCAACGGATGTTGGTGGCTGTGTTGTGTTATGTTGTGTTTTACCTAATTACACATGGCTACCAAAATCTGTCTAATTGTTTAAGTGCTTTTTAACATTTTTCCAAGAATTTTTATACTTTATGGGGTCGGTGATGCTTTCTTCTGTCTGTTACATTCTTTTGCACAAAACCATTATAGCCTTTTTATACCCTTAACCCATTGAAAATGGGTAAAAAGGGTATAATGGATTTGTGCAAAAGTATTTAACAGGCAGAAGGACGCATCTCCGACCCCATAAAGTATATATATTCTTGATCAGCATCAACAGCCGAGTCGATATAGCCATGTCCGTCTGTCCGTCCGTCCGTCTGTCCGTCTGTCCGTCCGTATGTATGAACGCGTCGATCTCAGAGACTATAAGAGCTAGAGACTCCAGATTTGGTACATAAGCTCGCCTAATCCCTAGGCAGTACAAGTTTGTTTTAAATTTTCGATACCTCTTCCCGTTTCCGATATACACATGTGATCGATAACAACAAAATCTTCAATTTGGAAAACTTTTTGATGCAGTTTGAAAGATTAGACTAAATTTTGACTACCTGTGAAAATTTTATTGAAATCGGTTGAGAAACACTGGAGATATGGAGTATTGAAGTTTAGAAAGTATTCACTATACGCGTATACATACATACACTCACACATACTTGCAAGCACTGACTCTATGCGTAAAGTATAGGGTTAAGGGTATAGTCTAGTCGGGATTTCTCGACTAGAGCCTTCTTACTTGCTTCCATTGTTAATGGCGTCAGGATATAAAAACTTACCAAATACGAAATATGATGGCATGTGACGGGACTTGAATCTGCAAACTCTCGTTTACTATAAGGATACCTTGTATTCAGTTAGTTCCGATATAAAACAAAAAATATTATATAAAAATGGTGCTATTGAACCGAAGATTACATTTTAAATATTAATTTCAACTTTTCATGGTTGATTTTTGTGTGGTTTTTTCTAAGGATGTAGGTATTCATATAAGTGATAATATGATGATAGATACATTTATGAATCTTCAAAGAAATCATGTTTGATTTGCACTATTTCATTACTTTTGTAATTTTTGTTGCATTAATGATGATACAACTTAATTTAGTCATAAATAAAATAAATTGACTTACAATATTGTAGGTGAACACAAGCTGACAACGAATGCAGACTGCACACAAAAATAATTACAAATGAGATAAGAGTCAGATACCAAAAGTAGACTTACGCCAATAATTTCCATCTTGATAGTGTAGATATATGAAAAGCTGCACATATTTGTATTTGTTGACACACAGCCAAAAATATTTCGCGATGAGAAAAATGTGCAAGTTTTGTTATCCAACAAAACCCAAAACTCAAACAAGTAAGAAGGCTCTGGTCGAGAAATCCCGACTAGACTATACCCTTAACCCGATACTTTACGCATACAGTCAGTGCTTGCAAGTATGTGTGAGTGTGTGTATGTATACGCGTATAGTGCATACCTTCTTAATTTCAATACTCCATATCTCCAGTCTTTCTCAACCGATTTCAATAAAATTTTCACATGTTGTCATTATTTAGTCTAATCTTTCAAACTGCATCAAAAGTTTTCTAAATTCAAGATTTTGTTGTTATCGATTACATGTGTATATCTGAAACGGGAAAAGTTATCGAAAATTTAAAACAAACTTGTACTGCCTAGGGATTAGGCGAGCTTATGTACCAAATCTGGAGTCTCTAGCTCTTATAGTCTCTGAGATCGACGCGTTCATACATACGGACGGACAGACGGAAAGACGGACGGACGGACGGACAGACGGCCAGACGGACATGGCTATATCGACTCGGCTGTTGATGCTGATCAAGAATATATATACTTTATGGGGTCGGAGATGCTTCCTGCTCCCTGTTACATACTTTTCCACAAAACCATTATACCCTTTTTACCCATTTTCAATGGGTTAAGGGTATAAAAAAAGATAAAAAAAATTACAACAAAAGAAGCTCTTTATCCCCCTTTACTAGTTTATCATGTTGGCTCAAAGTTATGGCCATTTATAGTTGATTTTCTTGTTGTCACATTTGTTGTGCGTGTATGTTTGTTAATAGTTGAGCAGTGTGCATATTATGTTGCTTGTGTGTGTGTGTGTTGAGCGTCTGCCAGTATCTTTCACGTAATAGTTGTTGTATCTGTATCTATTTCTGTGCAGCCTTGCTCTGGGTTAAAACGCAGAAATGCATGAAGGAAAGCAATAGTTAGGCATGTCCCAAGTATCAAATGCCACAATAAATTCGCTGCGTGGTTTAAGGAAAATGTCGTGTGCTTGTATATATGTTCATACACCTATGCCGAAAAAAGGTTTGCACCACATTTGAATGTTCAACACTACACCAACTTTGAAGTAGTTTTGGATAACTACTTGAACATAGCAGCAAACATGGATTGAGACAAGTGAAGTGTCATGAAGTGGTAAGTATTCAAAATAAATCAATTTTAGGCACACAAAGTGACTGAAATATTTCGCTTAGGTGAAATATTTAAACAATCTGGCATTTAATGAGATTACTTGGGTCGATTTTCTCATGAAAATTTCAGGTTCCACTTTGATCATCTACATTGTTTGTCATAGTTGGTTGCTTTCAAATGGCGCTAACATAAAAAATAACTAAATAAAATACGTTAAATATTCTTATGAATATTTTTCACGAAACTCGCAGCATTTGATTATGTTGATGGCAGCCTGACCTCAACTGAGAGTCGCGCTGCAATTGCAACAGCCAAAACATGAAAGTCGTATCTGAAACAGCCTTAGATAAATGAGTGAGTCTTTCTGAGTGAGTTTTATGCGGCGGCTCTCAGAACCAGTTTGCTCTCAGCTACTCTATCTGAGATAGCAAATGCACCACCTTTTCATATGCGCACAATTTTTTTTTCTCGGTCTCGTTCTCTATTGTTCTCTTTTCATTGATTGCAAAACCACGTCGTGGATTATTTACGCCCGTTCGCAGCTGTCGAGTCAGAAAACACTCGGACCGACGTATCGTCAGTGCGCTTGTCTCTTAGCTAAATCAGTGTAGTTCGTTGCCTCGTCGTGTTCGGTTGTCCATAACTGCCAGCATCGACCGTCTCTTTTGGCTAACTTTGCAACAGATTCGAATAACGATAATATTAACGCTGTGTTAAAACAACTTGAAGCGTGCAGCAAAGCGAGCAACTGGATTATCGCGCACGATTTTCAACAAATAAATAAAATGCAAGCATCATGCAACAAACTAACTAAATTGGAAACATATAATTTTTTTGGTTGCTTGTGAAATTTTGAGTTTATTTCAAAATAAATTAAGTGCAGTGCAATTGGCTAAAAATAAAGCAAAGCTACATTTGGCTAAAAACGCAAACACCAACCGAATTACATTTTTGGTTTTATATATTTTTAAACATTCTGCAAACGTCAATAAATTGTTGTAGGCCACACTTCAAAGATATGCGGTAAGTTTCCAAGCACAAGAATTGGAATTACTTAAATGTTCTCGCATTCGAACTTTTAATGTTGTAAAAATATAAAATTGACAAACAAACTAAAAATCCATAACATTCTGAATGAGTTACTTTATCATAACAAAATACAAACGTTCATTTCAAAGTAAAATTTGTAATATAGTAAAATCAAGTAAGAAGGCTCTAGTCGAGAAATCCCGACTAGACTATACCCTTAACCCTATAATTTACGCATGCAGTCAGTGCTTGCAAGTATGTGTGAGTGTGTGTATGTATACGCGTACAGTGCATACCTTCTTAATTTCAATACTCCATATCTCCGGTGTTTCTCAACCGATTTCAATAAATATTTCACAGCTTTTCATTATTTCGTCTAATGCATCTCAAAGTTTTCCAAATTGATGTATATCGGAAACGGGAAGAGTTATCGAAAATTTGAAATCAATTTGTTCTGCCTATGGATTCGGCGAGCTTATGTTCCAAATCTAGCTCTAATAGTCTCTGACATCGACGCGGTTATACATACGGACATACGGACATGACATATATCGACTCGGTTATTAATGCTGATCAATAATATATATACTTTATGGGTTCAGGGTATAATAAGTAAACAATTAAATATAAATTATTTTATTTGTATCATAAGTCGGTACAGATAGAGCGCAATCGCAATTGGTGGAATGACGTATTAAATGGTATATGATGAAAGAAATTTATATAAAGTTACGTTAAAGTTTTATTCATTTAACGGTTTAATCGTAAAAACAATGCTAATCCTTTAATTTTCCATTTCTCATATTTCTTCAACAGTAACATGGAAAACTAAAAGCAAAACACGCAAAAATACACGCCGGTCAGCATATAGTCACAGAAAGCAAAAAATAACAGAGTCACAAAAAAAGAAGAAACAAATAAAAACGAAAACAGAATGCGGAAAGAACAAAACTTGATTTGCATCTGCATCTGGAGCTGCATCTTCGTAATTAGCAACTGTGTGAACCAAGCGGAGGCTCTTGCCAATTGTCCGCCCGGCTGTCAGTGCGATGATAACACACTGGTAGTACAGTGCGGCGAAGGGCAGCTGGATGTGCTGCCCATAGCGTTGAATCCATCGATTCAGCGATTGGTCATAAAGAGCAACAAAATTAAGACCATCGATTCATCAATACAATTTTATGCGGAGCTCACGTTCCTGGATCTATCGCAGAATCATTTGATGACTATCCCACATCGCACGTTTGCCTATCAGAAGAAACTGCAGGAGGTGCACTTGAACCACAATAAAATTGGTCAGATCAGCAATAAGACCTTTATGGGACTATCCGCTGTAACTGTGCTAAATTTAAGAGGAAATCTAATCTCAGAGCTGCATAAGGGAACATTTTCACCGCTGCTGAAGATTGAGGAGCTTAACTTGGGCGAGAATCGCATTGGCTTTTTAGATCCCAAGGTGTTCGATGGTCTTAAGCAGTTGCGTATTCTGTATTTGGATGATAATGCGTTGACGTCTGTACCGGATCCGGTAATATTCCAGGCCATTCCCAGTCTGGCTGAACTTTTTCTGGGCATGAACTCACTGCTAACCATACACCCGGGCGCATTCCAGGATCTCAAGGGCTTAACACGTCTTGAGCTGAAGGGGGCCAGTTTGCAAAACATTTCTCAGAAAAGTTTCCTGGGTCTGGAGGAGCTGCGTATTCTGGATCTGTCCGACAATCGCTTAGCTCACATTCCCTCCGCGGGTCTCAGTCACCTGGTGCGACTTGAGCAACTCTCATTGGGTCAAAATGATTTTGAAACTGTTGGCGAGGGTGCCTTTATGGGATTAAAGCAACTCCAAAGACTTGACATCAATGGTGCACTAAAACTGAAACGTATCATGACCGGTGCCTTTGCAGCTAATGGCAACTTGGAGTTCCTGACCCTATCCTCCAACAAAATGCTTGTCGAGGTGCAGGAGGGAGCACTTAGTGGCCTGCCACATTTGCGTCACGTAGTGCTCAAGGCGAACGCATTGACTTCTCTTGCCGAAGGCTTGTTCCCCTGGAAAGACCTGAAAACGTTGGATCTATCTGAGAATCCTCTGTCCTGCGACTGCCGCGTTATGTGGCTGCGTAATCTGCTAATAGCCACCAATGCCACCCAGGAAGAGGATCAGCTGACGGAGCTGCTCTGTGAGTTTCCCGAACGTCTGCGTGGAGAGTCCTTAAAACATTTGAATCCCACACTGATGGGCTGCACTCACACCGATCATCGCAAGCAGGCCGTGATTGGTGCTCTTCTGGTTGGATCTGCAGCAACTATTACCGCTTTAGCATTGGTTGTATATCGCTGCCGTCACAAGATACGCAAGTATCTTAAAGGAGGCCTGTGGGGCAACTCGGCGTTGGGTCGCAAGGAACGCGAGTATCAGAAGACCTTCTGCGATGAGGACTACATGTCACGTCTACAACATCATCCCTGCTCCCTAGGCATTCACTCAACGTTTCCTAACACGTACACTGCGCCACATCAAACAACGGCTGCTGCTGCCGCCGGACATCACCATTATGGCATGTGTCCGATGCCCATCAATGATTTGAATGCCGTCGACGGTCAGCATAAGTTTCAGCAGTTGCAGGTCCCGATGTCTGCTACACTAATGCACGAGAAGAAGCTAAACAACAACAAGAGCTTGGCTGGCAGCATCGATGACAGCGCCAACTTTGTGTTGCACATGAAGACGGCAACAATGGGCCGTGATCAGCAGCAGCAACAGCAACAACAACAGGTGCAAATTCAGCAATCAAAGCAAAATCATTACACAAAACCACAGTTTCTGACTGCCACAGCGACTGTGGCTGATTCTTGCTACTCGTATGCGGACGTTCCCATGGTGCATACTCCGCAACAGTTCTCCATCACTCACGAGCATTTCAAGCAACGCGAACGCGACTTCGACAACGACAACGGAGTGGTCGGCGAAATGATCGATCCCAATTATATCTACAGCAATGCGCACTATTCACTGCCACTGGATCAGATGGGGTGCGGCAAGACGCCGACGCCGCCACCTCTACCACCAGCCTTGCCACTGCGAAACGGTCTGTGTGCGACAACCGGGCGACGCTCATTTCAACACAAACCCACTCATAACAACACGAGCACGATGCGCCAGTATACGCACTGATCCTCGGAGCACTATCGTCGCCGACATCTAAGCATTTTTGCTTAGTAAATGTCGTGTCGCTGTCAACTGTGATGCCAAAATTTGTAAACCCTTAAAAACCATCCCACGAAAAAAAGTTAATAGTAAAGCACATCACGCGACTAAAGTGCTAAGTGTACACATGTCAAGAAGATTTATTAAAGATTTGTACTGTTACTAGTTTCCAAATTAATTGCATAATAGTATCTAAAATATAAAACTTATATTAAAAGAAATTTCAATAGTCCTAAGACGATCAATGTCTTGAGACCAAATACAAACCACTCTTTTAGCTATGTGGCTCATGTAAACGATACTTGGTCTCAAAGTATAAACAAAATTATTTGTTACACTTTTATAGCATGCCACGAAAAATATTTGAACCTTATAAAAATTTAAATAATAGATAAACAAGAAGATGACAGGAGCAAACGCTGTATAAGACAAACGTTACTTACACAAATTTGAATACATTTACCACAAATAAAAAAACTCGAAAGTTATGTACATAAGCACCACAACTCAATGAGATCTCTAACACTTAACTACTTACTGTCCTTCTACAACTATTTTTTCATAAAATTGTATTTATTTAGATTGTAAGCTTTAATATTAAGGCATAAATTGTACATTAACTTTAAAACAACAAAGCACTGAGAGTCACTGGTAAGATTATTTTAAATTATTGAAAGTATTATTGTTAAAACATAAATGTAAGCAATGACTATGTACTTATTAGTTAGCGAAAAATTGTATGCAAATTTCAAAATATCGTACAAAAAATATAAGCTGCAAACAAACTACTTTGAAAACTGAAACAAAAACTTCAATACTGTGCATTTATTTTTTGTTCCCGACAATGAGTTTGCAATTTTCAGTCTAGTTGCAAGAGCGGCGAGCTGGTGGCAGGTGACTAGATACAAGTATAAATATTTGTTCATGAATATATAAAGGGGTAGTTATATGTGTAGTGCACCGCATTGAATTGAAAATTATGCACGCACACGTCGGCACACGATAGCTGTATCTCACTCTCGCAACCAGTCTCACTCTCGCTCTCTCCTTATATACATACGTACGTGGTATGTGAACTACAGATAGTATTCGTTAGCGACTCGCAACTGCACGCTTCGCTTGGTGGCACAATGCTGCAAAAGTTTCGTAGCTTGTGACTATCAAATAGTGCTGCATTAATTTAATTTTTTTTCAACTGCTTTTTAATTAAATTGAAAGTTAAAAATGTTGCTACATGCGTACTTTATGAAAAGTGAAAATGTTGTAAAGTCTGTTTGTATGTTAAAACAAAAAATTTGATTATAATTTGGGCTTGCCATCTGTATATCGCACAGGTACAACAACTATATTTTCTATATACTATGTACATAAAGAAAACAAAAATCGCTAAACGACGCATGTGAAGAGGCGATGGCTGCGCGGCGTTGTAGAATAAATTTATACACGCGACATGTAGAAATATGTTATCTAAACACGATAATGCAGAAAACTAATATCTACACGCCTGTGTTGACTGTGTAACTTACACGCAAATGCTGAAATGCGATGCTTACATATAACGCACTTCTCAGAACAAATTGTAACACGTGACGTTTCAACACGTCTTAAAGTCTTAACACTAGTTAAATGATTTAGTTTTTTAGACGTTTTCACGTCTTATTAATTGAAGTTTGAATAACAGCCTCAAATCCCTTAGGAAAGCTTTTTAAAAGTATGTTTTTCATTTGGTAGTTTAAAAATAATTTATGCTTATCCGTTTTTATACCCTGAACCCATTGACAATGTGTAATGGTTTTTTGGAAAAGTGTGACAGAAGGAAGCATCTCCGACCTCATAAAGTATACATATTTTTATACCCTGAACCCATTGAAAATGGGTAAAAAGGGTATAATGGATTTGTGCTAAAGTATGTAACAGGCAGAAGGAAGCATCTCCGACCACATAACATATATATATATTCTTGATAAGCATCAACAGCTGAGTCAACATATCTCCGGTGTTTCTCAACCGATTTCAATACAAATTTCACAGATTGTCTAATGTTTCAAGTTCCTTTTATTGTTATCGATTACACGTGTATATCGGAAACGGGAAAAGTTATCAAAAATTTGAAACAAACTTGTACTGTAGGGATTATGCGAGCTTATATTTAAAATTTGGTGTCTCTAGCTCTTATAGTCTCTGAGATCTACGCGTTCATACATACGGTCCGACGGACGGCGATCGAATACACTGTTGATGCTTACCAAGAATATATATACTTTACGGGGTCGGATATGCTTCCTTCTGCCTGTTACATACTTTTGGACAAAACCATTATACCCTTTTTATCCCTTTTCAATAGGTTCAGGGTATAAAAAGCAAACAACTCAAGTAGAGACATGTACTATAATAACAAAAAGTAAATAACGGCGGGGTAAAACCACAAATGGTCAACAATAAAAGCGCTTGAGATGTTGTGCTTAAAGTAGCATTTCGAGAATCAGTCGATTGGATTTCAGTCGAGTTGAAGTGAGTAAAAAGTTGAGTTGAGTGTTTCACCATCAAATTTCGATTAAAAAAGCACGTGGTGCGATTGGGTTGCCCTCGAGGGGCCAACGGGGCAATGGGCAATTGTGTAAAGTCATTCGCACTATTCAAGCTTTATTAGGAGGTAAATTAACAAAAACATTTTGATTTCGATCATTACAATTTCCTTTTCCATGGGACCAAGCCCCCAAAAGCAGTGGAGTGAAAGAGCTACCGAACGAGTTTCAGTTACCATTAGCCCATTCGAACTGGCAATGAGTCCTAAGCCTGTGTGTTTGCATTAAAGTCTTACTGGATCAAGCCACAAAACTGGCCACTGAACCTGAACCCCTACCACGAGTGTAATCATTTATTTTCCAACCGACGATGCCTGATGCCAAGCCGAAATATTTACAGATTATTTGAGTGTATTTGCCTTTTCGGTCCAATTCTGACATCGCAGCCAGACAGCAGGCAGTCAGAATATAAGCAACTAACAATAAAAACAAAAAAATATAAAAAACAACAAGTAAGAAGGCTCTAGTCGAGAAATCCCGACTAGACTATACCCTGCACCCTATACTTTACGCATACAGTCAGTGCTTGCAAGTATGTGTGAGTGTGTGTATGTATACGCGTATAGTGCATACCTTCTTAACTTCATAACTTCAATACTCAATATCTCCAGTGTTTCTCAACTGATTTCAATAAAATTTTCACATTATGTAGTCTAATCTTTCAAACTGCATCAAAATCAAAAAATCAAAATTCCAAATTCAAGATTTTGTTGTTATCGATCACATGTGTATATCGGAAACGGGAAGAGTTATCGAAAATTTAAAACAAAGTTTTACTGCCTAGGGATTAGGCGAGCTTATGTACCAAATTTGGACTCTTTAGCTCTTATAGTCTCTGAGATCGACGCATTCATACATACGGACGGACAGACCGTCAGACGGACAGACGGACATGGCTATATCGACTCGACTGTTGATGCTGATCAAGAATATACATTCTTAATATTATTATTAATTATGGGGTCGGAGATGCTTCCTTCTGCCTGTTACATACTTTTGCACAAAACCATTATACCCTTTTTACCCATTTTGAATGGGTTCAGGGTATAAAAATGAAAACTATGCTGAGGGCAGTAATTATGACGAGTCGGGGTCTAAATATTGGAACAATTGTAATACGCTCCGGTAGAAGCTGTGCGTTTACTTTTGATGGTGATTGCATGATGACCATGTTGAAAATGCTCATTAAAGGTACTTCAGAAATTAAAGAAATTTACAATTGTGCTTTTGGGCAGTTAATGCACCTCCATTCCCTCTCTCCTCCTTTCACGAATTGTAGCGTTTCCGAAGCGTTTTTGACTCGTTATTTATCACCTGTTGTTATCTATTGAGGAGTCGGGCATAATACAATAGTAATGGGGGCATCTGAGTTGAAGATGCCAATATTTGGGGAAAGTTTAAAAAATAATATAAAGGGAGCGGCTTAAAGGCAAGGTACATATGTACATAAGGGAAAGCTGTAAAGAACCATATTGAACAGCTTTCTTATGCTTAAATACTATAGGAAATGAAAAATGAAGATTTACTTTTGCAATTTTTGGCAAATGCAGTGGTCGAAAAATATATATATATATATATTTTTTTTTTAATTTTATTTTTACTGCAGGGGCGAAAAACTATAAACCTCAACAGCAGTGCAGAGCAGAAGCAGCCACAGGATCGGCGGTAACAGCCTATAAAGTGTCTGCTCAAACGACAATTTCAATCGTTTGGGTTTTTGTTAACTATACTATGATCGCCCAGCGATGACGACTCTCTGGACCCCGTGCAGAGCGCCATGAAATTTCCCAACAATGCTTGGCACTTTGTCCCGCTGAGCGGACCGTCCATGTCGCTTTTGCTTAGTTCACGCTGTGACGGACTTGAACTGTTTTCGGGTCTCGGTATGAACACTGTTCTTAAGCTCTGCCCTTTACTTGGGTATCTGTGAAATGTGAAATTGTGTACGCACATTAATTTCTCATCCCTGGCTCTGAAGAGAATTTGTTTGTTCAGAACAGCGCAGTCAAACGCTGTGTATTAATGAAAATGTTAAAAAGATTAAAAGGTAAAGAGAAAAGACAGCTATGGGATACATTTGCAATGGCCTATACAATTGATATTTACAAAGTATTTGATTGCAGTTTTTAGCAACAATAGAAGCTAGTTTTTGACCAGGGTGATAGGAACGGATATGCTAGAAGAAGGCGTGAGCTACCAAAACTCGGTCCAATATCGTCAACATTGTATCTGTGGGAAGTCAGACAGATTTTCATAGATTTGGGTTTGATGGGTTTTATCAATACATTCAATGTTAAACAAGTAAGAAGGCTCTAGTCGAGAAATCCCGACTAGACTATACGCTGAACCCTATACTTTACGCATACAGTCAGTGCTTGCAAGTATGTGTGATTGTGTGTATGTATACGCGTATAGTGCATACTTTCTTAACTTCAATACTCAATATCTCCAGTGTTTCTCAACCGATTTAAGATTTTTACAGATTGTCATTATTTAGTCTAATCTTTCAAACTGCATCAAACAGTTTTCCAAATTGAAGATTTTGTTGTTATCGATAACATGTGTATATCGGAAATGGGAAGAATTATCGAAAATTTGAAACAAACTTGTACTGCCTAGGGATAAGGCGAGCTTATGTACCTAATCTGGAGTCTTTAGCTCTTATAGTCTCTGAGATCGACGCGTTCATACATACGGACGGGCGGTCAGACAGACAGACGGACAGACGGACATGGCTATATCGACTCGGCTGTTGATGCTGATCAAGAATATATATACTTTATGGGGTCGGAGATGCTTCCCTCTGCCTGTTACATACCTTTGCACAAAACCATTATACCCTTTATACCCATTTTCAATGGGTTCGGGGTATAAAAACAAGTAAGAAGACTCTAGTCGAAAAACCCCGACTAGGAGATACCCTTAACTTAACTGGTACAGTCAGTGCTTGCATGTATGTGTAAGTGTCTCTCTACGTGTGACTTAACTTCAATATTCGATTCTTTTCATTATTTTGTCTATAGTTTCTAAAACACGTTCCGCAAATTTTAATATGCAATGTATATACGATTGTTATCAATAACACGTGTATATCGAAAACGGGAAGTGTTAACGATACAAACAAACTAATTCTGCCTACGGTATATGGAGCTTATATTTCAAATCTAGCTCTATCTCTTATAGTTACTGTACGCGCATATTGCGTGTGTTTTTACGCGCATAATGAATACTTGACTTAATTTAAATGTTCCATATCTACAGGTGTTTCTCAAGCGATTTCAATAAAATATTCACAGATTGCCATTATTTCGTCTGATGTTCCAAAGTCTAATGCTTTTTTTTTTACGATCACATGTGTTTATCGAAACAGGGAAAGGTATTGAAAATTTGGACGAGCTTATGTTCCAAATCTGGAGTCTCTATCTCTCATAGTCTCTGAGATCGCCGCGTTCATAAATACAGCTGGACAGATAAGTAGACTTGGCTATATGACTGGGCTGTTGATGCTGATCAAGAATATATATACTTGATGGGATCGGAGATGCTTCCTTCTGCCTGTTACATACTTTTGCACAAAACCATTATACCCTTTTTACCCGTTTTCATGAGTTCAGGATATAATTAGCTGTGTGGCGTGGTTCTTGTACCTTGATACTGAAGGTGGAGAGTTCACTGAGTTGATTGCCTGTTGGGCTATTACATTTTAATTAATTTGTCTGTAGTATATGAATTTTTAAAATTTAAATGTAATTGTTATTAATATCATGCGTAGACCGGAAGAGTTGTCGATTATTTGAAACAAATTTGATCTAAGCGTAGTGTGCGAGCACTTAAATTCTAAATCTCAAAACTGACAAGAATACGGACGGATAGACAGACGGAGATTTCCACATCGACTCGACCGTTGTTACTGATAAAAAAAAATATGTATATATAGTTTATGTGGTCGCATATGCGCCGTTCTGCCTGTTACATAGTATACTTTTCAACAGAGCTTCAAACCGGATCGGAACCAAACCAAACCGGAACCAGTTCTTTGCAGGCTCTATTCAATGTTGAAAAAATCCTGAAGGGTTCGAGTGTAACTTTTTCTCCAATTAAATTTTAATTTATTACTGAGTAAAGAGGAGCCCATATAACCAATGAGAATGTAAAACATATCATATTGACCATATACGGCCAATGGAGCTGACTAAAAAACAGTAAAACCACATTTTAGTTGTAGTTGACGGTTTTTCCAAATTTACCAAAGTTACCCAACAAAAAGCACAGGAGCAAACGAAGTTGTTGATGAGTTGCATAAGCAGGCTGAAGTATTTGGTAATCCAAAGCGAGTTATTAGTGATCGAGGTACTGCTTTCACGGCTTTTATTTTCGAAGAATATTGCAAGGAAACGGGCAAGTTGAAAGAATAAACAGGATTATAATTGCGGCTTTGACCAAATTGTGCGTATCAGACCCAAAAGCATGGTACAAGCATGTGGGAAGAGTACAAAAATTGATAAATTATATTCCACAAGCACAAGCACAAAGGTGTTTCCGTTTAAAATTGTTAAAGGAAAATTAATAGACGAGGAATTTGTAGTGGAGTTAAAACAAGAGAAAGATGAGTTAAGGCAAATGGTAAAGGAAAATGTGTTGTCAATACAAGAAGAAAACCGTAACTCTTTTAATAAATCAAGAAAGCCACAAAAGGAGTACAGCGTCAACGATATGGTTGCCATTCAGCGAACCCAATTTGGAGCTGGACTAAAACTATATTGTGAAACGTTAGTTGGTGGAAGGTACATTGTATAAAAGTTAGGTGACTTTGAAGTACCAATACTAACACGGTTGCTGAACATATGAAGATTTGGAATTCGGGACGAATAATTAGTAGGATGACCGAATGTAGGATTGGCAGCTCTATCAGCTGATGCCGATAACTATCTATAAAGTCTAATATTAAGTTGTAATAATCGATAATATATCGTAGAATAAGCTCGTCACTAAAATATGTATTAAGAAGCAATTGTTACTGAACCGGCGAAGAGTTAAGACGTACAATTTAAGAACTTGGAAATTTACTTATTATTTTATATTTAAATCAACAAAATCAAGAAGTTGTCTTATTTATATGTGGCTTCAAAAGCTCAGTCCTACATATATTTCATATATATAATTATATATAAGCATTTAACAAGGAATGCAAAAGATAATTGCCAAACTTTAGATACGATGCCCTTAAAACGTAGGAACCAAATAAAATATTCAGAACCTCTGCGCATTTTCGCCCGTGGGTTCGAAACCCGTACCCTTTTTCAGGAGTTTGCAGCTCTAATTTTCACAAAACCATTATACTCTTTTGCTCCTTAAATTTTGCAAACATTGCAGTTTAACCCTTTGACCTTTAAAAATGCTACTGTGAACTCATGTTTTTTTTATAAATTCTCGCAACAGTCCAGCTCTCAGACAGTAAGAATAAAATAGCACACTATTAAACGCTATTTCAGAAAAAAAATTTACAACATTTTTTATTAAATAATTATTTTAATTGTTGCTTTACTGGAAAAAGTTTTTCATATTATTTTTCGCGCGACTGCACGGGATATTCCCCGTAATTTATGGTAAATATAATATAAAAATAAGATATGTATATAATTGTTCCAAAATTTAACACAGTGCAAACAAAATGTTCATATGCGTATGTACGTATGTATGTTTTTATTATTATACCCTTAACCCATTGAAAATGGGTAAAAAGGATATAATGGTTTTGTGCAAAAGTATGTAACAGGCAGAAGGAAGCATCTCCGGCCCCATAAAGTATATATATTCTTGATCAGCATCAACAGCCGAGTCGATATAGCCATGTCCGTCTGTCCGTCTGTCTGTCTGTCCGTCCGTATGTATGAACGCGTCGATCTCAGAGACTATAAGAGCCAGAGGCTCCAGAATTTAGAATTTTTGATGCAGTTTGAAAGATTGGACTAAAAATTGACAATCTGTGAAAATTTTATTGAAATCGGTTCAGAAACACTGGAGATATGGAGTATTGAAGTTAAGAAAGTATGCACTATACGCGTATACATACACACACTCACACATATTTGCAAGCACTCACTGTATGCGTAAAGTATAGGGTTCAGGGTACAGTCTAGTCGGGATTTCTCGACTAGAGCCTTCTTAATTGTTTTTCCTTGTGTAGTTGGTTGAACGTCGGAAAATATTCTATGTAAACTGAAAAAATAATTGTATATACTTTGATAGTTGCAAGGCGTGTTGAGAATGCCCTTACTTTTGTTTATACATTGTGTTATATATTAAATGAATTATATTTTATTTTAAGAAGTGGTTAGTAAATTAATAAAGGTATTTAGGATATATCGACTTATAAGTAAGTTGTCGACTCCGATTAAACTGGACCCAAATTTGGTCTTTTAAGTATTATACCATTTTTGTAACTTAAGGAAACGAATCGAAATTGAAATTTAAGTTTGTTTAACTTATAACTTAAATGGTAATGGCCAACGTCTGCCGCTAGCAATGTAGGAAAACAAATACATTCGAGCAGCATTAATAGAATCCAAAAGTTTAACCCTTAACATCACTACACGCAGACAACCCAACGTAGAGAAGCGCAGAGAACATACACTCTGATAAGTAGAGGATACCAGATAGGTAGTATATAGTATATATGTATCGTGGAAATGCGCGAAATAATGTTAAATTGTTTTTCAATTATTTTATAGGTTATGATAATATTTATTTTAATTAAAAACAAATACGCAACCTGCACTGCACTCCAATTTTCAAGCAGGACTTAACAACATCGCTTTATTCTGTTAATTTTGTATTACTTCAGCTATATCTTTTGGTTTCTTTTGTGCACATTACATAAAAATTTAGGGAGGCAACTAGGTCCAATATAAATTTAATTATTAATGTGTATTGGATCATAATCAGGAAATAGTCTACTAAACCCAACTAATTACATATTTTCTTGGAAACAACATTTTTAAAACTAAATTTTATCTCTCATCCGATAGTTTTCAAGACATTAGGTACGGGATATTGTTGCCTTATGATATTAATAATGTTTAACTAATCTTTTATTTTTTGAATAAAATTGATATAACTGGCTTTTCAAAATCAGTAAGAAACAAAACCTTAAGAAGACGTAATTTTGTACTGTCTAAAAATAGTTGTATATCATGATATATGGGGTCAAAGAAAAATTATTCCCTGAGAGCCAACAAAATCGACAAACAAACAAAATTACAGCAGTTATGTTTTGCATATATTGTTGTTTAAAATTAATCTTCCTGACATTTGCCATGAGTGTTTTTACGTTCGCTCATGGGAAAGAGATATGTTGAAAATGGTTATTATATATATTGAAACATATCGAAATGGAAATATGAAATATGTATATACATATAGTACACCAAAAGCGGTCTACAGTGTTGAATTAAGTTAAGTTTTGAAAACTTTAAAAATAGTTCAGAATCATTATATATTCGCTTCCTCAAAACACAAAAAAACCCAAATTCCAAAAAGCACCTTAAATTAAATAATTTTTTAAAAAATAAAATGCCTATTAAAAGTAAAGTACATTTTCTGTATAGATATTATATTAGATATGAATCTGCTAATTTTTGTTGATCATTTAAATTGCTAGCCCTTTGCGGGTGTGTCGTAAACTAATGCAACTTCATTTCATACAGTTTCTCATTTTGCATCGAGATAATTAAATGCGGCTGAGCTGCAGTCAATGTCCAACCAATTCACAAGTATTTTCCTTGCATTTGCCTTATTTTCCCATGACCAAAAATACAGGCATTGTACGGCGAGCCAAACACTGAAAATGTTCATAATTGTAACCAAAAATGTACCACGGCCTCCACCTATGTATACCCCACGGGTATTGTTGATTGTGTTGTAAATAGGATATGAAATGCAGGGAACTCTTTGTATAACTGCCAACAACTGCTCAGCGATATTGAAATTTCAAATACATAGTAGAAGAGCTAACGAGTTAACGTCGAGGTCTGCCAACGGGCTTACTCACACAAACTATCATAAAGAACATAATTTCGCGCTATTTAATGGGAATCGTGTACAGAAATTTTACCAAACTCACACCAACAACAACCAAAACGACAACAAAGTACGTCGTCGACTGCGTGCGTTGCCTGCATTAGGAAAACTTGCAATTAAAACTCATTTCGTTGAAAATGCGATTTTGCAGCGTAATTCCATTTAAAAAAGTTTCATCGGCACCAAAAACTCAACATGCAGCCATCCCAGGAAACAAAATAATCATCAGGACCCCGAACGCCTGCACTTCTCACTGTTCCCCAGACCACCAACTTGTTGATAAGCGAAATGCATTTTAAACACTATTCATTGAGGCATTATCTACAGCACCCAGAAACATTTGCTGTCTGTTTTGTGAATGACACGTTTGATGCCCTGCGTAAGGGTATCCATAATCTGGTTATACGCTTTGGTAACACCAAAGTTGAGTGCTTACCCTAAAGCTTAGATTTAAGTAATACTTGCACAAATAATTGGAAAAATAGTTTGTTAAATGTTTCAATGATTCAAACATTGGTATATTAAAGGCGCTCAAATATGTTCATACTTGGTAAAGTAATAATAAGGTATTGTTATTAGGCAGTGGGAAAAATCCAAGCGTCAACTCATAAATAAACCTATATTTGTTTTTCTATATGCTTATGTACTACATACAAATTCATATCTTTCTCTGATACACATCAGAACAGCTTATTAAGAAAGTGCATTTAAATATCGGGTTGCAATTTATGACACGAATATTTTTGACAAAGTCAAAGCTTGACTGTACTACTCGATTGTGAGTACATCAAACTCAATTTGAATATTAGAAAATACGTCCATAGGTTAAACACAAATTTAGGCTTGTGAAACTCAATTATAAGTAAACCCTTCTATGCACTGGCCTTCTGACTGAGGATTGAACTTGCTGTGTTCCGCGAATTGTTTCGCAGTGGTCGGCCTTTTATGAATTGGGTGATTAAAAGTGTATTCATGAACCTCGCTCTTCAATTTTGTTCGACTGCTCTGATGAGTTTATAAACTTGTTATCAAACGTGACGGCTAATTTGAATTTAGATGAAAAGTCGTTTTCGTTGTTATATTGTTTGCTTTTACACAGATAAATTAGTGAAAAAATCTCATTCCGTTATGTAAAACAAGTAAGAAGGTAAAGCCTTCTTCGAGAAATCCCGACTAGACTATACCCTGAACCCTATACTCTACGCATACAGTCAGTGCTTGCAAGTATATGTGAGTGTGTGTATGTATACGCGTATAGTGCATACTTTCTTAACTTCATATATGCACTATACGCGTATCCATACATATACTCACACATACTTGCAAGCACTGACTGTATGCGTAATATATAGGGTTAAGGGTATAGTCTAGTCGGGATTTCTCGACTAGACCCTTCTTACTTCTTTTAAACAGATTTAGCGCCATGCCATAAGTGACAAATAATAAACAGTAAAACAGAACAAGTAAGAAGGCTCTAGTCGAGAAATCCCGACTAGACTATACCCTTAACCCTATAATTTACGCATACAGTCAGTGCTTGCAAGTATGTGTGAGTGTGTGTATGTATACGCGTATAGTGCATACCTTCTTAATTTCAATACTCCATATCTCCAGTGTTTCTCAACCGATTTCAATAAAATTTCCACAGATTGTCTTTATTTAGTCTAATCTTTCAAACTGCATCAAAAAGTTTTCCAAATTGAAGATTTTGTTGTTATCGATCACATGTGTATATCGGAAACGGGAAGAGGTATCGAAAATCTAAAACAAACTTGTACTGCCTAGGCATTAGGCGAGCTTATATACCAAATCTGGAGTCTCTAGCTCTTATAGTCTCTGAGATCGACGCGTTCATACATACGGACGGACAGACGGACATGGCTATATCGACTCGGCTGTTGATGCTGATCAAGAATATATATACTTTATGGGGTCGGAGATGCTTCCTTCTGCCTGTTACATACTTTTGCACAAATCCATTATACCCTTTTTACCCATTTTCAATGGGTTAAGGGTATAAAAAGGGTGAAATGCAGCATTTACAAAACGATTTTTGTGACTACAAATTTCTATAATGTAGCGCTTAATTGGTGATAAATAACCTATAGCTTGCGGCACAGTATTAAAACTTCAGCTCGTTTTACTTTTCAGAAATCGTTATTTTAAAAGTTTTTAATAAAATGAAGCTATGCTGCGAATGCCTAGCTTAAACCCAAATGTCATCAGCCAGTTCTAAGATGAATTACAAAAACATAAATTCGAAAAAAACCAGTAATGAGACTCTAGTCATGAAATCCCGACTAGGACATACCCTGAACTCTTTATTTAATCAGTGCTTGCATGTATATGTGTGTATGTTCGCGAATACATGACTTAACTTCAATGTTCCATATCTACATCGGAAACGGGATAAGTTATTGATAATTTGAAACAAACTTGTAGTTATTAGTGCTTATGTTCCAAATCTGAAGTATCTGGCTCTTATACTCTTCGAGATCGACGCGTTCATACATACAGACGTACAGACAGACATGGCTATATCGACTCGGCTATTGATGCTGATCAAGAATATATATACTTTATCGGGTCGGAGATGTATTGTTCTGTCTGTTACATATTTTTTCACAAAACCATTATACTCCTTATACTTACTTTTGATGGGTTCGGGGTAGAAAAAGTGTCATTTGTTTTATTGTTACAACAAAATCTGTTTGTAATGGTGGCTATAAGTGAGGCAGGGGTGGGCTTGGCCAGCAGCAATTGTGAACGCAGATTAGATTAATGTTTCAAAACTGTTGCTTCAACGACACCGAAAAAAAAAGCATTCAGACGAAAAAAATGCATGACTATTGCATAAAACCAATATACTCTTTACCTTCAACAGCAGAGTGTATGCAACAAAACAGATGTATGGCTTGAAACTTTTGTTGTTGTCTTTGTGTTCTAGTCGCAGTTAGAAAATTTTGAGCGAAGGCATTTCTGTGGAAATTGCAATTAAGGCCCGTTAGTTGGGAACATAATTAATTTATGCCCTGAGATCTGTCAAAGCTAATGGGTTTTGTTTTCTGAGGTGTAGCATATTGCCAGTTATTATAATTAAAATTTATAATAAATTTTGAGGGCGTTAACAAACACGGAAATGCAAATAGTACTGAAGTACTCAGCTTTTAGTTCTAATAAAAGTAATCTCAGATAACAAGTCAGCCAAATTTCTACCTGGGGTCATCCAATTAAACCAACGCCAAATGAAAAGCAAATTGTCTATTTCAATAGTGAGTCTTAAACTGAGCTGAACCTTTCCCACAGTTTCAATAGGGATCTCTAGACAGCTTCACTAACCTGTTTAGATTCGCACCATAGAGTAATTGATAATTAATAAGTATGCTAATATAAACATTAAGAGTAAAAATTATTACAAAAGTATTATTTTTTCGTGTGCGTACAAACGTGTATAACATGTCGACTTTCGTTTTTAACAATATACGGGGTATATTGAAATCATATTTATAAATTATTATCATTGTTATATAAAATATGGTAGACATGATTCGTTTCAATAACTAAGAGCTAGAAGCTTATTCAAGTTTTATTACCAATTTTTGGAACCCTTTTGAAGTAGTATTTACCCACGTTATACCTATTTTATACACTTGAAAAGTGACTATTAATTATTTTTTCATGAAATGTGTAACGCATAGAATGATGCATATCCGACCCGATATGTCCATGTCCGTCTATCCATTCGTTCCTTTGCAAACTTCAACTATCCAGCTGAAACTTTGATCAATGTCTTCTTTTTGTTGCAATTAGATAATTTAGATGGGCCAGATCGGACCACCATATTATGTATCTGCCAATATGGTATTATTAATAGATTGCAGAAAAACAAAAACGGAGCAAAAAATAAACAAAAAGTGACAAGAATGAAACACGACACATTGTCGATCAGATACAAATAATCATAATAATAATATAAATTAAAACAAGTAAGAAGGCTCTAGTCGAGAAATCCCGACTAGACTATACCCTGAACCCTATTCTTTACGCATACAGTCAGTGCTTGCAAGTATGTGTGAGTGTGTGTATGTATACGCGTATAGTGCATACTTTCTTAACTTCATAACTTCAATACTCCATATCTCCAGTGTTTCTCAACCGATTTCAATAAAATTTTCACAGACTGTCATTATTTAGTCTAATTCAAGATTTTGTAGTTATCGATTACATGTGTATATCGGAAATGGGAAAAGTTATCGAAAATTTAAAACAAACTTGTACTGCCTAGGGATTAGGCGAGCTTATGTACCAAATCTGGAGTCTCTAGCTCTTATAGTCTCTGAGATCGACGAAGAAATTTGAAATACCGTATAAAAAAACCTAAAACTTAAAAAAAATATTTTAGCTGTTATCAAATTTTTTAAATGTTTACCTATACATGTCTATCTTGCGAAAGAACATAAATGATTTCAATATTCCAAACTGATGATGTTAATCTGAAACACTCTTTGGACTTTTGCTGCACTACGACTGCACCCATTTACCCTCAACTTAAAATTCATTTGAATACACAACATCCTATTTCAATTTAAATTCAAATTCGCAAACATTTGCCACGAACGTTCGGCTCGGACTGATATGGGCCACACCCACCCAACTGGCTAAGGGGTAGTGGGCTGGCCATGTCATGAGCCGAGCAGCGTTTTCATTGCCATCTCCTTGTCCCTTTCATTTTCCTTCAGTTGCTCCTTCTGCTGCTGCTGGTGGACGCTGCAAAATGCCACTTATTCCAAAGTGCCGCAAGTGCTGCGATTAACATCTACGACCTGACGGACGACAGCAGAGGTATGAGACCGTTGAGATGAGATGACTGCAAACAGTTACGCTACCAAATTGGCTCCAGCTACCACCTATAGCAAACTTACCCACCGTTATTTCTTTCTTTGCTTACCGGGAGTTCTGTGTTTGGCTCTATATGTTGTATGGTATATTTTGCATATCGCCTTCTGTGTATCTTCAAGTATGAGTATTGCGATGGTGCTGCGGTTACACCAGTAACAACGAGTATCGCCAAATTGCAAAGCCCATTTAATAAACACTGAAAAATATTTGTAGATAGTTATATTTGTGTTTCGTTAGGATTGGTAAATCTAAAGTGGAATTTCTTTGCACGCAAATCATTTTTTCTAATATACTCGTTCATTTTTATACCCTGGACCCATTTCATGGAAACAAGGGAATACTAGTTTTGTGCAAAAATATGTAATATGTACTTTTGATGAGCAACAACAGACAATATTGCAATGTCTGTCTATTTGGATGCGTCTGTCTCATAGGTAATAAGTGTTAAAGACTTAAAAGTTCGAATATAAGCTTTTTAAACCCATAGGAAAAACAAATGTTATCTACGCCTTTTGCATTTGAAACAACTAATACTAAAGATTGAGCATATAGTAGTGCAGGGATTTTCTGTATACGCCTGCGAACACACATACACACACAAAACATGTCTGTACACGTAAAGTCTGGGGCTTAGGGGGCGCATCATCTTTGATGCTTACAAAGCTATTTTCACAAGCACATAACGAGATTAGCAGTCAAATATATTTTATTTCATTTATATTCGAATTGTGGGTAGGACATGGTGCCCATTTAATTTCATTGGGTTGTTTCCACTAATACTTATTTTTACATATTATATGTGTATATATAAATTTATTTTTTGCTTCAGTGGGATTGCGTATTTAATGATGTTAAAAAATCAGATTACGTGTTCATCCTTTACCGAACATAAATACATAAATAAAATAAAAATAGATTAACTCCGCTCGGAGATGTATTACGAATAATATTGTAGCGACCAAAACGCATGACCTAAACCCACAAAAGGACTTTGAAATAACCATTATAATTTTCTTAAAAACTAAAGGTTTTTATGTTTTATAAGTAACTAAATATGGAGAAAATATGATAGTATAGACCCCAAGATACGACTTACCCGGCCGCCCGAACCCCCGGCATTTGAAATCGGAAATCATCTATCGATCGAACCGATTCTCCTTTGTTTCTTTACGGATTTTAATTAAATATTCAGAGGATCATTCTTTTATATTTAGTTTCTGGAGTAAGTTGCAAGCTTTTCAAATTAATTTGTTTTCGTTAACAAGTGTATATTTGAAGTTTTTGCCAATGGTAAAGAAGGGCTTTTATTTTAAATATGGTCCTAGCTCAAATTAAATAATTTCTAAAAAGGCTCAATAAATTAAATAAATTTATTTATGTTTTTTCATTGAAACAATGCAAAAAAGAAAAGGAAAAATTGTGGAAACGGTTTTAGCGAAGAATCACAGCTTATCACGATCGGGACACGCTACATCCATTCTACCTATAAATTATTTAAGTCGAAAATAAAGCAAGGCCAGCACAGATCTCAGAGACTGGTCGCGGTCTGTACGAGCAAATATCAAGAGCGGGTTAGAAGGAAGTAAAACAAATTCACGAAATTGAACATGAACAAAGCAGGAGAAATGATAAGATCACGATTGTTGCAACTGTTTGTAGCCTGCCTCAGCAGCAGTACCAGTAGGGCAGCGTGGACAACATGCCCGAAAAACAGCAACATTTAATTGCGAGCCACGGTGAACCAAACTGAAAGGAACGTAAGAGACAGCAAGGTGTTGGTAGGTGGCAGGGAATATACTAACTGACCGACTTCTTCAACCAGTTGTGCATATATGGATGTGCATATGCATGCGCACGTATGCAAACTTTATCTAACAGATTCGTGGTATAGGCCCAGGTGAACAGCCAAACAGACAAGCGGTTAACCCAATGCATTTGGATCGATCTGTGCCTCAACTGAAATATTTCCATCGGCCCAGCGTAAAGTAGAGCAATCAATTCCCCACCGACGTCCAAATTGCCACTCACAACCAAAGATAAGGCTCAAACTGAAGCTGAGGACACGCAATAGGGACTTGAGTGTGCATCATGAAGCTTGTTGTTTTTGGCGTAGTTGCAGTTGGCCCGTGCCTAACAACTGATGTACGGCACTAAAACATTTAGAGCAGCACATTAGAAAACTAGTTAAAACGTTGCAATCAAACGTAACCAACTGCGAAATCTGACCCCTCCAAATACAAAGATATGTGCAAAGTTTCAATTATGAACAAAAGATGGAAAGCTTGACAGACATTGCAGAAAACCAATAAACAGTGGACGCTCACAAATTAGAGCTTTCGGAAATTAAAATCTTTGAGAAAATAGATCCAGTCTTTTCAACGCATTAAACGCTGCCAAATTAGATTTGGCATTTTAATTAATTTAATGTAATTTTAGACTAGGTAAAAAGGGTATAATGGATTTGTGCAAAAGTATGTAACGGGCAGAAGGAAGCATCTCCGAGCCCATTAAGTATATATATAACAGCCAAGTCGATATAGCCATGCCCGTCTGTCCGCCAATTCGTCTGAATGTATAAACGCGTCGATCTCCGAGACTATAAGAGCTAGAGACTCCAGATTTGGAACATAAACTCGCCTAATCCCAATTGAAAACAGTATATAGTATTTTATGCAGTATATGCGTACATACACATACATACTTGCAAACACTGACTGTACTCTCTAAGTATTGGGTTCAGGATATCTTCTAGTCGGGGTTTCTCTACTAGAGCCTTTTTACTTCGTGTTTTTAACAATAAAACTCTCCAACCAAAGCATATTTAACAGAAGAAAAGCCATTTTTTTTTACGTTGACATTTCAAAAAACCGACCAGAAATTAGAACTACCCTAGGAACCAACTGGTTCTAATTCGCGCGTCCACAGTACCTCCTATCTTCGGTGTAGGAGTATAAATAGATGCCATTAATATCGTGGCTTCTACACCCTATACAAAGCTATCAGCCAAATCAATTGTAGTTATCGTGCCTTGGGAATTTCTTTTGGTAATTGCATTAAATATGCGGAAACAAATTTTCCATATATTTAAAAGACGTAAGAGAAAGTTCGTGAGTTGCCAAATGCTTGGTAAGGTTGCCGAACCAATTATATAGTTTATGTGTCGAAAACCCTCAAATAAACACTAAGACACACGCTCACAACTCATAGCTAAAGAATAACGAACCCTAACTCAGACTGACATTAAATTATAAAAACCAAGAAGGTTGCCCGTTTAAGATGCTGTCGATTGTTGCAGACTCGGCATTAAGAGTTGTATAAATGTCCAGTAGCCCGAAAATAGTGGGTGCCTTCGTTACATATTTACAACAAATAAAAACAGAAGTAGCTACCCGGCAATAGCTTAGTGGCTTTTGAGATCGCAGCACATTGCGTATACGCCGCGTGTGTTATCCTGCGCTGATTGCCAGCAAAGAAAATCAATTCGAGCGTATAAATGTGGGTCACAGCCAAGAGTGAATGTGTGTGTATATGTACATATGTGTGTTTGTTTGTGTGTGCATGTGTGACATAGCAAATTGTTTCAAATGCTTTTACTGAAGCAGTGCGGACTAAGACTTAAGGGAACAACTTCAACCTTTACGCATAATTTAAGTGAATTTACGCCTGACTCTTTTTAACTACACGCTCTTGCGTGGTGCAGCTCGGCAAATCGACAACCTGAAGGCGCAATGAAGCGAAATGATAGAGGCAAAAGTTTATTTTCCACGCCATAAAAGACAATCGACAAAGCATCATCGATGACTTTGGCTCAACATGCGCATAAAGACATTTCCAAGTGCAATCAAATTCTACACTCGAGTAGACATTTAGACATTTCACCCCTCCCTTTCCATTTTCTTCTGTACTTTGTCACAATTTGCTGCTTTCTTTTCGTAAGTTAAGCTGCCTGCAACCTTCTCCTTCGCTTGCAGAAAGAATGTCATGAGATTTTTAGCAAGTGTTGCAACTTTACATACGCAGAACCCCTGAAATGGGTGAAGGTGTATCATGATTTTGTGCAAATTTATGCAACAGGAAGGATATCCGACCCCATAAAGTATAGATATTATTAATCATCATCAACAGACTAGTCTGTATTGTTGTGTCGATATCGGAGATTATAAAAAGTACAGACATAAGATTTGAAATTAATGTTCACGTATACCACTGGCAGATTAAGTTTATTTTTAAAATATCGATAGCAAACATGTCACTAATAAAAAAAAATTGGGTTAAGAAATCCAGAACTTGATTTTCTAGAATAACAAGTAAGAAGGCTCTAGTCGAGAAATCCCGACTAGACTATACCCTGAACCCTATACTTTACGCATACAGTCAGTGCTTGCACGTATGTGTGAGTGTGTGTATGTATCTTCAGTGTTTCTCAACCGATTTCAGATTTTCACAGATTGTCATTATTTAGTCTAATGTTTCAAACGCCTTTTGTTTCTTTTCAAAATTTAAGATTTTGTTGTTATCGATTACATGTGTATATCGGAAACGGAAAGAGTTATCGAAAATTTAAAACAAACTTGTACTGCCTAGGGATTAGGCGAGCTTATGTACCAAATCTGGAGTGTTTAGCACTTATAGTCTCTGAGATCGACGCGTTCATACATACGGACGGACAGGCGGACATGGCTATATCGACTCGGCTGTTGATGCTGATCAAGATTATATATACTTTATGAGGTCGGAGATGCTTCCTTCTGCCTGTTACATACTTTTGCACAAAACCATTATACCCTTTTTACCCATTTTCAATGGGTTAAGGGTATAAAAATTATGAAGATTTGTTATATAAGAGTGTTAAGATTGTGGTGCTGTGTACACTGGGGGGTGGTAAAGTGATTGCAAATCGATTAAAGACACATATTCTACTTTGGGCGTAGGCTTTATGAAGCCCTATTAGGATACGAAGAAAACTTTTTCGCAGGACCTTAAGAGCACCTATTACACAGATGAACATATACTAGTTTTCGTCAGTCAATGTGTCTATATATGGGGGTTGTACGCCCACTGGAGGCTGGAAAATTGATAACAAGTCGAGGTACAAATCGACAAAACACACATTTTATCAGCTTAAGTCAGCAAATTTGGTTACTTCACCCAAAAATCTGCATCAAAAATTCAAGTATCACGCACACCCCTGCCGACCCCAGCCCATCAACCTTTGAAAACGGGAGTGCCCGTTCCTTCCACAGATGTTGAGCTAGAGTCATCAAATTTGGTAGGAGCCAAGCTGGTGGCATTCCACAGCTTTAAAGCTAGAGTAAAAAAAAAATTGTTTGGAATATAGCTAGTGCAGTTCTCCAAAGATATGCATCGTTCATTTGCAAGCAAACTTTTTTTCACATGTTTTAATACTGATATCAGAATATATATTCCGGCTACGGTTTTTCTTACGACTTATGTATGCAGGACATTATATGTTTATCGACTGAAATAATTTGTGCTGCGATGTAACGAATGGCATTCAATAAGGATACCGATTACAAATGTACTTTTTTGGGTTCCTTTTGCGTCAACATAGGCTGTTAAGTTGGAAACCTGAAAAACTTTAACATTATCATAATTGCCTTCTCACACCGCAACTTCATCTGCCGCCAACTTTGTCTTGTGCTTTTCATATCACAGCCAAAGCAAGCAATCGAGTGGTCTATCAGGCGCCAACAACTTTTCAAGAAAATTCTCTCACTCCAAGTTCTTTCTTGCACGCATTCCCACCGCACTGATTCAGGCCGAAGGAAGTCCATCCAGCGATTTGGCATAGCTCAAAAAGCGGGGGCCAAATATTTGCTGAGCGAAAGGCGTGTGGGGAGTTTTTTCTTGGCGCTTGCTGAGGTTCTCTATGCGCGTTGCATATGTAAATAACTCTTAAGAACATTCATTGAATCAACTTTTGTGCACGTTTTCTGGGTGTGTGTTCACTGTGTGTATGAGTTTGGAAGCAACGCCATCTAACGGCGAACGGGCACATATATTGAGATGAGTTGAGTCGGCTTGCGTTCGCGTTCGCGGCATTTATAGTGTGTTTATTTAGCACTTGAAAAATATTACTTTTTCGCCAGCAATAATTTTAATTGCTTTGGCTGTCTGTATAGGGCGGTGGGGGACAGAAAGTGGCCCTGGGATTGGGGTTTAGATTGGGGAACCCAACGTGCTCACCGAACCCCTGCCCAGTCTTTAGCTGCCTGCATTCACAAAAGTTAAGTGGCAAAAGTTTTCGCACTAAAGTTAAAGTTGGCTTTTCGTTCCATTCATTGCCTTTGCCACTGCCACTGCTGTTGTTGTTATTGTTGTAATGTATTTTCGATGAGAAAACATCAACGCCCGCGATAGCCCGTAGCAACAGAAGCGGTGGCATATTATTTGTGTTGGCCCTTAGTTTGTATACCCTGATTCCGAAGGTCAAAGTGTATACTGGATTTGGACAATGTCCGTCATACTGTCTGTCTATCCGCTGTCCTTCTGTCTGACCCTGCGAACCTTCATTTTTTCGACACTTTTATGGCCATATTTTCACCTTAAGGCGCAAATCGATAAAACAAAAAAATTTCGAAGCTTCGTACCAGTGGACTCATTTTATTTCGTGGCAATGTAGCTATTTGCTTTTTTTTTAAAACGGGTATGCCCAAGTCTTTCATACTTTTGATATTAAGATAGCTAAGGAAATCCCTCTAAGACATGCAACAAAAATGTTTATGCCATACCACCCCAAACTCACGCCTTATAACACAAATACCTTTTCCTTCCATAGTTTTTGATCTATAATCAGAAAATTTGTGGCAAGATGGTAAAGTCCCCCGAAAACTTGAATCAATCATTTTCGAAGGTCACGCCAATGTTAGTATCAGAGTATTCCGCAGTATGTTGCGTCCGACTTGAACGTTTTTACCGGTTTTTCTGTTGCACTCTCGCACTTTGATTGTTTTGCGGCAACACATAAATTTCCTACTGAGAGCGCGCACGGTAAATGTCGAGTGGCAAGAGTATTTCGAGCCCTTTTAGCTTTTGTTTGTATCATTGCGAAACAAAGCATCAAATTTAAATAAAAGTTGAAATTGAGATTAGCGCAAGTGCTGCGAAATTAGTTTTTCCATTATTCAATGCCTTTCGGAGCTTTTCAGCTTCTTAGCAATGCTTTACTTAACAGGCCCCGACTAGGAGCTACCCTTCGTCAATATTAAGAAACACCATTCCTGGATTTCGCAGATTTTATTAATTTTATCATTTTACCCCTAGTTTCATGATTAAAACAAGTAAGAAGGCTCTAGTCGAGAAATCCCGACCAGACTATACCCTTAACCCTATAATTTACGCATACAGTCAGTGCTTGCAAGTATGTGTGAGTGTGTGTATGTATACGCGTATATTGTATACCTTCTTAATTTCAATACTCCATATCTCCAGTGTTTCTCAACTGTTTCTCAATTTCAATAAAATTCACAGATTGTCATTATTTAGTCCAATCTTTCAAACTGAATCAAAAAATTGAAGATTTTGTTGTTATCGATTACATGTGTATATCGGAAACGGGAAGAGCTATCAAAAATTTAAAACAAACTTGTACTGCGCGGAGATTTGGCGAGCTTATGTACCAAATCTGGAGTCTCTAGCTCTTATAGTCTCTGAGATCGACGCGTTCATACATACGGACGGACAGACGGACATGGCTATATCAAGAATATATATACTTTATGGGGTCGGAGATGCTTCCTTCTGCCTGTTACATACTTTTGCACAAAACCATTATACCCTTTTTACCCATTTTCAATGGGTTAAGAGTATAAAAAGACTCTTGATCTGTGATATATGGGAACCTAAATTTAAAATATCAAAGTTTAGGCTCTCGTAGTCTCCGAGAAAGACGCAATCACGAATACGGACGGACAGACAGATATTTGCACAACTGGAAACGATTCATAAATTCTTAAAGTAAGTCAATTACTTAGCTTTTAATAGCATTGCTTGTTAATATTGTTAACATTTCTTGAGCTTTGGACATTTTTTCTAGTCCATCAACTTTAAAATGAGTTTTGAATAAAGACAGACGCACACAACATTATGGAAGCTCTAGGACGCGAAGTTAACGAATCGTCGACGCCTTGAAAAATGGGACCGACGTCTGTTTACCTTCTATGCAATAAATTGTTTATCGTTTAAAATGGCATTTTCTAGTGTAGGATAATTAAAGGATAACAAGAATAAACAACAAGCAAAGAAAAATAAATTAAGTCTGTTTGTTGTCATTTAAGAATTTAATTGTTTTTTTTACAACGTTTCAACTATTTGATGAAAACTTAGCCAGCAGTGTATAAGAAAGTTAATTAGCAACATAAGAAAAAGTGAGAGCACAGCCCGTTTGGTCCTTAAAAATTACCGTCGCCTTTTCGTGGTGGTCAGTTACTAGAGGGTTATGTGGACTTGCATGCAAACTGATGTTATTAACACAGATTTCAGTAAGGCTTTCGACTCTGTAAATCACTTACTTTTAATTCATAAACTTAAACTTTTGGGGTTTCCTAACAATCATATTCTTTGGATTAAAGATTACTTAATTTTTAGAACTTAAAGGGTCTACTTTAATGGCTCTGTTTCCAAAGCGGTTCAGGTCACTTCTGGTGTTCCTCAAGGAAGTCTCCTTGGACCGTTATTATTTTCACTTTTTATAAACGATTTTCCGTCTGTAATAATTCACTCTCGGGTGCTGATGTATGCAGGTGATGTAATGATGTGATTTAGACAACTTTCAAGTTTGATGTAGAGTAAATTTATTAAAACGTAATTGCAGTAAATTCAAAGTAATGTTTTATTATTATTATGGATAACAATCCACTTGATCGGATTGAATGGGTTGAGCATTTGGGTGTACTAATGGACCCAAAGCTTAAGTTTGACAAGCATATCTCTTCCTGAATATGGATCTAGTATATGGTATCCCAAATACAGAATTCATCAGGATAAAATAGAATCGGTGCAAAAATAATTTCTGCTCTTCGCTATTAGGGGCCTTAACTGGGATAATAACATTAACTTACCTTCTTATCATAGTAGACTTTTACTAATAAATCTTCCGTCTCTTTCTAATCGTAGAACAATGCTTGGAATAACCTTTTTCCATAAACTAATTAATAGGGAAATTGATTCCTCTGAATTAATAAACCAAATTAGCTTTGCAGTTCCGATCACAAATACTATATAATATATCTCTTCAAACTTGTTATTCTAACTATGCTATCCATAACCCCTTATGTGCTTTATATAACGAAGTACATAGTGCCACTCCTACTTGCTCTCAAAAAAGACAAGTCTTGTGTCATCTGTCAACATGTTCGCGATCTTCGTAACCGCACGCTACGCGGTGCGCCCCTCGGTCGGACGGGCGGGAGGTGGGTCGTTTTATGCTTGGGTCCGCGCTTAAAGCCAGTTGTTGGTATCGTTGGTCCACTGGAATGTACTGTCCGTTAGTACATTTACGTCCAATAATAACAAACATATATAAATTTGTACACAATTACATAACTAAACTATTAAATTGCCACACAAATTGCATCAAATATTTAGTTGCCATCTGACCACACTCAGGTGTATGTACTATTTTTGTGCGTGTATGTGTGTGCAAACTTACGCCAATAGTGCCAATAAATAAACAACAAATATTTTATGCAAATTTTCAATTTAACACAACATTAAATGCACAAATGTCCTTCCCGCATTTACGCAAACGACCTATCGCTTACTTTACATATAAATATACATTTGAACACACACATTTATGTATGTATATATCATGCAGTATGTACATTGTATATTAGATCAATAACAAAGCGTTTAATATAGAATCTAACGGCACACTTGTGGCTTGAAAGGTGTAAGCCACCTGATTGGGTGTTATGCTGGTTCACGCCGTCATTTTCATAATATTCGCACACAAACCTTAATGTTATAAGACTGCAGGAAATTATGCACACATGGGACCAAACACAAGCTCATTATGCCAGACAAATATTGAGTAAGAAATAACTTTATACTATGTTTGCAGTGCCCTCATTACAGGTGTGAAATGCATACATATATTCACTTTGCATATGAAATGCAATTATTTCGCAAATTGCCAATCTACTTAGTCTTAATATCAATAATAAGGAATTTGATGAGCTGGTCAGCTTGAAATAGTATCGAAATTTAAAGAGTACAGTCCAAGTGCGAAGTGTGTCAAAATATTTTTATTCCTGACGCAAATGCCACCTCCTTATCTGCCTTGGGCTAGAAAATCTATAAAAATTTTGCAGCTTAATAAGAAACTTTTGTTGGAAAGTTCAATACAACAATGTCACAACATCAGAAGCTTCAACTCAATTTATACCGACGCTAGAGAGGTGACTGCCGCATGATTAATACGGGTCTGTCTGAAGGTGACTTCCTTGATATGAGTCAATCCAATACCTCCCACCGGCTGTATAAAAGAAGCATTGGACACGCACCTTGGCAGTGACCAACGACCTTTTCGTAGATTGCTGATTGTAGTTTGACAAAAACAATAAGCAGTTTATAACGGTTGTAACTTTTGAATGCCCTAGAGCGAATACGTATATGTATATAAATTGCCTTTTATTTTTAAGCTGCAATTTAATTTATTTAATTTTAATGACTTAAGCTTAAATGACATTTAACAAAAAAAGTCCTTTTAACAACACTTTGGCCCGTCTTGATGTGTGAACATGTCGATCTCAGGGATTAAATATTTGGGAAAATTTAAATTTTTCTAACACTTATCAAACATTTTCTGTATATGCGTGCACAGACACTGATCCATACAATCAATGGATTAAAGCGTAGCATAATTTGTATATCTGTGTTAATTGTGTAATATACCCCTGAATAAATCTCTGACCGAAATATGATAAACAATCACCAAATATGCTCTTTTAACTTTTGCCACAACGCTTCAACACCTAACCTCCTTTCAAGAACGGTCCTGGTCAAATGACAGGCAACTCAGCACACATCCATATCGGAGGCAAACGGAAATTTTGAAAATGTACTGCCTTAAACAAATACCCAATTTAAACCACATGATTGATTGTCGTATTTTGGGCATTCGGAGAGGTAGCAATGTTGCTCAACAGCTAATAAGAACAGAAACTGAAAATGGGGGAGTGCCTGGCTTGTTGCCTAGTTCAGGATAAAGCCCCTCTTGCTGGCAAGTCAGTACGGACATTGCTGTTTGGCTTTCAGCACCAAGATTTCTGTGAGGAAGTTTGTGTTATTATGGCGGCCGTTCTCCATTTGGCTTCATGGTAAGGATTTCTCCTAAACGATTTTCTCATTTTTCGATTGCGGAGACAGTTCATTTAAAGTATATATATTCTTGATCAGCATCACAAGCCGAGTCGATATAGCCATGTCCGTCTGTCCGTCCGTCCGTCCGTCCGTCCGTATGTATGAACGCGTCGATCTCAGAGACTATAAGAGCTAGAGACTCCAGATTTGATACATAAGCTCAAAAACTCTACAAATTGTTAACATGACAGTATTTCATTTACTCATTATACCCTTAACCCATTGAAAATGGGTAAAAAGGGTATAATGGTTTTGTGCAAAAGTATGTACCAGGCAGAAGGAAGCATCTCCGACCCCATAAAGTATATATATTCTTGATCAGCATCAACAGCCGAGTCGATATAGCCGATATGTCCGTCTGTCCGTCCGTCCGTCCGTCCGTCCGTCCGTCTGTCCGTCTGTCCGTCTGTCCGTCCGTATGTATGAACGCGTCGATCTCAGAGACTATAAGAGCTAGAGACTCCAGATTTGGTACATGAGCTCGCCTAATCCCTAGGCAGTACAAGTTTGTTTTAAATTTTCGATAACTCTTCCCTTTTCCGATATACACATGTAATCGATAACAACAAAATCTTGAATTTGGAAAACTTTTTGATGCAGTTTGAAAGATTTAACTAAATATTGACAATCTGTGAAATTTGTATTGAAATCGGTTGAGAAACACTGGAGATATGGAGAATTTAAGTTTAGAAAGTATGCACTATACGCGTATATATACACACACTCACACATACTTGCAAGCACTGACTGTATGCGTAAATTATAGGGTTAAGGGTATAGTCTAGTCGGGATTTCTCGACTAGAGCCTTCTTACTTGTTTTAATTGCGATTTGTGTTGTTCTATTTTCTGTTTTGAAGATTTAGTTTTATGCACTGTAGCTGAAAGCTGTGTTGCGTTGCTAATGGCAATGGGGATTTGATTTTGGAAAGCTTACGACCTGAATTTGAAGTAGCATGATATTGCTTATATAATTATTTAAATAGTTTAATGCTTACGGTGCGCCCAGTGCTGTTAGAGCAGATAAATTGAAATTAAAGCTAGCAAGTTCAACTTTTAACTTTATATAAAAAAGTGAGTTTTGAGATAACCAATCTCTTATTTATATTGGTGGTCATATAAATAGGGTTAGTAAATATTAACAGAAAACTGTCCCTTATTGAGTCTCTGGTTGGAAACAACGTCTGTGTCTGATTATCTATGTCTCTAGTTCTTATAGACTCTGAGATCGACGCGTTCATACATACGGAATGTCAGACGGACGGACATTGCTATATCGACCCGGCTGTTGAAGCTGATCAAGAATATATATACTTTATGGGTTCGGAGATGCTTCCTTGCCTGTTATATACTTTTGCACAAAACCATTATACCCTTTTTAAATTTATATTTAAATATAGCTGAGACGTCATTTAAAAAACTTTCCACTGATCCCCCCGAATTTTAAGATTAGATTTCTTCATACCTCCCACAGTTTTTGAGCTAGCTATGTGAAGTCCACCTAAGATGTGCTTAAACATTTTTCTTATATTTCTAAAAATCTTCAAAATTTAAGAAAGTACACACACAAAAACCTTGCCCTTTCAGTTAACACTTGCTATAAAAAAAATTCTTACTATTTATCACTTATCGAAAACCCTAGACTCAACACTTCTTTTGAAATTAACCACACAAATAAGCATCAACGCAAAGACACATATCCAAATATATAAAGCTTTTACGTCCCTCTCATGATGATAATGACGGTGGTGGGGATAATGATGATGGTCCCTCGCATTGAATGTCCTCAAGCTTAGTGCTGCCTTAAGTTGACTGGCAAAACTGTAAATATATGAATTGACTTTTGAGCTGGCCATGGCCTGGAGGATTAAATAGCGACACTCGCCCCAAATGGCTTTATGTGCTTTCGTAAATTTACACCTCGTAATCGAGATGAGTGGGCAGGCCACAATAAAAGGACTGGAGAATCCTGGCACCAAGCAGCTGTTACATGACAAAAGCTTAGCGATTGTTGGTCGTTGGTTTTGTGTCAGTCGCACAAATTTTCATATTTATGAGCGTGAAGACCACATTAAAGCCAAGCATTTTGGTCATTTGAGTTATGGGTCATACGAAAAGCGGCAGGAGAAAACAATTCCAGTTGGCCTGGTCCAAGCCAATTATATGTGTATGTGTTCAGAAGTACATAAGAAAAGCAGCAGCAAAAGCAGAAATACAAACTGACGGGCTGGTTGGCATGCAAACACGTACATCAACTGCAATGAATGGTGTTGGCCCTTGCCACAGTGCAACACAGTGCAAGAGCAACAGCATCAGGAACACCATTAACTGATTTGCATTTCAATCTTAGCCAAACGACGCTGGCGGCATGTGTTTAGTTTTGGCAAACCTGTTTCTCGTCCCCCAAGAAGTCGAGCAGCAGGAATACCAGCTAGAGAGAGTGGCGTGACACGACTTTTATGTGATTTGACTTGGCTCGGTTAAAAGTTGCGGTTGGGTCAAGATAAGTTTTGAGATACTGTTGAAAATCGCTCACCTCTAATAGCACAAGCAAATGCTGCAACAACACTTGCCAAGTAGGATTGCGACCCTCGACAACTTTGGCTTCGGTTTTTCTTGCGCCGTGACTTAAAATGCAAATGAAAATGCAATCATTGTTTAATCTCATACAGAGTCAGCAACAATCTTCAAACAACAGCAGCAAAAATTCCTGTTGTTGCGATCGCCAGTGAAGCATCCACGGCTAGTTAAAACTTTTGAACATGTTTGCCATGCCCGATATGAGTTTCAGGAAGCTCCAGCTTCAGATATGCCACTTTTGATAATATTGAAAGAGGCGATGGTGGAGTCGGAAGCGATGGTCGCTGTGGCTTAACATAGCATCCCACACTCTGTGTTACCCCGCATGCCACCCCTCTATCTAGCCATCTTGGTTGTGGCGGATGATGCAACTAAAAGTTGCTGCTGTGTGATAAATTTTTGGCATGACTGCGCAAGGCATCAGCGCTACGACAGATGCCTACAAGATTTTTCTATCAAATAACATGAACAAGTAAGAAGGCTCTAGTCGAGAAATCCCGACTAGACTATACCCTTAACCCTATACTTTACGCATACAGTCAGTGCTTGCAAGTATGTGCGAGTGTGTGTGTGTATACGCGTATAATGCATACCTTCTTAATTTCAATACTCCATATCTCCAATGTTTCTCACCCGATGTCAATAAAATTTTCACAGATGGTCATTATTTAGTATAATCTTTCAAACTGCATCAAAACATTTTCCAAATTGAAGATTTTGTTGTTATCGAATACATGTGTATATCGGAAACGGGAAGAGTTATCGAAAATTTAAAACAAACTTGAACTGCCTAGGGATTAGGCGAGCTTATGTACCAAATCTGGAGTCTCTAGCTCTTATAGTCTCTGAGATCGACGCGTTCTTACAGACGGACGGACGGACGGACGGACGGACAGACGGACATGGCTATATCAACTCGGCTGTTGATGCTGATCAAGAATATATATACTTTATGGGGTCGGAGATGCTTCCTTCTGCCTGTTACATACTTTTGCACAAAACCATAATACCCTTTTTACCCATTTTCAATGGGTTAAGGGTATAAAAATAGATCGCAATTTCGGATTGCATTTGCTTTGAGACTAGCAACATGCTGTCATAAGAAAAAATAAAAACCCGACGTATTTATTAGACGTGTTTTTTAAATTTTAACGTACCAGATAGATTATGTACATAAAAAAAGCTGTCCGAATTTTAAAGCAAAGATAAAATAAATAGTAAAATCCCATTTAAGTTAAAGTGTATAAAACAAAAATACATTATTCAGCCCTGCCCTATTAATTTATAAATTATTCTATATTTTTTACATGTATATATTAATAGAAATTAAATGGAAATATTTTGATTAATACGGTACATGTGGTGGCTTAAATTTATGTCGAGTTTGTCTCTACCTAACATTTCGATAGCTCTAGGTTATCCTCGTCAAGGCCGTTTAAGCCACATTCAGACAAACACAGGAGCAGCAAAAGAAACCACAAGAGTGGGACCGGCCTCGGCCTGCCAAGGACTTCGACAGATTCAAACTGGCTTCAAACAGTTTCCCCCTTACGCTCTCCTGATGCCACATCAACATTTTTGTTGTCATCGTCATCATCGTCATTATTCGTAGTCATCGTTGCCGATTATATTGGCTTCATTATCGCTTCATTAATTGCTAATTAACCGTGTTCTCCATGCCCCGTTTGGATGGCGACCAAAGAGTGGTTGAGTTTGTGCAAGGCGTGGAAGTATTACGAGGTCGCATTTCAGCAGATACAAGCCCCCTTATTTCCAAGTTTGTGTTATCCCTATTTGCTCGGCCTTCTTGAAAGTGCAAATAAGTTAAAAATCATGCCAAGTGAACGCGTCGTCCCGCTTTTTATCGCGCTTTAATCTAATGCAATTTGTAAATGGTATCGGGCAGGCGAACTACTACGCTACGATGGCTAGGCAAGCAGGTTTAGTGCGAGTAACTAGGTCATAGGGTGCCCGCCCCAGAACGATTCGCAATCTCACTCTCATTACAGTCCCAGTTGGCAATCGGATCCGGTATTTAGTACTCTGCGCCACTTGCCACATAAATTAAAGCAAATATTGTTGCTTATATATTTGCTTGTTGCCATTGTTTACCAGCCGCTGGCCAATTAATTAATTTATGAAAGCGCTCAGAAAAATACAAAGCACATAAGAGAAGTTGAGAGAGAGAGAGAGAGAACGAGACAGATTAATCGTCAAAATGAAACCGCAACAGCATACAAAATAATTAGGCAAATAAAAAATTAAGTCATTATAAAGAAAGATTGTTTAAGTAATACTGCCTTAAAACAAAATATATTAAATTACTATTAACTAACATTCGAAGTCCACCTGCTGCTGTGGTGCAAAACAACCAAAATTGTATTGTATGGGGTCATTGCAAAGATCACTTTACCATTTTTCACAAAGCTGAAAGGTTGATTTTTTACGGTAAACGGAAATTCAGCTTTTATGAATTCCTATACAGATAATTAAAACGATACCTATAAAAGAACAAGGCTCTACTCGAGAAATGCCGACTAGACTATACCCTGAACCCTACAATCTACGCGTACAGTTCTCGTAAAAGACGCGTATATAGTACATTATCTTATTTGATGCATATAATTGTGAGTTTGAACCATAAAAAACCAAAATGTTTGATTGATCGAGTTTTCCGAATTTTCAGAAACGTTTTTTCACTTTTAGCATAAATGAAAAATTTTATTTATATGATTGTTTGGGCTGAGCGTTGATTACGCATCAGTCAGTTACTTAAAATACTTACATACTATAAGACTTAATTTTTAATCTTTACATATTAACTTTAAATCGTAATTTATAATACGATGTTTTTTTAGTTTTTCCTATTCTAGTTAAATTAGCTGGTGTAATATGCTTGTTATTGTTAAAACCAAAAACCTTATGCATTAAAGTTTATTCAAAAGACAAAGAAATGCGTGGGTGCGAATGTACAACGCCTTCGTTGTTGACTTGTTAAGGCCACGTAAATAGGCAAAAGGATTTTCCACTTGAGAACTCTTGGCACTTCTAGATAGCTAAAAATTAAAAAACAAAAATCATCCGTGCTGCTGGTCTCTTTGGAGAAGCTTTGTGTTGCTGTTCTTCCAGTTGGCTGCTTTGGCTGCCAACTGTGGCGCCAAACCGCAAAAGGCGCAAGGCGTCAAAGACTGGTTAAGAGATTAACAAGGAGCTGTCACAGAAGCAAGCACAGGAGGAAGAAGTCGAGCCGAAACGAGTTGAGTCGAGTGACCGGGTCCTGCGAACCATGCAAGTTTAATTAAATCAAAGTTAATTAATGCCAACGTATTCAAAAACAGGGTCATCAAACACCAAAACACCAGTCACTCGGCTTCAGTCCTTGTTCGAGACTGTGTATGTTGGCCTTACTTTGTATAATTATGTAATATTTTTGCTTGACGGAGCTCCTGAATATGCAACAGAAAAGTACAACTAAAGACCTCAGACCACTGTTAGGCTGTCTATCTGATTTTCTGTCAGAAACAGGAAGTCGCATCAGTAGCAACCACTCAATGATGCAGCAACAACAACAACTCGCGCCAATGAGAATTGCTTTTTCTGCTTGGCGCAATTATGGCAAAAAGGCCTTAACCAAAACTTTTTGACTTTGTACAATAAAAAAGACATTTTCCAAATATTTGTGTACATGTTTACTATGGTAAACGATAACTAGAAAAGGCTTTTTGTCAACACTGTCATCAGGGGAATACTGAGTGTGCTTTGAGTGGTAAGATGTTGTTCCTTTGCTGACCGTCAAAGTCGGTATGGTTTTTGCTTCGTGTTTGGTATTTGTGGTATTTGCTGATTCGCTATTTTTTACAGCTCTAAGATGGGGCGGCTGCGATTGAATTGATTGAAATGATCGAACTCAATAATTTGATATATTTAATTAATGCCGTTATATTTTAATACATCAATGGATTTAAAAACATAGAAACATAGTAAATCTGTTGACATTAAACTAGCGGTGTTTGGAGATGCCCCGTAAAACAAATCCAATGCATTAAAAGCGCGCATATACTATTTACTTTTAAATATTTTAAACGCTGATATTATAATTTTTATATTTTGACACTTAGCAGCCAACGGTAAAAACCAGATTGATAAATAAACAAAGAAATAACAATTTGCGTTTATATGCAAAATTTATGGAGCAAGTATTTTCAAAGCACACAATCAAATCGTTTATTTTTATGCATTTGCCGTTTATAATGAGTGCAATAAGTAAAATATTTCCTTTTCAAACAAATTTAAAAGACAAGTACAATATTTTAAGTCCCAGTAGAAACAGAAAATTAGCTAATTGATTCTATTTGCATATAAATATACAACCAATTAATGTATTAAATGTAGAGGGATTTAAACTAACAGTTAATTTAGCAACTAAGTAGGCTCTAGTCTAACAAAAATATAACTTATATCCCAAATTCAAAACTCTAGGTCTTAAGTCGTCCTGGCTGTTTTTGCAATTCACGAAAAAATAGACTTTATGGGGTTGGATATGCTTTCATCTTTCTGTAAAACCATTATGCACTAAGGGTATATAAAACAAGTAAGAAGGCTCTAGTCGAGAAATCCCGACTAGACTATACCCTTAACCCTATAATTTACGCATACAGTCAGTGCTTGCAAGGATGTGTGAGTGGCTGTATGTATACGCGTATAGGGCATACCTTCTTAATTTCAATACTCCATATCTCCAGTGTTTCTCAACCGATTTCAATAAAATTTTCACAGATTGTCTTTATTTAGTCTAATCTTTCAAACTGCAAATTTTCTAAATTGAAGATTTTGTTGTTATCGATTACATGTGTATATCGAAAACGGGAAGAGTTATCGAAAATCTAAAATAAACTTGAACTGCCTAGGGATTAGGCGAGCTTATATACCAAATCTGGAATCTCTAGCTCTTATAGTCTCTGAGATCGACGCGTTCATACATACGGACGGACGGACGGACATGGCTATATCGACTCGGCTGTTGATGCTGATCAAGAATATATATACTTTATGGGGTCGGAGATGCTTCCTTCTGCCTGTTACATACTTTTGCACAAATCCATTATACCCATTATATCCATTAAGGGTATAATAAATAATTGGTAAGAAAAAATTGGTAAAGTATGCGCTGAGTACAGACATACTGATACCTCCAAATTTGATTTTCTTTTTTTTTGCGGTGCGGCAGTGGATTTTGTCATAACACCAGAAAAATCTATCACATGGTCTGTATCTTTTATGTTTCCATCAAGTCAGCTTTTCGAGAACCACTGTCCATATTGGTTTATTTAGGTAATATCAAAATCCTGATGGAGTACAACAGTCCGCGGATTTGTATTCAGCGAAGACATTTAGTAAACACATTCCCAACATCAGAAATTTTTTTTTCGTTTTAAAGCCCCAAAATCCAAGACAAAATCACAATGAACACGCGGAAGTTGAAATTTTGTAAAATCGATCATTCTTTTTGGGAATATTTTTTAAACTCTGACACCAAAGGTTTATACCAGCGGCCGGGGACCTTTTTTAATCATTACCCCCTAAATATTTGGTGAAGGAGCGAAAAAAAGGTCATCTCCTCCATGTGTATGGTGCCAAAGAGCAAAAAAAAAAGGTCACCTCCTCCATTATGCTTTTACCCCCCGAAATTTCACTTTTACCCACAAAGGGGTAATTTACCCCTGTTCCCCGACAGCTGGTTTATACTATTTAAGTTCTGTGCAGCGTCCGCATGATTAAAGTGCTACACATACTTGTCGGCGGTGGAAGGTGCAAGTCGATAAAGCACACACAATTGTCACATTTTACAACGAAGAGTCACAAAATATTGTGGGTATATGGATGATGATGATGCATCAACAATTTTAAAGGCCACGCCCATCGCTCCTGTTTATTATTAGTTTCAAACAAACTAATAACAACAACAAGAGGTAATAGTGGATTTTGACCGTTTAACCGTATAAAAGTCAGTTGCCGAGGAAATCACCTTGATAAACCCAAAACGAATGAACGTGAATGCCCGACGGTGCACAAAACTACAAAGCGTCCAATCTAATGAAGGTCATTACAAAATTCACTTATGGTTTGCTGTCTCTCTTTGACCACAAGAAAATTTCATACAAGCTCGAATCGCATAAACTAGGCCAAACATGTGGCACACGCATATTAAAAGTTGGCACACATGTGCCACCAAAATTCATTAACGATTATGCACGACACCCAAAAACAAACAGAATCAACCCCAGACGGAAGACGACAACGAGGACCTTGTCACGTGCGATTGGTGTGCAAATTTTACTCAACATTAGCTGTTAATTTTGTAACAAACGCGACTACGGTGACACTAGCGATAAATGTATACAGGCAAAGTCTTTTGCATGACCATGTCTTTTTAAGATTAAATAAGTTTCGGCGCTTGCTTTCAACATTTATAGATTTTTGCATCAAGTCGACGCTCATATGTATCTAACTCATCAACTTATGTATGTACTATATTTATGTATTGCATAAGAATTCAACTCAGCAGTTGAGTGTACTTTTAGTCCGTAATGTTTTAAGACAAGTTATTGCGCTTGTGGTTAAGGCAACAACAACAGCAACAACTATTTTCTTCAAAAAGCTTTAAGTGCCATCAAGAAGTTAGCAAAAGAAAGCCATGAAGAAATATAGTTTCCAAAAGTCTAGAGTGACATTAATTTCAGTTGAGGGCAGTTTTTATGGAGGCTGGAAAATCGATGTCAAGACACACACGCCACGTTTGTACAGCTTGAATAAGCCTGGCCAAAGTAAGAACGCAACGGTGGTTGAATTGCATTTTTTCAAAGGGCCTTAAATAGATTACTCGCGATGTCGCCTTGAATAGATCATTTGTTAATTCACTATATATTACTTTATACTAAAGAACATTTTATTTTGTTCAGAATAATAAATTCATCGGTTAACTTATTGCTTAGTTTATTCGATAACCTACAACTCAACGAAATTCATAATGATGGCTGATAGCATTTTTTCAATTTTGCGACACTCAATAAAAAAAATTACTTCATATTTAAAATTTCATACATTCAAAGAAAAGCAAAGCTAATCTAACGGCTATTTTTTTTATGCACGTGCACGTGCAGCCTTAAATACAAACAATGTATGTAACAAGCAGAAGGAAGCGTCTCCGACTCCATAAAGTATATACATATATTCTTGATCAGCATCAACAGCCGAGTTGCCCGTCAGTAGGTATAAACGAGTCGATTTCAGAGACTATTAGAGCTACAGACTCCAGATTTGGAACATAATCTCGCCTAATACCTTGGTAGTTCAATTTTGTTTAAAATTTTCGATAATTTTTCTCGTTTCCAATATACACATCTGATCGATAACAACCAAATCTTGAGTATAGAGTTCATGGCATCTTCTATTTGGGATTTCTCTTAAATGATAATCAAAGAGTGTGCTGTCCATTATAATACTAAACTTCCAATAAAATGTGAGGCAAAGCAACACCCAGTTGTTCTATTTTACCCACTCTATATTTCGCAGTTGCCAGTTTCTTCCACACAATCAATGGTGTTTTCTTAATAAGAACCCCGTTTTCTTCGTCGCTTTGTGGTTGTTAACATACACAGAAAGCAACCACCTAGATCTACTTCGACTTGTGCACAATACAATTATTGAATGCCTGAGACTGTGAATAGAGTAAAGTTATGGTTCATTTATTGGCTGTGAAGGCTTGGTATTCCTACTCTGGTAAGGTGGTTACACATCTTAGTACTTTAGCATTTTTTAATACCCAAGTGTCCCCGTCTTGCAAATAAGTACGCTCCGCAACACTGCACGCATACAAATGAGCGAAATGGGATGGGAGGATGTTGTTTTGGTTTGGAAGTGAAAGCAATGCAAAAAATCGGCTAAAATAAATACGAAATACATAAATTATTAAATGTATATTATATAAAAACGCTGTGGTGAACGTCCTTCTGTGGGTCGAGGTCTTGCTGCTAATGCAATCTCATAAGAACTATATGGCCAGCAAGTTGCAAGAAATCAAACAACCCTGTGGAACATAATAAACTAGTAAACTCAGCCAAATTGGCGAAAAGGCAATTAAAACAAACAAGAAATCCCGACTAGAAGATACGCTGAACCCTATACTTAGCGCGTACAGTCAGTGCTTGCAAGTATGTATGTGTGCGAGTGTGTACGCGAATATTGCATATTTGACTTCATTTCAATGTTTCATATCTCCGGTGTTTCTCTCAAAAACCTTTTTATCCATTTTTAATGGATGCAGATATTAATTACACAGGTCTGCAACAAAAAAAAAAACTGTTTTAGATTTGAGACATATTCTTTATATTGTTTTGTGCGATGGTGCTTTCAGATTTTACTTATCAGTCAGCATGTGATCTTCAATGAAAGCTTTAATCGTACAATCAAAGATATATATTCGTGAAACTCCAAAAATAACAACAAATTTGCAAAAAGTCGGGTTGATAAGATAAGTTTATACAGTACATGAAAAATAACAAAATATTTATACGCATTGAGTGCCGCGAATATCAAAATTATCAAATTTATTTACAAAAGCTTTAAATGGGACAACTGACAAATCACGTTTATAGTGCTACTGTCATGAACCTTTCAGATGTCACATAATTACTGTCAGCTTTCTTGTCGTTCTAATGGGAAGGATTTGCAATATTTTTGCCAAATACTTCCTGTACTAACTGACATTTATAACTTCCCAGATCTGTATTTTTCTGTGTTTTGTTTTTGTTTTTTTTTTTTTGACCACTTAACTTGGTATGGGGCGACCCTCTATGATTGTGTGACTGTGAGTGCATGTCAAGTAGCAATTGAGACGAACGGCATTTGGGTGTGCATATTACATACACACATTTACTTACATACCATATGACATCTGACTTCCACTTGTCAGAAAATATTTGCTTTCAAAACACAAAGCGCGGTCGTTCGATCGACCCTTCTCTCCTTGGTCCTTAGTAGAGGGACCGACTTTACGCACGAGTTGCAATCTGCTTTTCCATTTACTATCGTTCACTCTTCTTATATCAATGTGCATATGTATATGTATTTCTTTTTATGCTGTCAGCCATAGATTTACGCTGTGTGTGTTTCGTGAAATTGATAAAATAAATGAGCATAAATTGAAAAAAGAAATATCGACGAAACAACAAGCGGCCTGTGCAACCCCCTGGGTGTTGAATAGGGTGGGTTCTTGTTACAGAGTCCTTCTTGCTCCTGGGCCACATATGGGCAATTATTTAGTGCTCTGGTACAACTGAGACTGGGAATTCGCTTTGCACACACTAAGCCGCCATACATTTGTATAGACACACTCTGCTCACATCCCCAAACCGCCATTACTATCGATTTGAGGGTGCATAACCGACTGGACCAGCCAAACAGCTGAAAGGAGGGGAAGCCGTCTTGGCAGAAACTTTTCATTGAATTGCATGCAATCAGCACTGGCTCGCCTTTAAAGTGGCAAACAGACGAACTATGGCCAGGACGCTAGCGCAGAGTAACCCATAATTCTATTCCCTAGGAGTGCAGCAGCGTATAGGTCCGTTTATTATTCCCTGACAGCACTCAATGCCCTGCTCCTCATCCTCCGCAACAATTCACGGCGCATCGCGTGTGTTGCCAATTTGTTCGACATTTATTCACGACGCCCATGGACGTGTGCGTTCTCTTTCTGTTTCTGCTTTTGTTCCTGTTCCAGTTCCTGTTTGCGCGGTCTCGTTTCCATTCCCGATCTGGCCTGACTGCACTCGCGGCTGTCGTCGCTGTTTGTTCTCAAAACCAAATTTAGACGTAATTAAATGTGAATTGTTTATTTAAGGCACGCGGTCGGCTCCCCCGACATCTCCTTTACACAGCACAAACAGCTTGCAGGCGTTCAATCAAGCGCAGACATGACGTAGACGTGGTATGGGAGGGAGGCCTGACTAGCTCAACACCATGCAGCATTTCCAACGTCTTTCTTTAGCACAAGTTTTGCACAATTCCGGGCCCCAGACTGCAATGTTACCACTCATTTGTTGTTTGCACATAGTTGTTTTAGCGGCTGTTGCCCAAACTGCGACAGCATAACGACGGCTCGTCGGTGCAATAATTGTCCCGTGGCAAGTTTCAAATAAAAGCAGGTGTTTCAAATGTAAACTTGCAAGGCAACACAAAAGGGGCAAAGGAGCTCCTTAAGTACACAACGGCATAACCTGATTGACTCCAAAATGCAATACACCATAATATAACATAGCAGCGTATGACAGCTGCCGGGCAAGGGCTGAGAAGAGGCTGGCCAACTGCTCTTCGTTGCCGTTAATAGAATTTTTCATGAGCTTCGGCGACGCTTGGCATTGTTCAGGTCGCAGCCTAAGTTTTGAAATTACTTTATAAGTTGTTAATTTGATTGGCTGAGCAGGTGTAAAGATTTTAAGGTGGAGCTTTGATATGGGCCAAGTTATGTGAGTTAAGTTAAATTGTAGTCGCCTTAATCCCCGAGGGGGTAACTTTATGATGATGTTTATGAATAGAGTAAATAACAAGTAAAAATGGTCTAGTCGAGAAATCCCGACTACACTATGAATAGAGTAAATAACAAGTAAAAAGGCTCTAGTCGAGAAATCCCGACAACACTGCACAAACGCGTACAGTAAGTGCTTGCAAGTATGTGTGTGTGCCTATAATTCATCCTTTCTTAACTTTAATGCTCCATATCTCCGGTGTTTCTCAACCGATTTCAATTATTTAGTCTAATGTTTCAAACTTCATCATCAAGTTTTCCAAATTCAAGATTTTATTGTTATCGATCACATATGTGTATTGGAAACGAGAGGAGTTATCGAAAGTTTGAAACAAACTTGTACTGCCTAGGAATTAGGCGAGCTTATGTTCCAAAACATATATAAATACGAACAGACGGACGGACAGACGGTCGGACAGACGGACATGGCTATATCGACTCCACTGTTGATGCTGATCAAGAATATATATACTTTATGGGATCGGAGATGCTTCCTTCTGCCTGTTACATACTTTTGCACAAAACCATTATACCCTTTTTACCGATTTTCAATGGGTTCAGGGTATAAAAAAATAGCTGTACGGAACAGAAATAAAGTTGATTCGGCCTAACTTTTTACCTCACTTTTTCTTTTAGATCAATTGTTGAATTAAATGGTGACCATTGCGCTTAGACGTTACTTATAGCAAGAAATTCTAAGAAACTTTGTACCAAGACACGATTGTAGATTTTAATATAATAATCATAGATTTTAATATGCAATAACCAATTTTACATTTATCTTCAGATTATAACGCCTTAAGGCAAGTTTTTTACTTAATTCGTAAAAAATCTTTTTATGTGCGGTACAAAGATTGTAATTTTGATCGACCACCCTAATTTATATGTTTTTAAACTTGCATTTTGCAACTGCATTACGCCTCATTAAGGAACTTATCTACAACTGAACTCAAAAGGACACCCACACCTGCGAGCATGTCCAGTAAAATTCAACCCTGGCAAGATCCGTCCAAACGACTAACACCAAACTATTTGACAAAGCAACAAAAAATACAAAAAAAAATTACAAATATAAACAATGTAAACAGTGCCAACCATATACCAAACAGTTAGCGACAAAAGAGTGTTCATGTCAGGGCGGAAAAGTGCAACTACTGTAAAGAAACCACTGCCCAAAAGAATCGTAGTCCGTTCCTGCACCTATGCTTCATAACTTCACGTAGCCCAACTCAATTGCTTAACCACCCTTGAAAATAAAGAGCTACGACAAGCAAGGCTTTAGGACGTTGTCGTATTAAATGAAATTTCACTTTAGGGTGACACAAAATCATGATAATAAACAAGTTAGGAGGCTCTAGTCGGGAGGGCCCGACTAGAAGATACCCTGAACCCAGTTATATCTAATGTATTAGATCAATATAAGACACAGTTTTTTGTTGTTATGTATAAATATATATGTTTTCTTTATTGTTTTTATTATTTTTGGTTCGCTTAAACTTTCGTTATTTTGAACTCTAAGAGAAATCCCATTGTGATAACTGTAAACTGTCTCAAAAGTCTTGGCGCTTGGAAGTGCTCCTACACTTTCCTCTAAAAATTTCATCCATAAAGTAGTTGGAGAAGGTGAATTGCTGGATTCATCGAAGTCTATGTGCATTAAAATGCCTGTTGCCCCGTTAACTAACCCATCCCCTGTATCTATATTGACTGTAATCATATATTTGGCAGTGGTTTTTAAAAGAAGATTTAAAACCACGGACGTATTCTAAAATTCTACCCTATGTCCGGTATTTAAATGAGTAGCTTTAGTAATATTAAATGAATCTGTTGCCGCATTTATACTGAAAAGATGAATTGAATCGTCGGGCACGTCCGATGGCTGACAAATGCGGGATCGAATAAGACTAATATCATCTGTCATAAGACCCGATGCCATATTATTTAGAGCAGATGCAAAAGGATGGCCCTCCGTTTGTCGAATTATTTCTGTGAGTTCAAAATACTTAAAAAGGTCCCACAGATTTGAACCAAATATTTCACTGTAGGGATCATTTGAGTTGGATTCAAAGTTCCAACGATCACCTACTGGTGATAACTGTCGTAGATCACCGAAAACTATGACAGAAATACCACCATATGGAGAAGAATTTTTAAAAATTTGTTAAAGACATTTTAGAACCAACCATAGTTATTTCATTTATTATAATGAGTTTTAGGTCAATCAACCTTGAATGCAATGTATTAACTACATCATGGCTTGAGGCCCTGAAATCTGAACCAGATTGGTTAACTGGCAAAGAAAACATGGAATGCAGTGTTGAGGCACTGATTCCAAAAGGAGCCTTTCCTGTGGGTGCACAAAATAGTATTTAAACAGAAGATGGATCTGTTCCTAGCTTTTTATTGTATAAAACGGACAAGGACTGGTAAATTGCTAATATAAGTCGGCTCTTTCCCACGCCAGCACCACCTCCAACAAATTCTTGGTACACAGATTTTTTTTGGCATTGTGCAAAACGTGTGTTAAATATTGCTTCTGCTTTAAATTAAGGGACCTAACAATATCTGCTAAGCTCTCAGCTGAAAATAAAGCTGGTAGCTTAATCAACCGGACATTATTATCTCCTACATTTTCATCTATATTAATACTATCAACATTTGAAATATTTAATTGAGGATTTATTTCTGACAATCCCTATACTCTAAAATTATTATCTACTATGTCTAGGTTATCTACAATATCTTCATCTTCATCCCGCACAACACTAGGAAGTGCGTCGTGCAGTTCGTCATCGTCCAAACTATTATATTTTCTACGATTATTTACAACCATTTCCCGATTTTCGCTACAAAGCAATTCGCAATCTCGATTAACCAGCTCTGAATTTTCATCCCTCCACGGCGCATATATCATAACCAGCTCCCGAAAATAATTGGTCCTATCAGTGTTTATATTGAATCTGCTGTAACGGATTATACACGGACTTAGCCTCTTCCTAATAAAACCACTACGATCGCGAAGAGCGAAAACTAATACTTAAGAAGTGCGGGGTGTTTCGATATCATTTCCATCATTAATATTTTGACGAGCAACAATTTGCTTTTTGCTATAACTATAAAAAGCAGTAAAAATCCGCTAGGCATACATTTTCTAAGGCGAAGGGGCGCTGGACATAGTGATCTATAAATCCTAGTTTAAATATAAATGTTGAGTTGACGGTTAAATTTTGTAACTGGGCCCTAGACTCTAGGATTCTAACCCGTTGCTCTGGCAATGAAGTATTAATATATACTTCAGCATTAATGCTTTCGGACCAAACAGCAGTAAACTGTTTCTTGGGCGGACATTTCCGTACTTGAAATGAATTTGTGACCTATGTGTTGTTACTTTTGCTTGATTGTTACATTGCCCCTACTAATCTCAGTTACTGCATACGCATTAATTTTGAAATACCTCTCTGAGACTTGTTAATATAATTAACGACATAACTGCAGCAAGCATGGGGATCTAAAATGAACTGAATATCAATGTTGGCTCGCTGCAGTTGAAGAAGATCAGTATTGTAAGCGTCAAGCCTAATAGACGCAAGCGTTCGATTTAAAAATATTTTGGGCTTCTTAATACTCGACCTAAGTACTTTTATATAGCAGTCATAACTAAGGTTAAGTTGGTCGTAGGACAAAAAGTTATTGAAATCACTAAAGCGCTCTATACTTTCGCGGTCGAACGGAAATTCTAATAGAATCTGAAATTTTTCATAATTTTTGCGATGCGCTTCTATATTTTCAGCATCGTCTTCTAACGAAAAAGAATCTCTGTTTGGGGCGTGGGTATGGAATACCGAATCTACAAATTTGGTTTCTCCTAACTTCGCGCCTACATGAGTGCGCATGATTGTGTATCTGGTACTCTAAAAATGGAGCCACATCCGGGTTAGTTGTATCTGTTGGGATGAACTGATCTATAAATGCCTTTACTGGGGGAATGCTTGATTCTTCATTGATGTGAAGCTCAGGGGCATCTTTCAACCAAAACATGCTATGGATATGTGGTGAGCCTCTTTGCTGAAACTCGACTCGCCAATAATATTAAATGACCCTATAACTACCGAATACACCACCCTACGTCTTCATAAGTTTTAGAAGCTGCCTAAATCGATAATCAAAATACCTAGCGCAAGTTACTGGATCAGCTCTTATGAGACGGGCCTTGTCATTGAAATTTAAATTTGAGGCTAATTCTTCACAAATTTCTACTTTGTCAACGTTTTTTGAAAGCAAAACCAAAAGCTCCGTCCACCTAGTTTCTGCCTAATCATAGCCATAACTTTTTTTTCTCCGATTCCCTGTGAGCGGGCGACGTACGAACACCTTTCAAAACTCTATAGCCATCATCGTGGCGAATTAAATTGTCTATATGTTGTTCATTGAGGGCTTTTGCTGCGGAAATGCCTTGAGTGGCGCTGGACGTATTGTTCCTTATATTAATCATCTCTAACTTTTTATAGTTAAGAAATAATTTATCAGTTCTACAACCTCTTCTATCAGAATTCCTAAGTTAAGTCCGAGCTATGGTTGTAAAACTTACTGTGCATTTTCTTTTAATGCCAGCGAATATTGTTGGGAAGGACAGTCGCAATCTGCAATCATATCTCATGGACGCTGGCCTTCACCAGGTGCCATTACAATTCTCTGTACCGCTATATTTTCAGTAGGGACGTTTTCTAATAACGTTTGCTGATCTCCGGGATTCAAACATTGATCTTCTACAGTATTTTGCTCGTTTGTGGAGCTTTGAGCAGATCTTTCTATTAGTTCGGAAACTAAGTCCCTATCTTCTGCTGATGCAATAAAGGGAACTGTGTCAGACGAAAAAGCTGAGAACCACGATTCATTAATAACAATCTGGTGTTTTCTATATAGTTCAGTGTTGACTAAAAATTTGATTGCATCAGCAATTTTCGAAGGCCTAATGGATTCGGCCATGAAATCATGGCTATATTCCGTCCTACGCTTGAGCTGTATCTAAACAACCTCGCCCGTGGAAGTGACGTTACAACATTGGCTACGGGAATCGGGACATTGACCACTGCTCCCTTAATGGCGTTTTGACGGCCATATCCTAAAGACTTAATAATCATAAAATCAGCGTTTGGAAATTAGCCGTTCCTCGAGAGGCGTTAAGCCTTTTAAACAATGGGGAAGATCCGGAAAATCTAAGCCATTCGTTATTGAAGCCTTCGGTTTCTTGCCTAATTTAATGCTCCTGCTTAATGTCTTGCAAAAATAAACCTATTATTGCAGGAAGGGAAGTGTGTAGAAAGAATTAAAATATCTCTACTGTCTACTTCAGTGCATTTACCTTCTACAACTTCCCGAGATATTTTGTCCACTTGATGTGGAAACCACAAACCTTTGCAACAAATGCAAACCTGATCAGGACCCTGCTTTACAATTCTTTTGAATACGACTATTGAAGCGTCTAAGTTATTGTCTGTCCCAAGACGTTCCCTATCCTCTGGAAAGGTATTCGCACGTTGTTCTCTGTTCTGGCTCGTGTTGCGACTATTTTCGGCTAACCTATTTTGGGGATTTCGCCTGTACTGGCTAACTCTTTGATTCAAATTTCTATTAGCGTTAGTTGCCGCTTCTCTTGCTAAAATACGAACACTTCGCCTTCACCTACGAACTGGATCATCCCTAACCTGGGCCCTCGCTCTCCTATCTCTTGCTCATTCTAAAATTCTACTTGCAATGTCAGTTCGACGGTTGGAGTGCTGTACAGTGATCCGTCCTTATTCATCTGCCCTATATTCAGGGTCTTGTCGGCGCCTCGATCGACGCGAAGTGTTTGGAATTTGCTCTGTGTGTCTTACTGAAGAGTCACTCCTTCGAACAGAGTGCTCCAAAGTGTTCTGTCCTTGTTCGTCAGCCCTATATTCAGGGTCTTGCCGGCGCCTCGATCGACGCGAAGTGTTTGCAGTTTGCTCTGTGTGTCTTACTGAAGAGTCACTCCTTCGAATAGAGTGCTCCAAAGTGTTCTGTCCTTGTTCGTCAGCCCTATATTCAGGGTCTTGTCGGCGCCTCGCAGAAGGTCTAAATTCTTCATTATTCCTGCGCTCTCTTTGAGAAAGTGTATTATAATGTAATGGCATTCAAGAAGTTAAATTTTTAACCTTATTTACTAATACTGCAAGTGTTGACCTTTTTTCATTGACAAACTTTGCGTAAAAACTATTCCTGGTCCAAAATTCCCCATTATTTGGCTAATTTTAGTGTTTAAGTGTTGTTGAAAGGTTTTTTTTAGCGAAGGTACTACAGGCTTGTCGTAAAGGCATGTATACATTCAAACCCATTTGTCTTATAACAACAGGTACTAAAGGGCCATATAAAGCAGACCATAATTTAATTCATTACCAAACACAACACAATGTTATAGCAAAGTGAAAAACCCAGACCATTTCAATGTACCCCCAAATTATTTAAGTTCCCTACCCAGCAGATGTGTAGTTATGCACGCGTATTATGCTGTACTCATCATACACATACCTGCATGCGCAAGCTGCCTGTTGGTGTGGTCTTTGTTCAATACAAATTTACGAATTGGTACAACTTCTAAGTTTCTCAACCGATTTTGATGAAATTTTCACAGGTGATCAATATCATGTCAATTAATTATGTGCATGTGCTGGATATTGAAGATTTTATTGTTATCGATCACATGTGTATATCGAAAACGGGAAGAGTTATCGAAAATTTAAAACAAACTTGTACTGCCCAGGGGATTAGGCGAGCTTATGTACCAAATCTGTCCGTCCGTATGTATGAACGCGTCGATCTCAGAGACTATAAGAGCTAGAGACTCCAGACTTGGTACATAAGCTCGCCTAATCCCCGCGCCGTACAAGTTTGTTTTAGATTTTCGATAATTCTTGCCGTTTCCGATATGCACATGTGATCGATAACAACAAAATCTTTAAAAGTTTTAGACTTAATAATGACAATCTGTGAAATTTTATTGAAATCGGTTGAGAAACACTGGAGATATGGAGTATTGAAATTAATAAGGTATGCCCTATACGCGTATACATACACACACTGCGTAAATTATAGGGTTAAGGGTATAGTCTAGTCGGGATTTCTCGACCTAGTATAGCAGTTTATTCGCAGTTGTCCAGACATAGATTTTGCCTGTGTCTGTCCCATCCTGGTTGTTATCCTTGTCGTCTGCGATTTGGTTGTGATTTCGACAAGCCTCGGTATATCGCCCCAACAAAATAAAATACAACATACACACTCATTCCACATGCGTTTGGTTGTTGCTGTTGATATTTATATAGCTTCCATGTCGGGATCTGGTGCTGGTTCCGGTTGCTGCCCATTCATTCAATGGACAGCCTAAGCCAATTGTCAGCATGACAAACAGGACAACGACAGACAAACACACAAAAATATTTTTGTTTGCTGTTGCTAATCCTTGGACACAACATAGTAGACTTCCCACCTATTTAGCCTTTGGGTGTTAGACAGCTTTTTGTTCGTTGTCCTATAGTCCTAAAATTATTAATAAATATTTGTCAGAATTCTTGTCGAATTTAGGCGCGAGTTCTATGAGGCTGCAGCTTCCCACTTAATTTGTTGTCAATGCTTATGTGGTAGAGGTGCAAGGGAGTATTTCTAAACATGATTGATTCACGACCAATACCAATTGCAGTCCAAATTTCTTTTCGAAATTCACCGCAAATAACGAAAGCAGTCGAGTCAGGTGGCTAGCAAAATGAACGTAACTTTGAATATCACTTAAAATTCTTTGGTAACATACTACACGCAAAATGCTTCTCTCAAATCGACCAAACTATGCTTGACAGAATTTGCTAGTCTAAAGCGTGCACAGTGTACTGGACATCACATAGGAGAACAACTAGATCTGACAATGTTGACAGCAATCGTATGTTTAAAATGCATAATCCCAGACGAATGATGATGAATAGTCTTCAGACCACCCTCACACGCACACACACAGACGCTCGACGTCGTTTAACTAAATCCTTGATGAATGATGCTGCCTGCTCGCTTGCTTTGCTGTGTCTGAATTCGTGCTGCGTACTGAGAACCCTCCTCCCCTAACTTCTGTCCTGTATTCCTGGCTGATGCGTTTCAATATTTGCAAGAGATAAAATTTTAAACGGCAACGACAGTAGAAACATGCCACCCAACAAACACCCCGCGAATATTTCGTGGCAGCAATTTTTATTTAGGCGTCACTTTAATGATGTTAAGTGATTGTGCAGAAATCGAAAATGTAACCAAAACGAGGCGAAACCAAAACGAAACGAAAGCAAACGACAAGAGACAAAAGACATCATACGGTGAAGGAGGGCAGAGTTTTTGCATTTACCACCCAAAATTTTTGAAGATGAGTAGAGGTTTTGCGTGTTACTACCAAACTTTTGGTAAAAAGATTTTTGGTTTTGGTCTGAATATATTTTGGTTTCATGATGAAAGCAGCTTGTAATTCATTTCAAATCATTTTTCACTTTTGTATTTGCCATGGTTTAAGGAGGGTCGAATAGCTGGGTGGACTTCCAGTTGGTCTCAGCTTCGTTTTGATTTGTTTACATACACTGATAAACGATGTCTGCACCGCAAGACAGACACGAACGGCTTACAGAATCTAATGAACGGCAATGAACCATCTCTATGCAAAGTGTTAAACTTTTTCCGGTAAGTTTTTCGTGACTTACTTATATTATATGTAATAACACTAATTTTATTATACCCTGAACCCATTGAAAATGGGTAAAAAGTATATATGTATATGTTTTGTGCAAAAGTATGTAATAGGCAGCATTTTCGACCCCATAAAGTATATATATTCTTGATCAGCATCAACAGCAAGTCGATATAGCCATGTCCGTCCGTCCGTCTGTCCGTATGTATGAACGCTTTGATCTCAGAGACTATAAGAGCCAGAGACTTCAGATTTAAAACATTAGCTCGCCTAATCCCTAGGCAGTACAAGTTTGTTTAAAATGTTCGATAATTCTTCCCGTTTTCGATATCCACATGTGATCGATAATAACAAAATCTTGAATCTCTTCGAAAACTTTTAAACTACGTTTTAAACATTAGACGTAATAATGTCAATATGTGACATTTTTTTATTGAAATCGGTTGAGAAACACCGGAGATATGGAGCATTGAAATTAGAAAGTATGTACTATACGCGTACACACAAACACACTCACACATACTTGCAAGCAGTGACTGTACGCGTTAAGTATAGGGTTCAGGGTATAGTCTAGTCGGGCTTTCTCGATTACAATTAAAAAAGCAAAGCTGAGCCCAAGAAGCACAAGACCTTGTAAGTCACAATATCAATAATAAGACTACTCAAATAGAAACAAGTAAGAAGGCTCTAGTCGAGAAATCCCGACTAGACTATACCCTAAACCCTAACTTTACGAACACAGTCAGTGCTTGCAAGTATGTGTGAGTGTGTGTATGTATACGCGTATACCATATCTTCTTAATTTCAATACTCCATATCTCCAGAGTTTCTCAACCGATTTCAATAAAAAAATGTCACATATTGACATTATTACGTCTAATGTTTAAAACGTAGTTTAAAAGTTTTCGAAGAGATTCAAGATTTTGTTGTTATCGATCACATGATATACATGTGTATATCGAAAACGGGAAGAGTTATCGAAAATTTAAAACAAACTTGTACTGCCTAGGGATTAGGCGAGCCTTTGTTCCAAATCTGGACTCTCTAGCTCTAATAGTCTCTGAGATCGACGCGTTCATACATACGGACGGACGGACAGACGGACATGGCTATATCGACTCGGCTGTTGATGCTGATCAAGAATATATATACTTTATAGGGTCGGAGATGCTTCCTTCTGCCTGTTACATACTTTTGCACAAAACCATTATACCCTTTTTTTCCCATTTTCAATGGGTTAAGGGTATAAAAAACCTGGCAATCGGCCGCCTATCCAAAAAACGTGTGGGATATCACCCAAATGCTCTAGCCAGATAATTCCAAAGCTGAGCACAAGGAGACGCGTAAAAATATTACATTCTATCGACCTGCAAAACAGGGTTATATCTTAAAAAACCACATCTCACAACATTTTAAACACCACACATTAAATGTAGAGAAACAAATACATGTACAAGTTTATTAGCACTATTATTAATAAGTTTAATTTAGGTTGTTAAAAATATTATAACAGTAAAATAAAAGGTACAAAATTAAATAAACGCTTTTCAATTTGGTCTTAGCAAAGAAAAGCAAGATAGATCGCTCACAAGACAGCTGAACAGGTTAAAAACGTTCTAAAAGTGACTCATTACTTTAGAGTTAGTTATATAGTAAGCACAGAATTAATAGTTTAGAACTATGTAGCAGAGTTTAATAACTGTCTACCAACTGAAGTGGCGGGTAGTTAGTGTGAGATCACATGAATTTATGTGTGCGTTATTGGCCGCACTTTTACAATGTGTGAGAGGTCGCACCAGCGGTATGCATGTGCAGCTGATTTTGTTTCAGCTGCTGTTCGCTTTCAGATTTCTCTACTTAATGGTTCCATTTAATAAATATTTTTGGATTTTGTTGTGTTGATGTCAATTTGTGTAAAATAACTTATTGCGCTAATGTGCTTTTCGGCTATAATGAATTTAAAGAATTTTTAACACAGGCAACGCTTTGATTGATCTGATATCAGACAGTTGAACGAATAGCTCTGCGCGTGTATCAATAGTACTGTCGCCCTATCAGGCGTCGTGCGGCATCGCGTCGAGAATGTGTCAATTAAAGTGATATCTTAAAGTGGCACGTGCCACGCGGTCATGCGTTTCATTTCATGTTCACTTATTAAACTATAAGAAAAGCTTCAGATTTTAAAAAATAGAGATGCTTTGAAAGTCACTAAATATAATTAGGCGATAGAGTTAAGCATTAGTGTTGTATATAAGCTAAATTTCAAATTTAATCTGTGTTTTGTATACATATAAAGGGTGTTTTTTTTTTGAGGTATAGAACTTTGAATCTAGAGGTCCAATTTTTGACGACTTTATCCAACATTTGTGGCCGTATATCGGCAATAACGTGCCGAATGTTGTCCTCTAAGTGTTCAATCGTTTCCGGCTTATCGGCGTAGACTTGCGACTTCACATATCCCCACAGAAAATAGTCAAGCGGCGTTAAATCGCACGATCTTGGAGGCCAATGCAAGGATCCGAAACGTGAAACTATGCGGTTACCAAACTTTTCCATTAATAAATAAATTGTGGCACAAGCTGTGTAACATGTTGCGCCGTCTTGTTGAAACCACAACTCCTGCACATCATGGTTGTTCAATTGATGAACGAAAAAGTCAGTAATCATTGCTCTATAGCGGTCACCATTGACTGTAACGTTCTGGCCAGCATCGTTTTTAAAGACGTACGGACCAATTATTCCACCAGCCCATAAAGCACACCACACAGTCAGTATTTCTGGATGTAACGGTATCTCAACATACACTTGACGTTTATCATCACTCCAAATACGGCAGTTTTGTTTATTGACATATCCATTCAACCAAAAGTGAGCTTAATCGCCAAACAAAATTCGCTTATGAAAATCGGGATCAACGGCAATACGTACTTCGAATAGAACCATGATTTTCAAAATAAATTTGCACAATTTGGAAGCGTTGTTTAGGCGTCAGTCTATTCATGTTGAAATGCCAAACCAAACTAAACATAAATCACTTAACAGATGAAAAAATGGCCGATTAAAAATTAAATTAAAATTACTAAAGCACACATGAGTCAGAGTTTCAAGTCTATTAGTTTCTTTAAGCTTAATCAACAGGCATTTCCTTTGTTAAATAAACAAGTCAAATAAATTGGTTTATTAAATTAACACAAGCCCACAAAGCCAGAAAAAAGAATCTTCGTTTAACAAGAGAATCTAGTTGAGAAAGCTGGACTATGAGATACCCTAAGCTCATAAAATCCCTGTTTGTATGTTTGAGTGCGTGTACACGCTTACAGAGAAACTGCAGACGAAATGCCTAACTTTACATGTAATCTTTGATATCCCGGTGTTCTCAACCGTTTTCCATTAAATTTAAATTTTATTGTTATCGATATGAATTGCATGTCGGAAACAAGAAAAGAATATACATATATATATTTCCATCCATTTGTACAAATCAGAATACCATTTTTCCCACTTTCTTGTGGTGCACAAATACCATAAAGATAATTTAGGCTGCAAAAGGCGTTAAGACCAACAACTTTTTTACTTATTTTGGAAACAGTGACAATTTTCCAGCGAAATATTAACATCAACTTTAATTTACAACATAAACTTGCAGAGCTGTCCGCAAATCGATTAAATATAATTAAGTATAAAAAAAAGCATGTCATGAAGATTTTCCCTTAATGGAGAGTTCATGAATCGTTTCAAGTTAAGTTAAGTTAAGCTTATGCTTATTAGCTCTGTTCGACTACGAATGTTTTAAAAGTGGCAAGACACCTTTTGTACACAATATTGCGGATAATTTAATCAGATTTATTGACAGCAGCTTTGTTCGACGAAAGCGCACTGAGTCATTCGCTTTTATAATGGTTTTGTGCAAATGTATGTAACAGGCAGAAGCAAACTTCTCCGACCCATAAAGCATATAAATATTCAAAATCAGCATCAACAGCCGAGTGGATATACCCTTGTCTGTCTGTGCGTCTGCCTGTCCGCTGTATGAAAGGAGCGATCTGAGAGTATTAGTGCTGGACACTAACTGTTCTAAACCTTAGGCAGAAATTGTTTGCTTCAAATGATCGATAACTCTATCCGTTTCAGATTTTTGCGGGAAGTAACCAGCTGTGTTTATCGATTTGCACTTCGAAGTATAGCGGCTTGTTATTGATTTCACAGCATACCAGTAGGTGTAGCGCCCCAGTCTTGAAAGTTTATCTAACGAACATATGTACTAAGATATGTGAAAAGTTTTGTCTAGCTTTAAAAGTGTCAAAAAAAAAGTTGCGAGCTTAATTTAAATATTTTGAACTTGCTTTTGAAACTTTGTCAGTTAAGTCGAAATTGGCTAAGAAACGCTGAAATTATCGAAGATAAAAGATCACTCCAGTGCATGCATCTTCGTATACAAAAAATGATTGTAAGGAAATCTTTAAGTCGAGCTTCCCCATATTTTAATTTTCTTTCCTGCAGGCAACCCAGCTGTCGAATATTTATTTTATAACAATGAGACCAAGTTTGAATCCATTGGAATCCTGAGACATTTGCAGAGTAAATAATATATGAAGCGAATGAATTAAAAAATAAATGTCAATATTATATTTAAGGCGCCTTTTATCACTGTCGTCTACTGGCAATCCGAAACGACAAATTCATGAAGTAAAGCAAAAGAATCTCGGAAAGGTAAACGAGATTTCTGTACTCTGAAACGGAAGTGCCAACTCCAAAGATTCGCGTAGAAAATGCCATGGGCATATTTTGGTACAGATCAAAATTGTTCCATTTGTATTAATTTAAGAACAGCGTTAACATTTTTAATCAATTTCCACTGCCTAGAGCTTAGACGAGCGTATGTTGCAAATCTGGAGTCTCTAGCTCTTAAAGTCTCTGAGATCGACGCGTTCAAACATACAGACGGACGGACAGACGAATATTTTAAATTTGGTTCCTATGAATTTGTGTGATGTATTTATTGAGCATTGTTTTGTATCAGTAAATAATCTGAAAGGTTAAATAGTTTGTTATTAAATTTATAAATGATGATGGGAAGAAAATTTATTAAAATTTTCAAAACAAATAGTAGCATATTATAAATAAGTTTCGCCTGTTCATCCAGGCTCTCACTGTTAGAAGGGGAAAGAAGAATAAAGGGAACATGGAGGGGGCTTAATGAGATTTTAGAAATTGGAAATTGGGCTTTTTTAACTTATATATACGACACTCCACAATGTGATGTTTTTATGTACTGAACTCATGAAATGGGTTAAGAGGAGCACTGCGCAATTAAAGCCGCGTCGACCTTAGAGACTATAAGATTTGGAGACTCTAGATTTGAAATAAAAGCATGGGTAGATTTAGTTTGCTTCAAATTATCGATATTTTTTGACGTTTGCAATATAAGGACAGCTTACTAAATATCATCTTTATCGAAATTGATTGGGAGGCATCGGGTATGCCGACTGAACTAAACGTAATTATAAGTGCTGTAGTGGAAGAAGTTTATGCCAATGCAACACCCGGCTGATATGTCGATGCATATCGAAAAAACACTCATATTTCTCACATATTATTAGATAGAGACACCGAATTTTGTAGGAATATAGTCGTTGACTTCCCCCACAATTCTTAATCTTGGATGTCCGACTGCAACATGTTCACTTGTTTCTTTTTATTGAAATTAGTTTTTATACCCTGAATCCATTAAAAATGGGTAAAAAGGAAATAATGGTTTTGCGTAAAAGTATGTAACAGACAGAAGGAAACATCTCCGACCCCATAAATATATATATTCTTGATCAACAGCCGAGTCAAAGTAGCCATGACCGTCTGGCCGGCTGATGACTCAGCAGGAATTGAAACAACATTAAGTCTTGGCCAACTTTTGGACCAAAATTCTGGCACATTGTAAGCTTAGTGCTTTTCACAAAAAAATAACAACAAAGAGACTTGCAGGCAATTAAATTGTCTGCGCCACAAATGTGTGAAGCAGAACGAATCGATAAAAATGAGTCTTCAGCCCGATACCACTATAAGCATTTCGAGCGTTGTGAAAAAAAAGTCTGGTTAGTCAGCCAGTCCAGTGAACGAAATTTTATCACACGCCACACTCGGAACTAGGTATCGTTTTGGAAGGTGGTGAATAATTGGGCACTGTGACAATGAACATTCAGCTCAACTACCCACACTCGTAGCGATGACCCTGCCGCATGACATGACACGTTTTACGCATTCGTCTCGATTGCAGTTTAGTGCAATCAAAGAGGATTCATCTGCGAAGGACAAAAATGACCAGCGAAGCGTTTATAATACCACCAGACAACACCAACAGAGACCGACTATCGGGATGCTAAGAACTAAGAACTGTGGACTGTAGAGCGAGCGGGTCTTAAGCCAAAGAAATTAGTTTACAACTAAAATCCGATTTGGGAAAACAATATGATCAGAGTCTATGAGTGGTGGTTTTGATGCTTTGCTGGTAGCCGCTGCGGTCCTGTGGGAAACACCAACTCGTAAATTTAGGGGTAAGTTCAACATAATCGAGACAACTCCCCTCAACCAACAGCTAATCTGCTTCTCATGGGTTTTCACTGATTCGACACTTTTTATCAGTCCTTAGATATCTGATTGCCTCAACATTTTTATGACTTTCCACCATGAGCGCAGAGAGCTGAATTCTTATAAATTAAATGTCTGGCCGACTGGATGGTAGCTTAAAGTGTGCATATGCATGAGTGTGTGGAGTTTGATGCGCCTCAAATTAGTTTCTTACGCATGAGTTTGCCTTAATGCACCAAAAGTGCTCAAGGGATTTGGCGTAATTCGATTAGAAAGGGATTACCGGACAAAAAACTTAAACGCAAAGAGCTCTGCTCGAAGCAATGTATGTCTGTAATGGGATGGCCATGCGCTTTGATGTATGATGTATTGTATTTTTGAGAAGTAGGAGCAGCTGCTGTTTTAAGCGTTGACGGAAGTTTTGGCTTGTGAAGCCATATGAGCAGCAGTGTTCAGGAAGTGTTTAAACAGCGTAAAGCTTTTAAATGGACCACGGGCCTTGACGACTTAACACAAAGTTCACAAGGGCTAAAATTAAATATAACAAGGTCAAATTTCTGAAGACTTTGGTTTCTCTCTTTCCAAACTGCTGAGAAAACCGTTTAGTTACGCAGTCCAACATTTTCTAATCCGAAACCACAGCATATTTTTCAGAATCTGAAGTCTCTATAGGCCTAACACGTCAGGTCTTAAGACATCCTAACCTAACCATCCGATTGGGCTCCATCTTTTTTTTAAATGATTCGAAATCAATACGTTCCAAATTAGTCAGGTTTTGTTGTAAAAATGTGTTCCGATTAACTGTCTCAGGGAAAACAAAAATATAAATCCAAATACACCCGATGTTACAAAGGATTTAAATAGTACTTTAAACTGTAAAAAAATGGTTATATAACATATTTTCGTGATGTGACATGACGTCAAACATAAAAAAAAAAATGTTTTTTTGCACATTTGGTTAAAATATCTCGAAAAGTTACGTGCTCTTACTTCTTATACGTTAAAGCTATAATAGGGTATAAAAGCTAGAGTCTTATGATTTGGAAAATAAATTTATAAATTTGTTTCAAATTTTCAAATTCAAATTTTTCATGTTCCCTAAGCGCACATCTAATCGATAACAATAAAATCTTGAGAATTTTAAACTTTTTAAAAACTATGCACAAAATATTTGAAACTCTGCTCAGAATCAAAGGCTTTTCTACATACACACAATTACTTGACTACTGCCTTCTATTCTTTTTTTGTATTTCAGTGCTATTAATGTCATTAAATTTTAAACCGTATAATTTTAAGCATTATGTTGCAATTTGGATTGTAATATAAAAATACACCCAGTAATATTGATATTTGTGCAAACTTTGTGTTGCATGTTACTGGCTTTTTTATAACGGTATTAATGTTTTGAGTATACACGTCTTATCTCTTATGTTTTGTGATGTTATTCCATGCGTTTATTTCATATCAGCTTTTAATCTATAGTCCCGTTACGACAAAGACGGGACAAAAACATGCCTTCAAGAGAAAGTTGATGTTTGTGCAACATTTTTCATTTAAAATTTGAGTGAAACAACTCAGTTATCTCGCTGGAAAAATTTGTTGAGGTTATTTAAATATTGTTTTCTAATTGTTCTGTATTAAAATTGTTGTACTTTTTTATTTTATTTTTTTGTAAATTTTGACTGTTTTTGGTAAAAAACCAAAACTGTTGTCTCGGCATAAAAAGGCCCGATTTGTCTTTTGAGAAAAATAGAAGTTTTGGGGCAGCGAGTTTAAAAATTTGGTTTCAGTGATGAAAAAAAGTTCAATTTAGACGGACCAGGTGGAATTCAGAAGGATATGCAGGACCCAAGACATCCCCGGCAGACTTGCCATAAGCGGAACCATGGTGGTGGCTCTCTGATAGTATGAGCGACATTTGGCTCTGCTAGAAAGTCTCATATTTGCTTTGTGCCGGGACCAATGAAAGTGCAAATGTATTTAGATATCCTTAAAGAAGAACTTATTAAATTTTCTGAGGAATTCCATGATGAGGACTGGATATTTCCGCAGGATAACGCTCCTAAACATGTTGCAATGCATACGATGACGTTTTTTAATTCAAAAATATCCCCTTATTGCAGTGGCCAGCACTAAGTCCGGACCTAAATCCAATTGAGGACCTTTGAGAAATACTTTCAGCAAAGATGTATGAGGGTGGAAGGCAATTCATGTCCTTAAAGGACTTTAAAACGGCCATTGTTCAGAAATGGGCATCTATCGAGAAGAAAACATTAGAAAACTTAGTAAATTCGATGCCCCGCCGATTGAAATTAGTTGAACAACATAAAGGCGAATGTATTTCGTATTAATTAATAAATTTAACTTAATTAAATTACTTAATTTCTTTACAACTTTACATGAAGATTTCTTTCAAAGAAATAATTTGTTAATAAAATAAATTACAACCGAAAAAAAATTTGTGTATTAAATATATATACCAACTACATATTTAAAAAAAAATCGAGCAAGTAAAAGTTTCGAAAAAAATAAAGAAGTAATGCAATCTCCAAAAGCACGCCCTCAATTCAACGAAACGAAAGTAAGATTATATGTCTTCTTTCCATTTCATGCTTCTAACTGTAAAGTCTAAAAAATGGAAAGGACATTAAACGAAAAGAAGGTGTGCAAGAAGCTGACCCAAAACTGTCAAGTGAAAACCAACTGGAAATGGCGAAAGGCAGTTGGGAAAGAGCGTGTGTATCAAATTGATTTAACTACAAATTGCTAAACGATACGTAAGGACCTGAAGCAAAGAAGTTGCTCCGCAAGTTGCAATGGGTGTAGGTTCGGTTCTGCTGAAAATCCGAAACGAGTATTAATATCGGCGTTCATAATTAAACTGTCCGATTATTGTGACATGTCACACAAAATACATTTTCGAAAAAGGAAAAGAGTAACACCCACTCGGAGAACCACAGCAAATTATATTATCGCATTGCTAAAAAGGGAAAAACCACGGGACGTTACATGTGCAAATAATAAACGGTATGGTATTTGGCACCCCAAACATTAATAACTGTAATTTCATACCTGCTACGTGTTTTCCCGTTCTGCAACTTCCGTCTTTATTTTGCAAACTTTGTAGCACAAAGGGTTGCAATTTATAGCCGCTAATAATGCTCACTACTGGCTCCCCCCCCTCTCTCTCTCTTCCACTATCACCGTTGTCATTTAACAATGACATGAACCCCAAATAGCACTCAGAAGCCATGCTGAGTTGCTCGTAAATTCTCAAAAAATAAATTTTAAAAAAGTGTAGTCGCACAGAACTCCGCACAACGCTCGCTCTCGTTCAGCTATTCGCTCATTCATTTGTTTAATGAGTATATCTGAAGTTGGAACACTTTTTTCTTGTACGTTCGATTGGAAAAGATTCGCCTTGGTTTTGGGATTTCTTCCGTGTCAAGATTTAAAAGTCGTCCTCTAAGCGTAAAGCTGACGAATATTATGCTATTATATATACCACTCGCAGTGTGTCAAATCGAAATATGGTTTTTATGCGATAATATGCATAGTACTTTACAAAACTGGGGGCTAGCAATGCGATGGAGTTTGTATTACTAAATGCACTACCTAATTTGAAGTTAAAGTATTTTAAAAACCCGCAAACAACCCTTCTGTGTTCTTGTTACTGTGTGCTTGAATAAATTTCAAACTTTGTTATCTTCAGTGTTTTTTTTGACCGAACTCGATATATATGGCATATATACAATTTTGTTGTTGTTTCGTCTTATGCACACGGAATTATTTTATGGCTTATAATACTTTAGGTAGCCTATAAATTATATGGACCCATACTTTTTTTACAGTCCATTGAACTCGACAAATTTTAGGCGAAAGTTACACCTAAACAAGTCAGAAGGCTCTAGTCGAGAAATTTCGACTAGACGATACCCTGAACACTAGACTTAAACGTACAGTCATAGCTTGCAAGTATGTGTGTATACGCGTATAGTGCATACTTTCTTAACTTCAATACTCCATATCTCCGCTGTTTCTCAACCGATTTCAATAAAAATTTCACAGATTCTCATTATTTCGTCTAATGTTTCAAACAACTTTTAATTTAATTTTTCAAATTCAAGATTTTATTGTTATCGATCACATGTGCATATCGGAAACGGGAAGAGTTATCGAAAATTTAAAAAAAACTTGTACTGCCTAGGGATTAGGCGAGCTTATGTTCCAAATCTGGAGTCTCTAGCTCTTATAGTCTCTGAGATCGAAACGTTCATACATACGTACGGACAGACGGACAATCTGTGGAGATTTGGAGTATTGAAGCTAAGAAAGTATGCACTATACACGTATACATACACACACTCACACATACTTGCAAGCACTGACTGTATGCGTAAAGTATAGGGTTCAGGGTATAGTCTAGTCGGGATTTCTCGACTAGAGCCTTCTTACTTGTTTCACTTTAGAAATGTTAATGCTGTGGTTTTAGACCCAAACTAAAATGTGTATTTAGAGCTTCTGTGGAATGTAACTTTCGCGTCTAGAAACATCTAGAATAGTAAAATGAGCAGTTTTTAAGAAACATATTATAAATCAAGTAATGACCTTTTTTCCTCGTTTTTCCCCTTTAGCCGGAAATAACACATGTTGCTGAGGCATTTGCAATTTAATATTACTGGATAATTGGATCCGCAATAATCGCCAAGAAGCGGCTGTAAATAGTTGTACTTTGTAAAATATTGTTGACAACAATATTCTATACTTATGATGACTCGATTTATATCCATATAGCCATATATCCATATAGATAATTTTCAAGTTTTCCGATATCGAAGACATGTGTATATCGAAAAAAAAAATGTTAGCTATCTGTTGGAAGAAACTTGTTATGATTATACCTAGAAAAGTCTGGAGTCTTTAGCTCCCATAGTCTCTGAGATCGACGCGTTCATACATACAGAGGGTCATACGGACATTACTATATTAACTAGGCTTTTGATGCTGATCACGAATATATATGGTGTCGGAGATGTTGTTGCTGCCCATTTTAACCTCTTTCAACTGGTTCAGGGTATAAAAACTTGAAATTCAACCTTACCATTGGTATTTCAAATGCAAAGTTTCAAGTCGCTGTCGTTAATTTTATGATTTATGCCAACAAAAAAAAAAACTTTTGCCCATAGTGCATCCATCAAAAGCAGGCCCCACATTGGGAAGCGTATGGTTTCAAGAAACTGCAAACAAAGGGCTACCAAAAGATTGCAAACATATTTCCATGCTTACAAGCGGCATATAACATAAGAGAGCGGCTCCTCTCGGCAGGCAGCGAACGCTATGCAATTTGTATAGGGCACCCAAAAACCAACGCCTATTTACATAAAGCACACTTTAGGACGGTCCAGTTGCGGCACGGAACAAAGAAAAGTGCTAACTCACACAAAGAGAACAACAATTTTTCTTGAGCTAACGCCCAGCAAGAAAGGCAACAACAATAACGAAAAGAAAAGCAAATTTCGCTGCGTTTTAATTTTCCATTGAAATTGTTAAAAGCAGGACAGAACAGAGGACTTAAGCGCAGGATATGCAACGTCGATTTGTTTGCTTCGGTTGTGGTCTGAGGTCTATCTGTCTTTGTGTGTGTGAGTGTATATTTGCCTAACCCCCCTTCATATTAGAAAGCACTCTCCCAATGAAGAAAAGAAATTAAATGCCCCAAAAGCATTTTTTTTAACGATACAGCTTGCAAAAAAAAGGCGACCATAGAGAAGATGCAGTAAAAGCACCCGTAAAGCGGAAGGTAATACAAAAAAAAACAAGTAAGAAGACTCTAGTCGAGAAATCCCGACTAGACTATACCCTTAACCCTATACTTTAAGCATACAATCAGTGCTTGCATGTATGTGTGAGTGTATGTATACGCGTATAGGGCATACCTTCTTAATTTCAATACTCCATATCTCCAGTGTTTCTCAACCGATTTCAATAAAATTTTCACAGATTATCTTTATTTAGTCTAATCTTTCAAACTGCATCACAAAGTTTTCCAAATTTAAGAATTTGTTGTTATCGATCACATGTGTATATCGGAAACGGGAATAGTTATCGAAATTTTAAAATAAACTTGTACTGCCTAGGGATTAGGCGAGCTTATGTACAAAATCTGGAGTCTCTAGCTCTTATAGTCTCTGAGATCGACGCGTTCATACATACGGACGGACGGACGGACGGACGGACAGACGGACGGACGGACAGACGGACGGACGGACGGACGGACAGACGGACATGGCTATATCGACTCGGCTGTTGATGCTGATCAAGAATATATATACTTTATGGGGTCGGAGATGCTTCCTTCTGCCTGTTACATACTTTTGCACAAATCCATTATACCCTTTTTACCCATTTTCAATGGGTTAAGGGTATAAAAACAAACAAAAAACAAGTAAGAAGTCTCTAGTCGAGAAATCCCCACTAGATTATACCCTGATCCATATACTTTACGCATACAGTCAGTGCTTGCAAATATGTGTGTATACGCGTATACTGAATACATTCTTAACTTCAATACTCCATATCTCTAGTGTTTCTCAACTGATTTCAATAAAATTAAACAGATTGTCATTATTTAGTCTAATCTTTGAAACTGCATCATAAAGATTTCCAACTTCAAGATTTTGTTGTTATCGATCACATGTGTATATCGGAAACGGGAAGAGTTATCGAACAAATTTGTACTGCCTAGGGATTAGGTGAGCTTATGTACCAAATCTGGAGTCTCTAGCTTTTATAGTCTCTGAGATCGACGCGTTCATACATACGGACGGACAGACGGACATGGCTATATCGATTCGGCTGTTGATGCTGATCAAGAATATATATACTTTATGGGGTCGGAGATGCTTCCTTCTGCCTGTTACATACTTTTGTACAAAACCATTATAACCTTTTTACCCATTTTCAATGGGTTCAGGGTATAAAAACGGCAGAGAGACTTAGAGAAAGAAAAGCATTTAAGAAAAACATCATCAGTGTATTTGCCTGAAACCACAAATTACTTACAGCGCAGCAGGCTGTCAAGTGGGCGTGGCTGCGTGCAAAAACATATGACTCCCACCCAACCAGCTTTCAGCTCCTAGTTCGCATTCGTATGCATAAATAAAGGAAACCGGCGGTGCAGCAGTTACTGTGTCTAGTAAAGCCATTTGCCAGCCATATGAGATGGCAAAGGAGAAGAGACTCCAGCAGCTGCTCCAACAGCCAAATAAGAATATTCGCAACTCCTCTTTGTTTGCGTCACCGTGTCCGGCTGTTGATCCTCTTTGTTGGTTGTCCTGGGCCTGGCAAAATTTATAAAAGAAAAAAAATTGCTGTAAAAAAAGCCCGGCAACTGAATAGCTCACCAGTTCTGGCCAAAATAAGAAACGCCGAATTGAAATACTTGCAATGAACATGAAAAAGGCAAGCAAGCAAACAACAACAACATGGGACTGGGCTTTGAAATTTTTGGATGCTGTTGCTCCTTTGGTTCTCGCGTTTATTGCATTGACAGCCAGTTACCAGGTGCCTTCCGTGTGGCCCTTGAACATGGAGCTGAGGTACAAAAACAAGTAAGCACGAGACGAATGCCAAAAGCTGAAAGATGTTTTATTAACGGAGGCTGAGAGTTTAATATTGAAAAATATCTCAACGGTTCTTATGCTTCCTACTTGAACAGCATTCCAAACAGTTAAAAGTTACCGTTAGACAACTAGCTAAATTATAATAATAAATTTGGCCAGATTGCGACGCTCTCATAAATAATTAGAATTTGGATTACTCAACGTCCCACATCGCGGTAGATTATAATGGTTTTATATAATAGATAATTTAATTGAATTATTTATTATATAATTTTTATTAATTAATTAAATTGTTAATTTTAAAAATTTGTACGTTTGTACATTGGCTTAAATGACACTACAAGAGCTTATACATCAGAATAACACAAAGGCTATAATTTTTTTTTTAAATATTGTGTGGTTGGCGCTACTATAAGTTGTAATACTGTCCTTAGTAACGATAAAACAAATCTTCCCCAAAGCACTTATAAAGATCGTTCTATGCAAATAGCGAAATTTAATGAGACGTTTCCACAAGCCGAACTGCAAAGGCGTAAACAGGCAGATCATGAGGCAACTTTCATAGCTGCTGATACACCTGAAAAGTCCCAACTACGGCGTCTTCAGTATACGACTTATGGGGCGACTCAAAGAGCTACCTTTGAAACCTTTGAAACCAGTTCACACGGAACATGTGGAGAGTGTATCTTGGTTGTGTGACAGTACCAAAATATGAGACTGTTGCGTTCCTAAACTATTTGAAGTTATCTAAGGTGACAACACAAAATTTAAGGTTGTTAATGCGTAAATTGAACGCGCCGAAGTTAAGCAACGGTAATCGGTTGCGAGTTACCGAACTAGGAAGATACATTGTGAAGGCAACAAAGTTTTATAGCACGCATCCCAATCATACCAAATAACTTACTCTTAATTTTAATCGCCTGCAGTTCACATTAAAAGTTGCATTTGCAATGACAATCATCGAATCCCAGAGTTAAACCTTAAAGGTAGTAAAGGTTTTTGCCACGGCCACCTCTACGTGGCTTGCTACGCACAAAACGACGTCATCTGACGACAACATACGAAAATTGTTATTTTCGTTGTCGTCACCGATACATATCGACAACTATTGTGACATATTCGGTTTTCTGTAAGTAAAAGTGATAATGATATTGTTTTGACGTGACTCAGTTTTCGTTATCGGTATTTTTGCTAACGACTGATTTAAGAATTTGTTTGAGCCCATTGAAAATGGGTAAAAAGCATATAATGGTTTTGTGCCAATGTATGTAATGGGCAGAAGGAAACATCTCAGACCCCATTTAGTATATACATTCTTGATCCACATCAACAGCCGAGTCGATATAGCCATGTCCGTCTGTCCGTCCGTATGTATGAACGCGTCGATCTCAGAGACTATAAGAGCTACAGACTCCAGATAAGCTCGCCTAATCCCTAGGCAGAACAGGTTTGTTTTAAATTTTCGATAACTCTTCCCGTTTGCGTTATTCACATGTGATCGATAACAACAAAAAGACAGAGTTTGAAACATTAGACAAAATAATAGCAATGAGTGAAATTTTGATTGAAATCGGTTGACAAACACCGAAAATATGGAGCATTGAAGTTAAGAAAGTCTGCTTAATACGCTTACACACACTCACACATACTTCGAAGCAATGAATGTACGCGTAAAGTATAGTGTTCAGGGTATAGTCTAGTCGGGACTTCTCGACTAGAGCCTTTTTACTTGTTTGTTATTAGTTGACCTATTGTCGTTTTACTGGAATACTACGTTCGACCCTTATTTTCCAACTGTGATGAACTGCGAAAAGTACATCCTTGTCTCTCACTCTGGTTTCAAAAATATGTTAAACATATATTTCTACACAAAATATCAAAATATGGGATTGCTTTTTTTTGAAATTGAGCGATTTGAACACATAAACATGCTTAAAAAAATTTTGTATTGATGTAAACTCATGTAAATTGGGATTGGGGATTGGAATTGGGGAAACCAACCAGGAGGGGCATAAAAACGAGCTCGGACCAAAAGTCGACTGCCCCAAGCAGGGCTATGCAAACACGATTGTTGGCAACACGTCACGGAGGCTCTTCAACAACTATGAGGCAACTACTCGGGTAACAGGAATTCATCTATATATTATAAAAAGGTTTAAGATCATTCTTTATGTCTTAATCTGTGGCGAAAATGTTGATGCTTGCAAATATGGGAAATATGCCGAAGAGACTGGGGTCTTATACGTGCAAAGTATCCGCAAAAAAAAAACTCACTCCTTTGGTCCATTAAATATTTTGATCGTGGTGTGATGGGAGAGTTGTCAGAAGAAGCCGAAGAAGCTAAAAACAAGGACTACAAAAGATATAGATATACGAACACGTGCGAAATATTTAGATTTCCTCAAAAAACTCACCTTTTGAACACCAAGGAATATTCGCCAGAAATGTTAAGTCTACTCAACATTATGAAAGAAAATAAATATTTTTAGTGATTTAAAATTAAATTCCTATTAAATTTAAATAGTATTGAGTGCTCATTTTAAAACTTCAGCAATTCTTTATCATTGTCTCTTTGGAATTATTCAATTAGTTTTGCAATACTTAATTCGGCATTACGGCCACTGTGCGGCGTTGTAAGCGTCAGCTCACATTAATACAAAGTTAAGTACTTTATTTTATTTTTTGCTTAAAGCTGCGTATTCAGCTGAGAAAATATGTCAAGTGTGTTCGCAATTATATTCCGTTAGGCACAGCAAATCATCCGCGTTGTGTAAAATTCTCATCACATGAACAGTTATTCCTCTCAATAATATGAAAACGCATAATAACTTCATTAAACAGTAAGGCACGAGCATCAGTTTGGAAAGAGGCAATGTCTCTACATAAATGAGACACTATTTAAAGTTTTAGATCTTATTGACTAACACGAAAAAAATAAAATTAGTTTTGCAACCGTAGCTGCAACTTTTGGCAAATTTTAAAGAAACAAGTAACATAAAACTAAGCAGAGAGTGCGAAAAAAAGCAGAGTTAAAAATGTAGACTATGCCGCAAGCAAGTACTTTTTCTGTATCTTTCGGGCCCTTTGTGCGAGACAAATCTTGCAAGTAGCATTGCCACAGAATTTGCATGTGTAATTTAAGTGTTAATTGCTTTCATTTGAAGCAGAGCCTACATTAAGATCAGGGTCTCCCTCATACACATAGATATATGAGCGAGACGACACTAGAAGCAAAAAGGATGCGACTACGACAACGACGCGGTGCTGCGGAGATTGTGCAAATTAGTACTATCAGCGAGCACAGCAACGATTTTTGTTCTTTTTTTCGTCTTTGTCCCAGAACGGCGCTGCTCAGTGGCGCAACTTGCCAAAGAAAAATAGAGCAAACGGAAGTTTGCAATTAAAGTGTTAATTGTGTTAATTTCTTGTGAATTTTAAGCGCAGAGCGAAAAAGAACAAGTAAGAAGGCTCTAGTCGAGAAATCCCGACTAGACTATACCCTGAATCCTATAATTAACGCGAACAATCAGTGCTTGTACGTAAATATATGTATACACAAAATCTATATACCCTAATATTCATTTTCACTAGATCTGGGTATAAACATTATCATTGTCTGCAACATCCTTCGATTAATATGGATCCATCAATCTGTGTCGACGATTCCAAAACCGATAGACGACAAACGATAGACGACGACTGGACCATCAATCAAATTAAAACATAATACCGTTACGGATATGTAGCTAAGAATCAGAGCTGGCGATTCCTTGTTATGTTTCTGTTAGTACGAACTGTTTTACTATTTTACACACCGAACCCATAAAATTTAAAAATGGTATAATGTCTCGTTAAAGTGTATGTAACAGGCAAAAAGAAGCATCTTTGAGTCCGTAAGGTATATATTATAATATATTATTATTGATTAGCACCAACAGACGAGTTTATTTCGCCATGTCACTCTGTCTTTTTACAATAATTTTTTTTTTGATTTTTCATTTGCGACTGCACCAATTATCGATAACAATAAGGTCACAAAAATAATTTAATTAACTTTAATTAATTTATCAAAAATTAAAATTTAATCGAAAGCGATTGATAGAGTTAGCGTATCTCCTAGTCGAGTATTTCAAAAAGCCTTTTTTTTATATCATGAACACATTGAAAATATATAATAATAATATAAATATGTCACAGGCAGAAGGAAACATCTCCGACCCCATAGAGTATATTCTTGATCAGCATTAACAGCAGAGTCGATATAGCCACGTCCGTCTGCATGTAAGTGAAGGCATCGATCTCAAAGACTATAAGAGACTCCAGATTCGATAATTTTACCGTTTTCGATATACAACTGTTGAAGTTAAGTCAAGCATTCGGAGTTAAGTCAAGCATGTAAATTACACCTTTTTTTTAATGTGTTTCGAGTTAACTGAAGATACGCTTGCTGTTCAGCCCGGCGATACAACGGCTTTATTGGAAATTCATTTCAGACTACTTTTGAATATAAAAGAATACAAAGTTTAGAGCTTAAATGATATCAAGATCGCTGAGCCTCGCATGAAATGCTGAGCCCTGCATTTTGATTCATAGCGGCCACGCAAATAATTCCGGAAGAGGGGATTTAGCCGCTTTCTCGTTGATTGTAAGGAGGTGCGCGCCTTGTACACTGATTTTGGTACCGTTGCTCCAGCGTGTCTCCGATGAATGGTCATTGATGATAATGACCTCATTGAGTGGTGGAAAAAATAGTAATTTTCTTACGAGCAATACAATTTTTATAAATAAGATGTACGATGTTAATGGGTTGTATATTTAATGGCAATGGTAGTAGGTTGCTAGTGGACTGGACGAAACGGACATAAAGATCCCCTAGTGGGTTCCTCATCCAAATCTCTACAACTACTCTGAGCAAAGAAAAAAAGAAAAATATATAAAAGAAGACCAATAACCTAAAAAGTATCAAATGTTCAAGGGAATTCCAACTAGTCCAACTAGCTACAAGTGCTAGTTGCTACGCTTTGCTAGTAGGCAGCTTGTATGGTGACTGTTTCCCTTGATTATTATAAAAACTAATAATAAGGTAATTTTATATTACCAAACATAAAGAAAGGGGACACATGAAAGAAAACCCAGAAATTAATAAAATCACAAATCTAAAAACAATTCGAACATAGGTGAACACAAAAAATTGCCTCCCATGACAGGTCAGAGTTCGGATTGCGAATGATAATAAGTCTTTAATTTCAAAATGTATTTGGGTTGTGTTTCCATATTTGATAGTCAAATTTGCAAACTTTCCGAGGCTCTGCACATAATCTTTGCACTGAGCCAATAATATTGTGCAAATGATTTTTAGCAACATATTTTTTCGGATACTTTCTGAGCTTCTTAATCTCTAAACATTAAACGAGTTCAGGATATCTTCTAGTCGGGACTGCTCGACTAGAGCCTTCTTGTTATAAATGAATTTCCGTCTGTTATAAATCACTCTGGGGTGCTGATGTATGCTGATGATGGAAAATTATGCACATCGGCTGCAACTCTTCTGGTCATAAACTACAAAGTGATTTAGACAACTATCAAACTTGGTGTATAGTAAATTTATTGAAACTCAATTGCAGTAAATGTAAGGTAATGTCTTTTTATAGACGAATGCCCCTTTTAATATTTTAATATATATTAACAAGCATATCTCTTCCATTACAAATCGAGCACAAGGTGCCTTACCAACCATGAGGTTCATAATGTTCGGATCTGCATACATCATCATTGACTTTAGGACGCTCTTCAAGAGCAGTCGTCGCTTGAACCTTGAGACCCTCGTGTAAAGCATGATTCGCGCGAGAACTCTTCCTGTTCTGGCTGCATTTCTTGATATATCCTTAAGGTGCTCGCGGAAGCAGAGCCTCGTATCCAGCATTACGTCGAGTTGCAAGTGTGTGTGTGTGTGTGTGTACGCGTATACTGTATACTTGACTTAATTTCAATGTTCCATATCTCCGGTGTTTCTCAATCGTTTTCAATAAAATTTCACAGATTGTCATTATTTCGTTTAATGTTTCAGACGTCGTCTTAAAATTTTCCAATATTTTATTGCTATCGATCACATGTGTATATCATAAATGGGAGAAGTTAACGATATTTTGAAACTTGTACTGCCTAAAGCTTAGACTTAGACTTAGATATTATGTTCCAAATCTGGATTCTCTAGTTCTTATAGTCTCTAAAATCAACACGTTCATACATACAGACGGAAAAAGCTATTTCGACTCGGCTGTTGATGCTGATCAAGAATATATATGCTTTATAGGGTCGGAGATGCTTCCTTTTGCACAAAACCATTATACCCACTTTACCCATTTTCAATGGGTGCTTGGTATAAAAACTGAAATAACAAGTAAGAAGGCTCTAGTCGAGAAATCCCGACTAGACTATACCCTTAACCCTATAATTTACGCATACAGTCAGTGCTTGAAAGTATGTGTGAGTGTCTGTATGTATACGCGTATAGGGCACACCTTAATTTCAATACTCCATATCTCCAGTGTTTCTCAATCGATTTCAATCAAATTTTCACAGATGATCATTATTTAGTCTAATCTTTCAAACTGCATCAAAACATTTTCCAAATTGAAGATTTTGTTGTTATCGATTACATGTGTATATCGGAAACGGGAAGAGTTATCGAAAATTTAAAACAAACTTGTACTGCCTAGGGATTAGGCGAGCTTATGTACCAAATCTGGAGTCTCTAGCTCTTATAGTCTCTGAGATCGACGCGTTCATACATACGGACGGACGGACGGACGGACGGACGGACGGACGGACGGACGGACGGACGGACGGACGGACGGACGGACAGACGGACATGGCTATATCGACTCGGCTGTTGATACTGATCAAGAATATATATACTTTATGGGGTCGGAGATGCTTCCTTCTGCCTGTTACATACTTTTGCACAAAACCATTATACCCTTTTTACCCATTTTCAATGGGTTAAGGGTATAAAAAACAAGTAAGAAGGCTCTAGTCGAGAAATCCCGACTAGACTATACCCTTAACCCTATAATTTACGCATACAGTCAGTGCTTGCAGTGTTTCTCAGCCGATTTTAATAAAATTTTCACATATTGTCTTTATTTAGTCTAATCTTTCAAACTGCATCAAAAAGTATTCTAAATTGAAGATTTTGTTGTTATCGATCACATGTGTATATCGGAAACGGGAAGAGTTATCGAAAATCTAAAAGAAACTTGTACTGCCTAGGGATTAGGCGAGCTTATATACCAAATCTGGAGTCTCTAGCTCTTATAGTCTCTGAGATCGACGCGTTTATACATACGGACGGACAGACGGACAGACGGACAGACGGACAGACGGACGGACGGACAGACGGACAGACGGACATGGCTATATATATAGACTCGGCTGTTGATGCTGATCAAGAATATATATACTTTATGGGGTCGGAGATGCTTCCTTCTGCCTGTTACATACTTTTGCACAAATCCATTATACCCTTTTTACCCATTTTCAATGGGTTAAGGGTATAATAACCATCTCTGAAATTTGATTGAAAGCGGTTAAAAAAAAACCGGAAATAGGGAGCATTGAAATTAAGGAAAGTATACAATATATGCTTACAGACACTTACTTGCAAGCACTGAGTGGTAAAGTATAGGGTTCAGGTTATCGTCTAGTCGTGATTTCTCGACTACTGCCTTCTTACTTGTGTTTTATATCAAATAGCTGTTTCTTACGAGGCTTATATTCTACAGCAGCGGCCGGGGAACTTTTTTAATCATTACCCCTAAATATTTTTGTGGAACTGACATTACTCACCAATTGGTAAAAGAGCAAAAAAAATGTCATCTCCTCCATTTCAAATTTCACTTTTACTCCCCAAATTCCACTTTTACCCAAAAAGAGGTAATTTACCCCTGTTCATCGACCACTGTTCTACAGAAATGTTGAACTAAGCGGAGTGCACGATTAGTGGAGCCCACTGGTATAAATAAATATAAATAAATAAATTAAGCGGTCAGTTAATACCATTGCCGCATCTCTTTACTTTGGCCAAATGCACCGTCGACGAAGATTGGTGACGATGGCGTTAGCGCCAATTTTTAAGGCAGCGAAGCGAAAAATAGTTCCTTAGCGGCGTTTTATGTTTTGTTGTTACAATGGTTACTGCTGGAGCTAGACGCGCTAAAAAGAGCGATGAGGAGAGTTATCGAACTGTAGGCCAGCAAGGCCTGCCAGACAGGAGCAGAGCAGACCGCAACCAACAAGGAAATGGCAATGTGTAAATAGCTCTGGAAATTTTTTATTTTTGTTTTGGAAAATAAATACCAATCTACATAAAAGTGGATACAAAAGAGGGAAAAAAGTCGACAGGCGGAGCTGGCCATTGAAATGAAAGAAACATGCTGGCCTTTCCCAAGTATGAAAGCCGTAGTTCAGACAGCTCGACTAGGAGATGCCCTAAGCCGTATTAACTTAACTTTTAACAATGTGCTTCAGCAAACTTAATTTTCTATATTTTATGTGCGTCTAAACCAACCTTATTTTAATTTTATGATGTTAACGTTACAGTTTCTTTAAAATTCCTAATCCTATTGATTATTTTACTGTTATCGGTTCTAAATGCTTATCGAAAACTTATGAAAGTTTCGATTATTTGAAACAAACTGCTTATGGAATATGATACTAATCGATTTATCTGTCAATGCTGATAAAGAATATATGAACATACTTCAGGGCTCGGAGATGCTTCCTTGTATCTGTTATTTTTATTTGAAGAAAACCAAATACCCTTTTTATCTATTTTTTGGATTCAGGGCTTATACGAGAACTTACATTACAAATTTTTAATCTATATCTCTTACAGTCTGAGATGGATAAAGTCAGATGAACAGCCACACAGACGAACACTGCTATATCTACTCGTCTGTTGATAATTATCAAGAATATGTACATATAATATATGCTTTATGGGGTAGGAATTGCTTCTTTATGCCTGTTACATACATTTTCACAAAATCATTATACCTTTCTTTACCGTCTCAAGGTGTTCAGGGTATAAATGCAGTGGTTGAAGGTAAAAGAATCTAGGGCGGAGTGGGAACTTTGTCTGGCACCGGTTTTGAGTAGTTTGATGTGGTTACAATTTGGAGCAGAGGCCGGAGCCCTTCTATTTGTGTTGAAATTGCTCGAAATAATAGGGTGCAAATGCTTCAACTGCTTTCCATTCAGGCTGATGCTAGCGTTTTTGTGTGTTGTGTGCATTTAAAGGCGTCACCAGGCCAGCTACCAACTACCATCTACCAGCTCCGGCAAAATTAAAAAAGGTAGTTGGCACAAGACTTTGAATAGAGTACCTTGGGATACGCATAAAGATCGATGCTTCATTTGGGTTGCGGCTTAGGGTTTTGTGTAACAATGTGCTTTACGTGAGTTGTCAATGACTAAATACCCTTTTGTACAATGGCATTAAACCAGCAACTGAGGACGTAAATATTACTTTGCCATTCTAAAATTCAAAGATTTATTCGAACTGGTTTGTAAAACTATTTAAAGAAGTAAAAAGGCTCTAGCCGAAAAAGCTGGACAAGGAGGTACCTCAAACCGTTAACCTTACGCGCACGTCATGCCTGCACTATTTTACCTTTGCACGATGACTTAACTTCAATCTTTAATATAACCGGCATTTCGAATATGGGAATATTGAACCGGCTAAGTAGTGTGCACAGTAAAAATTTCTTACTGTGCTCGGTGCTAGCTCGTCTGGGTGTTTTATAGTCGAGTCTTCTCGACTAAAGTCTTCTTACTTGTTTGTTGTTGTTATTTGCCCACATCCGATTATCGTGCAATTTTCTTATTTCTGTTACATAGTTTATATCGATAACAATAAAATCTTGAACTTGGCAAATTATTAACTTGCATTAGATATTATAGACAACATCTGTGTAACAATGGAGTGTGAGTTTCAGGGTATCACATAGCTAGCTTTTATGTCTAGAGCCTACTTGCTTGTTAATATAAAAGTGTAGTACTTACCTGTGGTCATTTTGCTTTGGTTGTTCTTACCAGCTGCAGAATTCTAGTAAATAATTATATTTTTTGCTTACAGTTTTTGCGACGCGTCGAATTGCAAAATTTACGTCGCTATAGTTGTCCCGCATCTAAAAGAAAAGACTGCGCACCTGTCACTATTATGGCTGATCACAACAACAGCCAACAATGAAGATGGCGACAAGAGACAGCTTTCGCCCAATCCCAAAGTCTGTCCAAAGTGTGAACGTCAAATTATCAGCTTCGCGCGCGGCATGCATACAAAAGAAGCAGGATGACAGACTGGGAACGGAAGAAAACTGGGGACCGGGATACCTACATTTTTTGGATTCTTACGACACTAGACGTTTTCGCGTTGGCATTTGCTTTTTGTAAGAAAATACGCCCTTTTTTGGTTTTTTAAGTCTTTTTCTTTTACTTGAGATACAAGGCGTTTGCAAAATGTGTGAATATTCAATGGAAAGACGCGGCAAAAGCAGACTAAAGCGGGAAAGTATATTAGCGACTGTGCTTTCGTCTGCAACTGCCAGTGTTTCTTACTGTGGCGTTTGTGACTCTTTCAGTGCTGCTTTTGTTTGCATAATTATTTTATTGTAAGCACAAGGTAGCAACTCCCACAATACTATATGCATGAGTGCGGCCCGCATGAATATTAAAACAAAGACGATTTCATCTTGCCTCTTAGTTGTGGCTGCCGTTGTTGTTGACGTTGTTGCCGCAAGGTGCACCTGTTTTGGAAAGTGCCCCGAAGAATCTCATAAAGTATAGGCAATTTGGCTGGGCTTCCAAAAAACTTTCCCACTTTAACCATTTACTTAACTCTGCAAAACCGTTCCGCGACTGTTCTGGCTGTAGGCATTGCTTTAATTAGCGATTTTATTATTTTTAATTAAAAATGTTGCAACTTAATCCAGCTGTACGACGTAGTGTTGAAATTTCTGCAAAGATTATCGAATCAGATGGGGGCTCTGCCTAATGCTATGCTAAAGTTTCTCTGAGCAGAGAATAACTTTTGCATTGTGCGAGACATGTACATATATAATTTTATTAGGCATACGGCTTCAGCATTGAACAGCAGCAGACAAAAATGTTGCTCCAAAAGCCCAAGGCGATGTCTGGTGAAATAAACAGAATGAACAAGTAAAAGGGCTCTAGTCGAAAAATCCCGACTAGACTATACCCTGAACACTTTAAGCGTAGAGTCAGTGCAGGTATGTGGTTACGCCTACATTGCAAACTTTCTTAATTTAAATCTCCGGTGTTTCTCAACCGATTTCAATATTTTTTTTATTTTCAATATTTTGTCTAACGTTTCAAACTGCATCAACAAAGTTTTCCAAATTCAAGATTTTGTTGTTATCGATCACATGTGTATACCGGAAACGGAAAAAGTTATCGAAATTTTGAAACGAACAACAAACTGCCTAGGGATTAGGCGAGCTGTTCCAAATCTGAAGTCTAGCTCTTAAAGTCTCTGAGATCGACGCGTTCATACAAACATACGGACGTGGCTATATCGACACGGCTGTTGATGCTGTTCAAGAGTATATATACTCTATGGGGTCGAAGATGCTTCCTTCTGCCTGTTACATACTTTTGCACAAAACCATTATACCATTTTTTTACCATTTTCAATGGGTTCCAAAATTCAAGATTTATTTGTTATTGATCACATGTGTATATCGGAAACGGGAAAAGTTATCGAAAATCTAAAACAAACTTGTACTGCGCGGGGATTAGGCGAGCTTATGTACCAAATTTGGAGTCTCTAGCTCTTATAGTCCCCGAGATCGACGCGTTCATACATACGGACGGACAGACGGACATAGCTATATCGACTCGGCTGTTGATGCTGATCAAGAATATATATACTTTATGGGGTCGGTTGCTTCCTTTTCCCTGTTACATACTTTTGCACAAAACCATTATACTCTTTTTACCCATTATCAATGGGTTCAGGGTATAAAAACAGGGCTACATGCCACATTGAAAACGTGAGAATGGTACACACCGATATTAAAAACCAACGAATTTAATTCAGAATACTGATTAATAGACAATTACTAGTCCACAAGAAGAAAGTTGAAGGGGCTGGAAATATATTGCACTCTTCTCAAGAAAGTGGCACAACTAATTGTCATTTTTAAAAAAATGGATAGAATGTTTCGCTGGTAGTTGGAAATTTTCATAATGAAACAAAATTCTTACTTGGTCTTTTAACTATAGTTTCTAGAAACAATTTTCATGTTTTATTAATGTTGACAGAAAGTGACTTTGAATTAGAACAAACTTGATCTGCGCGAGGTAACAAAATCGATATAGCTCCTCCCGAAACATGTAATGTGAAATTATATCGATGGTGATTTGACATAATAGATCGGTAAAGTCAGGAGATAAATACCACAGATACGTTTCGTAAATTTTATATTTATTTTTATGTATAATAGATGTTTTTATAGCCATATCAAATACAATGTACTTAAAGAGAATATCTCTTTCGTCATGGACTTGTAAGACTACTCTTCCTTTTGATCAGCGTACAAAGTCACACTAGTGTCAGCGCTAATAAAAGTTTTATCAGAAGTAAAATCATCTGGGAGAAGCTCGTCGCAGTTGATACACACATTCTTTAATTCACGACAGCACTCTCGACAGTACGGAAAGCCACAGTGAGCGCAGTAGACAAATTTGCTATCTTCGGTAGCGTTGCAAATGATACACTTTCGTTTGGCACACTTGTATTTGCGCAGCCAACCAAATTTATTGGGATATGACATTCGGAGGACAAAAAATATGTTGGCCTCACCCTGAACGTGTCGCGAGGCCATATTCTCCTCAGCGCGCTTACGCAGCTCATCCAGATACGAATGCCGATTGCGCAGTAAGTTGCTATATAGAAAAAGGATACGTTGTTTCTCACGCTTATAGTAAAAATAGCTGCAAATGATGCGACGAATTCGCAGAAATGCAAAACTCTTATAGATCAGTAATATAATGACCAGATAAAGCAAAAAGAGTTTGACATAAAATATACGAGGCAGAGCATTCGCCACTGGAAGACACTCCTCATTGCTTAACGAAGTGGAAACGCGTTCGTGTATATTGAAGTTTTTCATTGTGGTACGCAGAATACGTGCCATTAAGCCAGTTCCATTGATCTAAAATAAGTCAATAGCAAATTATACTGAAGGATGCATGAATCTCTGTCTATCTTAATGATAACTTACCCGAAAGCGAACTTCGTGTTCACCCTCCTGCTGGTAGGTGATCACAGATCGTTGACGTATGATTAGCAGTAGACTGACAACCATATGGTCCAGCAAAAGAAATAGGCCGGCGGTAACAATCTCAAGCGACAACTGTACTATGTAACAAACTAGGAAGCTGGTCTCATCCTGACTGCGCTTGCACATTTGACCAACATCCACCAACCGAGATTTCTCATGATTGCGTAGGGGTAAAAGCGAACGCATCTTGGCTTTTTTGCGACGCACGTCTATGTGCTTGAAATAGTCCGTAATGTATATGTTATCGAACTCCATGTTGACACAATAGCAATAATGATATTGCACTGATGTATAAAAGACGCCCAAAATGATCAGACATAGAAATTTCTCCATAATCAGCATTACACGATGAAATACGCGAAGTCTGCTTTCGAACTCTTCTATAAATTCCTTAGATGTTTCCTGTGCACTTTGCAATTGTTCAGCTGTGGATATATTTTGTAGCTGATATGTTATTTCAATACTGCTGTCATTATCAAACAGTTCATGTTCTGCTTGTAACATCTTAGCAAATGTCTTGCCAAAGTCAGCTGGCACCACCTTAGTAGAGAGAAGTGTGTTTATTACATTAGTGCAAGATAAATCAAATGGAAACAAGCAAGCATGCTCTAGCCGAGAATGCCTGACTAGAAGATACATTGACTTGTTGCGAGACTCTTTGTCTACAAAAAATCAGATCAAAACCAATTAAATGAATGCATGCGTTAAGCGTTTATTATTATCTAAAAAAACAATATTTGACATCACGCTTTTTAGCAAGCATACACGTAGTAATAATTAGCTCATACAAAAACGTACCTTGGAGGCATCACAGATTTTATCTGGTTTGCCAAACATGTTGATCTTGCATATGATATCGACGCGATAGGGCCAGCATATGGCACTGGCCAGCCAGTCGGGAAAATTTGTGCCACACTTGCGATAGCCTTGAAGAAATACTTCCTGACAAACCCTGAGGCCACTTCGCAGCTGATGCTTGCACCGATTACGCAAATTGCGTAAAAATTGAGTCTGCACATCAGACGCTTTAGACATTTCTTGACTGTCGGTAGTATTGTGGTGATCTTCGAAAGAAATATTCGCAGCTCTTCGGTGCTTGTAGTCGCCGAATTTATCATCTTCAATGTCCGAGTGCTTTACAGCGTACTTGAGATCGCTAAGGATATCTTGCAGCTCCTTAAAATTGCCTTGTATCTCGGTCAAATCCTCTGACATGTTTTGAAGCGTATCCGTGAAGGGCTTTGCCAACAGATCAAAGCGCGTCTTTGTTAGATTGTAAGTCAGCTCCGTGGTGCAAGCGAACACCCGTGCCACCTCTCCAGCATTTTTCACCAGATTGTTAATGGGTCCCGCAATGATAAATGTAAATGCAATCGCACGCAAATATCGACGTCCCTCTCTGCCAAGGAGACCCACAAATATCAGTAAAGTCACCACGCGTACATTCCGACTGAGTACATACAAGACTCCATTAAGTAAAAGGAATATCGCTCTTAACAGGCCTTCACTCATCCCATATCCAGAAATTTGTTTGACATTTACATTAATGGCAATAAGCAGCCACATCAAATATGCGAACAGTATACCACCCAAGAAACTTAACAAGATGCGTAAAAGTCGAATATGTGTAGTATTCTCAGTCTCGTTTCCATAGATGGCGCAGTATACGTTTTTGCTTGTCCATGCGATGACACTGCGAATAAACTTTGAGATTTGAAGCAGCATTGTATTAAAACATTCACAATTCTACGAGAAATAACTTAATAAAAACATTTCAATATTTGACAGTAGACGGACACACAAAATAAATCTAATTTCTGTGAGAATAGATTTTGTATAAGGCAAACATAGTCAGGATGTCCTGTTTCACAAACTAAAACTAAGATCCAATGTACTCGTGATATATTGGTTGCAGTCAGCCAACTATACTAAGAACCGAATTGATAACGCGTGAACCCAAGCAAAATGCGACCAACCCACAATTTTGGAATTACTAAAATTTAAAATTTTAACATTTAACAGGATCCAGATTCTTACAATTACATTATCATTTTTATCTCCAGCAAAAACTTAAACTAAAGCTCAAGGCTAATTGTAGGACTAAGTCAATGCACTAAAAATGGCAAGCAAGAGGAAGACGCATTAAGCTGCCCCCATTGACGCAGTTGCGCTTAAAACTCGCAAGCTGCCTATATCGCTTTAAACGTTTTATGGCGCAACTCAAATGGTCCGAGCTCTCATAACACTAAAACTTACCCAGTCTTCCTGTTTTTAAGAGCAGCCGCCACAAGAGACACTGTAAATGACGATGCGATGAGCTCGTTAAGTGCCAAACCAGCACGCCAGACCTACATCTACACATTCCCAGACTAAGACCAGAACGGGTAAGACATAACTACCAGAATCAGCTTAACGTACGAAATGTGCAAGGACCTCGCAAGAGATCCTAATTTAAGAGAACAAACTTAAAACAATGTATGTAATCTCAATTCTAATAGAACAAGGCACCTGCGTTCAAGATAGCCAACTTGATTCGGTAAGTCATAAAATTGCATAATTGCGTGTGTCTTCGTTGCAATGAATAAATTTGTGGTGAAGACAATAGAAACTTTTTTTTTATCTCGCAGGCGAAGCTTAAAAATTTATGAACTGAACCGCTGAACGATGAAATGCATCACGCCAGTCAACCAGCTGCCATCTAGCAAGTTTCAATAGCCTGTTCCAAAAGCTAGTTCCAATAACAAGCCTCAAGTTAGTGCAGTTGGTCGACGCGCTTGGTTGTGTAACGCGCTGAATATTAAAAAGGTAACAGAGCTGCCAGCATTTAAGTCCCAAAATATTGCTTCGCTCTTTATACCCTGAACCCATTTAAATGGTTAAAGAGGGTGTTATGGTTTTGTGCAAAAGTATGTAACAGGGGAAGAAGGAAGCATCTCCAACCCCATAAAGAGTATAGATATTCTTGATCAGCTTCAACAGCAGAGTCGATATAGCCCTGTCCGTCCGTCCATCTGTATGTATTATCGCGTCAATCTCATAGACTCTAACAGACTGAGACTCCAGATTTGGAACATAAACTCGTCTAAGCCCTAAGCAGTACATACAATTTTCGATAACTCATTCAGTTTCCGATATACATAAGGAATAGATAACAATAAAATATTGAATTTGGACAACTTGGAAACAATTTGGGGTTTGAAAATATACACAAAATAATAACAAGTAAGAAGGCTTTAGTCGAGAAATCCCGACTAGATTATACCCTTAACCCTATACTTTACGAATACAGTCAGTGCTTGCAAGTATGTGTGTGTACGCGTATAGTGCATATTTTCTTAATTTTAATGAAACATAGGAGATATGGAGCATTAAGCTCCATATCTCCTGTGTTTCTCAACCGGTTTCAATAAAATTTTAACTTATTATCATTATTTCGTCTAATGTTTCAAACTGCATCAAAAAGTTTTCCAAATTCAAGATTTTGTTGTTATCGATCACATGTGTATATCGGAAACGGGAAGAGTTATCGAAAATTTAAAACAAACTTGTACTGCCTAGGGATTAGGTGAGCTTATGTACCAAATCTGGAGTCTCTAGCTCTTATAGTCTCTGAGGTGGACGCGTTCATACATACGGACGTACAGACGGACATGACTATATCGACTCGGCTGTTGATGCTGATCAAGAATATATATACTTTATGGGGTCGGAGATGCTTCCTTCTGCCTGTTACATACTTTTGCACAAAACCATTATACCCTTTTTGCCCATTTTCAATGGGTTAAGGGTATAAAAATCTGTAAAATTAACGAAAGCGGTCGGTTCAGGGTACTTCTACTTCGGATTTCTCGACTAGAACCTTCTTAATTGTTTGAATTGATATCCTGCTTCTAGACGATCCCAGCAATTGCAATTAAATCGGATGTGTATACTTAAAGCACAGCACCCGATTTATAGAAAAGTATATCAGATTATTTTGCACTCGCAGAATACATCCTTCGATATTCACAAAACAAATCACAAGCGTATCTCAAACACTGATGAATATTTTGAAGTAAAATTAGGTGGAGCTCTTACTAAGAGTAGTACCGAGTTACAGGAAAAATACCTAATCGATTGGAAAACCCTTGGATGTATAAATAATACCAACCCCTTTTAATTTGATCACAGTTCGACTGTTTATCTGGTAAGCTAGAAAACTCCGCGCGGCTAACGGAAAAGTTGAAAAGTCCAAACAAATAAATTTATCGATGTTTTCTTCTATATCACGACTAGCTTCTTTTGCCTTTAATCTAATACCATGTCTTTAATGCTATAAAACTGAAGTTTTATACTCATCCAGTCTGGGTGATCACAATTTTTTTCGACACCATAAACGAAAGATATTTGATCTGTCTTCGGGCGGGTCACCAACATAGCGATTCTGAAAATATGTATTCCTTACTTAGTTTTTCAGCTAGAGACACACTTTGTAAAAGAAATATCTAATAACGTCTCTTAAAAAAAACCCCATCAAAAGTGGTGGGGTCGCGCCACAAGTTTGAATACTCTTGTCAAGGTCTCTTCAGTCGGTGTACGCCATCACGCATTTAAATTCATAAGATTATCAAACCGTAGGCAATGCTTAAAGTTGTCGTTCATGAAATTGCTTTGGTGCAGACAAAAAAGGAACCATTGCTAGCCAACAACTAACTCGGCTTTGATGTTGGACTGACCAACAACGGAGTCAATCCAGGCAGGCAGTCAGTCAACTCGAAAATTAAATAAATGATGAATTGCCTGTCACTTGGAATTTTTTTAGCAGACAAAACACAGCTACAATGTTGAGGTTCGCCTCCGATGCTCTGTCGCCTTGTTAAAATTTTCATGTGGAATTGCGTTAAAAAAAGCGGCAACATCATTGTGAAACGAGCCGTTACAAGCTTTTTCCGTACTGACCAAAATATGGTAGAATTTTTAACAAATAGTGTAAAGAATTTTGAAGGTATTTTCGGAAACGAAGATATTTTATTGTTGTTAGATTGGCAAACCTTATTAATTAGCGAATATTTCATCAATAACCAACATAAGATATTAAGAGTTTATTTACCGAGACTTTTCATCGGAATAATATCGGGGTACTTACTTCAAAGTATTGAAAAGCAACCCATCCTTTGTGTTTTGAACGTTTTTTTCCAAAAAAAAGTTCTTTTGTTATAATAATAAAATACATAACATCAAATTTTAGACAAGCTCAATATGTTTGGATACATACTGCTTTAAATGTATCGACTATATACTGAGGCTGATATGTTTGATATTGTGGAATACATACAAAACATAGCCAGTATCTAAAGATTTGTTTTTTAAATCCATCTTTCCTAATCCTGTTATACATTAGTCGAACTTGGTTTGAGTTAGTATTTTAATGTTTTAAAATGCTGCACATGATGATTACTAAAATTTCCTTTTTATCTTGTATCTCACTTGACACCTGATTTGATGTAAACGATCGTGGTCAGCTCAGAAAATTTAAAGCCAATTAGCGCTCCCGATGAAAAGAACAGTATTACGGCAATGTGTACAAATAAAATTCTGTGTAGCGGTCTCTGCTCATTTGTCAAAAAATTAACCTCTTTTCAGAGGGGTTGGAAAGAAACGCGGTCATAATGAAAATGACATTAGCCAAGCATTGCTAGACTGTGGCCAGACCGAAATCAGGCAGTGGAGTGAAAAGGAAGAAAGGCAGGCTGGCAAACCATTGAGGTTCTGTGTTCGAGCCTGTGGCGTGTTGGCTATCTACACGAAAAACCACTTTTAAGTCGTTTGCTTTATTTATGGCCATAATTTGTTAAGCAAAAGGTCGAAAACTAAACTGGCGACAAAAGGGCGTAGCTTTCGGGCGGTCCCAAACGCGGACTGAGACTCAGACTTGGACGGGTGTGATGCATAATTAAGATAATAAAATATTAATTAAAATTAAGTTCATACATATGCAAACACAGTGGCACCAAAGCCCCACACAGAACAAAAACCAAGTACAAATATTTGCATTTCGCATTGATAAAAATGGGAAATTTTAATATGAATAACGCCAACGTTGATAGCCTCGTTATTGGCACTAGCGACACCTTAATTAATTAATTAAATATGCATGGAGAGTTTTCTCCTCCAATGCCTTAGCATTAGCCAAAAAAAATTCTGGTCACATTTCCAATACAAACATTCTTCTCCATTTCATAAAATCCCCCTTACAGTAATTTTTTGGAAAACCCATGAATGAAAGCAACGGATTTTTACAACAAAATATTATTATAAAAGCAAAGCAAAAAGATTTTAAAAAAATGTAATGCATAAGAGCAATTAATTACATTTAATTCAGATCTGCACACCGGTCAGGAACTCTGTGTAACCGGTTCTCTGTGGGTTTTTAGCTATGTGAAACCGAATCCTAAGCTGAACCCAAGCAACGTATGAGAACCATAATTTTTTCCCAAATAGTTAGTGAGTTACTGAGTAGAGAGAAGCTCAAATAACACGTACAGACACACATACATACGAGACATCCGATTTTATTGTTATCGATACCATGTGTATATCGGAAACGAGATGAGTTATCGATATACTTGTAATGCCAAGGCCTTAGGTCGGCTTATCTTCCAAATCTAGAGTCTCTAGCTCTTATAGTCTCTGAGATGTACGCGTTCACACATACAGACGGCCGGAAAATATATATAATCGATATGCTTTCTTCTGCCTGTAACATATTTTTGCACCAATTTTCAACGGGTTCAGGGTATATAAAACAAAAAAAAATAAACTGTGTATTCAGAAAGGAGTATGTATTACATATTGATATTTGTAATAAAAAATTTTTGTATTATTGTTTGATAAAAAAGTACTTCATTAAATAATTTATACTAGTATCACAGTATTTCGCAGTCGGTTTCGTGTGGCCGTAACATTTACATTTCGGAGTTGCCATCATTACTTAATTCATTTAATTCATAGGAAATATTTGGGATTAAACCGGCGTTTAACAAATTTTTCCGTCTCATGCTATGTGGTCATCTATTTGGTAAATGTGATTATTTTGAACGTAAATTGACCGAGTCTATGAGCGAATTCGCTTTTCATATCAGTCATCGAAAAATTGTTTTGATTTGAGCCAACAACGCACAACAAATTAACCACCACAATAGACTGAAGACCGAAATTAGTCCCAATGATAGTTCACCGTCTTCCAGTTATGATCAGATACTTGTTCGATTCGCATTTATTCAGTTATTCGTATTTTGATTTGAAATTTATGCACATAGTATTAAAAATTGTGCTATTTTCTATTTTATTAATTTTCTTTTGCAGAATTTACTTTCATGCACATCCCATGTTATGGCGTTATCGCTAGCTTTCACTCTCTTTTCCCAAATTTGTTGAATATACATTATGTATATGTAGGACTTGACTTTCTTGATTAAAATATTAAATAATAACTAAAAATGTTTATGCAGCGGAAATAATTTCAAAGTTTTTAAATTATACGTTTTAGCACTTCACCCATTTAGTTTCAACTCTCTCTTGCCACATATTTTAGTAGCGAGCTTATATTACGATAAACTATCGATTATTACAACTTAATATTAGTCTTTATAGATAGTTATCGGCATCAGCTGCCAATCCCATATTCGGCCATCCTACTAATTATTCGTCCCCAATTATGGGTTCCAAATCTTCATATGTTCAGCAACCGTGTAAGTATTTGTAGGTCCTTCAAAGCCATTTAACTTTTCTATAATGTACCTTCCACCAACTTACGTTTCAGTTTAGTTTCAGTTTTAGTCCAGCTCCAAATTGGATTCGCTTAATGGCAACCATATCGCTGACACTGTACTTCTTTCTAGATTTCTTGATTTATTAAATGAATTACGGCTTTTATATTGTATTGGAAAAATATTTTCTTTTCCCATTTGCCTTAACGCATCTTTCTCATCTTGTAACTCAACAACAAATTCCTCGTCTATTAATTTTTGAAATTCATTATTATATTTTGTTCTTATTTGTAAGCCTGTAAAAGTTTTTAACGGATACACCTTTGTGCTCCTCGGTGGAGTAGAATTAATCAATTGTTGTACTCTTCCAAAATGCTTGTACCATGCTTTTGGGTCTGATTCGCAATATTTGGTCAAAACCGCAATTATAATCCTGTTTATTCTTTCAACTTGTCCGTTTCCACGATACACTCCTGTAGCTATTAGTAAATGCTCTGTACCTTGCTCCTTGCCATATTCTTCGAATTTATTAGCACTGAAAGCAATACCCCGATCACTAATAACTCGCATTGGATTACCAAATACTTCAGCCTGCTTCTGCAACTTATTAACAACTTCGTTTGTACCTGTGCTTTTTGTTGGGTACAACCAAACAAATTTGGAAAAACCGTCAACTACAACTAAAATATGATTGTACTGTTTTTTAGTGTTTTTACGCGTATAGTGCATACTTTCTTAATTTCAATACTCCATATCTCCGGTGTTTCTCAACCGATTTCAATAAAATTTTCACAGATTGTCATTATTTTGCCTAATGTTGTTATCGATCACATGTGTATATCGAAAACGGGAAGAGTTATCGAAAATTTAAAACAAACTTGTACTGCGCGGGGACTAGGCGAGGTTATGTACCAAATCTGGAGTCTCTAGCTCTTATAGTTTCTGAGATCGACGCGTTCATACATACGGAAGGACAGACGGACATGGCTATATCGACTCGGTTGTTGATGCTGATCAAGAATATATACACTTTATGGGGTCGGAGATGCTTCCTTCTGCCTGTTACATACTTTTGCACAAAACCATTATCCCGTTTTACCCATTTTCAATGGGTTAAAGGTATAAAAATGTATACATTTTTTTCTTATTTATTATACATATATATAAAAACAAAGTTAAAAACAAAAACAAGTTGCAGATACCTATTTTTTTGTGAATATTAAAAATATTCGAGGTTCCAGAACTGGGAAAGTATGAATTCTATTTAATATATTTTAACATATGATATAAAAATAGATATATAAAATTTACACATGATTTACCAAAATATATTTCAGTTGATAGAGAATAAAATACCTTTCTCGACTTGACTATTAACAAACTTTCCATATTAAGTATTTCTGTGACGAATTAAAAAAAATAAACAAATTAATTAATCAAGTGAAAACGTTGCAGTCCAACGCACCGCAGGGATGAGCGCGGCCATCAAAAATTGTTTGATGCAGAGCTTTAGGAGAGGTTACCAGCTATCTTGTCTTACACTCAACAACCGTTGAGTAGATTTAAATTTTAGATGGAGAAGGGGCGCGATATAATTTGTTTTTTATATCATTAGCCTTTTTCTGACCAAATTTGGAAATTTTGTGGGAAACTTTTGGTTCTATCGAGTTTTAGCTATTGGGCTTTAGCAGCCACAGTCATATTGCAAAGTTTCAAATCTCTAGCTTCAAGGGTACATACATACCATTAATACCATTAATTTATACCTCTGGTATCTGAGTATAACCAGCAAAAACCTTGCAGTCAGGCGCAACCGACAGCAAAATTTTCTTATACCGGTCAATTAGGTCACTCTAGCTTAAAAGTGCAGTGTGAAGAAACAAATTTAATTGTACGCTTATGAATAAATTTATATTATGTACACTTGCGTCCCATTAAACACCGATTTTGGAAATTTTTTTTAAATATAAAATTGATATAAATATCTGAATTTCGATTGTGACAAGTTACAAACCATAATGGGTTAACGAACGACAATGGAAGTACGAAAATTCGTCCTGGATCAATATAAAAACGGATATTCACGGCGCCAAATAGGTTAATTGGTCAAGCTAGGTTCATCAACTGCGCAACATGTGCATAATTCAGCGCTTCGTCCACAAAAATTGGATGTAGAAAAAATGCTAAATGGAACCGAACAAGAAGATAATTAATTAATAATTAATCAACGCAATATTTTAGCAACCAAAAAAAAGTTCTTTTTAAAGTGGTCTAAAGATTTTTTGCTTTTTTTTAGCTTAAACTTTATAGCACTTTAAATTTTTTTATTAACACTCCTCCTTTAAATGGTTTTGTAATTGAATGTTTTGCCAACTGCTAAAGTGTCAACGGCATTCAATTAATAAATAATGGAATTCAATGCTTGGCTGGCAATTGCTGAGTTGCATGCCGCAGTCAACACGGCGCTACAAATTTTGCAGAAGTCCCCAATACAACTGCAGTTAGCGTGCTGGAAATATTTAGTTTTAGCGCCGCAGGTGGTCAACATATGACGGGCAAAGGGAACACAGAGCAATTCATTTTGTTACGGTGCACTCTGCAGGTTAATGACACACCAACAACAACAGCCGCCGCAGCAACAACAATGCAAACATCGTGAGCAGGGGCATGCAGGCATTGCCATTGGAGAGATTGACAATAGCTGTTGTCATTTACGGGAGCAAAACATTCAAACGGACGTTGCACCTTTTGCAGCTCCTGCATCTGCTTCTTCTTTTACAACTGCTGAATATTTGAAAAATGGCTATAAAACAAAGAGCGGTTTTTTTTCCAGTAGCACAACTACGATAATATAGGGCATATAGGGTGCTAAAAACAATATACTTCCGGCTAAAGAATATTGATAAGCTGAAAGTATGACTCCGAATTTGAAAAACGCATTCCACAAGAAGTTCGATGTCATCTCATCTTTACTTAAACTACACGTTTAGTTGACCATCCAATTGGTGTAAACTTAACGTTCCGAGATGTGGTGTTTAAAGGCATATGAAAGTTTGCGGTACCGACAAATTTTCTGGGATTTCTGATGCTGTAGTAGTTACGTTTCTAGTCGCCGTTCCGTAGCAACATCTGCAGATTATTAACACGCTTTGACCTTTTAAATTAAAAACGGCCAACGTTAAACCAATTTGAACTGCAAGTGGACATTCGGCAATCGTGCTGCGTTCGCATGCTAAAAATTGCACCAATATAACATAAGCCCTTTCTGTTCACCTCCTTCGTGCCGACAGCGAGGATTTAGCTGCACACAAACAGAAGAGAATTGTTATCTTATGTCTGGCGGCGAAGGGTCAACTGACGGCGCAGTGAAGGAGTCACGCAGTCGACATCAACCGGGAATTGAAACACGAGCGAAAGAAAAGTGTTAATAAATAAAAGCCATGGAAGAACCGAACAACTCTCTGAACCGGCTAACAACTAGCAACACAGGCAATTGAGTCTTGTTCTTTTGCCTAAAATTAAATTACGTAGTCGCGGCGTCAGTGCGCGATTTGCAAATAAATTCGTTTAATTCCCCTCTGGCTTTGAACGGCGAGAGCGAGAAATATTTTATAATGCCGCTCAGGACGGTGTGAAAGTTCGTTGCTCTGTACAAGCGACTGGGCGACACAAAACGTGCCTGGGATTTGCCATGGAGGGCAAAACTCAACATGACTAATTAGACGCGTCATTGTAGCCCGATTGGATTTCCATTTGGATTTGGCAAGAATTTCCCAATTGGCATTGTTAATGAGCCAGCCATCGGGCTGTTAGCCTGCAACTGCTCTAAGAGGCAACTTCTCCTAAACGGCGACTAATTGGCATTTAACTTGGGCAAAGTGGCAGAGTTACAGTAAGTGCACTTTTAAGGTTGCTTTATGGCTGGCTTTCTTCTATATATATATATATATATATATATATTAACAGTATGTAAATTACGTGGACTTTAAATTGGAAGACCTTGCAAGACATGACATGACCAGAAAACTTAAATGAAAACCTTCAAACCAAATATGGTGGCTTTAGCTGTAAAAACATGGAAATTATATATGGTTTATCGATTTTCAAATGGGTTCAGTCTTGACTTTTGTCTGACTTTTAGACCTTAGGAGAATTTTAAGTCTATAGATTTTTACTTCACCCAATGCAAAACTGATTTCCTGTATGCAATCGTCAATGCAGTGAGTATGTTTTAACTTTCTTGGATGACGAGCTATGTTGATTCGTAAAACTTCATCAACATCCTGAAACCAACTCGGCTGTTGTAGCTGATGAAGATATATATACATATTTATGGGGTCGGAGATGCTTCTTTCTTCAGGAAAATACAATTTTGGGAAACTTGCAGGGGTCCCTTAACGTTTTTCGGACTTAAAATCTGTAGTGCTTGCAATCCATCATACACAAATATTGACCATTTATGATAATTATAACAAAATTTTTTAAGAAACACCGGAGTTATTGAAGTTTTGAGTTTAGTCAGGCATACGCATGCTCCTATTCAGACAAACTTGATTTTGACTTGTGATGAACATTTTTTAATCACTTGAGTAAAATTTTCTTCAATATGTATTGTAATATTGAAAATCGTTTTCCCATTTGTATCTTTTAAATGCTCTGCTCTCTCTTTGCTTAATGTTGAAGTCACTAATTTTTATACAAAACACTTTTTATTATTTTGAGTACAAAAATAATGTCAATTGGTTTTGCATTAATTGTTTTCCCATCGGTATCTCATTTCAATTTACCATATTATTCATATAATATCAATTAGTTCCACATGTGCGCCAATCTCCTGCCTGTCCAAAAGCTGCAAATTATTGCACAATGTCAAACGTCCAAATGTCAACGGTGTCCACTCTTTTGGTCTTGTCAAAATAAAACAAATGATAGAGTGCACTCGATTGGCATTGCCTGTTTGCTGGCTGTTAATGAGCACGACTATGATGATGATGATGGTGCAACCATTGCATGATGGGGATATCGACAGCTGCGATAACGTCGTTGTCGACTATATATACTATATTCTTTTTTGAAATTTTCTTTCCAACGCAAAGGGCTCATTTTATGCCAATTTTTGTGTTTCCTCGTAGCAAGCTGAATGGAATTTAACGAGCTGCCCGAGCTCCCACATACATACGCATACAATATATATATATACATATGCAAAAAATAAACAGACGGGGAGAACATATGTGTCCATGCAAGGGACTCACATTAACGTCTCATTTGATCTGAACACTGAAAACACATTTCAGTTTAAGTATCTACTTAATTAAGTTTGCTCGGGTCTCATAATTAACTTACTTTACTTTCATTTAAATTAATCATATTCCAAGTAAAAACGCAAGTCAAGTAGATAGATGACCAGATAGGTGATGATGTCCACTTTATTTATTCATTTAAGATATGGGTATGCCATTTCCGTGTTAAAAGAGCATCATGGTGGATACGGGCATATCCGTTTTAAATGGGAAGGCATGTTTAGGCTTAGCATCCAAATTTTATGCAGATCGTTGGAGGACACTACCAGCTAACTTATCACCAAGTTCGCCGACTTAAAATTGAAAACTGTAGGAAAAATGTGTGTTTTATCAATTTGCACCCCGAGCTATATCGACTTGTTATCGGTTTCCCAGTGAAGGCGGCTCTCCAATCTTGTCCCGTTGTCCGACGAACACATAGACTAAGATATTTGCTGAATTTCAAGGATAAGCTTTTAGGTATATAAAAAGCATATTCAAAAATATATAGTTATATTAATATATTTAATCTTGGATATTATCAGTGTTTCCTGTCTTAAAACAGTTTATATTCAAAATATGTATGCTAAATAATGAAAATCGGTAAAATTAATATCGAAACACCGGATATATGGAACATTGAAATTAAGGAACGTATAGAGTATGCGCGTACACACACACATACTTGCAAGTACGGACTGTACGCGTTAAGTATAGGGTTCAGGGTATCTCCTAGTCGGGATTTCTCGACTAGAGCCTTCAAACTTGTTATTTATCTTGATCTGAACTATTTTAGCTTATAAAAATTCCATTCTGTTTTTAATCACGTTCCACAGCAAATACCTTTTTTCTTAGCCAGGTAATTTTTTTATTATGGATACACTTCAAATCAATACATTCCACTTTGAAAAGACAATACCTTAAGACCGGAAAACAGAACATACCGCTTTATTATGTATGCAACTAACGTAGCAGCCCCACAAACTGAAAGATGCTCAACACACACGTTTCTATTTTTGCTTGTTTCCCATCATATTCCCCACAGCATTTACCCATTTGGTTGGTGTGCATTACCATTTGCCAATTTAAAATTTGTTTACCTGGGCTGCTAAGTTCAAATATGTACAAACATTTGCTCAAAGGCCAAACATTTATCTTGCCTGTTGTACGTTAGATATTTGTAGTTCCTTTCGGGTATTACGTTTGCTACTGTTTTTGGTGCCGGGGTACTGGGATTGACTCTGCCTGCTACTGGATCTGCATATGGGCGAATCCCGCTACAGGGTAACTCCTCGGTTATTTATTTGAGCGCACCGAATCAAATCTGTTAATCTTGAGTGTAAAATTAAAATATGCAATTGGATTTTTACGGTTTTTTTTTTTTTTTGCTGTGGGTCCCGAAGTTTCCAACTATTTGAAAGCGCGGTTTTTTTCTTGACACAGCATGTGAGGTATGATTACGGCCCAAACGTCTCTGTTGTTGATACAGAAAGAAATATTTTAAAGGGTTGTTTGAGCTTATAAGTGTAAATTTGTAACAATGAGTTCTTAATATTTAAGTTTTAGTTTTAATATAAAATTTTTATTATTCTATAAAAAGACTGTGTCAAAATATAGAGCCATTCGGGCAATTCCACGGTCAACTCAAAGATAAGCTTTCCTAAGGGCCACAACCATCTGCAAGCCGAGAAGAATTTTTGTTAATCGATTAGTGAATTTGATTGAAGCATAATTCAAAATTTCCTTTTAGACTGAATGGCTCGAATTGCTTCTGTTTAACAGTAACCTCGCTAATTTAATGACATTTACATTATCGCTTTTGCCTTTACCTGGGGGTCTGCTCATGTCTAAAATCAGAGTGAAATTTTGATTCGTTGTCGTTAGACAAAAAGCTTTTAGAGCATTAAGCTTAAAATTTAACTAACAATTGAAGACTGTCTCGGCTTGTTGCTAGCTGACTGTCGCAGTGGATTTCATTGGCAATTTGCATATTCACGCTGTGGATAAAAATCAGAACAGTGAGTGCCGTAGCATGCCACCGAAGAGGCAAGACGCGGTCTACAGCCAAACAGCAGGAATCAAAATGCAATGACAACGACCACAGAAACAACAGCGACAACAACGACAACAACCGGAGGAGGATAAATGCCAAGTCGAATCGATGAATTGAACAGAGATATGCAAAATGTACCCGCTGGTCGGACATGAAACCGAAAACCCCAAACTCGAGGCACAAGCTGAAATCGCGGCCAAAGTGTAGCCAGCCAAACAAATTCAAAAATGTTTGGTGAATTTCAATTGCTGACAAATTGGGAAAGCGCCAGTGATGCCAGGAAATGATAGCAAATGTGCCGCAGGACAGGTTCAAAAGCGAGTCTTGAGGATGCGAAATGATTGAGTACAACAGCAACAGCAGCAATAAAGATGACGACGAAGACAGTGCTGTTTATAATGTTATTAGTACCGGTGAATGCCAAATTGTCCTCAAAGATATAAATTGAATTTGAAATTATTTTTATCAACATTTTTGATTGCTTCCAACTGAACAATTGCCGCAGACAGGGCAGCATAACATAATATAACATAGGATATGAAGGAATGTGATGTCGATGGACTTAAGTCAAACGTTGAAGTACATATTTAATACTATGCACAAAACTTATGAATGTGTCTGCCATCAAAGCGGACGACAATAATAATGATAATAAGTGACAGCCGTTGGCTGCCTGGTTTTTGACGCATTGTGGAAATGATAAAGTTCAGAGACCACAACCACTCCAACGTTAGCTTGGCAAGGAGTTTAAAGTGGTTTATTGTGCCTATGCTAATTACACTAGCTTACACAATTTGGTCAGCATCTGGAACTGGGCAATTGAGAACTGTTTCGAATATATTACGGTTTGCTGAACTCGAATCTGAATCAAAACAAGTCGATTGTCAAAAGCTTATTTTAGGAAACGGACTAAGGATTCAATATCAGCACACCAATATACATTAGAACGTGTTCTCAGTTCCAAAAGTTAAACAAACTGTGTGTAACCATTCTCTTATTAAATTGGTTGTCATGATTTTATCTCAGCTGATAAGAAAACTGTGTACACTCCTCAATGCGGTAAATGGTAAATGGATCAGAAATTATGACTTGGTTGGCTAACAGCAGCAGAAGGCAATTCTTAAGGCTTAGAGGCGCAAAGCTGCTGATGGATATTTAAGTTGTGTTGACCCAAAGGCTGAGGCCATTGGTGCTCATTGAAACAAGTTGACAATTTGGCTTAGAGAATCACGGCACCTGTAAGCTGCCATGCACATTTCAATTGGTTAATCATTGATTTCGTGTAGCTGAGTGAATGAGAGTTGAATATTGTTGATAAAAGTCTTGTGTATCTTTTAATCATTTTGCAATACAGTTTGCTTTGTTGGTAAGTGAACAAATTGAAATAATAATAGATTAATAAAATCTAAGTAAAATTATTGAATGTGCAATACTAGTCAATTCTATGTTAGTCAGTGTGCAACGGATAATAATATCAATATTTGTCTAAGATTTATATAAAGTGGAAAACTGAGATTCAATATGTCTCAACAAACCAACAATATCGCATCGTAGGTATTAGACGAGCTTATGTTCCATATATATTATGTCCTAGCTCTTATTTAATTATGAAAATAAAATCGAGTTGACTTATTAGCATTATATGCTGACAAACACAAGCCTAATTGAATATATATTAATTTAATTATCAAATAATGATACAAAAATGATTATTGGCTGCACATAAAGACCACACAAAATATTGATTCCTTCCACATAACAGACATAATCGTCAATTTAACAGTGAAATACACTGACATTATATTGACAAGGGACTTTAATAATAATATAGTAATTATATATATAATTATGTGAACTTAACTCATCGACTATAATCGCCCTACTGGATCTAATACTTTTTAACAAAAAGGAATGGATGCTTCTATATTACCAAATTCCTGTACCAGCATACTTTCAGCATCATCATCATCATTCTTGACCTACTGCCGAAATATTCAATCTTAAAATTACTTTGTAAATATTAACCTCGCTGGATTACAAGCTGATTGCTGTTATTGCTTATCAATACTATTGGCTCATGTACATTAAAATATGTGCCAATTAAAAAAAATTAAACAAGTCTTGGTTCAATAAAAATATAAGACTTGCAATAAACATTATTATTATTATTATTGGACGTAGATGTACTAACGGACAGAACATTCAAGTGGCGCAACGATACCAAGTTAACGCGCGGACCCAAGCACAAAGCGACCCACCTCCCGCCCGTCCGACCGAGGGGCGCACCGCATAGCGTGGGGTTACGAAGATCGCGAACATATAGACAAGTGACACAAGACTAGTTTTTTAAGACAGCAAGAGGAGTGGCACTATGTATTAAATAGGAAAGATCGTTATATGTTGCACATAAGATCCAAAAAATAGAGTAACAAGTTTGAAGCGCTATAGGTACCAAATTTCTAGGTACTGCAAAGTTAATTTGGTTGATTAGTACTGGAGAATCAATTTCACCATATATTAATTTGTGGAAAAAGGTTATTTCAAGCATTGTTCTACGATTAGAAAGAGAGGGAAGATTTATTAGTAAAAGTCTACTATGGTAGGAAGGTAAGTTAAAGTTATTATCCCAATTAAGACCCCGAAGTGCAAAGAGCAGGAATTATTTTTGCACTGATTCTATTCTATCCTGATGAATCCTGTATTTGGGATACCATACACAAGATCCATATTCAAGGATAGGTCGTACAAGAGACATATACAGAGTGTTAGTTATATGAGGTCGTCGAATTCCTTCGACCATCGCATTATGAAACCCAAGGCACTTGACGCTCGATTTGTTATTGAAGATATATGCTTGTCAAACTTAAGCTTTGGGTCCATTAAGACACCCAAATCTTCAACACATCCAATCCGATCAAGTGGTTGGTTATCCAGAATATATGTATTAAAAAAGGGCATTCGTCTATAAAAAGACATAACTTTACATTTACTGCAATTGAGATGCAATAAATTTACTCTACACCAAGTTTGAAAGTTGTCTAAGTCGTTTTGCAGATTTTGACCAGACAGAAGAGTTTTTCATCATCGACATAAATCAGCACCCGAGAGTGATTTATTACGGACGGAAGGTCGTTTATGAATAGAGTAAATAGTAACGGTCCAAGGTGACTTCCTTGTGGAACACCAGAAGTGACCTGAACCGCGTTGGAAACTGAGTCATTAAAATAAACTCTCTGAGTTCGAAAAGTTAAATAATCTTTCATCCAAAGAATATAATTATTATTAAAGCCCATAAGTTTAAGTTTATAAATTAAGAGGAAGTGATTTACAGAGTCGAAAGCCTTTCTGAAATCAGTGTAAATAATATCAGTTTGCATTTTATCTTCAAAGCCTTTAATAACAAATGATGTGAATTCTAGCAAGTTAGTAGAGGTAGATCTTTGTTACATGAATCCGTGCTGGCACGGTGAAATCATAGATTTAAAAAGATATTGAAGATGAGATGTTATTAATTTCTCAAAAATCTTAGGAATAGCAGACAACTTGGAGATACCCCTAAATTTTAAGCATTCGATTTGTTTCCTTTTTTATGCAAAGGAATTATATATGACTCTTTCCAAATTGTTGGGAAAGATCATAACTCCACGGACAAACTAAACAATTTGTGCAAAGGCTTTGAAAGGCCCAGAGCGCAGTAACCTGAAGATTACAAAGTATGGAACTCTCTGTGATTTCTTGTACAAAAGTGCAATTAGAGCCACTTAGCTGATATGGACGAAGACTGGTTGAAAACAAGGTCTGTAAGTCGTTTGATTTGAAAAAATTCAGCAAGCAGATCGGCAATGGCCTGATCTGAGTTGGCTTTCATTGCATATCATTCAAAATATATGTTTGATGAAAGTGTCGATGACTTGCGCTTAGTATTAACGAAATCAAAAAACCTCTTCGGCTCCTGCTGAAACACTTAGCCAGGTAATTCCTATAACACTGTTTATTGAGGACTGAGAAACTGGAACGAGCAATCAAGTAAGCAGAATAAGTTACCGAAGAGCTGGATTTTCTAAAACTCTTGTAGAGTTTAGACTTTCGATTTTTAATTGTGAACTCTTTGGTATACCACACAGGTTTATTTGACCTGTTTGGCTTACCATAAGGGACACACAAATCTAGTAATGAATTTAAAGTGTTATACAAATTACTGATTGTCATGTCCAAATTGTCAAACCCGTAGAGTGGGAACCAGTCAGTCAGGGATAAAAGCTGAGTAAGTTTTTTAAAATCGGGTTTCCAAAATTGACGAACTCGGCTTAAATGTTTTCTACTGGGGCAAAGCACCCGGTAGGGTAAAGCGATCGCCACCTCCAACGTTGGGTGGTATAAATCTTCTGGAGAAGATATGGGTTGTGATCGGGTAACGGATGAGGAGGATGGATCTAAAACAAAAATCAGATCAAGCATTTTATTAAGAGAATTTGGGATATCATTGATTTGACGCAATGACATTCCAAGTAGTTTAATCAAATATTCATTCTGAGCCGGGGCAAGAAATCCAGCAAGAAACAGACAATATAGCAGACAAATGAACATCGTACACAGAGTTATCGGAAGAAGGAGGTACATAGGAACAAGTAATAAAAATACGAATACCATTAATAATCCACCCACTATTACTGTCTCCGAAGAATAATCTACATCAACAGCAATAAGTACACCACCGCCACGACGAAGAGTACGGTCTTTTCTATAGATACAGTATCTGTTGGATAGAATTTCAGAACTAAGGATGTCTTACCTTATTATATTACAGATAAAGCATATCGGAAATGGAAAAAATATGGGACTGATGTACTACAGAAGCAATTTCAAGCTGCTGATCACTTTTATGTCCACTTCTTTTTAGTATTTACATCTATGATTTGGCGAGTGTTTTGTGTAAGCGTAACGTCCATCTGTATGCTGATGATGTCCAAATAGATATTCACTCTGTGAAATGTGTATGTAACGTTGCGTGTAACCCACTCGGTCAATGTCAATAGCTTCACAGAAAGTGCCGAAAACAGATAATTTCACTTTTTTTTTTTATAGATACGTCCACGAGTTTAGGTATAACTTTGAACAAGACATTATCATCCAGGTCAATAAAGCTGTGGACAAAACGTATCAACTAACGCTAACACAACAAAACCCAGCTTTTAATTTATGAGTGTTTATCGCTAAAACTTTTGAAAAAATGCGACGCAGCAAGCCTAATTTATGTAAGGGAAGCATATAATAGTGTACCGCCTTTTGCCCAACATTTGCCTAAGAACCAAACTAACTTATTCAAATAGGCAGCTGTATATTTTTTCTATTCGGCTGTGGAATCTTCTCTCCCTTCTTAAATCCACACAAAGCACACAACAATTTAAACTTAATATAGAATCATATTTTAAAAATTAGAATCAATCAATTTAAGCAATATTATAATTTAACTAATGCATTACTTCATGGTACCTTGTAATTCCAAGATGCAAATTACTTCTACTTATTTCCATTCTTATTCGTTGCAAATAAAGAACCAACAAAAAGTACATGGCGTGTTTGCCTCATATGCGAAAATCAGGCGCTTTTTGAATATTTGAAGGCATACATTATTGGTTATGGTATTCTCAACTGGTTTATGCTTAAGCGTAGAGCGAAGCAAGGCAAATTTTTTGAGGATATCAAAAACCAAGAATATGGCGTCTGCATAGGACAATATAGTGGTGGACGACGAGGAGTACGAGGAGATTGATCCGTTCTAATCAGACGAAGGAGACACCGATTACGAGCTAAATGAAACGAGTCTGATGTGGAAAATTAAAGTGTTAGAAATGTCGATATCAGAGACGTGGAGGAAAGACGGCAATTGGATGCAGACAAACTAATTGAATATTTGCTGCCCCAACCGAATGCTATACAGTAAACTATTTGTAACCTGCGTGTAAGCTCAAGTACAAATATTTGCGACGCAAACTTATGCAATAAGTTTTTATTTATCATCGGGTTTCCGTTGTCAGGTACAACAAAGTAACCGGCATCACGCGCTGTGGATTAGCTGTCTGCGTTCCTCTTATTCCTCGAAACCTTGGAGCAGACTATTGTTGACATGACCCATTTATACGACACACGTAAATGCGGAAGTGAATGGAAGCATGTCGATATTATTACTATGTATGTGTTTAGGTGCATATAAGTTAACACACACTTAAATCATACAACACAAATAAATTATGTAACGCGCAATTATAAACACAAATAAAACTATGTTAAGATCATACACACTACCAATTATTTATTGACACAATTAACTTGTAACCAAAACTAAAGGTCAGAAAACACTTAGCGACAAAATGTCGCTGACTACATAGAATACCGCTGACTGCACAATATGTGTTACTAGAGCAGCGGTCACCCAACCCGGTACTTGCCAAAAATGTTTTTCTTCATTACCAGGCAATTGCTGAGAACACAATAACCCAATTTAAGTGACACCACAACCATGTTAACCTAAGCTATAACTATTGTGCATTTTCGTTAATAAAATCAGTGTTTTAGTACAACAGATACAACACTATTCACTCAGGACAACCTCTCGGTAAATCCAAGTGCTAGTTGCGACGCCTTGTAGTAGTCAGTTTATGTGCTGACTGCTTCCCTTCTAATATACACAAACATTTCTGTGACCCCCTCGTTGGAAATCTGAAGTTGTCAACAAGGCGACATTCAAAAGGATACCTGCAATCTCCTAAACACAGTTCACTATATCTGATTCAGTGAGACCATATGAAGTTGTCAACTAGGCGACATATCAGGATAAAAGTGCGCTCTCGTTAGATAAACGACCACAGCACTTATAACAAAGTCCACCAAGCGACAAAAATAAAAACTAATTAAGAAACAGATATACCAATACATATCTGTAAAAGTCCAACAAGCGACAAAAATCAGTCAAAATGGCATCAGAAAAAGTAACAATCGATTAGTTACTTGATGTCCAGCAAGATATTGGTAATGAGATTCTACGGCTGATACCTTATTATAAAAAGGATTCCGCTGAGAGAAAGTCTCAGCTATCACAAAATTAACGCAGATTCTCTCAATGAGAAATGGAATACGTTCGAAGAAAATGATGAAGTCATAAGAAAATCTGGCGGGCTACTACACCTACTATTAGGACAACAGTTCTGAAGTTCTTAGAAGTAATCAAAAACGACGCTGAATCCATCAATCAAGCCACAAGCAAGAAGCTTGAGCATGCATCATTAGAGCTCATAAGGAATCTATGGGCACAAATTCAAGAGGATCATTTTCGGCTGTATGAAGAAGTTGAAGACCCAGAAGAAAATGGATATGATATAAAGGAATATCTACAGGCAGAAGAAGATATACAAAGGGCACTAGCTTCAAGAAGCAATAAGCAGTGCACCAACGACATAAACTTGCCTCGCAGAAACATCCCCAAATTTGATGGGAAAAATTAAATAGGATATATTGATATATTCATGTCCATGGTACACGAGACCAACATGCCAACAATTCAAAAAATGGGGTATCTTCCCGCATGGAAAATCTTGGTTAACTTATACAACAATCCAAGAGACATAGCATCAACGGTATAGAGCCGATTTTTAATGCAACAAACAAACAATGTAAAATCGCTTAAGGAACTATACATAATCACTTTGGAGTCCCTTGCATTTATAAAAGGACTCGGATTAGACATCTCAACGTGGGACCCGATATTAATAGCGGTCATACGGAACAAGCTGGACAGCACAAATAAGACGCTGTACGAGCAATCACTAAATAGCTCGAAGCAAATACAAAAACTGGACACCATGCTCCAGTTCCTTGAACAAAGAGTTCGGGTTTTAGCCAGAGGCTGTAAACCACATATCAACGCCAAGTGAGATTCGTTGGGAGAAACTTGTGCATATTCTTCAACGGCAAGGAAGAATTGCCTATTTTGCAAGAAATCTAATCATCTAATATTTCGGTGTAACGACTTTCGTGCGAAGACAGCCGCTGAGCGATTAAATTGGATTCAACGACAAAAATTGTGCGTCAACTGCCTGAACGCAGATCACATGGCAACAGCTTGCCCAAGTCGTTTTAAATGCTTCAAGTGCCAAAAAAGGCACAACACTCTGCTTCATTTGGAAAACTCTTCAATGGAGCAACAAAATCCAATTGTAGCATCAGCAAGTAGCAAAAATATAAATCTACTTGCAACAGCAAAGTTAATAGTCCAAGAAAATAATGGACAACAAGGCACTTTCAAGACTTTGCTAGATTCTGGATCACAAAATACTGTCTTTAAAACGACACGACTCCACACTACGAATCGAATGCATCGGTGGACAACCAAAGACAAGCTGAGCTTCCTCGCACTGGAAAGAAGGACAGCGACAGGAACATTGGAAAAATATGTAGCCTTCATGAACGAATATGAAGCATTAGGTCACATGAAAGCTGTGCCTCGGAAACTCCTTCCAAAAAAACATGAATTCATCCCTCATCACTGTGTGCTGAAACCTGAGAGCAGCACCACGAAGCTAAGAGTAGTCTTCGATGATAGTTTGGAGAAATAATCCGAATGAGGAATTAAAGTACTATCGACTTAAAACGATGACCTATGGCACAGCATCGGCGCCATTTCTAGCAACTAAGTGTCTAAATCACTTAGCCCCACTTCATAGAAGCAGATCACCATTAGGATCCTCTGCCTGATGATGATGATTTCTACGTGGACGATTGCCTCACAGGAGCAAACTCGATCCACGAAGCAATCTAAATTCGACAGGAATTCGAAAAAATACTGCTCCCCAACGGATTCAAGTTGCTGGTCGGATTCTACCGTTGATCTTTCACAAGAAAGAACTTGTGACAAGTCAAAACAATTGGCGGCATGTTTCATCTGCCAACAACGCAGCAGATGTGCTCTCAAGAGGAATATCTGCAGAAAAATTACACGAGCACAGTCTATGGCTCTATGGACCACTCTTTTTGCACGGCACTCCAGAGGAATGGATAGCCACTCTCATCATCTCTCCGAGCAACCTGGAAAGGAAAACAAAGCATATAAGCCTAGCTGTAACTCACTGAACAATAGTTGAAGAGTTTTGTACGTCCCGTCAGAATCTACAAACGGTACAGATCAGCGACTACCACGCTGTAAAACGGAACTGGCCTCGCAATTTAATTTTGAAGACGATACAGCAAGCTGAGTTCACAGACGACCTTAAAAGTTTGTAGCATTACAACACAGTGAAGCAAGCCCCACTCCCATACAATGCAAGGCTCCAGATTTTGCTGCCTTACAACGATCCAATAGTGAAAATGATATTACGAGAGCTGCGTGAAGACAACATGCACTGTTGTGCCCAAGCCTTACGAGCAACTGCAAGACAACAATATTGTATCCTGAACGACAAAACTATGTCGCGAAATATGGTTCACAACTGTGTCACAAGCAACAAGGTAAAACACAAATTAATTAACCAAATTATTGGCAATTTGCCAGCCGATCGAGTGACACCAAGACGCCGGTTTCTTCCTACAGGCGTAGACTATTGCGGACCAGTCTGGATTCATCATAAGGTTCGCGGAAAAAGACCAGATAAAGCATACATAGCCGTATTCTGTTTCTTCTCTACAAAGGCGGTCCACCTCGAATTGGTCAGCGATCTAGCTACCAATGCCTTTTTAGGAGCCCTTCGGTGCTTCCTAAGCCGCCGCGGCAAAAGTCAAACGATTCATTGTGACAATGCCACCAACTTTGTTGGAGCAAACAACCAACTAAAGGAACTGGGAGGATCAATATTTGGCGAGAAGGCTCAAGCAGAAATCATCATTCACTTCAACAAAAAACAAGTTGCCTTCAAATTCATACCGCCATGAGCGCCATTATTTGGAGGCCTATGGGAAGCTGCGGTAAAATATGACTTCTGGTTACTACGAGATATACCGCATCTCTAACATTCGAAGAATTAAATACGGTGATCATTTAAATTGAAGCTATTTTGAACTCTCGACTGCTTACACCAATGTCAAATGACCCTACGGACACCACAGCCCTCACCGCAGCACATTTTCTAATTGGTGAAACACTGACTGCTTCCCCCGATGTCAACACACGAAAAATCCTTACTAAAACGGTGGGAACTTGTATCCAGACTCAAGCAAGGATTTTGGAAGCAGTGGTCAGAAGAGTATTTACAAGAGCTGCAAGACAGACATAAGTGGAAGGCAGTCAATCCCAATATCAAAGAAGGTATGCTTGTTCTGGGCAAAGAAGATAACATACCTGTGATGAGTACGGATTGTGAACACATATTCAGGCCAGGATAATCACATTCGCGTGGTTGATGTTAAAGCGCCCCATAACCAGGCTTGCACCATTGTTTCCAGAAGAGATGGCCAAAAACGCCCCATCAAGGAAACTGAGCAAACAGATAAAAATGATGCGTCACCAGTTCAACGCAAACGGCTAATGTCGCCAACAATCATAAAGGATGATCTTCACCACTGCCGTGCGTTACCAAATGAAGAATACATATGCTTTGATCATCAAGCTATGTTTAACATTAATAATCGGTGTTAGTTTCAACTCTTCAACAACAAAACCCAAACAATGTGTCAAGTAACTCATAGAACAACCAAAATGGTATGGCCAACAAGTAAGAAGGCTATAGTCGAGAAATCCCGACTACACTATACCCTGAACCCCATACTTTACGTGTACAGTCAGTGCCTGCAAGTATGTGTGTGTGTACGCGTATAGTGCATACTTTCTTAATTTCAATGCTTCATATCTTCGGTGTTTCTCAACCGATTTCAATAAAATTCCCAAATTGTCATTATTTTGTCTAATGTTTCAAACTGCATCAAAAAGTTTTCTAAATTCGAGATTTTGTTGTTATCGATCACATGTTTATATCGGAAACGGGAAGAGTTATCGAAAATCTAAAACATACTTGTACTGCGCGGGCATTAGGCGAGCTTATGTACCAAATCTGGAGTCTCTAGCTCCAATAGTCTCTGAGATCGACGCGTTCATACATACGGACGGAACGACTATGTCGACTCGGCTGTTGATGTTGATCAAGAATATATATACTTTATGGGGTCGGAGATGCTTCCTTCTGCCTGTTACATACTTTTGCACAAAACCATTATACCCTTTTTACCCATTTTCAATGGGCTCAGGATATAAAAATTACAACAGCTGTGCCGCAACCACTGCGTGTGACGGGAGTTGCCCGCAGCTCGCCTGGTACATTGAACCACTTAAATTTGCCATGCAACTTTTTAGTAGAATTAAGTCATAAAAAACATTTTCTGCGGGCTTTGCAACCCCTAAAAACTTTACCAATGGATCTAACAGCTCACAAGTACCTTGACAGTAAAAAGTTGGAAAGAAATTTTAAATGTATTTACCGAGGCCCTCAATGGAAAACTGACCATGTGATTTACAGTAGCGTAACTGGTCCAACTTTGATGTTAAGGTTGCTCTTGTTCAATTATATGCTAGGCGCTTAGCCTATAGTCATCCTGTAAACAAAAGGGAAAGTTTCTAAAAATGTATGGATAAATATATTTTGGAAACAAATGATATTCAATATATAATCAATGAAAACTAATAGAAACATTTTTAAACATCGTCACCTCTTTCTTGCGTCGTAAAGACTATGTACACTAAAAAAAAAAACACATTAAAAGACAATTTTTAATAGCTAATAACTCGCAAAGGCAAGGTTTTACAGGGACTACGCTG